>BSBM01001502.1:0-600000 GCA_027924585.1 Larix kaempferi | reverse complement strand
GACCAGATTTGGGGCTGATTTCCCAACCTGATCAACAGGGGCCATGAGAGGGGTCTAACATAAGTCTGATAGGGTTATGTAGGCCAAAAAGGCCATGAAATGAAATAAATGGATCCTAATGAAACTGGATCATATTTTATAAAAGTAGACATGATGCCTAAGTTGAATAAGCACTCTCTAAACAACTTACCCATTTGTGAGGGACATCCATTCCCCTTGTTTATTTTGTCCAACACAGAGTTTGTAGCATCCCCTTTCTCCCAGTCCAAAGTGTCTTTTAGTTGAGTTTAGACAAGTCACCCCCTTTACCCAACCTTATTCCTATCCTTCATCCTTAACTAGCAGTTAGACCATGTCCAATGGGTGAGTTTGTCATTTAAGCTATTGTGCAAGTGAATACAAATAACAATGGAATGAACAAATATGTTTAATGCCACTAAATGATGTTATACTTTAAGTTAAGTTGTGAGTATGATTAGAGGAACATGTCTTAGTGTATTGATGTGATTTATCCTTGGTTATATATGGACCTAGTCAAACCCAGTTTAACTATGGTCATTTCTTGGGATACATGTTGATGTGGGCCATGCATGCTTATGGATGATGATTGATGGTCCCACATACTCTTGATGATTGATGCAGTTCAGCAGGTTTTATTATTACTTCATATCATCAGATTATGCACTGTCCATATATGGTGGACCCTACAACTAGCCCATCAGGGAAACCCATGGTGTACGAGTACACATTCTTAGTATATCTAGGTCTTCTAGATCCAATGAGACACTTATCATTCAATTCTGGGCACCTCTAATTGTGATAGATGCAGTTTTCCACTTGTTGACCATATTTGGGGTTGATTTCCCCCTTCTGGAGAGCCTGGTGGGATCAATTTCACGGCGTGGGTTCCCTAGGAGGCAGTTTCAACACTTTCCAGTTACCGAGGTAGTGCAGAAATGGGATAAAAGGGTCACTGAGGAATTTGATTTGGGAAATTGAGGAAAGGTTTTGGCACTTGGTTTTCACAAAGGTCTTCTAGGGTGAACTCCCTATCGTCCAGCCAGTTTTCATCACTTGGGTGGGTCCACAGAGGCCATAGGAGGCCTCTTACTTCTTGACTGTCACATATTTTGAGGACAGATTTGATCATTTGTATTTATTTTGGACATATTATATTATTTTATTGTTCCATGGGGATGAGCTAAGGATTGATGCCTCCTAGCCCCACCATGTGCTTCATGTGTCATGTCCTCGTCATATGAGGTGGGCCCATGTGCTTTTTACACCTCTAGAGGATGACGTCACCCTCACTTTGTACCTTTTAGCTATGACATCATCATTATTTTGAGTGATCCATGTGATTATATTGTTAGGCTCATTTTAGCCATTGATTGTGTATTGAGATCTTTTAATCTCAACCACTCATTTCATAAAGTTGTTTTGAGATCTAGGGTTTTGGTCTTTATTATCCTATATAAGGAGGAGACCCCCTATTGTATAGCTCACCTTTGGAGCTCTAGAATATTAGAATAGAACACTTCTTTGTGGAGCATATTTCTCTTGTCTTGTGGATTCTCTTGCATCTTGAGTATACAGTATCTCTTCTATGTATCATTGTGGGTTTTGGAGCTACATCTTGTTTTCTTGCAGGGAGGCCGAATTGGTGGAGAGGAGGATGATTTGAAGAGGTCTATTGTTGGAGGGATCCACATATTCTCTTTTGGGTTGATCTTGGTGACATGGCGTATCATTATTGTATCTTTGTGACATAGTTGATGCTTTATATTACATATTTCCATCATTTTCATAATCATCTTACTTGGCTTGTTTCACTTGATCTTGTCTTGTAGGAGGAGGACGTTTTGGCTTGGAGCAACAAAATTTCACTCTCGAATATACACATAGGAGAATGCTATCAATTTGCAAGGTGTCCATAAGCAATTGAGGTAATTTCTACAAGGTATGTGCTTGGATCCATCTATTTCTTCTCCATTGGTCAACAAACCCTTAGAATTCAAAACCCTCATTTTTGTTTTTCTTAGATCTACTTGGATCTAGCTTGGATTTTGGAAAGATATTGAAAACCCACCTCTATAATATCCATGGAAATTCGTATCTATAGTTTGGTGGTGATTGGGTTCCATTTGACACACTTTTCAAGGCACCTAGCCCTCTTGAAGGCAATTCGCACCCCTTGGGAAAAGCTAGTTTGGTTAGTTCCAAGACATGGGTAGGTGAGATCCCACTTGATTCATGATCCTCACACTTGATAACCGACCCCTAGTGCTTCACCTCATTCATTTTCACCTTGTGGGCCCCATTCATCATTTTGAGGGTTTTACCCAACTTGGGTCAATTTGGTGATGCATTTTCAATCTCAGATCTATGGAGATATAGCCATTGGATCCCTTTGATTTTCAAGATCCACATTGATAATTTGCTAAAATACCTGGATCTAAAGTTTGGGGGGCATTGGACTTGATTTGACATACTTTTCCATGCATTTAGCCCTCCTTGGGCAAAGTCACATTTCCTAGGTGTTTGAGTTGTCCCACTTCAAGGATGTGGGTGGTTGAGATCCTGCTTGATTTGAAATGAGCATACCTTGAAACCTACATCTAGTATCTCACTTTGTAGATTTTTTCCTTGGGGGTATCATTCCTCATTTTGGGGGTTGTTGTCCACTTGGGTCACTTAGTGAAATATTAGATCTAGTAAGATATAGCCATCACTTTTTCTTGATCTTGGTTAATACACTTGATTTGCATCTTGTGTCTCGATCTATAATTTGAAATCTTTTTTACTCCATTTACCCATCCATTTCAAGGCACTAGTCCACCTAAGGAAAATTGCATTTCTTGGGATTAGTGTCAAGTGCTAGATCCCATATGTGGGTATATCTAATTTCATCTTAGATCCATAGATATACTCTTTGTATAGCCCTTGGTACCATTTGCACCCTTAACATCACCTTGTGGGTCCCGTTTCAACCATTTCCATATCCCAAGGAAGTGGCCCCACTTGTGTATTTCATGGTACTAGATCTTGTTATTTGATCTCATCATGTGGCCTAAATCACTCATTGGTTGAAACATAAGTCATCCCTTAAGACTCTTTCAACCATACTTAAACTTCTAGGTCCACCTAGCCTTACATTGGTTTCTATAACTTGACTTTCACACTTCCCTAGAAACCTTTGTTTTGGTCCAATCACCTTTGATTGGCTATAGGGTCCCCCCCTTGGTCTTGATTCATCTTTATCTAAACTGAAGAGTGCCTCGGTTGACGTGACTCCCAGCTTTCATTGGGAACCGTGGCATCTCTTGGGTCACCTCTTTAGTTGTCCATCTCCTCTACCATCCCAGATGGGATACCATTAGGGACAACTACAAGTTGTGTGATAACATTTTTGGCGCCGTTGTCGGGGAAGGTAGAGGCCTACATTGGTTCGACATATATTTTCAAGCTCTACTCCTGTTCTCTTTGCCAACATTTTTGGCGCCACTGTCGGGGAGGTAGAGGCTTACCTTAGGTTTATGCAATTATCCATGCATAACTCATATCTTATTGCATCCGGATTAATATAGATGGTTATCATTTCAATCCTTAATTCAACCATATCCATCTATTCGTCACTCACTCTCTCTCTGCATATTAACGACATACATATTGGTAGAAGAGTTTTAAAGTCTACCTAGTGACTCCACATAAGAGACTCCATTGGTGATCAATCCTGTCATTATCTAGAACCCATGGGGTTCATCATTTTGTATTTAGGTTCTTGAATTTAAAAAATAATAAATAATAATAAATAATAAATAATAATAATAATAAATAAATATTTTTTTTTTCCATCCATGGCTGCTTCTGAGCGGCCTAGGACTTTGGGTCGATTGAAAGTCTTTGAATTATAAAAAAATATTGGGTATCCTCATAATATTCCTCATCAAGCCCATGAAAGGTTTCTTAAATTTGATGAAAGTTATGATAAATATGCTAAAATGCACCTTCTCACTTGTAGGGAAATTTTTAATGAATTGTCTAGAACCCATGAGGATGTATGTATGAAACTATTGGCCTCATATTTACAAGGAAGTGCTGAGCTCTGGTTCCTAAATTTAAAGACCAATAGCATTTCTGGATATGACATGTTTTAAAGTAAATTCTTAAAAAAATGGGGAAGTGAACTCGATGATATTTATTCTTCAATTCAAATCCAAGATCAAAACCTTCCCCTTTCCGATCCTATCATTGAATCAATTAATAATCCAATATCAAGTGAATTGTCAACATCCGGAGATGAACCCTCTTGCCCAATTTATTTTGAGGATAATTCTTCCACTTTTGAGTCAATCGAAAGTCAAATCCCTAATCATTGTATAAATCATAATTTTTCAAATTTCTTTTTAGGTAGCCCTAGTCTTGCCCCTGAGAAAATTTCTGAAGTTGAGCTTTTAATCAGTAAGTCTATTGAAGTTCCTCCTTCAAAGGAACTCATTAGTCATTCTAGATTTATTGATCAATCAATTCCTTACCTCCTTATTGAAGAAGAAGAAAGTGGGGACATTGACCAAGATCCTTTAGTGGTGATTTCACATGATCATTGTGAAAATAATCAGGATATTTTAAATAAACATTTTCATTTTCTCCTTGGCAATTTAAATAAAAATGATCATTTATCCTCACATGAATTTAATGATGAATTAATAAAATATCAATCTCAAGATGAGGAAGAGTTAATAAATCACACTAGGTGTTCTAATATTTGTTCCACTTCTTATAATGAATCTTTACATTTTCCTTTTTTCAACTTTAATCAAGATAACTTAGAGTTAGATAGTTATGATCAATCTTGTCCTCAGATTGTAAATATTAAACTTGATCAAAGAATTGAAATCATTCCTAGAGTAAAGAGTGTTTTCTTTTTTCAAATTCCAAGGTCAAACTCATTTTTCCATTTGGGAGACTTTTCATATTTGCAATCCACCCTCCCTTCCCAACTCTTTCAATCATCTTTGGGTTGGTGCTCTAGTCAATCTTTTGCCTTGGAAATTTTCAATAGGGAATATGAACATTTTCCTATCAATAGAGAAGTACTTCATTTCCCTTTTCAGTCACTTTGGAATAATAATGCTTGTTGTCAATTTATCAATCATTCTTGGTGGCTAGAAAAGGTGTTTAAAGATCTGTTTCACCTTTTCTCTATCTTTGAACTACAAGTGGGTCTGATTTTGATTTTTCATTTGTCTCCACTTAGTTTATGTTTCATCATCAATCCCAGAGAGAAACTAATTGAATGTGCAAGAGAAGTGAGTGAGGAAAGTAGTTTGTGTAAAAAGACTTTGAATCATGTGCCATGTGTTTTCCCTCCATCAACTTTAAATAATAAATTGCATAAATTTTATGATCCTATAAGCTCTTTGATGGAGGACGTTTGCATCAATTATTCTTCTCTTTGGCATGATCTAATTTTGCACCATTCAAATTTTTCTTCAATTTATGAACAAGTGAGGAAGATTGTGCTCTCAATTTCATTAATCTTTAATCCAATCTTGACTTATTTTATCAACAAAAATCAAAGAAAAATCATTGATCTATTTGATGAATGGTTACACTAGATTTATGATTTTACCTAGCATTTGTGTCAACTGGTTAGAGTAGGGTAGGTAGTTATTCGAATAAGCTCACTTGAGCAATAGGATTTATGTGCTTTTCTTTCTCTGAATGCTGAGTATTGCCACTTTTCTTTTATGTTTGAGTGTTTTCCTGCTGAGTTGTTGATTGAGTTGAGCCTTACTCCTTCCTAAGCTTGTCTCACCTCCTGCATGCATTTAAGACTGGTTAGTTTTCTTGAGTATTCTTTTTGGCTTGTTGTGCAAGTTGAGTTGAGTATGCCTGCCTGAAAAAGTTTTCTTTTCCTCATGCACAGTAAAATAATAAATTTTAATGCCATGTTAGCTTAGATTTTCTTTTATGCATTTCAGTTTCTGTTTTAGAGTAGATTTCATTTTCAATTTTATTTTATGTATCTCCCATACATGCTCCATGAGGTATTCTAGTGTTTGTGAGTGTAGATACAGGTGCAAAATAAAAGATGAAAGAAAGGATGGTGCAATGCTGGATTGAAGATTGTCGTAGAGTAGTTAGAGACCACATATTCTAGGGTTCTCAAGTGCTCTCTCCCTTAGAGCACTTGTCCCAGCTGGAGCCAGATGTTATCACACCATAGTAGCAGGGATACTATTCTTACTTAGCAGATATCGGCACATTCTAGAGCTTAGATTACTCAGATCTTGGCTATGATGACTTTATATTTTGAGATCACTCATGATCAGAGGAGTCTATTATTCAGGCTTATGTTAGACCTTGTGTCAAGGCTGAGCCTTGAGAGTTCATATTTGATGATCGATGTGACCCTTTATTCCATACAGTTTCAGTTCAGTGCCTAGAGATGTATTGCAGCAGTGTTTCAGATGATATATGATGATTATTCTTATGATGATGTTGTATGACCTATTGATTTATGATCATTGACTATGGATTATTATCTTGTTTCTTTAGTCATGTTCACAACATTAGCTTGCTATATGATTCATGATGTGGCAGACTTTGTAAAACTTAAAATGGACTTTCTTGTTAATTAATTATAAAATGGGAATTTTACTTGCACATTTAGGTTCTTTGACAAATCTCACTGGTTTACTACCTTGCATAGACATGGTCTTTCTTGACACCAGTTTTCTACTAGATTAGGCTCCACTTTCACTTGACTCCATCCATCCATGACTTTCCTTATTTGTATTTAACTCTTGACTTGTCTTACTTGAATATTTTATATTGAGGAAATCCCTTTTTACTACCTCCCTGTTTGGACCGCATCCTTGTTTGTTTAGTTTCTTAGCTCTGAGTTGGTGACAAAATTTTCCTTTGGTAAGTTGGATTGTAGGCCTAAATCATTTTGGTTGGTTGTCCCAATGTTTGGCACTAGCACAAATTCCCCCTAGTCACTTGAGATGTTGTTGGCTAAGATTGAAAGCTCATGTACTACTTATGGAAACTTATGTAGATTCACCCGTGGAAACTAAAAAGGGAAAGAGTGATGAACTGCTAAAAATACTCCTCGAAGAGTATAAGAAAGGTCCAAAAAGCAATGGTTCTTAAATTCTATATCTAAAAAATTGTTGACCTTATGTATTTATAAATATGCCTTGGATGCAAGCTACAATTAGTTGTGCTTATCAGCACACCTGAGATCTGAAGGGTTATGTAGGCAAACACGGCCATGAAATGAAATCAATGGGTCCTAATGAAACTGGATCATCTTTTATAAAAGTAGACATGATGCCTAAGTTGAATAAGGACTCTCTAAACAACTTACCCATTTGTGAGGCACAGCCATTCCCCGTGTTTATTTTGTCCAGCACAAAGTTTGTAGCTTCCCCTTTCTCCCAGTCCAAAGTGTCTTTCAGTTGAGTTTAGAAAAGTCAACCCCTTTTCCCAACCTTGTTCCTAGCCTTCATCCTTAGCTAGCAGTTAGACCATGTCCAATGGGTGAGTTTGTCATTTAAGCTATTGTGCAAGTGAATACAAATAACAATGGAATGAACAAATATGTTTAATGCCACTAAATGCTGTTATAATTTAGGTTACATTGTGAGTATGATTAGAGGAACATGTCTTAGTATATTGATATGATTTATCCTTGGTTGTATATGGACCTTGTCAAACCTAGTTTGACAATGGTCATTTCTTGGGATCCGTGTTGATGTGGGCCATGCATGATTATGGATGATGATTGATGGTCCCACATAGTCTTGATGATAATGCTATATGATGGACATATCATTCAGATGATGACTGATGCAGTTCAACATGTTTTATTATTACTTCAGATCATCAGATTATGCACTGTCCATATATGGTGAACCCTACAGCTAGCCCATTAGGGAAACCCATGGTGTATGAGTACACATTCTTAGTATATTTG
The DNA here is from genome assembly GCA_027924585.1 of Larix kaempferi. Taxonomy (NCBI): domain Eukaryota; kingdom Viridiplantae; phylum Streptophyta; class Pinopsida; order Pinales; family Pinaceae; genus Larix; species Larix kaempferi. Next base: position 592,013 of record BSBM01001502.1, on the reverse strand, counting down.
GGTCTTCTAGATCTAATGAGACACTTATCATTCAGTTCCGGGCAGTTCTGATAATGATAGATGCAGTTTTCCACTTGTTGACCAAATTTCGGGTAGATTTCCCAGCCTGAGTAGTAGAGGCCATGAGAGGCGAGTTCACCTAGGGAACTGTATGAGGAGGGGGTGGTCCAACCACTTGATATTACCATTTAACCCCCCTTTCGGAGAGCCTGGTGGGATTAGTTTGACAGCGCAGGTGCCCTAGCAGGCAGTTTCATCACTTTCACAGTTACCGAGTCAGTCCAGAAATGGGATAAAAGGGTCACTAAGGAATTCGATTTGGGAAATTGAGGCAAGGTTTTGGAACTTGGTTTTCACAGAGGTCTTCTAGGGTGAACCCCCTATCTTCGAGCCAGTTTTCATCACTTGGGTGGGTCCACAGAGGCTACATGAGGCCTTTTACTACATGACTGTCACAGATTTTGAGGACAGATTTGATCGTTTGTATTTATTTTGGACATATTATATTATTTTATTGTTCCATAGGGATGAGCTAGCAAGGATTGATGTAGCCTAGCCCCACCATGTGCTTCATGTGTCATGTCCTAGTCATATGAGGTTGGCCCGTTGTTAACACCTAATTTTTACACCTCATAAATATCAAGTGTGAAAGGAGTAGGGTTGGAGAAACATACCTGATAAAGGCTTGAAGCCCCAGTCTTCCTCCATGGTTGAGGGCCAGAATAGGGAAAATTAATATATAAAGGGATAAGAGGGAGTACCCCATAAGAAATTCACAAAGAAGTATGTGAAGGAGCCTTTTAAGCGAATAAATAACCCCAAGTCCTAAGTTTGACATCCTAAAGTATTATAAGGACTAAGTCTCGGTAAGAGAACCACTGTAGATCCATGGTCCAAGATTCATCTTGTCAAGAAGCTACGTGATGGATAACCAAAAAAGGTGGTAGCGATGGATTATACCGTCGGACAGATGGCAGCTGGAGGGCTTGTCACAGGAAGAAGAGCGGTAAACAAAACCAACACAAGGGCACGAGATACCAGGGTGGTAGAGTCATAAAGCAATCCATGGTGCAGAGAGTGCGTAGCTTAGATCGACAGTGCGGAGATGAAGGAAGAAGAAACGGACAGTGGGCCCCGTCGTCAGGGAAAGGTTGAACATTAAATATGTCGCTCATCTCCACCGCAGATGTAAAGTGGAACAAGATCTACGATCCAAGCTTAGTCTCGTAGAGGAGTAGCACGATAGATACCTAAGAAGGTGGTCGTGATGGATAAAACCATTGGACAGGTGTCAACGCCACAGGTGATCGCGGGGAAAGGAAGTGGTATCTGAAACCACTCTAGGAAAACATCGATGATGATCCGTGGGCACGTGGTAATAGTGGAATAAAACAGAGTGGTTCCTACCTAGGATCTGACAGAGGGCTAGCATAAAATGTCACATCAGAAGATTAAATAAAGTTCTAGATCCGACGACCGAAAATCACATGTGAAAAATCAGCAGCCGGGATCGTCGGACAAGTGTCGGATAAGATCAATGGTTAAGTAAAGAATATTTATATATAAAAAACCCTCAGTGGGTGTTGTATACATTTGTTTGTTTGGAAAACTGTTAAGGTTAGGAAGCTTCTTGACAGGTGGGAGACGGTGAGGGTGATGGGGCTTTCGACAAAAGCATTCTAGAGGATTTGTTGGAAACAGGTAGGCCCTTCCGACTGATACTTGTCAGTAGAGTAGCTAATTCAGTAAAATCATGGAAGAAGGTTCGGTCATGAGCACAAGTAGAGTTAGGAATGCCCTGGAAGACAGGAATGGTAGTATTTTTGACACAGTTACCTGACTGCCCCTGATTGACCTTTTCTGAGGCCTGTCTGAATGGAAGTGGTTTTTTTCCAGAAAAGTGATGTTCTGGCGTTGGTACATGAGTTCAATGGCCAGTTGCTAGGAAGTTAGGTCGAAACGCAAAAGCCGTGCGGTCGTTCCCTAGAAGGGAAGTCTCTGAAAGACCCTGTATCTGTTTCGATCTGGGCTATAATGGCCTGCGAAGAAACTATCCCTCAAAACCTTGGCCTTGTGGGCCCGGAGGTCATCTCAGGAATAACAGTGGCTTCCTTGTTTGGCCAAAGTTGGTCCAAAGGTCATTGGGACTTTGTAATTCCCCACCACGAGCCCAACCTGAGTATTAGGGATAATTTCCACAACTTCCTGAACGTCCAAAGTAGTGGTTGGTCTGTCTGAAAACATGGGTGGGCGAGATTAAACCCTGACATGGTAGAATTTCTGGCTAAAGGTATCCCTCCACATGTGACATTTTCCCCTGGTATTAATAGCTTCTGGCCTAGTTTCTGGATAAAGGGGAAGGGTTGGAACAAGCAGGTGGAAAAGATCTAAATCCCAACCTTACTAAGATGAAGACTGAAGTTTTCAAAGGATTATATGCATCACAAAGGTGCTGGATGCTTATGACTGAGAAGTTAGCAAACAGGAGGAGACTAGAGAAAGTTTGTAAAGGAGGAGTGAAAAGGGAAAAAGTCCCTTGCGTAGATTGGAGGTTGGCTCAAAAGATGATAGAGGTAACATGACCCACGTCTTTCAGAGCGTGTGAAGAAATCATGAGATCAAGTGTTGTCACACGAGAGACGTCAAAAGGAAGGACTCGCAAAGCTGAGTGATATCCTAGAGGATTACTGGTATGATGGAAGGCACTTTTTGCATCATCATTGGCTACGCCATCTATCTGGGATGATGTTGCTTAGCATGCGGAAGCTGCCATCATCATCACGGCCATTGTGGATAAGGTTTTCACATCTTTTATCTACAGTTGTTACAATAGAAAGATGGTGCACCCGGCGGTTCGACCATCTTCTCCGTTACTATTGGCTCATGGAGAAAAGGCTGAAATGTGAAGTGGTATTCATGCTAGAACAAGTGTGGGATGAGATGGACAAAAATTCTACTCCTCCACCTCTTATGGTATTTGACCTCATAGAATCCAGTTCTGTCAATGAAGACGAGCAGCTTGATGAACGACAAGTGTCCAAAGGAAACCGACAAAGAACAAAGAAGGAGAAACACAAAATCAAACAGAGTGGCCAACCTGGTGCAGAAATAGTTCACGATTTTGTGCTCTCCACTAAGGAAATGACACCTATCCTGCCAGAGGGTGCATCAAAGACCGACAGCTCATTGAAAGTGGAATATTTCTTTGACTCGCAAGGTCATTTGTGAACCTAGGGTTAAAACAATCCTCTATCTATAATATTATGTTCCTTATCTTAATCAGTCTGTTTGAGGCATGAATCATATGTAATATTTTTTAAGGCAGCTAAATGGATAGCCAGCTGGAACTTTTATACTTAATACGTTTACTTTACTATGATGTCAAATTCCATTAAGTAATAATACCAAAAAATTTAAAAATAGTTAGGATGGCTCTACCTGTTTTTTGTTTGAAAATAGTTACGGCAAACCAATTTTTGATGAGATGGCATATGGTTGTAACTGTTTTCTATTTTGGAGGAGCCGAGCCTAGAGCTTGAATACATTTATATATACATTTGTAATTGAAGGCACAAGGGTTGGAAATCTTATGAAAAAACTATTTGTGTTTTGATGATTAGTTTGTAAGACTTTTTCTTGGAGTTCTGTTTAATAGAAATTGTAGAGCTGAAGCCTGCATTTTGACAAGGATTCTTGTGTAATCAGTCTGGTAGTCTGTACCTTCCTTTTTTGTCATGTGCAAATGTGTTTCTCTCTTTGTTAGTCCATTCTGTGTTATTTCCTTCATGCTTGTATCAGGGTAACAGTTAAGTAGAATTCATAGAGATTATGCTCTACTTAGCTTATTCCAAGTATTTCACCAAATATATTGTGCTAAAGTTGATGTAGGATTCATCCTTGTTAGATGCCTTACATTGATGGACTGTTTCTTTTCTCTTCTGTTCCACAAATTAAAGCTCTTTGACTACTAGATGCTTGCTACCTCGCCCTTGTGAATGCGTTTGTAGAATCTTTGTGAATACTGCTTTTGAGAACTTGTTAAAGGTGACTCCATCGCCCAATGAAATTCATGTGTTTTCAGCCAAATGGTTCTTGAATCCTTTTTCTTGCTTCCAAAACAGAAATCTGATCTTCTGTATAATTGTTGTAATTGAATATCTTAGCCGTGAATGCTGGTGTTCCTTTTTCATTATTGACAATCTTGATTATTCCAGTTGTTTCACGAGGTCGTAGAGAGAGCCCTCTCTATTTATGTTTGATAAGAACCGTAAACCAAAGATTGGTTAGTGGTTACCTGAGATTGCCCTCTTTCAGCCTTGGGGGTCAGTTTTGGTGTAAACAAATTGGCGTCGCTGCCGGAGAACACGATTCATCTTATCAATTCCTGGGAGAATGATATATACATCCGAATTTCAAAGAATAAGAGAAATCCTTGTGGGCAAACAGAGGTTTCCATAGTTTCAAGAAGGTTGAAGAATTTTTCCCTGGCAACTCCACTCAAAAATATCAGACAATTCAAGAAGACTCCACTAGAGAAAGATCAGTACGCCAAAACATACTACTGAGAAAATTCCAAAGGGCATCCCGGCCTTGAGAAAGATTCATACGAGAGGTAACCCTTTCCCTAAAATCCTATTAGGAGTGGATAAACTTGAAAGTCTACTCAGACGAAAGACTGTCAAAGATCGGGCTAGTGCTCCTAGCATTGAGACTGTTTCTTTTTTAGAAGGTGCATCTATTTTTCAAGAATTGGATATAGAGATTGATATTAGTAAACCTTTGTCAAGAAAAAAATATGAGTCATACCTAAGCCTAGGAGGAGAACCTCTGAATAATTTTAGATCTTACCTTTTAGATCCTGTGTGGCTTGATTCCAAGAATCTTGAAAAATTTGAAGGCGATAAACCCAATTCTCAGACCCCCCAAGCCCTCGCTGCAATCCCAGCCAGTGGTCCTGCTCAGAATATTCCCCCATAAGTTCTGAATCCACCTAGACCCATGGCTACCAGATATGTGCCTTTGGTCCTGCCTACTTCCTTACATGACCTCCCTCAAAATTACACCTAGAGAATTGTCTCTTATAGTGGAGAGGGAGACTGGTCAGCCAAACAGCATGTTGATAGATTTGAAGATTTTTTAGACCTAGAGGAAGTGGACCACGGTGATGCTAAAATGAGATTGTTTGCTCAAATCCTATTTGGAGAACCTAAGAAATGGTTCAGATAGCTACCTAATGCATCCATAGCCGATTTTGCAACTTTTAAAGTATTGTTTCTAGAAAGATGGGAAACCATGGGCAGTCCTACTATAGTCTTGTCCCAGTACAATCACTTAAAGAAAGGCGGGTTTGAATCAGTCCATGAGTTTTCTGCCAGATTCATGAAAGCCTACAATTCTATTCCCGATGATCTAAAACCTTCGGTAGGCGTTGCAAAGATTGACTATGCAGATGCCTTTGATGGAGAATTCTCATGCACATTGAGAGAAATAAAATCCACCTCATTGCCTGCCATGATAAAGGATGCTTGGAGGTTGAAGCAAACATGATGGCGTATGGGAAAATGAAAGGCAAAACTGAAGCAGATAAGAAGAAGCAAGAAAACCAAGCCTCTTCTAGTGATTCTAAATTCGATACCATGATGAGAACTATGGAGAAATTGTTGGATAGGTTAGCCATAGAGAATAATCCTCCTGCTAGGGAACAAACTGAAAATCAAATAAGGAACCCTAAGTTTAGAAGGCCACCCCCTCCAAGAAATCCAAGAAACCAAGATTATCATCAAATAAGACCTTTTCCTGGGAATTTGGTAGACGAAGAAGGACCTGAAAACCATGCTGCTAACCAGATAAATCTCTTTGATACCCTTGAACACACAGTCCATTTGACTGAAAAGGAGCACGATTTTTTCACCAAGGGGAATGCTGATAAGGCCACAGAGTTCGATTTTGAACAATATCAAAAGGGTTACATGAATGCTATAGACGACATCTAGAGAAAAATAAGGTTTAGAAATAGAGAAATACCAATAAATAAAGGGCAGTTTGCCTAGAGTCAACCCCCTAAGACTCAATAGAATATAGATAAACTGAAGGGAAAACAACCAGTGGATCCTGTACAGAAAGTCTCAAAAGATGGGTGGCAGCATTCTAAAGAGGATATGCAACCAGAAGTAACCGAAGCAAGGAAGCCGGCGTCAATATTCAGCTTGAAGGCTAAACTGTCTAAGGTAAAGATCTCTATCCCCCTGAATGAACTATTGAGAGTTAATAAATATAGGGAAGAGATAAATAGCCTAGTAAAGGGGCAAGCTAGAAATACACAAGATATGTTGGAAGTGACGGATGATGCCCCCACTATAATCTTTGGTTCCAAAATGGAGGAACCAGATGATGAAGAAGTCCCTCCCCTCTATTTGAGCCTGAATATCCACAACATGTTATTACAAAATGCCCTGATAGATTCTGGAGCTTCGCATAACTCGATGCCATAGTCGGTAGTAGACTTATTGCGGTTAGAGGTCACTAGACCCTACAAAGACCTATATTCTTTTGATTGCAGAAGGGTACCCTGTTTGGGGCTGATTAAAGACATGGTGGTAACCCTCGCCTAGATTCCAGCAAAGAGTGTCATGATGGACATAGTGGTAGCTGATTTACCTGCTAAGTTCGAGATGATGTTATCAAGATCCTGGGTAAAGAAGATAAAGGGAACCATGCAGATGGATTTATCTTATGCTACTATACCACTATTCGGAAGCAATAGGAATTTATACAGAGAAAAAAGAATAGCTTATGTAGTTAGTAGTGATGACAAGCCTGAGAATCACCCTATATTTGCTATGGACACAGACATGGGTTCCTCCATCCTTTTCAATGATGGTCAACATACTGATCCTAGACCCCCATTTTTTCATGAAGTAGAGGAAGACAAAGAGTTTGCATCAAGGCATAAGGCATCAGAGAGGTGAAAAAATGAAGAAGGATTATGGAAGATGTACTTTGATGGTTCACTAAGCAAAAATGGAGCTTGGGCTAGGGTTTGGATCATACCTCCACACTAAGAATCTAGAGCCCTATCCTATAAATTGAATTTTGAGTGCACAAACAATGTGGCTGAATATGAAGCTCTACTATTAGGACTGAGACCTCTAAAAGATCTAGGAGCCAGGAGAGTACACATATTTGGAGATTCAGAACTGGTGGTGAATCAGGTGAACGATAGTTATCAAGCAAAGCACCCCAGATTGAGAGCTTATAGAAACAAAGTTTGGGACATGTTTGGAAATTTTTTGGACGAACATAAGATCTGGGAAATACCAAGATGTGACAATCAAGTGGCTGACTCCTTGGCCACTACTGTAGGTGGTTTTAAAACACCCATTTTTTCCCAAGATAAATATGAGGTTGAAGTGATAAACAGGCCATCCATCCTAGATAATTCCAAGTATTGGCAAGTGTTTGAAGATGACCTACAAATTAGAAGGTTTTTAGAACTGTCTCATGAGTTTGCGAATGTTCAGATCGATACAGAGAATGAGAATGTAGAAGGTCTAGTGGACCAAGAGCAATCAGATGATGAAGAGAAGGGAAATAGGGGTTGGAAGAATACTCTGGGAGGAAAAGACATTGTCCAATAAAAAAGAAACTATATTCCCAAAGGACTGATACCTCTAGAAAATCTCTTTGACCAAAACAATTTGGCAAAGAATCCCAAATTTGAACCTCCGAAGGATACAGTAGAAGATCAGAATTTGGGATATGTCGGGGAACCTCACATGGTAAAGTTGTCTAAAAAATTTGAGACCAGGAGGAAAAAGTAGTATGTTGATCTAATGAAAAATTATGTTGTTGCTTTCGCCTGGAGCTATGAAGAGTTAAAGGAGTATGATACCTCAATAATCCAGCATTCCATCCCAATTTGACCTGGAGAAAAACATTTCAAACAGAAGTTAAGAATAAATCCCAGGCTGGTACCGATGGTAGAAAAGGAGATCAAGAGGCTGTTCAATGCAAAGATTATTGTCACTTTGAGATTCTCTCAATGGCTGGCTAACCTAGTTCATGTAAGAAAAAAGAATGGGGAAATTAGAATATGTATAGACTTCAGGAATTTGAATAGAGAATCCTTAAAGGACAATTACCCTCTGCCCAAAATGGAACACATACTGCAAAAGGTAGTAGGGGCAGAAAGGATTTCTACAATGGATGGTTTCTCAGGGTATAATCAGATCAAAGTCAGTCCAGAAGATCAAGAAAAGACTACTTTCACCACATCATGGGGAACTTTCATATATGCTAAGATGCCTTTTGGATTGATGAACGTTGAAGCTACCTTCCAGAGAGCGATGAACATTGCCTTTGGTGAAGAAAAATATACGTTTCTGGTGGTGTACATGGACGATATAATAGTATACTCAAAGTCTGATGACGAGCATCTCAAACACCTAGAACAGGTTTTTAAGAAGTGCATAAAATATGGTATCTCCCTCAACCCAAAGAAATCCCACTTTGCTTTAAACGAGGCTAAGCTCCTGGGACATATTATTTCTAAGGGAGGTATTAAGATTGACCCTGAGAGGGTTAGTGCGATCCAGAAAGTTGGGGATCCCAGAAGTAAAAAGGAGGTGCCATATTTTATTGGACAAGTGGGTTTTTTGAGAAGGTTCATACCTAGCTTTGCTGAGATTATGATGAGCATTACCAATATGCTGACAAAGGAAAACCAGATAAGGTGGATGGAGGAAACAAGAGATTCTTTCAAAGGCATCAAAAATGCTATTTCTGTGGCCCCTATATTAGCAAGCCCCAATTTTTCTAAAGATTTCCTGATTTTTTCTTATGCTTCTGAGCATACAGTAGTAGGAGTGTTGCTGCAGAAGAATGATCAAAATGCCGAACAACCAATTGCTTTTTTTAGCAGAGTATTGAGAGATGCAGAATTAAAATACAATATCATGGAGAAATAGGCTTATGCTTTAATCAAGTCATTGAAATATTTCAGGGTCTATATTCTCCATTCACACATCCTTGCTCATGTCCCAAATAGTGTAGTAAAAGGTATCCTCACCCAGGATGATCTAGAAGGAAGAAGAGCAAAATGGATCACTTTGCTGCTAGAATACGACCTGGAAATAAAGCCTACCAAACTGATAAAGGGGCAAGGGTTAGCAAAATTGATGACCAAAGCTAACTATGACTCTTTGCAACTAAATTTTTTGCAAGACTCTTTATGTCAACTGGACGTAGGATTACAAATAGAACCCAAATTTTTCGCATCTCCCTAGTACTCTGACAGTGTTTATGTATTGCAAAATCTACAGGCCCCAGTAGGATTAAGTAAGAGCCGGGCCAGAGCTGTAAAATTAAAGGCTGCAAAATACTGTATCGTGAATCAGTTCTTGTATTGGAAGGATCCTGGGGGTGTACTGCTTAATTGTCTGTTAGAGGACAAATCCAAACATACTAAGAGAGAATTTCATAAGGGGGATTGTGGTGGTCACCATTCTTGGAAGGTCACAGTGAACAAGATCCTGAGGGCTAGTCTCTATTATCCCACCATGTTCACAGATGTGTATAAAGCAACAATAACTTGTCACCAATGTCAAATTTTTGAAGGAAAGAGGAAAGTCGTATCACTACCCCTTCACCCAGTAATAGTAGAAGCTCCTTTTCAACAATGGGGACTAGATTTCATTGGGGAGATAAACCCTAACTCTTCTGGGAAGCACAAGTGGATATTGACAGCCACAGATTACTTCACTAAGTGGATAGAAGCTATACCTACTAGGAATGCAACATAAAATGTTATTATGGACTTTCTGGAAGATAATATCCTATCTAGGTTTGGTTTCCTCAAAAGGATTGTGACTGATAATGTGCCTGCATTTTGTTCTAAGAAGATGGTTAATTTCTGCCACAAATATCATATCAGTTTGAACCACTCTACAGCCTATTACCCCCAAGGAAACGGTCTGGTAGAATCCTCCAATAAAAGCTTAGTAAAGATCATAAAGAAATTATTGGAAGAGAATAAGAGGGCATGGCACATTAAGCTGAAGTATGCCCTGTGGGATGATAGAATAAGCACTAAAAGGGCCATTGGAATGTCTCCATTCTAGTTGGTGTATGGAGCTGAAGTGGTTTTTCCAGCTTCTTTGGGGTTACCAGTTATGAGGTTGCTGCAAGGGTTAGAAGAAGAACCAAATCATATGCAAAGGAGAGTGAACCAGATAATTGAGGTAAATGAGTTGAGAACTAAAGCCTATGATAGAGTATAAGGACACCAGGAAAAGATGAAGGAGGCATTTGATTAGAAGACCAAGGAAGACAAATTTCAGGTGAATGACCTAGTTCTGAAATGGGACTACCCAAGAGAAGACAAACATGGTAAATTTGACCACATGTGGATGGGTCCATACATCATTGCTGCACCCAGAGGAACCAACTCTTTTATACTGGAAGAGAAAGATGGGTCTTCCTGGTCGAGAGGACCAGCCAATGACATATTTTTAAAGCATTATCTATCCTAGACGAGCTAGGTAATTCATGTACCATAACTTGTACATATTTTTCCTTTTTTTTCAGTTGTTTGAAGGTTTAACGACAAACTAGAAAGATTTGAAGCCCGAAGTGAAGGCCCTAACGTCTGAAAGGGGAGGCCATGCAATTTTTGTTGTCTTGTTTGTTTTTATTTAAGTATTCTACCCAGAGGCGAAGGAAAGCACAGTTACCAGCGTCAGGTTCTAAGAAAGTTTTTCAGTCTAAGGCCACAAAGAAAACTGCCCAATGGATTAGGCACTTAGTCTACGGAGTTCTTTGCTACCTCGCAGGGAGGATAGCATCCCCAAGTTGGAGCCAGTTGTTAACACCTGATTTTTACACCTCATAAATATCAAGTGTGAAAGGAGTAGGGTTGGAGAAACATACCTGAGAAAGGCTTGAAGCCCCAGTCTTTCTCCATGGTTGAGGGCCATAATAGGGAAAATTAATAAATAAAGGGCTAAGAGGGAGTACCCCATAAGAAATTCACAAAGAAGTATGTGAAGGAGCCTTCTAAGCGAATAAATAACCCCAAGTCCTAAGTCCGACATCCTAAAGTATAATAAGGACTAAGTCTCGGCAAGAGAACCACCATAGATGCAAAGCGAAGCCAAATCCACGGTCCAAGATTCATCTCGTCAAGAAGCTGCATGATGGATAACCAAAAAGGGTGGTAGCGACGGATGATACCACTGGACAGATGGCAGCTGGAGGGCTCATCGCTAGAAGAAGAGCGGTAAACAAAACCACCACAAGGGAACAAGATACTAGGGTGGTAGAGTCCTAAAGCAATCCACGATGCAGAGAGTGAGTAGCCTAGATCGCTAGTGAAGAGATGAAGGAAGATGCACGAAAGAAATGGACAGTGGGCCCCATCGTTGGGGAAAGGTTGAACATTAAATATATCACTCATCTCCACCGCAGATGCAAAGTGGAACAAGATCTACGGTCCAAGCTTAGTCTCATCGAGAAGTAGCACGATAGATACCTAAGAAGGTGGTCGTGATGGATAAAACTGTTGGACAGGTGTCAACGCCACAGGTGATTGCGGAGAAGGGAAGTGGTATCTGAAACCACTTTGCAAGCAACAGGTAGGCCCTTTCGACTGAGACTTGTGAGTAGAGTAGCTAATTCAGTAAAATCATGGAAGAAGGTTATGTTGTGAGCACAAGTAGAGTTAGGAATTCCCTGGAAGATAGGGATGGTAGTATTTTTAACACAGTTACCCGATTGCCCGTGATTGACCCTTTCCGAGGCCTGTCTGAATGCAAGGGGTTTTTTCTAGAAAAGTGATGTTCTGGCGCCGATACATGAGTTCGATGGCCGGTGGCTAGGAAGTTAGGTCAAAACGCGAAAGCCATGCAGTTGCACCCTATCAGGGAAGTCTCCGGAAGACCCCCTATCAATTTCGGTCCAGGCTATAATGGCCTGCGAAGAAACTATCCCTCAAAACCTCGGCCTTGTGGGCTCGGAGGTCATCTCAGGAATAACAGTGGCTGCCTTGTTTGGAAAAAGTTTGTCCAAAGGTCGTTGGGCCTTTGTAATTCCCCGCCACAATCCCAACCTAGGTATTAGGGATAATTTCCACAACTTCTCGAATGTCCAAAGTAGTGGTTGGTCTGTCCGAAAACATGGGTGGGTCAAGATTAAACCCCGACATGGTAGAATTTCCTGCTAAAGGTATCCCTCCACAGGTGACATTTTTCCCATGTATTAATAGCTTCTGGCCTAGTTTCCGGATAAAGGGGAAGGTTTAGAACAAGCAGGCGGAGAAGATCTAAATCCCAAACATACTAAGATGAAGACTGAAGTTTTCAAAGGATTATATGCATCACGAAGGTGTTGGATGCTTATGACTGAGAAGTTTGCAAACAGGAGGAGACCAGAGAAAGTTTGTAAAGGAGGAGTGAAAAGGGAAAAAGTCCCTTGCGTAGATTGGAGGTTGGCTCGGAAGATGATAGAGGTAATTTGACCCACATCTTTCAGAGCATGTGAAGGAAGCATGAGATCAAGTGTTGTCACATGAGAGACGTCAGAAGGACGGACCCGCAAAGCCGAGTGATATCCTAGAGGATTACCGGTATGATCGAAGGCACTTTTTGCATCATCATTGGCTACACCGTCTATCTGGGATGATGTCACTGAGCATGCGGAAGCTGTTGTCATCATCATGGCCATTATGGATAAGGTTTTCACGTATTTTATCTATAGTTGGTACAATAGAAAGATGGTGCACCTGGCGATTCGACCATCTTCTCGGTTACTATTGGCTCATGGAGAAAAGGATGAAATGTGAAGTGATATTCATGCCAGAACAAGTGTGGGATGAGATGGAGGAAAATTATACTCCTCCACCTCTTATGGTATTTGACCTCATAGAATCCAGTTCTGTCAATGAAGACGAGTAGCCAAATGAATGACAAGTGTCCAAAGGAAACCGACAAAGAATGAAAAAGGAGAAACATGAAATCAAATAGAGCGGCCAACTGGGTGTAGAAATAGTTCATGATTTTGTTCTCTCCACTAAGGAAACGACACCTATCCTTCCAGAGGGCGCATCAAAGGCCGACAACTCATTGAAAGTGGAATATTTCTTTAACTCGCAAGGTCATTTGAGAACCCAGGGTTAAAACAATCCTCTGTCTATAATATTTCGTTCCTTACCTTAATCAGTCTGTTTGAGGCATGACTCATATGTAATATTTTTTGAGTTGGCTAAATGGATAGCCAACTGGAACTTTTATACTTAATATGTTTACATTACTATGATGTCAAATTCCATTAAGTAATAATACCGGCAAATGTAAAAATAGTTAGGATGGCTCTACCTGTTTTTTGTTTGAAAACAGTTACGGCAAACCAATTTTTGATGAGATGGCATATGGTTGTAACTGTTTTCTATTTTGGAGGAGCCGAGCCTAGAGCTCGAAGACATCTATATATACATTTTTAATCAAAGGCACAAGGGTTGGAAATCTTATGAAAAAACTATTTTTTTTTTTTATGATCAGTTTGTAATACTTTCTCTAGGAGTTCTGTTTAATAGAAATTGTAGAGCTGAAGCCTACATTTTGACAAGGGTTTTGTGTAATCGGTCTGGTAGTCTGTACCTTTCCTTTTTCCCATGTGCAAATGTGTTTCTCTCTTTGTTAGTCCCTTTTGTGTTATTTCCTTCATGCTTGGATCAGGGTAACAGTTAAGTAGAATTCATAGAGATTATGCTCTGCTTAGCTTATTCCAAGTATTTCACCAAATATATTCTGCTAAAGTTGATGTAGGATTCATCCTTTTTAGATGCCTTACATTGATGGACTGTTTCTTTTCTCTTATGTTCCACAAATTAAATCTCTTTGACTACTAGTTGCTTGCTACCTCGCCCTTGTGAATGTGTTTGTAGAATCTTTGTGAATACTGCTTTCCAGAACTTGTTAAAGGTGACTCCGTCGCCCAAATGAAATTCATGTGTTTTCAACCAAATGGTTCTTGAATTCTTTTTCTTCATTCCAAAACAGAAATCTGATCTTCTGTATAATTGTTGTAATTGAATATATTAGCTGTGAATGCTGGTGTTCCTTTTTCATTATCGAAAATCTTGATTATTCCAGTTGTTTCATGAGGTCATAGAGAGAGCCCTCTCTGTTTATGTTTGATCAGAAGCATAAATGAAAGATTGGTTAGTGGTTACCTGAGATTCCCTCTTTCAGCCTTGGGGGTCATTTTTGGTGTTAACACCCGTGTACTTTTTCCCCTCTAGAGGATGATGTCACCCTCACTTTGTACCTTTTAGCTATGACATCATCATTATTTTGAGTGATCCATGTGATTATATTGTTAGGCTCATTTTAGCCATTGATTATGTATCGATATCTTTTAATCTCAACCACTCATTTCATAAAGTGGTTTTGAGGTCTAGGGTTTTGGTCTTTATTATCCTATATAAAGAGGAGACCCCCTATTGTATATCTCACCTTTGGAGCTCTAGAATTTTGGAATAGAACACTTCTTTTATTTCTCTTGCATCTTGAGTATACAGTATCTCTTCTATGTATCATTCTGGGTATTGGAGCTACATCTTGTTTTCTTGCAGGGAGGCCGAATTGGTGGAGAGGACGACAATTTGAAGAGGGTTATTGTTGGAGGGATCCACATATTCTCTCTTGGGTTGATCTTGGTGATAGGGAGTATCATTATTGTATCTTTGTGACATAGTTGATGCTTTCTATTATATCTTTCTATCATTTTCATAATCATGTTACTTGGCTTGTTTCACTTGATCTTGTCTTGTGGGAGGAGGACGATTTGGCATCTTGGAGGAGGACGTTTTGGCTTGGAGCAACAAAATTTTAGTTTTGAATATACACATAGGAGAATGCTATCAATTTGAAGGTGGCCATAAGAAATTGAGGTAAGTTCTACAAGGTATGTGCTTGGATCCATCTATTTCTTTTCCATTGGTCAACAAACCCTTAAAATTCAAAACCCTCATTTTTGTTTTTCTTAGATCTACTTGGATCTAGCTTGGATTTTGGAAAGATATTGAAAAACCACCTCTATAGTATCCATGGCAATTCGGATCTATAATTTGGTGGTGATTGGGTTCCATTTGACACACTTTCGAAGGCACCTAGCCCTCTTGAAGGCAATTCGCACCCCTTGGGAGAAGCTAGTTTGGTTAGTTCCAAGACATGGACAGGTGAGATCCCACTTGATTCATGTTCCTCACACTTGATAACCTACCCATAGTGCCTCACCTCATTGATTTTAACCTTGTGGGACCCATTCCTAATTTTGAGGGTTGTGCCCCACTTGGGTCGATTTGGTGATGCATTTTCAATCTCAGATCTATGGAGATCTAGCCATTGGATCCCTTTGATTTTCAAGATCCACATTGATAATTGCTTAAAGTACCTGGATCTAAAGTTTGGTGGCCATTGCACTTGATTCGACACACTTTTCCATGCATTTATCCCTCCTTGGGAAAAGTCGCACTTCCTAGGAGTTTGAGTTTTCCCACATCAAGGACGTCAGTGGTTGAGATCCCACTTGATTTGAAATGAGCATACCTTGAAACCTACATCTAGTATCTCACTTTGTGGATTTTTTCCTTGGGGGTATCATTCCTGATTTTCGGGGTTGTTTTCTGCTTGGGTCACTTAGTGAAATATTAGATCTAGTAAGATCTAGCCATCACTTTTTCTTGATCTTGGTTAATACACTTGATTTGCATCTTAAGTGTCCCAATCTACAATTTGACATCTTTTTGACTCCATTTACCCATCCATTTCAAGGCACTAGTCCACCTAAGGCAAATCGCACTTCTTGGGATTAGTGTCAAGTGCTAGATCCCATATGTGGGTATATCTAATTTCATCTTAGATCCATAGATCTACTCTTTGTGTACCCCTTTGTACCATTTGCACCCTTAACTTCACCTTGTGGGTTCCATTTGAACCATTTCCATATCCTAAGGAAGTGGCACCACTTGTGTATTTCATGGTACTAGATCTTGTTATTTGATCTCATCATGTGGCCTAAATCATTCATTGGTTGAAACATAAGTCATCCCTTAAGCCTCTTTCAAGCAAACTTAAACTTCTAGGTCAACCTAACCTTGCATTGGTTTCCATAACTTGACTTTCACCCTTACCTAGAAACCTTTGTTTTGGTCCAATCACCTTTGATTGGCTATAGGGTCTCACACTTGGTCTTGATTCATCTTGATCTAAAGTGAAGAGTGCCTCGGTTGACGTGACTCACAGCTTGCATTGGGAACCGTGGCATCTCTTGGGTCACCTCTTTAGTTGTCCATATCCTCTACCATCCTGGATGGGATACCATTAGGGACAAATACAAGTTGTATTATAACAAGACCCTTTCTCACTCTTCCACCACCATACTCCTCACCATAGCTTTAATCCCAATCCCCCTTATCTCTCCTATTCCCCAAAACCCTAACTAACCACCCCTCTCACTCGATTTGTCCCCTATTTCACCACATACACCCAATCCCCACCCCTCAAACCCTTAATCAAACCTCTAATACCCCCTCTCTCTCTCACACACATTCTCATTACCCCTAACCCATCACTCTCTCTTCCTAACCCACCTACTACTCACCCTAGCCATAAAAAACCCCTCTACTTCTCTCTCTTTCTTCTACTCCCCCCATCTCTCCTAATACCAATCCCCTTAAGCACTTACCACCCCCCAGCTCTCTCTCTATCTTTATACCCCTCATTCTATCTAAATTCCCCATTATTCCCCAATCCCCTACCACCCTCGCCCGACTGTGATCTCTATTTGTTTCTCTCCTCAAAACACCCTCCTCCCCCTACCCCTAATCACCGACACCCTTCCCCCCTTGATCCCCAACTCTCTCTCCCACTCTCTCTCTTTGTTTCTGACACACACACATCCCTCTACTCCACCTACCCCTAACCCCCACCCTCTTTACCTCTCTCCCTAATCCTCCACCTACCGTGAACCCCACCACTCTTGCTCTTCTCCAACCTTCTACCACCACCCCTTTCTCTCTCTATCTCTCTATGTCTATCTCTATCACATAGACAAACACACAAACAACCCTACTTCTCCTCCTACCACAAACTTCCATCCTCTCTCTCTTTCTCTCTCTCCCTCCCTCCCTCTCTCTCTTTCTCTCTCTCTCTCTCTCTCTCTCTCTCTCTCTCTCTCCCCCCTAACCCTTACTGACCTACTTTCTCAACTACTACTCCAATTACTCTGCCTCCTCTCTCTCTCTCTCCCATCTACCCAATAACCCTTAATAATCCAATGTCTTACTCTTTGTCTCCCATACTCCCTTACCTACACCTAACACTCATCTTTCCTTATATCTCCCTTAAGCCCCAACCAACAACCTTCTCTCTCACATAGAAATTCTAACATCCTGTAAACCCTCCCTCGCTCTCACTAACCACCTTCCTACTCTTCCTTTAAATAACCACCTTCGTACTCTACCTACCAATAATCGCCAACCTATTCCCCCAACACCTAAAACCCTCTCCCTCTATCTCACCTACCCATCTCTCCCTACAACTTACTCTCACTCTTTGTCTCTTCCGCCAACCTACACCTCCCTTCCATATAACTTCGCTAATCATCCCCTAACCTTGAGCACTTCCCCACTATGACCTCTATCTCTTTATCTCCACCATGCATTTTCCTTCACCATACCCCTTCCAACAATACCTCTTCTTCCCTCTATCCCACTCTACACCCTGATCTCTATCTCCTTCTCTCCCACAAAACCCCTCCTCCCCACTACTATTAATCACCCTCACTCACAACACCTCCACTAACCCCATCGACTCCCTCTCTCTCTCTCAAAATCACACACACACACACACACCTCTCTACTCCTTTAACTATCCTTAACCTACACCCCCTCTCTATCTCTAGACCCATGAGCACGTCACCACCCCCTGCATTCTCTCTCTCTCTCTCTCTCTCCATCTGTCTCTCCCTCTCGATCCCTCACACACCCCCATTATAACCCCCCTATAAATAACCACCTTCCTGTCTCTCTATCTTTCCCTTTCCTAGTCTCTCTAAACATTAATAATCCCCTATCACACTCTCTTACCAACCTTCCTCTCCTCTTACCTATAACACTCAATTCACCACTCTCTCTCTCACTCTCCCTAACCCCCTTCCTACTCTCCCTACCCATAACCACCATCTCTCTCCAACTCCCCCTACCCCTAAAACTCTCTCTCTCACACACACACACACACACAACCCTCTCCTCCTCCACTTAACCCTAAACTCCACCTCTCTCTCTCTTTCTCTCTCTCTCATCTCTTACTCTCTCTCCCCTACTCCTCCAAATACACCTAAAGCACACTACTCTCTCTCCTATAACTCCCTAACACACCCCCCTTCTCTCACTAAGAGTACCATAACAACCACCTCTCTATTCCTACCCCTCCTATGTTCCCTACCTATAATCACACCCTAAATCCTTTCATCTCTCTCTCTCTCTCTCTCTCTCTCTCCCTATCCCACCTAACTCCCCACCTCATACCACTTACGAGACCCCCATCTCTCTCTATCTCTCACCTCTACACCATAACCCTTACAAATCCCATTTCTCACTATTCTTCTCCCATATTCCTCCTCAAACTCCTAACCCATACATCCCTCTCTATCTTCCCTAACTCCTAAACCCCTCTTCTATCTCTAAATATTCCTACAACTAACCCCCACTCTCTGTCCCTAATACCCCTCTTACTATCCCTGCCCATAAACATGCCCTCCTCCCTGCTTCTCTCTCTTAGACCTCACTACCCCTTGTTAACACCTAAAAAGTGCTCACTAGCTCATTTCCCTATTCACATGACCCATTTGTCCACTTTTTCACTATTTGAGCCTCTAAATCCACCAAAAGGTCACCAAAAGACCTTAATACACCCCTTTTTCCACCCAAAATGAACATTTTTCCTCAAAAAGCATAAAAAACCCTAAAAAAGGGTCCAAAATTCCCAAAAATATTAAAACGGGAATAAAAATAATAAAAATATTCAGAAAAGGAAAAAGAAGGGAAAAGGTACCTAAACCATGTTGGTCAATACCATTGGTTTCCTCAAAACCATAATGGTATTCCCCACCACCAAAACCTATAAAAAAGGTGGTAGGGGCTCCTCACTTTACATCCATCCATCTTCCTATCCTCGTGCTGCCAAAATCTCCCTTGAGCTTTTGGCCATTGTAGCAACCTTTGAGAAAGGACCCTTTGGAGTTTGGAGTTGCTCACCCTTGGAGCTTCTCAACTATCTTCATCAATTGGAGGTATTATTATTGCAAGCACTTGCTTGCCCCCATTTTCAATACAAAAATTATTTTTTATATTTCTTGTTCTTGTTTTTTAATTCAAAAATGCACATGTTAGTTTAGTTTAGATTTAGATTTAGTTTACTGTTTTTGCTTAATATTGAAACTGCTGCTACTAGTTAGCAGGTGCCCATAGCACTAAGCTTGGTTGCAAAACCAAGCCAACAGTTTTTGGCGACTCCATTGATTTCGAATTTTTAGATCTCACTTTTGATTTAGATCTTAGTTTTTGATAGTATTAGTTAGTTTAATTCATAGATCTGCCACCCTAGACAGTAGATCCATTGCTGTTCTAGACCTTGGCCCATTTTATTGCCATTAACAGCCCAAAATTTTAAATCTTCGGGTTCATTTTTCGGCGTCGGCGTACGGCTTTCGCCTCATGGCTTTTTTCCCAACAGTTGCGCGGCTCATCGCGACTGTGCGGCCCTTTTCCGCGCGGTTCATCGCGGCTTCGCGGCCAATTATCGTGCTACACATCACGGCTTCGCGGACATTTTATGCGATGCACATCGCGACTGTGTGACGAAATCCCGTGTGGTCCATCGTGGCTTCGTGGCTGAAACCCGCGATGTCCATCGCGACTATGCGATAGAAACCCGCGCGGTCCATCGCGGCTGTTCTGTCATAACCTGCGCTGCCAATTTTTTGCATTTGGCCAATCCGTTTAAAAAATTAATTTTTTACTATATTTTCTTCCCACATAGCACATTTTACAGTACTAAAATTCCAGCATTGTTTACAGCTATAGGAAAATTTTACTATTTAGAATGCACCTTTGAAAAAGTCTTTTTAAAAATTTTCAGAAATTGAAAGAAGGATTTATTTGCATTTTATCTAGATTAAAATTTTGCTGTTTACTTCTTTGATATTTTGCCCATAGCAATTTTTGAAAAATAAATCCATTTATTTCTTAAAGAAGTCATATTATTTGCTTTCCTATTTCAAAAGATCCTGTGTTTTTTATAGTCTTTGCAAAGCATTTAATTTCCATTTATTGAAGAAGTCATATTATTTGCTTTACTATTTCAAAAGATCCTTTGTTTTTTGAATATTTTCTGCAAAGCATTTACTTTTTCAATTTTAGTTTAAAATACCACACATGCACCCACTCAAACACATAATTTAGACTGAGCCTTAAAACTTACCCTAACTTCAACCCACTTTTAATCCCACTTGGGGAACACTAAAAGAACTTTGTAGCTAGGTAGTATTGAGGGGATAGGTGTTCCAATAACACCCCTCAGTTATTACATTTGAGACATAGCTGTTGTCCATTAGGGAACCAAAATCTCCTAATATTTGTTGGCATGGTCATAACCAGTTTATCGGAAGGCCTCTCCCCTAGGAGGATTGAAGTCGTGAGGATGGTTCCAGAAGTCTGAGTGGAATACAAAAATCCATTCAGTAACCGAAGGCTACCATTTGCAATTCTCGGGATATTCCTGTATGGGGGTATTGCGGTAAAAGGACCAAACGACAGATTTACCTTTTCTGGACGTGTCATGAACGGAGTGTCCTAGTTGCCATTCTTTAGGATTGATTACCCGGTGTCCCTCCCGGTAGGGGATATCTAGCCGTTGATTCAACACTCAATATTGTATGACTTAGATTTCATCACCTTGCAGAGAATATCGTTTGTTGATTCACAATACTTTTAGTTAGGTGTTTGCATGATACAATCCACCTTTGGTCTAGTAGCACCTCTTTTTTCTAGGAGCTATTTGCATGTTGGTATTCTGACCATTTTTTGCATCCCTCCACTTATTATAGCACAGCTGCTATAATAAGTGCCTTTTTGAGGTTGATTTTTTTTTTTTTTGGCCTAAGAGCCTTTATTTTCACTCCCCTTCTTGCACCCTTGGTTGCATTAGGTTTTTGAGTTTTTTATACATTACCATTTTACACACAATATTTTTTCACAAAAAACTTATTTCTCACCATTGAGAATTTTAGACGCTCTCGTCGTCTTCAGGGCGAACTCCCAGAGTTCAGTCTGCTTAGCTCTCCATGTCACCGACGTCGAGCCTTATCCCTTGACTCGACACATCGTCGGTCAAACAGACAGTCATCTGATTCTGACACGCCTCACTTCACATCTGATTTTGAGGCAGAATCCGAAAACCCTACCGAGTTATTACCAACCAACCTCATGGCTGGGACACAATTCGACTCACTTTTTACCAGCACCATAGGTGATACATCCACATAACCTTCTACTGCGGTGCCATCCATGGCAACAACCACCCCCCTGGGTATGCCTAATATGGGGGACACTCCATTTTTAGGAATCCCCAACATAGGACCACCTCCTATTACGGGTATGCCAAACATAGGGGTCACACCCCCTCCCATTTCCACAACCCATATCCCAGGAATCCCTACTACTATTCCTAACCCTGGTGTAACTCATGTTGCACTTAGAAACGCTGGCCCATACAAGACCACAGCTATTGGAGGACACATACCTTCAATACCTAGCATACCCTTAGGCACTACTAGACCCCCACATCATACCACCATGACTAGTCATGTCCCAGTCACTACGCCACATTCATCTGCTAGCTTACCATACATGGCGAGTCTGAACTTACCAGACTTAGCCAGGTTAACCAATGATCTTATCAGACATGACCCTGCGTGGCCTCACATGCCCACCAAACTCCCCTCCGACATCCCTAAGTTTGAGGTCAAGGAAGGTGAGGACCCCCAGAACCATATCATGTCCTTCCATCTATGGTGTTCTTCCAACTCCATAGTGGACGACTCTATCCACCTCTATCTGTTACAGCGCACCTTCACTAGCTCTGCAACCAAGTGGTATATCGATTAGCCCCATGGGGCCCATGCCACCTTTACCTCCCTTTCCTCGACTTTCCTGCAGTTCTTCCAGTTACCCATCCGCTATGACACGGGAGTCAAGATCCTACTGTCTTGCAGACAGAACATGGCCACTCACATCACTAACCACATTCATGAGTGGCGTCGATGCCGAAGCCTCTGCAAAATCAAGTTAGACGACCGCATCTTCTTAGATTGGTTCCTAAAGTCCCTCCTCCCTCTTATTGCCAAGGATGTGGCATCCGAACGACCCCAGTATGAAGAAGAGGCCATCCTCAAATCCCAACAGTTTGACCTCATTTACGACCAATCGGGTTATCTATATACCATTATACCTGACGCCCCTCGGGGTGATTCATCCCAACACGATGCGCCGGGGGCATCCCATGCCACAGATGGCATCATTGGTCATATGGCCTCGCATCCCCAACCCTTTTCCATTGCACATCCTAGCCATGGACCCGACCTTTCGCGGGCTACATCTCAATCTGGAGCAACCAATTCATATGCTCCCATGGCACATCACCATCATACCCACGGACCTTCATGTCCACCTCAATGCTTTGGTCATGCACCACCTGCATACACCCCCCCAGCCGCACCTCAACCAATGTATTACCCGCAGCAAGTTGTGACTGCAAACCCAACACCTCCAATAGCTCAGGGTTATCAACAACCTCAGCAGGTAATTGGACCACCTCTAGCCCCGCCAACTTATTACGCACTGCAACATGCTCCTGCACTTGCGGTAAACCAAAATCCTCCCACTGCTCAAGGGTAAGTGTACACACAACACAACCAGCCCCAGCACCAAAACAACCAGCGCAACCAGGGCGGGCAACAAAATCATGGAAGAGGATGTAACCGCGGAAGCAACCAACAACAACATCAAGGTCCCCCACCTCCCAATCCTCCGCAAAGTAACAACGCTGCTCCTCCCAACCAGAATTTGGATCGTAATCCCAGGAAGCCCAAAAACAATAACCTTAGAACAAACCATCCTTGTTCTATTTATGGGGTCTATGGCCATTACACACATGCTTGCCCACATTTGGAGTGAGCTCGGCAACTCTGGACTGATGATGCCCATCGTCGAGGACAAGTGGCTCCTTAGCTGCCACCCAACCATTCACCACCTCAACATCAACCTTTGGTGCTGCAAAACCCCTTTCCAACCCAAGGCATAGTGAACACTCAGCCGTTAGCTCCCCCTCAGGTCAATGCGCCACCACAACAAATCACTTATGCCGCTCCTGATCAACCCATGTTAGATTCAGATACTCACAACTTGTTGATGATGTCATCCACAGATGCCAACCTCCGAACCCGATGGAACCAATATGGCTCCACCCCTGAAGCCCCTCCCGTCGACAAGAACACTAACATTAATCCCACAGATCAACCGTTACGTATACCTCCAACTCCACTCGATGGCGCTTCTAAATCACCTCGCTTCCCACTTCATCGCATCAACAATAATCCCAATGCTCATGCTACATCGAATTCCAACATTGTAGATGACTTAGCCCAGTCTCCTGCAGCCATGTCTACTTTAGAAGTCCTTAAAAACTGTCCTTCATAGCGCAAGACTCTGCTCTCTGCCATTGGCGCTATTGACCCCAATGATTCACAACTGATGGCATTCGATTCGGACCAGTCCGAACCACGCTTACCTTCTACTTTAGCGTTCCAAGTTTCCATTTCCGTTTGGAATCTTGTCATCCATCAATGCATTATCGATGAAGGGGCCTCTACATGTGTTATGTCCACATTCATTTGGAAAAATGTGGGATCTCCTACTCTCCAGCAGTCCACCACTGCGTTGCGAGCCTATGACGGCCGTTTGGCTCAACCCCAAGGTCTCTTAGCTAATGTCCCCGTCCAGCTGGCGGGTAAAACCATGCTCATTGACATTGAGGTCATCAATGCCCAACTCGATTATAACCTCTTACTTGGCCGCAGCTACATGTATGCCATGCGAGACGTGGCCTCATCCGTGTTCCATACCATGATGTTCCCCCATGAAGGACGCGTGGTCAAGGTCGACCAACTCACCTATTACGATCCCAAGGCCCCCGCTGCACCCGAAAATGTTCTCCCTGTGGTTGAACAACCTATTTGCGGTGCAACTAGCTCGTTTGTGTCCTCAGTAGGACCCAGACTTTACTCCGACGCGCCGATGACTTCTACATTCCAATCCATTCCACCACCATCTCTGGAGACACATGTCGCTAACCTCTATACTCTTTCACACAATACACAAACACCTAACAGTCAGCCACCCTTGTTCCCTAAACCACCATTGGTCCCTAGTCACATCGGTGTTACACCCATCCACACAATCCCCTTTCTATTTCCTCCCTCAGGTGTAGTAAGCGCTCCGGTTATGGCTACCCTTAGTCTCCCCGGGTTAACATTGGGATTACCCGTGTGGTATATTTCACCTCCCGTTCCCCCGCCGACACCAAATGTCATCCTGCAACCGGTGCAACTCATTGTCACTTCTACCCAACCACCTCTCGGTATCACTACTCATTTGTCATCTATGAATCCCCCTCCACTCATCAGGCCCACTGGGGGCAGAGGCCCACAACCATACACTGCGGTACCCCCACCCAAGGCAGTTAAACCTCCCCCTGTATTCCGTGCTCCTCCAAAATGCTCGTTGTGTGATGAATAAGGCCATCCAACCCATTGGTGTCCACAATTACCTGCATTACAGGAACACATGGAAATGCTTGACGACGACGCCAACATCTAGGTTGTCAAAATCGACTCAAACCCCATGCCTCGTGATAAATCACTGCGTACCAACCACCCTTGTGCGATATGTGGTATTTACGGCCACTACTCACATCACTGTCCTGACATCCCAGATTACAGAGCAGCTCTCTATGAGATGAATAATTTGTACCTTGAGACGGAACCTCCCACAATTGAGGAGATCTTCCCTCCCGTATCATCCTCATTCAGAGAGATTAACACCATTTATATGATCTCTTCGACTACCCAAACCTCGTCAACTGACTTGACCACTCACAGCTTCCGCAATGATGAGGAGATTCTCGAGGCTCCTACTGCTCCTGATGCCTCTCAGGAAATTAACATGACCAATATTTCTCCTGTCATCCACATCGACATCTCTGACCCACATGGTGCCCTTCATACCATTACGTTAGGAGCCACATCGGCCGTCGTCCATTTTTGACAAGTCTTATATCGCCGGATTCAGTTTTCCGCACTCGTGATGATGCTTGAGATCATTTCTCACTCTCACGCCCATATTTTTTGGGCATTTTTTCCATGCCCCCTTGTTGCCTCGGTTTGCGTGCCACATTGGCCATCGTCCATTGTTGACAAGCCTTATATCGCTAGATTCAATTTGCCACGCTCGTGATGATGCTTGAGATCATTTCTCGCTCTCACCTCCATACTTTTCGGGCATTTTTCCCATGACCCCTCATCACCTCGGTTTGCGTGCCACATTGGCCATTGCCCCTTTTTGACAATCTTTATCTCACTGAATCCAGTTTTCTGCACTCATGATGATGCTTGAGACCTTTTCTCACTCCCATCAATCCCTTATTGTTCGGTATAATTTTACCCCTTTTTCGGGCCGAGCAATCCCTTTTACGAAAAAGGCACTTAGGGAGTTTCTGTTAAGCTCTTTTCTGACTCCTAAAACAACTAAAAGGTCATCGAGCAACCTTGCTTCCTTTCATGCTCGCTAAACGTATCTGAAAGGGCGTATACCTGGTATAATTTTACCCCTTTTCCGGACCTTGTAGACTAATTATGAAAAATGAATACTCTAGTCACATCGGCTAGAAGAGTTCTCCATTTGCATCATTTTATGCTTTTTCGGGCCTTGGAGACTAACTTACGAAAAAGAACACCAATGGAGTCCACTTACCGCTTTCAGACTCTCTAAACATGAAAGCGACCACGAGCAATCACCATCCTGGGCTCGTAAAAACCAACAGGATAGTATTCATAACCACTGTAGAGTCTTCTTATCATTTTCAAACTCCTTAAAAATGAAAGCACCAATGAGCACGAACAGTCCTGGGCTCACAAAATCCACAGGACAGTACCATTTCAGAGCACACTTTTATACCTTCTTGGAGCTCATTAAAACTACGAAGAAGGACCCAATGGTGCTTCTCGGTGCCACAATAGATCACGTCTACTCATATGGTAGCTTCCCCATTTTGGTCGCCTTTGTTCAGAGTTTTCTGCAGTATGTCATCCTGAGAATCCCTCGACAACACCCATCAGCTCGTCCCCTCAGTAAATACATACCCTTCAATCCTTAAAAGCTATGATCCCCACACCTACAAGTTAGTTCCCTACGCTGCTAGGTCAACCATGTCATCATGCTCTGAACAAAGGAAGTTTGAGTCTACCCGCTATCTCCCAGTTACTTCCCAACCCCACAAGTATGTCATTCCTACCATCAGTACTACCACACTTCGTTTCTATACCTCGCGCTCCTATCAAGGATACATCATCGCCTTTTTAGTTGTTGGTCTCCCTCTGTTGATGACAACCAAATTAATTCCAGAGGATAGACCTAGAGGCCCCTGTGTCTTGGACTCATCACCATTTATGATGAGTTCCCATGAATCATTTCGAGAGGATTCCTCAGTGCCTCTCCAAATGGTTGTTTCTCACATGCTCGACTTCAACACCTTGATCGCATCGTTGAGACTCGCACAAAATATTGGTCCTTTCAGTTATTAGTCGAAGACCCCAGATACCTCCTGACTCTTCAACATTTGAGAGTCTACTTATGGAAACAACCAGTTACATTTTTTCTATAGATATCCAGGTTGCACATGGCGACAGTATTCAGATGTACCCCAGTTTTATACTCCCTCGAGTATACAGTTACATATACTTCCCAGAGATGGCTCACAGTCATTGAGTCCCTAAAGATGTTGGACACCTTCAGTTTCAACACTTCATCAGTTATCCCAGTGTATCAGTTATTGAAATCAGTCATGTTATGATCATGAGTACATCCCAAACTAATGTCCCCTCTGGACCATTATGATGTACCAGTATATTATTTATTTTTCAGGTCCCCCTTCTTGGGACTAATTGTTTATATATGTCTTGATACGAGCATGGGTATGCCCGCCTCGGACATTATCAGAGATTATTCCTCATTCATATTGAGGCCATGTAATATTGTTTATTTTTTGCAGCTTCCAAGGGCCGTGGATCCAGTCTTCAATTGGTCTCTTCTCCTCCCCAAACCCCATAAATAAGACAAAAGAACTATGATGTCTATCGGCCATACGATGAGCTCCTGCCCTCACACATCAGGGGGCAATCTGTTAACACCCAAAAAGTGCTCACTAGCTCATTTCCCTATTCACATGACCCATTTGTCAAATTTTTCACCATTTGAGCCTCTAAAGACACCAAAAGACCTTAATACACCCCTTTTTCCACCCAAAATGAATATTTTTCCTCAAAAAGCATAAAAAACCCTAAAAAAGGGTCCAAAATTCTCAAAAATATTAAAACGGGAATAAAAATAATAAAAATATTCAAAAAAGGAAAAAGGAGGGAAAAGGTACCTAAACCATGTTGGTCAATACCATTGGTTTCCTCAAAACCATAATGGTATTCCCCACCACCAAAACCTATAAAAAGGTGGTAGGGGCTCCTCACTTTACATCCATCCATCTTCCTATCCTCATGCTGCCAAAATCTCCCTTGAGGTTTTGGCCATTGTAGCAACCTTGGAGAAAGGACCCTTTGGTGTTTGGAGCTGCTCACCCTTGGAGATTCTCAACTATCTTCATCAATTGGAGGTATTATTATTGCAAGCACTTGCTTGCCCCCATTTTCAATACAAAAAATTATTTTTTATATTTCTTGTTCTTGTTTTTTAATTCAAAAATGCACATGCTAGTTTAGTTTAGATTTAGATTTAGTTTACTATTTTTGCTTAATATTGAAATTGCTGCTACTAGTTAGCAGGTGCCCATAGCACTAAGCTTGGTTTCAAAACCAAGCCAACACCCCTAAAACTCTCTCTCTCACTCAATCTCACTCTCTCTAATAAACTGCTTCCACCTACCAATTACCACCCCCCATCTCTCTCTCTCTCTCTATGTGTCCCTATCCCTTTCTCTCTCTAACACACACACACACACCTACTCCTCCCCCTACAACTAACCTCCCTCCTCAACTATCTATATACATTCCTCTCCCTAACATGTACTAACCCTCTCTCTAAGTCTCTCACCCTTGTACTCCTCTCCCTACCTCTAACATCCCTTCGTCATCTCTCTCTCTCTCTCCCTAACCCTTGATAACCACCTCTCCAACTATCCCTCCACCCTACTCCTTTAGGTACACAAAACATTGAACCCTCTCTCTCTACCCCAACCCCCTAATAAGGAACCTCTCTCTCACACTCTCTCACCACCCCTAACCCACCATCTCTCTCTCTCCTTTACCCCACTCATATTTTCTCTAAGTCCCCCCCACACTCTCCTACTCCCCATCAGCCTAATTCACTCTCTCCCCTTACAATAAACCCCTCCACTCCTCTCTCTCTCTCTCTCTCACACACACACACACACACAAACCTATGCTTCTTCACCTTCCCCTAACCACTGACCCTCTCTCCCTACAAACCCTATAACACCCCACTATAACCATTCCCTCTCTCTTTATCACTCTCTCTCTCACACACACACATGCCTACCTTCACCCTATTAATAACCTCCCTCCTCTTCTATCATTCTTCACTCGTCTCCCTAACCCTTACCAATTACCTCTCTCACTCTCCCACACCTCGATCTCCAACTCTCTTTCCCTCCCTCTCTCTCTCTCACACACACACAAATACACCCCTCGACTCCTCCACATACCTATAAATCCCATCACCCCTCTCTCTCTCCTACACCTCTTCCCCCAAACCCTTATTAACCCCCATTCTCACTCTCTCTCACCTCAATTCCTCCCATAAGACCTAACCCACACCCCTCCCTGTCTCACACTCTCATTACTTCTAACCCCATTCTCTTTGTCCCTAACACACCTCCTATTATCCGTAGACATAACCACCCCTCTTCCTCCCTCTCTCCTACTCCCACTTCCCCTGGCCCTCTCTCTCTCTCTCTGCCCCCACCCTATAGCTCGTATATACTCTAACTTCCCTAATATTCATTAATCCCCTACCACCATTCCCACATAGAAATCTATATCTCTTTCCCTTCCCCAAATCCCCATCCTTCTCCATACCCCCAATCAGCAGCAACCTCGCTTGCTTCATCCCCCTACCCTCTCTCTCTCTCTTTCACACACACACACACCCATCTACTCCTCCATGTGCCTCTATCTCAAAGAGATAATAACTCCCACACCACCCCATTATCTATCTCTCTCTTTATCTCACACCCCCTACTCCTACCCCTATCGCTATCCACCCTCAACTCACTTGCTCTCTCCTATACTCTCCCTAACCCTTACTAACCCCCTCTATCACTTTGTCACCTCCTACCCCTCCCCCTCCTCCTCAGTCCCTCTTAACCCCTATTCGACCTAACCCTTATTAACCACCTCTCTCACTCTCTCTCTACCTAAATACACCACATCCACCTAACCCCCAACCCTCTCTCTCTTGTGTAACCCTATAACACCCCCTCTCTCTCAAACACTCACAATAATCCTCATATCTCTCCCTAACCCCACTAGTACTCTGTCTCTCTCTATCTCTCTCTGTCTCTCTCTCTGTCTCTATCTCTCTCTCTCTCTCTCTCTCTCTCTCTCTCTCTCTCCTTTCCCTACTCCTATCCCCCACCTCCCTCTCTCTTTTCTAACCCCCTAATACCCACCCACTTCTATCTATCTCTCTCTCTCACACACACACATACAACTACTCCTCCCCCTACCACTAACTCCTCCTCCTTCCCTCTCTCTCTCTTCCCTCCACTCCCTAACCCTTACTAACCCACTCTCTCACTCTCTCACCCACCTACTACTCCACCTACCTTTACCACACCTTCCTCCTCTCTCTCCCTCTACCCTCTTCTTTCTAACCCTTACTAACCCCCTCTATAACAATTTACCTACCCTACTGCTCCACCTGGACCTAACTCCCAAAAATCTATCTCTCCCCAAAAACCCTAACAAACCCTCTCTCTCTCTCACTCTCTCTCCTTAACCCCCTTCCTACAATCTCAACACATAACCACCCCCTCCACGCACTCTCTCTCTCTTTCTCTTATACTCCCATAACCCTAACCCTCTCTCTCTCTCTGAATTCCCCACATCATGCAACTCACCGCCCCCCCTCTCTCTCTACCCCTAGCGTATATGCCACCATCTCTCTCTCCCCAACCCCCCCCTCTTTCCACCTACCCTTAACCACCGACACACTCCCCTCCTCAACCCTGATTGTCTCTCTCCCTCTCTATTACCCTCTACTCCTATACCTACCCCTAACTCCCTATCCCTCTTTGAATCCCATACCCTTAGCAACCCACTCCCCCCTACTCTCTCTCTCTCTCTCTCACACAAACATATCAAGCTACTCCCCCTCCCACTAACCTCACCCCTAATCTCTCTTTGAACTCCTCTCCCTAAATCTTAATATCTCCCTTCTCTAACTCTCTCACACCCTACTCCTCCCCCTACCTCAAACCCACCATCCTTCTCTCTCTGTCTCTCTCTCTTCCCTCTTCCCCTAACCCTTGCTAGAACCTAGCCATTTCTTTCTACCCTACTCCTCCACCTGCACCAAACACCAAAACCTATCACTCTACCCCAGCCCCCTAATACCCGCCTCTCCCTCTTCCACTCTCACTACACCTAACACGTCGTTGTGAGCTCTAAGTATCGGTGCCTAATCAGGGAAGCTAGATTAGGAGCCTACTTTAATTATCAAACCAGGGGACATACAAACTTTAGAGGCATTCGCACTATATGTACTCTTCTAGGATAGTCTTCGTCGAAGTTGGGTGTTTGTATCAATGTATTAAGGAGTTGTCAAAAAAAGATTAAATGAACTGTA
The DNA here is from genome assembly GCA_027924585.1 of Larix kaempferi. Taxonomy (NCBI): domain Eukaryota; kingdom Viridiplantae; phylum Streptophyta; class Pinopsida; order Pinales; family Pinaceae; genus Larix; species Larix kaempferi. The sequence continues at coordinate 560,746 of BSBM01001502.1, read as the reverse complement.
ATCAGGATGGTTTAATCTAATGAGGAGAAATTCCTATGCTAAGAAATTCAAATACTAAAAGCAGGAAATCTATGGCTAAGAATTTGAATGCAGGAAATAGTAAATCTATTTTTAAGAATTAACTTGCTAAAAACAATAAAAATTATACTATGGAATTGAATCCTAGAATTATAACAGATCTATTCTAAAGTAATGAAAGCTTGATCTTTAATCTAAGGGGTACTTACTATAAATCGAATGCATAAAACTCAAAGTCTTATCTAACATAATCTAATGCTAAAGCTAAATTTGGAATGCCATTATCTAATGCTGCAATTTTAATCAAATCATTAAGGAGTGAATGTCATCATGTAACCAATAAATACTGAAAGAAATCAATCTCTATAAGCAGTCCTGATAATGAAATGAATACATGGGTTGAAGATCTAGATCGTTGCTTCAGAAGTAAATGCAAGTACAAAGAGAAATGGGTGTTAATTATGCCTTGGTAGAATATTGCTACAGGACTATAGACACAGCATTATCATACTACAGAATGTGTTGTAATGAACTACGGAAGAAGAAGTGTTCAACTACTACAAAAATCAAATCGTTTTATTTAGATGTTGTTTAGAAAACTCTCATCTACAATATAAATTCAACCAATGCACAACACATAATGAGGAATACCTGTACTACAAGATCTCTTGAATTACGTGTTGGAGGGGCCCTCTCCAACCCATACTCAGGACTGAAAAGAACTTATGAACGTTGAATCGTAGGTAACATAAAGTCTTTATTTAAAATAGAAACTCCGTAGTTTAAAACCAGGTCTATAACCCAACTATCTCTATAGTCTGAAACGTAAAACAATAATTCTTCAAAATAACAACAGGGGCCTCTCACTACCCAAGAGGTCCATATTTAAAAATCCTAATGCTTAACCTAATCATAAATGTCTAACTGTCGATTCTCTTTGAACAGGAGTTCATTCTCTATAGATCAGGAAAAAGGGGCTAAGTTTGGTGATGTTCTTCGAGTTCTTCCCTTGATTCACGCGTTATCCTTTAGTACACCTACACTTGCTCATTCAACCTCATTTTTCATGCAATTAGCTCATAGCAACACTTTTCAAAACATAACAAAAATAATCTTTTAAACACTTCATTAAATAATTAAGGTAAATCATTTTCCCACTAACGAGTGTATTTTTACAACCTTTCTTGTGCTTTACTTGTGGGAAAAGAAACTATCAGATAGCTGAAATGGGGACTCATCACCTCCCCTGTGCTTGAAGGATTCACCCATCCTTGGGTGACATATTCTACTCACTGATGACGTCTCTGATGTCCCATGCTACCACCTTGGGGGTCCCTTCCTGCCTGTGGTAGCCCATACTTTGATCTTCCTTGACCCATACCCTCCTCTCTTCTTCCTCATTGACATGTTCCTTAATGACTGGAGGAAGGAAGAATGGGGGGTTTAGCATCATCCCTATCCACCTAAGATGATTCTTTATCAATGACTCCCTGTAGAGCTTAGCTTTTATGAGAGCATTTTTAAGTCTGGCAGGTGAGTGAAGCTCTTTTATTTTCAGGTCATTTACCACTCTACGCCATCTTTCACCAATAGACTCCTAAACCTTCTTATGTGTGCTCTGAAGAGTAAGATCAAAGTGAACCACAGCCTCCTGCTGTTTTTCAAGGAGAATTGGGATCAAATCCTTATCTATGGGGAGATTTCAATGGTCATAGATTATTCTTTCAGGGTGAGTCGCTTATGCCCTGATCCATAATGGGGTCTACCATTTTACTGCTACATAAATGTGGTAATCTTGAGCTCACTCAATTTCATTTTTCATCCAAGAACATAATGCACTTAACTAGAAATCGCCCATGTAAGGGTTTGGAGACCAGTTGGGTGAGCTAGGAGCCACAAAATTGTGTAGGAAAAACTCACTGAGCTGCTCCTTCTCCAACTCTGTGGCTTTGAGAGATGCATCCACAAATTCCCTGGTTGTTTCGATTTCTATTGGGAGTCCCTGTGCCAACCTTTGGAGCTGGAATTTGCCCCACTTTTCCTATAGGTAAACTGCATATATTGCTAAAGGTGGCCTATGCTCCAATAGTTTACTATATATTTTAGTGGTGGTAGCCAAAACATGCTTTAGTTGAATGATTTCCTGGTCCTTTTTGGCTAGTTCCCCTTGTGCCTTAGCCAACTTCTCTTGAAGTACTGAATTTTTCTGCTCCGCCAGTCTTAGCTCCCCTGCATGATGCATTTTTAGGATTTGTGTCTTTTTGGATGAAAACAGGGGTGATGTGTGCTGGCTTCCTGATCCAATCCTCAATGTTTATAGCTCCTTTTTAAGCTTTTCTAATTCCGCCCGTGCTTTAGTGAGTTGATTGATGACCCCAGAGTTTTCATTATGCTCAGGAGGGTCCTCCTAGAGGTTATCTTTCTCTTCTTGTTCCTCCTATTCTTCTTGTTCATCCTGCATTTCTTGCTCATCCTGCTCATTTGGTTCATCCTGCTCCTCGGGTTCATCCTTCTCCTCTTGCTCATCCTGCTCCTCTTGTTCATCCTGCTCCTCTTCTGTAGTGGGATCCACCTGATCTACCCAAAGATCATCATCCTCATCCGACACATTTTGAACTATGGGACTGGGTTCCCTACTCTTTTCCTTGGTAATTCGGATTCCAAATGCTTGTGTGAATCTCTTACTTCTTCTCTTCGGCTCTTGATTACAAGAAGGAATCCCTGGGTTTGTTTTGGGGGAGTCATCTTGTGACTGTTTTATTTTCACCAGGGTATCAACCACACTATCTAGGTCAATTTTCCTCTTCGCCCCTGATGTAGAGGTGGTTTTTCTCATTGATCTTGGTGGTAGGGGTACACCAACTGTGGGTGCGCTCTTCATTCTTTGAACATATTCAACAGATACCAACACAAATTATTCCCAAGAAAGCTCTAGTATCTATGCTTTTAATTCCTCACAAACAATTAGTTTGATCAACCCATGATGGGCTAAGGCATCCTCCTTCCCTTTAATCACCTTCTTGCTCATTTCTGCTAGAGATTGGAGCAGGTAGTATGGAATACTAATCTTGTTATTTGGTGGATGATGGGTCCTGTGCCTCACTAGTTCTAGGAATCAAAAATGAAAAATGAAGATGTAGCTCAACCTACCAGTGCATGTAATATATTTCTGGACAATGGCAGCCATTTCATCCCACGGTGTAGACATGGAGAGACTTTTGACTCTGTTTTTATCTTTGTCATAGGCCTCCCCTCTTTCGAAGAACATTTTATTTCCTTCATGTCTGACTCCCTGTCATCCTTGACCCAATGCAGGCCCATTGGGAGACCAGTGTATTTGGAAATCACATCTTCATCCACCTTCACAGGTAACCCCTTCACTCGGGTGACAAATTGTTCATCCTTGATATGTTTAAAGTTCCTTGCGAACTCCATATCCACCCCTGCATTGTATCCTCTTAATCCGAAGATGAAAGACATCTAATTCGCACTAGGAATGACTGTTAAGATTTGTGGGTTCTGAAAAACAACTCTGTGTTCCTCTAGTTCGCTTTTCTTGAAACCTTTTGTCATCTTAAAATCTCTTCTAAAATCAACAAAAACCAACTTTGAATGTGGCTTTTACCTCATTGATCTGTATTTCCTATAGGCTCAAGGATGGATTGATTGTTGCGTGACCACACTCACTTCTGATGGCTTGCTTTCGGAAAGTTCTGAGAGGTTTTTGTTTGCAAAAACTGGCTCTTTTTTGAACGATCATGCAGCCTAACTTAACTGTCTTTCCACACTTATCCTTATTATTCTTCGCTGTACTTGTTGATTGATCCATTTCTTTCCATAATCAAGCTCTTCATTTCGCTTTATGCTTGTACTTTGCACTTCTGGTCCGATTATTGTGAAGTATGGTGGTTATATGCGGATTCATCATTTGCTGAAATGACGGGTGTGTGCAATCATGATTTTGTAATCTGAACCTTTCCCCCGACTTTAGCGTAAAGTTGTCCTCAGCTTAAAAAACAATCATTTTGGGGATAATGATTTGACCTTAAGAATAAAATGAAAGTGTTCAGAGATTACCTTGTTATATTTTGTTAGCGTACCTGAGTTCACGATAATGGCTGATTTGTATGCATGCTAGATGTTGTAGTAGATTTGGTGTAATCCATAGTAATCTTCGGCATGTCAGTAGTTATGTGCGTTGTTGGCATTTTCTTTTTGCTTGTTTGAATTTTGGAGTATCACCTTTGTTTGAATTTCATGCCATTTTTATTTGACTTTGTGATGATGCTTTGTATGAATTTGATTGCTTGGTGCTGTGCTTGGATGAATGTCTGGCTCGCTTGGATAAATGGCAGCCTCGCTTGAATAAATTGCAGGCTCTCATGAAGATATTGCAGATTTGATTGAAATTTGTGCTGTGATGTATTCCTGTAGTTTTTGATATCTTTGATGGCTCACTTGAATACATGTCTGGCTCGCTTGAATGCTGTTGACGTTTGATAATTCCCAGGCTTGCTTGATTGTTGTGGATGTTTTGATACTTTTCTGGCTCTCTTGCATATTGATGTTTCTTTTGCTTGATATTTGTTTTTGCAATTTTGATGCTCCATCTTCATAGGTGTGTATGTGGCCCTGTAATTTGGCCTGTTATTCATTCAACTATATTTATTTTTCTTTATTTGTTTTCCTTTTTATTTTTTATTTTTTATTTTTATTTTCATTTTTTTCTCTTTTATTTTCATCAAATTTTCAATAGAATTCCATATTCTCTATCAACATCAGTTGTTGCTAGTAGAGTACATGTGTATACTCTTCCTTTGACTATGGTTTCTTGTAGAGTTTTATTCGATGTCCATTCACTATCATGGGAAACTGTTTTTCATCTATTGTAACAATTTTGATTGCTCCATTGTCATAGATGTGCTCAATGATGTAAGGTCCTAGCCATCTAGTTGTTATTTTTCCTTTGAATGTGTGAAACCTAGAGTCATAAAGTAGTGCCCAGTCACCTTCCTTGAAATTTTTATCCTTTAGGTGTTTGTCATGCCACTTCTTTCTTTGTTGTTGGATGATTTCAATGTGTGCAAGTGCTTGCTAGCATTGCTCATCCAATTGATTCAATTGTAGCATGCATTCTTATTGTATTTCTGATAGTTCCATGTTCAAATCTGCTGCAATTCTTAGTGTTTTGATATCGAATTCAATTGAAAGCATGAATTTCTTTCCATATACTAATTCATAAGGTGTGAATCCTGTTGTTGTCTTCCATGTGGTGTTATAGGCCCAAACTGCCTCACTTAATCTATCATCCCAATCTCTTTTGTGGAGTTGGACTATCTTTGTTAGAATCCTCTCTAATTCTCTATTGGTGACTTCTATTTAACCATTTCCTTGAGGGTGATATAAAGAGGACTGTCTATGCTTAACCTTATTCCTATTCAATAGGTCCTCTATTAAGTTGGATGTAAATTGTGGTCCTTGATCAGAAACTAGTTCCCTTGGAACACCAAACCTGTGGAAGATTTGCTCAGTGAAAAATTTTGCTACATTGTTTTCATTTGCTGTAGCAAGTGCTACTACCTCAGTCCATTTTATAAGGTAATCTGTGCATACTAGAATGTAGCTCTTTTGATTTGATGGTGGGTTGATTGGACTAACGAAGTCAAATCTCCATTTCTCGAATGCTTCTAAGGAGATCTGTGGATGAAAAGGGATTTCTTCTTTTTGTGTAGGATTCCCCATTCTTTGACAGTCATCACAGTGGGACACATACTCATAAGCATCTTTGTGAAGTGTTGGCCAATAATACCCTATTTGAAAGATCTCGTAGGTTGTCCTTTTTGCAGCATAATGTCCTCCACAGGGTTCATTGTGAGTGGCATGCATTATGTCATGTACTTCATCTTCCCTAATGCACCTTCTAAGTATCTGATCTGACCCTTGTTTAAAGAGGATTCCCTCTATCCATGTCTATGTGGCACTTTGCCTTATTACTTTTGTCTTTTCTTTATAACTGTAATGTTTGGGAAACTTCCCGAATACTAAGTAGTTTGCTATGTTAGCAAACCATGGGCTTCTTGTTGATATGGCAAAAATGTGCTCATCAGGGAAGTTATCATTAACCAAGTCATTATCTTGTCCATGTGTGACTCTTGACAAAAAGCCTGCTACAACATTATGCTTTCTTGGTTAATCTATTATAGTAATGTCAAATTATTGTAGAATTAGCATCCATCTAATCATTCTAGCACTAGTACTAGGCTTGTTCATAAGATATCTGATTGATGAGTGGTCAGTGTGGACAAAACTTGGTATCCTGTGATGTAATGCCTAAATTTATTGATTGCATGTATTACTGCTAAAAATTCCTTCTCTGTGACTGTGTAGTTGAGTTCTGACCCAGCCAAATTTTTGCTTATATATTATATGGCATAGGGTTTCTTGTCTCGTTCTTGTCCAAGCACAGATCCAATGGCTTTATCTGATGCATCTGTGTGGATGTGAAATGGAATTTCCCAATTTGGTCCTTGGAGTACTGGTGCTGTGATTGGTTTCTCCTTAAGATTTTCAAATGGTGTCATGCAATTGCTTGTCGATATGAACTCATTGTCTTTTGTGAGAAGTGGAAACATTGGGCCAGCAATTCTGCTATAATTTTCGATAAACCTTCTGTAGTACCCTGTTTGTCCAAGGAAACTTCTCACGTCCCTTTGTTTGACAGGTGGTGGCAGCATTTTGATTACTGAGACTTTTTCTTGATCAACCTCTATCCCCCTCTGTGATATATGATGTCCTAGAATGATAACTTCTTCCATTGACATCCTGCATTTGTCATTGCTTAGGAACAAGCTCATCTCAATACATTTTTTTAATACTAATTCAAGATTGTTTAATGCTTGCTCAAAATTTTTTCCATAGGGTGTGAAATCATCCATGAAGACTTCCATTTTGTCATTTATAAAATCAGAGAAAATACTCAATATGGCTCTTTGAAATCTTGTTGGGGCATTACATAAACCAAAGGGTAGAACCCTATAGCCATAAGTTCCCCATGGGCATGTAAACATCATCTTATCTTGATCAGCTGGGTGTATTAAAATTTGGTTGTACCCACTGAAACCATCTAAGAATGAAAAATACTTGTTTCCAGATAATGTATCTAGCACCTGATCTATAAATGGAAGAGGAAAGTGGTCTTTCTTGGTTTCTTTATTCAGCTCTTTGTAGTCCACACAAATTCTCCATTTGCCTCCTTTTTTAGGTACTATAACCAGTGGTGAGACCCACTCACTGTTAGTTATTGGATAGATGAACCTTGCATCTAATAACTTCTGTAGTTCTATTTTGACAATGTCTTTTAATGCTGGGTTCAACCTCCTTTGCGGCTTCCTGATAGGGATAGAACCTTCTTTGAAGTAAATATAATGTTTGCATATATCAGGATGTATACCTTTCATGTCTGCATATGTCCATGCAAAAGCTTTATTTTGTTCTAATAATACTTTCGTTAATTGCTTTTCTTGGTTTGGCTCGAGATTGCCATGAATGTTGACCGTCTTTCCAAGCATGATTTCAACTATCTTCCCTTTTTCTGATTGTTCTTCTAGATGTAGTACGTCTGCCCACATTTTATTTAAGTTTTGGTTTGAACTTTTGCCTTCTTGTTGCTGTGCTATGGCAAAACCTATTTTAAGAGCAACGTTGTTAGAATATTCATTTTGTATAAATCTATCTATCTGGCCATCTTCATCTATTGCTTTCAATGATAGTGGAGTATCAATTGTTAGGATAGGTTGCAGGTTCTGATATGGTGTATCGTAATGGTCATCAGTACAATTTTGGTATTCTAAATCTAAAGATTTTCTTGCTGGTGGGTAGATCATGATTTTCTTCCTAGCATGTCCACTAGTGATAGTCATATTTCCTGATCGGAAACATATGTAAGCATCTGCAGTTGCTAACCAAGGTCTTCCTAGTATGATTGGATAACCACTAAGTTTTCTTTTGACTTCAATTACTATGAAATCAGCTGGGTATTCCCAGGATTCAATATTGATCATAATGTCTTCGAGCATCCCTTCGGGTTTCACAGTGGATGTGTCAGCTAGTTGGAGTACTGTAGTTGTTGGTTTGATTAATGATTGGAGTCCTAGGTATATCATGGTTTCCTTAGTCATGACATTGATAGAAGCTCCCAAATCTATTAGGATTTTATTTATTTGTTTGTTATTGATGGTGATGTTCACTACAGGGCTACCTGGATCAAGATACTTAGGGTTAATAATAATACCCAGCATTAGATCAGCCAATTGTCCCACTACATTTATTGTTGGTGGGTCACGCTTCCTCCTCCCAGGTTTCTTCAGACAAATTTCTCTAATAAATTTGTTACAGATGGGCACATCCCTTATGGCCTTCAAGATTGGGATTTGGATGTTTAAGTGTTTTAATTCATTTAAAATTGCATTTTCTTCTTCTTCCTTTGTACTTCGTATAAGTTTCTTGAGAAATGGAGGGTTTCTTCTTCTATCAGATTTGGTTCATCCGGATGCTAAACATAGGGTTTTGTTGTTTGTTCTTGAACTTCAGGTTGTGAGATATTCTGTGTTGATGTATTTTGCAATGTTTTTCTGGATCTGAGGTTTATTTCATTTATTTCCATGGTATCTACGACATAGGTAGGGAATTCTGTGATATCAGCGTTATAAGTCTATTGTTGTGGAGGTCTATTATTATTAGGGTTTGGGATGGGTTGGGATGGAATTGGCGAGGGTCTGGGGGGTGGTTGAGTCTATGGGGGTGGCATGATGAGTGGTTTTTGATGTTGCAACAGAGCTCTCCAATTTGACGGATAAGGATTTTGATTCCCATAATTTGTGGTCGATGAAGCAAAAGGTGGGGGATATGAAGGGTAAGATGGTGGATAATAAGTTTGTTGATAGGTTGGTTGATATGTGTGTTGACTCTGCTAATACTAATTTTTCTTCCATTGATTTGGGTTCGGTTGTGCTTTCCATGAAGTTGGTGCAGAGTTCCAATTTTGTTGGCCCTGATTATAGTAGACTTGATTGCTAGGTTGATATGGTCTAACAAAATTATTCCTCCTTTGATTTATAAAACAGAGCTGTTCTATTGCTCCTTCAGCTGCTGGGTCTTGAATGGCAGCCTTACTTGAGGGTAGGAGGGGACATTTATCAGTGGAGTGGTCGTTAGTGCAGATACCACATAATTCTATGGTGTTCAAGGTTCACTTCCCCTTCTCATGTTTTTTTCTACAATGAGGACAAAATACTGCAAAGGCTTGGTTAATTTCGTCCTGCTTCTTTTTTATTTGAAGTGCATCAATTTGCATGGCTAGATATTGTAAGATGTATGTCTTCATATCATCTAACAGGTTTCCTAAATCAGATTTTGTAAGATTGGGTCCTGAAGATGAGGAAGATCCTATGGGTAGATGTGTATCTCTTGTCCCATTCTTGCTTTTCCTAGACCTAGAATGGTTCTTGAAAATATGGAGTATCTGGTCATAAGTCTTCTGAAATATGTCTCCATCTCCTAAGAGGTTTAAGATCTCAAAATTCTCTTCTTTGATCCCTCTAAGAAGGACAAGTTTCAACGATTCGGGGTCTAGGGTGCAATGGTTAGCTCGTTTGTAGCTGAGCTGAAAACACTGGGCATAGTCTTCTAAGGATTCACAGTCTCCCTGTTGCATCCTAAATATTTCATCCCTTGTATCCTTTGCTTTGCCTTAGTCCCTGTATTTTTCTAGGAATGCCTGTTTCATTTGGTCCCAACTAAAAATACTATTCCCCTCTAAACTCATGAACCACCTAAGTGATAAATATTTCAGTGTGGAGGGAATAAGTCTTAGCTTTTGTGCATCTGTAGTGTAATCAAAGGATCTGTAAACTACCCCAAATTCAAATAGTAATGTGTCGGGATCTTCTGAAGTCAATCCAAGGAAGTTTGGAAAATTGTTAGGGTTGATATTCTTCATCCGTGCATCTCCAAGAGGTATGCTAATGGGGAAGGTGAACATCTCCCTAGGTTCCTCTTCTTCGTTTGATATCGTGGTATTTGAGCTGGAACTGGTAGAGAAGTTGTCTCTGTTTAAGTTGTCTCTGTTTGGATCATATGTGGAGTCAGTTTCATTTTCTGAGTTTAGAAATTCGAACTGAGAATTATCAAAACTGTTATTACCATTGTTGCTCATGGGATGCTTAGGTAGAAAGCGTCCAAACCTATCCCTTTGCCGACAAGGCATTCATTGGTAAAAAAATTTATGTTTTTGTTTTATGTGATTTTTTTCTTTCTTTTTGTGTTGCTGTCTGAAGATGTCTCCTAAAAGATTTAGCACCTCCCTGGAAACGGCGCCAAAAAGTGGTGAGCTCTAAGTATGGGTTCCTAATGAGGGCAGCTAGACTAGGAGCCTACTTTAATTATCAAACCAGGGGACTTACAAACTTTAGAGGCACTGGCACTATATGTGCTCTTCTAGGATAGTCTTTGTCGAAGTTGGATGTTTGTATCAATGTATTAAGGAGTTGTCAAAAAAAGATTATATAAACTGTAATTAGGATGGTTTAATCTAATGAGGAGAAATTCCTATGCTATGAAATTCAAATACTGAAAGCAGGAAATCTATGGCTAAGAATTTGAATGCAGGAAACAATAAATCTATTTTTAAGAATTAACTTGCTGAAAATAATAAAAATTATACTATGGAATTGAATGCTGGAATTATAACAGATCTATTCTAAAGTAATGAAATCTTGATCTTTAATGTAAGGGGTACTTAGTATAAATCGAATGCATAAAACTCAAAGTCTTATCTAACATAATCTAATGCTAAAGCTAAATTCGGAATGCCATTATCTAATGCTGCAATTTTAATCAAATCATTGAGTGAATGTCATCATGTAACCCATAAATACTGAAAGAAATCAATCTCTATAAGTAGCTATGATAATGAAATGAATACATGCACTGAAGATCTAGATCGCTGCTTCAGAAGTAAATGCAAGTACAAAGAGAAATGGGTGTTAATTATGCCTTGGCAGAATATTGCTATAGGACTATAGACATAACATTATCATACTACAGAATGCGTTGTAATCAACTACAGAAGCATAAGTGTTCAACTACTACAGAAATCAAATTATTTTATTTAGATGTTATTTAGAATACTCTCATCTGCAATATAAATTCAACCAATGCACAACACATAATGAGGAATACCTGTACTGCAAGATCTCCTGACTTACATGTTGGAGGGGCCCTCTCCAACCTGTACTCAGGAGGGAAAATAACTTATAAAAACTGAATCGTAGGTAACATAAAGTTTTTATTTAAAATAGAAACTGCATAGTTTAAAACTAGGCCTGTAACCCAACTGTCTTGATAGTCTGAAACGTAAAACAATAATTCTTCAAAATAGCAGTAGCTGTCTCTCGATACCCTAGAGGTCCATATTTATAAAATCCTAATTCTTAACCTAATTAGAAATGTCTAACTACCGATTCTCTTTGAACAGGACTTCATTCTCTATAGATCAGGAAAAAGGCGTTGAGTTTCGTGATGTTCTTCTAGTTCTTCCCTTGATTCAAGTGTTATCTGTTAATTTTTGAGCATTAATTCAATATACTATAGGATCTTTACTGAGAGAATAACATGTACAGCATATCAATCATGTTAATCACAACAAGAGGCAAATCTAAGAGACAATAGACACAAAGAGTTTCCGTGGGGAAAACCCTAAGGTGAAAAACCCCACAACTTCCTCAGAGATAGATAGAGCAATAATACAACCAAGGTACAACCAAAGTACAAGAGATAGTCTTCTACTAGTAGCTCCCCCTCCTCCTCAACTAGTGTGCCACTTTTTGAGTGATGTACAAGTGAATAATGAGATGTCCAAATAGAGATCTCCAGATCTCTATTTATACTTGTCTTGTCCTTCCCAGTAAACTAATGTGGCCGACTTGTCTAGCTTAGCCTAATAACCCATGGTTAACTTAATCAGGGCCAACCCCACACATGGTGTTCTAATAACCCATCGGCAAGTTACAACACTTGCGACACTTGTCAATACAAATGATGACACTTCCGTACATAGCAATAACACATCTCTATAGGAGTACACTATACATCGATGAAATACATTCTGAAGTTACATATACATCAACACTCCCTCTTAACTAGGAAGGTATTTCTCGACACAGATCTGCTAGCACAATTCTTCTTATCTGGATCATCATCAACAAATCATCATCCTTGAATCATCGTCATCGTCACGGCTGCTGCTATCTCAATCAATCTTTGAATCTAGTCATCATAGGAAGTTCTACAGAGCCAGTCCTTTTTCATACTGGATGTAAACCCACCACCTGTAGGTCTTCATCATCACTAGCCATACTATGGAATTCTCAGGACTTATTACATGCATCACAAAACCTCGAAAGAGAATCCCAGGCTGTTATAAGAACACAGCTCTACCTGTCCGATCTCCTAGGGCTGTATTATATGTGACCCCACCACAAAACCTTGAAAGAGCATCCCAAGCTGTTACGGGCACACAACTCCGACCTATAGGATCTCCCAGGGATGTATTATATGTGGTCACCACAAAACCTCGAAAGAGCATCCCAGGCTGTTACAGGAACACAGCTCCGACCTATAGGATCTCCCAGGGCTGTATTATATGTGGTCATGGAAAAACCTTGAAAGAGCATCCCAGGCTGTTACGGGCACACAACTCCGACCTATAGGATCTCCCAAGACTAATTATGAGCACATGGCTCAACCTATTGGATCTCCCATGGCTGGATTATATGTCCTCCCAAAGCAAAACCTCGAAAGAGCATTTGCCAAATATCCCAGGGCCACATTGCATGCCATAGGCAAAACCTCGAAAGACTCTCTGCAAACCTCTCAGGGATGGATTATATGCATATCTGCACAACCTATTCCACGACCAGAGAGTATCAACCTGATACTCACCATACATCATCCTGATGTACACATGATCATCCTGATCATCATCACTGCATCTTCTTGATGCATGTCATCTAGAGCAACATCCTGAAGCTCATCATCCTTGATCATCCTGATCATACAATGCATCCACCTGATGCATACCAAGTATCTACCTGATACATATCATCATACATGATCCACCTGATACATACATAGATACATAGTCCACCTGATCATAAAATGTATCCATATGATATATATCAACATACATGATCTACCTGATCATACAACGTATCCACCTGATACATATACCAATACATGGTCCAAGAATCCAACATGATGCATATACATATACATGATCCAACTGATCATAACAAGCATCCAACATGATGCATATACAAACATATCAAGCATCCAACATGATGCATATACATATACATGATCCAACTGATCATAACAAGCATCCAACATGATGCATATACAGAGTAGTAACTGTAGCATCATCCTAATTCTCATCATCCAATGCTTACATCCACAGCCATGTGAAGGATCCTCCTCTCACCATGCTTGGAATGGCTCTAGCAAATGTGTCCATCACTTTTTCCTCGAAGTGTCGTCAATCTGAAGAACATGAAGCCTCTCCCTGAAGTACTCAAACTTCACTCTGGCTAGTGGTTTCGTCAGCACATCTGCAACCTGCTCATCTGTCGCAATATACAGGAGCTTCACTACTCCTCTCTGCACCATATCCCTGATATAGTGATATTTGATCTCAATGTGTTTTGACCTGTCATGGAACATCGGGTTCTCAGATAGCTTCGCAAAACTCTGGTTATCACTGAAGATACCAGTAGCATCCAGTGGGAGATCAAATAACACAGACAATAGCTTCCTCAGCCATACTGCCTCACAACTAGCTGAACAAGCTGCAACGTACTCTGCCTCAGCTATGCTCATTGCTATGTAGGACTTCTTCCTTCTAAACCAAGAGATCACACCTGATCCCATACTGAAGCAGCACCCAGATGTGCTCTTCCTATCTGCAACACTGCCTGCCCAGTCTGAATCAATATAACCCTACAGGTTAAGCTTTTGATTCGCATCATACTTGATCCCATAGTCAACTGTACCCTTCAGGTACCTCAGAATATGCTTTACAACGACCAGGTGAATGTAAAATTAGTCACAGCAGATCTAATGAACAAGTAAATCAATCACAACAGATGAACATAGAAAATATGGTGCAAAACTGTGCAAAACATGCAGCAGTGCTCTCTATCCCAGAAAGGGTGAATGAATTACAATACAAACTATCACAATGACTGAGCAATTCGAATTTCCTAAGGAGGTCATTCGAATCACTGAATGGAGTAGCTTGACTCTATCTAGGAGTCCTCAGCAATCATCGGTGGTGCTCATCAATCACAACAACCAGTCATCCAGGTGTCAATCTGAGTCTAACTAAGTGTAATAAGTGTAACTGAAGTGTGTAGCACTGATTTAGGATCTGGAGGCTCAGTGGGGGCGCATGGGAGGCTAACTAAAGTCAGAACAAGTCACCTAATCAAACTGGAGGTCAAACGGAAGTGATACAGTCAGTCGGGAGTGAAACTAGCCTCAAATCAGGGAGAATCGGAGCTAACTGAATGTAACTGAAGTGGAACTGCAGTGGTAGGTGAACAAGTGCGCCCTTCTCTGGAAGTAGGTGAGAAGTGGGTGCCTTTCAGCTTAGGAGGGCTAAAAATCTGTGGTAAGTGGCTCCCGGGTGCTAGAAGAAGGTGGATAAGGTGCTGGAGGCATCAAACTGGTGACTAGGATGCATGCCTGTGCATGCAGATGCATGCAAACCCTAGATTCTGCATGCAAACCCTAATTTGCATGCAAGATCCTGAAAAAGATGATGTGGATATCCGAACACCCCCCCTCAAGCTATACTATGATGTGCCAATAAAAATAATGTGGGGCCCTGGTAACTAAGACCAAAGGTCACCCCAATACAATAATCCAAAAAATGCTGAAAATAAACTAAGTGAGGAAAGAGGGAAAACCCAGTGGGAAGAAAGCCCCCCCTCAAGCTAAAGAATAATAATGAATCAATCTGTCTCCACCATGATGGAACTCACCCCCAACAGTGAACGGAGGTAAGAGAACTTATTCTCAGTGAAGCTCTTGGTGAAGATGTCTGCAATTTTCTCATCAGTAGGGCAATATTGCAGAATGATAGTGTGGTCGTGCACCAACTGTCGAATGTAATGCATATGAATCTCAATGTGTTTCATCCTCTGCCGCTGAACTGGATCTGTGGAGATCTTGATAGCACTTTGATTGTCACAAAATAGGACAGTCGAAGTAGTGCCACTGTTCGCTGCTTTCTTGGGCAGACCCGGGTTTTAATGAAGCGCAGCAACAAACCCCTTGGCGCACTGGCCCTCTCGGCAACGAGCTGCGCAGCAGCTCGAGGTCTCACCCGAAGTGGCTATGGGGTGGCTAAGGAATCAGATTTCCTTAACCGTGGTGACGCGGAGATTGTTCTTCCTCCTTAGGTTCCTCAGATATCGGCGGTCTGACTTTCCCGCAAGCCCCTCGGCGCAACTGCGCAGATTCCTTCCTTTCTGGCGCAGCAGGCAACTATTCCTTGCGTCGACGCGTTAAGTACTTCCTCGCCCTATGCAACTAGCGCAGTATCGCAGTCCTCGCTCGCTGCAGCGACAGCGCTTCACCGCTTCTTCGATACTTAACACTTATAGCTATCAAGAGGCCTTCCCGACCTACTTAACCAGTCGCAAAGATAATGCAAGAGTTGTATACACAGGTAATGAACTTAAACAGTTAATCATTCACGCAAACATTATAACAAGAAGAAATATGTGAAGCTCATCTCCTCGAGGGAAACCACGTCCACGGGAGTTTATATTAACCAGAAAATGATACAGTTATACAATATGCTGCGCACACAGCTGCAGCCTTAGATCTTCACAGGAAACTCCACGCACACAGCTGGGAGCCCTTCTCTCAATCTAGTCTCTTCTCTCAGAGATTACAAAGGCACAGACATCTACTCAGACTGTCTGGCTACTCAGGGATTAGCTCCTCGGCTATCTGATTCTACTCTAGTTCTACCCACTCAGTAGAAACACTTAGCAAAGGATAATCAACACATGATCTATCCTCGAGACTGACTATCTAACAGTCTAACCATCTATCTATCCCAAAAGTATCTAACTCTTCTTCTTATCATGTATACATATATATAGGTGGCCATGACGGTCACACCTTTACAAAACTGTGGGCCTATCCCAACAGTGATTCCCCAAAAACCCTAACCACGCACATGGCTAGGTGTACTGTAGGCGCCGCTTGCAGTCACGTCGCCGCTTCCTGCAGGCTCCATGAATTCCGGCGCAGATTGTGGGTATGGGTGCTTGTCCTTCGCCTTCAATGCTCTGGTCCGTTGCTCCTCCTTGATCCGAGAAACCATAACTTCTGTACTAAGCCTTTAAATGAGGGTAGCTAAGCCCTCTACTCCATCGCCTTATTTATTATGGTAGTTGAGCCACCTTCTTTCTTCGATGACGTGCGCGCGAGCTCCGCGATTTCTGGTCCATGATCTTCGCTGAGCTTGACCATCTGGCACCGTACTGCGCACCGTCTCCTTCTTACCCAAAAATTAGTGCTTGTCCCAAAATTAGCACTTTCCTTTCATACTTGTGCTTTTCCCCAAAATTCGCAGCTTTATCGCAGCTACGACCTAGGCTCCAACAGGCCCCTAACACTCACTTGTGGCTCGCCCTCGAGCCACTCGCACTAGCGCGTGGTCGCTTGATTTGGGCATCTGCTTTTGCTTGTGTTTCCGTGAATGTTTTCTTCCACTGCGCAACAACGTGGTCCAATTCATCAACGCATTCCACAGCTGTCTGCACCGTTTCTGCGGTGGCTTCTTCTTTAGTGATGGTCTCAATCACTTCCTGAGATTCAGCAATCTCTTTGATTTTTGCCTCGATTTGACCAACGATTTCAGCATACTCATCCATGAATGGCTGAATGCTGTTGGTGAGCTTCTCATCTTCAGTTCTGAGCTTGTGCAGTTGCTGCTGCATTTTGCGCACTTCGCCCATTTTCTTCATTTTTGGTAAGCCTGTTAAGGGCTTAGCTTCTTCAGTCAGAACAGTTAGGGACTGTTCTGCGGCTTGTATTTGTTCCAAAAGACCAAGTTTAAAAGGGAGTGTCTCAAGCTCCGTCCAAGCTTCCATAGCTTGGCTCATCAGGTTCTCGGCTTCCTGTATTCTATCTTTCATCTGTGTGGAAGCTCTGCTTAGCGCTTCAAATTGTACCTGCGCATCATCCGTAAACTGCGCGGCAACACGAGCTTCTAGCTCAGCGATTTGGCTTCTATGGCCTTCAGCCATAGCAATTATTTCTTGCTCCAGGGTTTTCGCCCTTCCTCCAATAATTTGAACTTTTGCAACCAGAGGGAGGTCTGGTTGAATCTCGCAAGCCGGCGATTCCTGGGCAATCTCATCGACTGTGTTTCTGATGCCGATGTCTTGCGCCTCATAAAGTGCAAGTTTCTCAGATACATTCTTATGGATTGCCTTCAACTCTAACTCCTGCGATTGCAGTCGTCGGTTTGCCTGGAAGGTGGAGAGCTCTCTAGCTCTCAGCTCAACAGAAACTTTCTCATGCACAAGCTGTAGAGTCTCTATAGGAATTAAAGACAAATTTATTTCTACAGGCCCAACTGAGCTTACCTGTAGTGCAGCTAGCGGATCTGGAAGTGTCATGCTGGTAGGCGGAATATGCACGACAGTATGCCTTTCTGCGAGTACTTCAACTCGCTCAACACTTGGAATTTCTTGTGGCGCCTGCGAAGTGGATGCTGGCGCATGGGTCTGCGCAACTCTGCCTGCGAGACCTTTCAATTCTACGAACTACAGATCTAAAGCACTTCTGATGTGAGCGTGCGCATTGCGCAGCTCGCGAAATTGCTCGTGTAGGTACTGGTCGATCCCCGAGAGAATAGCCTCAGCGGGATGCGACACTTTTTGCTTCTTGGTGGCCGGTTCTGTGGAACCTTCATCACTTCTTTGCTCCGGGGCTTCCTTGCCCTTATCCTTCTATTTCGCAGCGGTGGTTGGCAGCGCAGATGCGAGATCGGCGGCCTCCCTCCACTCATCCGACCAAGACTTGATGGTTTCTTCAACATCCTTGGTAGTCATTCTGTAAAGGCCCAGCGCCCATTCATCTGGAATGCCGCAAGGGAGGAGGTAAAGTTGATGTATGTCGGCAGTAAAAGCCAACTTTTCGTCATATAATGTGGCTGTCTCCTCGCTCAGCCTTGGCATTTCTTGAATCGTATCTCAGAGGAGAGAGTAGTACTCACAAAAGATAGCGCGATTCATCTTGCGCTTCGCGGGATTGGGAGAATCCCAGAGGTTGATGTAGCGCATGCCGGAAACCTCTCCTGCGTGGCGCGGAAGGAACTGAGTATTCGGGGGCTCCTTCCACCCAACGAGAGCGCATAAAATTAGAAGCCAAGAAAAATGGAATGATTGGGCTGCATTGTCCTGCACATTCAGGCAATCAGCCAAGAAAGAATTCAGCAGGAAGAGAGACCAGTTGTACTGCTCTCCCTCCGCAGCTGCGATGGCGAGCTCCACAACAGCTCCAGTAACTTCCTTCGGTCGGCACTTTGTGAGAAGTCTGCCTGCAAGCAGACTTCCTGTAAATCGAAGTGCCTCATCTTCTACTGCAGTGAGGTCATAAGCCCGACCTCCTCTTGTTAAGTTATACTTCTGTACCACCTGTGTAGTCAATTTTCTGTCCTTGTCCTTTCCCACAAAATGAATATTGGGATCCTTACCAGCCTTAGACAGGCCAGTAATGCGATGAATCAAATCGACGTTTAGGTCGATTGGCCTCCCGATCCAAAGGTAACCTCCATGAACACATGAAAGTAGCGTCTTAACAACTGCATTGACTTCCTTGCTACGCCCAAAGTGCGGTAGCTTCAACAAGTTCAGGAGTCCAGGGCGCTCAAAATTTGCTGCAAATCCCTTCGGGATAAACTCGTCAACCTTTCTGGTGGGATTATACACTACATTCAAATATCGATCCAACTAGAACTGAGGATATGTCTTATAGTCTCCGAGGTTGAAATCAGAGAACTTAACCAGTGGAATGTGTCCCAACAGTTGCCCTTCTACCCGCACACTAGCCGGTAGTGGTGGTAACGGAATGGGATACTTTGCATTCTTCGGGATCTGTATTTCTGGCGCATCATCTGGACGCGGCGGGATATAGTTCGCCATGGTCGCCAACGGCTCTGGAACAGGTTCTTCTGGATACGATGGCGACGCTCTTGTAGCCGGAGACTGTCTGGGATCCTGATAACCAGGATGTACATAAGTCGAAGCCGTGACTGGAGTAGTCATGCCAAAATCTAAGCCTCGACGCAGAAATTGACGAACAACTTCTTCAGTTGACAGGTTCTCCGTCGTGAATCGATGTAGGGAACAAAAACTTTGGACAGCAAATGGCGGACCTGCGTAGGATATGGACGCTGAAAACAAGGAAAAATACTCTGCACAACTCGGCTCTGAAAACAATAACTTGGATTCGTAAACAAGATAGCAACTCGAGGAAAGTAACCCAAAAATTATAGAAGTGTGAGGTATTTATAGCCAGAGGTGCTAGTAAATGCGACCAAGTGGGGTTACTTAGCTGTAGGAAGCTATACGTGAGTTGACTACACGCTATCCTCCTCGACGCAGTGGTGCATTTATTGTGATTGACGGGCTCTAACAGCCTTCCGGGAGAGCTAATGCTTTCGGCGCCTGAGTTAAATGCAAATCTATCGGAGATCAAGCGAAAACCGTCAGAGCGGCTAGACTTAAATAGCGGACTTATCCTTCATTTATTCAGACGCGGCTACATAACTGCTGTAATTCAAAATTTTCGGCGGGTCCTTTCAACTTAGGGAACTGTGCCTCTAGGGGTCCACGAGGAGAACTCTTCAAGCGGTGAATTAACACAGGGAGCTCCGCAAGAGCGATAGTTCAACGGTCCGGGGAGAAGCTTCGCAAGAGCGCAACTATGTTCGCTCCAACCAAACTTTAGACATGCACGGATGTTTCTAGGAACTGCGTAGGAAGCCGGAGACTGAGTGTCTCGCAACTTCCGTGTAGCCTGAATGCGGTGCCTCTTTCAACTACACTGGGCATCTGCATTTCTTTAGCAATATATTAGGTCGATAGAGCGGAGTGGCCGTCGCAATAAAGCTTAAGCCGACTCCCGTTGATCATTGTAGGTAGTAATTTTCCATCAAGCTTTGCAAGCTGAACTGCGCCTCCTTCTGTTATCTTTGTCACCTGAAAAGGGCCTAACCAATGTACATGAAACTTTCCCGGAAACTTGATGAATTTACTATCATAAAGGAGTACCAAGTCTCCTTCTTCAAAGTGTTTATGCTTAATGTGCCTGTCATGCCAAGCTTTCTGTCTTGCCTTCTGTACCTGTTGATGGAATCCGGCCAAAAGTCGGTCTTCTTCTAAGGCAAGCAGTTGCGAAAGTCTTTCATTCATAGTATCAGGATCTGTCATTTCTGTGATTTGCGCAATTCTGAGGCTGGGAATAATGTATTCCATGGGCATAACTGCTTCTTGTCCATACACCAAGCTGAAAGGTGTGTGACCTGTTAGTTTCTTGCAAGTGGTTCTGTAAACCCATAATACAGCTGTGACTCTAAGGTCCCAATCATCTCTTTGTTGATTACAGATCTTCGTCAGGGCATTCTCAAGGATCTTATTGAATGCTTCCACCGTACCATTAGCTTGAGGATGGTAGGGTGTACTCTTATGGTGATTAATTTGAAATTCTTCAGTAAGGGCCTCTATAGTCTCATTGAGGAAGTGTGTACCCTGATCACTCATGAGGATCACTGGGCATCCAAATCTAGTGATAATATTCTCAAAAATGAACTGCGCGGCCGTAGCAGCGTCGCAGTTCTTAACTAGCTTCGCCTCAGCCCATCTGGTGAGGTATTCAGTAGCTGTAATGATGTATCTTGCGCCAGTTCTTTTTCCTGGTGGGTTAATAGGTCCTACAAAGTCAATGGCCCATTTATCAAAAGCACGCAGTGTGATCTGGGGTATTAGCCGCATTTCATCTCTCCTTGAAGGTTTTCCTGTTCGTTGGCACACATCGCAACATTTACAAAATTCCTTAGTATCCTTGTGCAATGTCGGCCACCAAAGACCTGCGGCTAATATCTTTTGCGCAGTCGGCTTTCCTGCGAAATGGCCTCCTGCGGTACCTGCGTGCGCTTCTGCGATGATAGAGTTCTTTTCATGTGGTAAGATACATCTGCGCAAAACTTCGTCAGGGCCCAACTTATAAAGCTGGCCTGCTATCAAAGTGAAGTCTGCGGCTTTGACAACAAGTTGCTTCTTCTGCTAGATTGTAAACTCAGCCGGTGCTTGCCCGGTAGTGAGAAACTCAAGAATATCGGAATAATATTCATCTGCTGCTTGAATAGAAAACAACTGTGCGTCAGGCAGATTGTCCTCCAGACTTGTAGGTTCCTCTCCTGATTCTATCCTGGATAGATGGTCAGGCCCTGCATTCAATCTTCCTGGCTTTACAATAACCTCGAAATCATATTCTTGAAAGAGCAGTAGCCATCTGCAAATTCTTCCTCCTAACACTGGTTTATTGACCAAATATTTCAAAGCAGAATGGTCAGTGTACATTTTAAAATGAGCGCCTAACAGGTAGTGTCTGAATTTCTGTAGGGCATACACCATAGCTAGTCCTTCCCTTTCTGTAGTGGTGTAGTTCTTCTCAGCTGTAGATAGCTTTCTGCTGGAGTAAGCAATCGGGTGGTCAATACTTCCTTCTCCAGACTGTGTAAGCACAACCCCCAATGCTATGGAAGAAGCATCAACATGAACATGAAAAGGTTTTTTCCAGTCCGGGAAAACTAGAATAGGCGCTGTGATCATCTTTTCTTTAAGTGTGTCCAAGCTCTGTTGGCATTCTTCTGTCCATTGGAACTTCGAATCCTTTTTCAGCAATTTTTCCATAGGTGCTGTGATCTTTGCATAACCTTTGATAAATTTTCTGTAGTATCCAGTATGTCCCAATGTAGTGCGCAATTGCTTAACTGAGTTGGGCGCAGGTAAATTAGCAATGATGGCAACCTTCGTAGGATCCATCAGGAGTCCTTGTCTGCATACAATATGTCCCAACAAAATACCAAAGGGCGCACAAAATATACATTTTTTCAAGTTAAGGGAAATCTGATGCTGTCTACATTTTTCTAACATCATGCGCAGATTTGCAATATGGTTCTTTAATAGGCCAAATACAGTCCAGTCATCAAAATAGACTTCTAAGAACTTGTGAATGAATTCTTTAAAAACAGCAACAACGACTCTAGAGAAGATAGCAGGTGCGTTTTTAAGACCAAAGGGCATTACCATATACTGGAATGAGCCCCATTCAGTTGCAAAAGTAGTCTTGTGGCGGTCGTCCGGATGGATTCTGATCTGATGATATCCCGAAAAACCATCAGTGAAAGAGTAAGCCTCTTGTCCTCCAACATTATCAAGTACTTCATCTGTGAAAGGAGTGGGAAATGGATCGTGCGCTGATGCATCATTGAGTTTGCGCAAGTCGACACAGATTCTTATTTCACCTTTCGTTTTCTTTTCTTGGACCACCATAGGACTAATCCAATCGCTTTCCTCTACTGGTTCAATAATACCTGCTGCGAGCATTTTATCAATTTCTTCTTTGACTTTTTCTTTATAGTGTGGGTTCAACCTGTATGGGCGCTGCTTTGCTGGCTTGGCATCTGGTTTCAGAGGTATGCGCATCACTCCTAAGTCTCCTAGGATGCCTTTCATTTCTGTGAACTTGGTAGGAAAGATATCCTAGTAGTCACGTAATAATTCTGAAACATGTCCAACAATTTCATCATCCCAATAATCTCCTATAGAAGCAAACTTTGGTTCAGCGTCTGTACCAATGTTAATCTTCTTGAGCTTGATGTGTTCTGTGATGGCAGGAATATCAAGCTCAGGACCTTTGATATTGCGTGTCCCTTCTGATTCTGGGATATTGATGTTGCGACGATCGTCCTCCTCATCTTCAGTGGTGAAGTTATAACATTCCAGGGCATGTTCTATCTGGACATCCCAATCTGGTTGGGAATATTGTGATAACGGGCATTGTTCAAATATCTTCTTTTTAATACACTGCAAGGCTTGATCAATACTCGGATGTTCTGACTCAAAACTGAAGGTAAGTTGAAAGCTTTCCATCATTAGAGGCCAAGTGAGAGTGCCTCTGCGCAATTCTGTTTCAGTATACCAATTCCTTGGAACTGTATCCAATGTATGGATGAATAGGTGAACCCATTCATCTTCTGGAATATCTGACCATTGCTGAATACATGCTTCAATGTGTGACCTGGGGTCACTCTGTCCCTCATATTTGTGTAGGGCTCCGGCTATGGTGTCCTGAAATCTGCGCAGTATCAATCTGCGACAGTCTTGCCATGTATGAATATTCTCTTTATGCGCAGCCCACCATCTTGCGGGTGTAGCGCGTAATGCTACATCCAGTGCCTGTATGCGCTGCTGTTCTAGAAGCTTTTGTTCATATTCATGTATGAATTTAGTTACTTCAGTTAAACCATCAAAATTTGGAGTGTCAGTTAATTCTGTGCCAATCCATCGGATGGATTTAGTCATCATGGCGCAACGTCTTGCAGAGACCTCATGTAAACGATTCTGCCAGTTTTCCAATCCTGCATCCGAGTCTAATGTGCACGAGCTATCGCATCGCCATCTGATATGGCCGTCTGTTGTGGGGTTGACATAGTCACTGTGGTTAGTAGTCATTTGGTACAAACTTTCCATGTGGCATGCTTGCTCTTCTGCGCGAATGGGTTCTATATACCTTGGTCCTTGAATAGGATCAAGTGGTGCGATGACCCTAATCTGGTCATCCTCAAAGGTCATCTGTCTTTTCTTCAAATTAATGATAGCCAAATTATCAAATGCCCAGTCTATTCCTAAAAGTGCTGGGTATGGTCTACTATCATCCATGATTTTAATTACTTCAAAATCTGCAGAGCTTCTTACTCCTTCAATATCAATAGGTACATTGGGTAATCTGCCCAATGGAGAGACTTGTTGCTGATTCGCGAGTCTTAGCTGGATAGGGGATCTTGTAAGCTGAGGGCTTCCCATCTATTCCCATGTCTGCATAGTGAGAACATTGGCTTCTGAGCCCAAATCTAACATGACTTCGTCCATTTCAAATGCTCCAATCTGCACTGTAAGCCTCATCTCTTTTCCGGTTCTAATGTGACTCCTAATCTGGTGAACAGCACACTGCGGTGTGTTCGTCGAAGCAGACTGTTGGCACTGATCCAACAGGTGTTGGAGTTCTAGAGTTGCCTTTTCATTGCGCAACAATTTTAAACATTGTCGCAGGAACGCATGTACACTGCCTAGTGCATGCTCCTCTTCAGGTCTTTCAGCTGTAGGGGCCTGTTCTTGTACCAGGTTGTCTTGTCTTAGCACTTGCGATCTAATATTGTTCTGCGGAATTGCGGCAGAACTTGAAGCTCTCGGATCTGAGAAATACTCTTGAGCTTGCTTAAATGCTTCTTTTTGCTTCTGCAGGTTAAGTGGGGCTGGTTTAATATTAGCGCGGCGCACCCATTGCGTCGCTTGCTTTCCTATTTCCATCTCTTGCGCACCAGTGGTTGCTCCACTGCGTGTCACTATATTAACTGTAGGGTCTGGTTCTCTTTTTTCTGCTCCAATCAACTGAATATTCTGATTGACCTGTGGGGTCTTTGCTTGCATCTTAGCCTGTAACTGAGGGCATTCTTCAATGATATGGTCAGAAGATTTACAATACCTGCAGAGGGTTGTAGGATTTTGGCAATCCCTGGCAAAATGACCTTGTGCTCCGCAATTATAGCAAGTGATCTGTCCTCTTCCGCGACCAAAATTTGTTGTACGTCCGCGTCCCCTGTAATTTCCTACTCGGGCGTCGCGAGTTTGGTCATACAGTGGACCTGCTGTGGGTCCTTGTGTCTCTGCTTGTACCCTATAAACATCATGCTTTCTTTCTATCATAAGATCATATGCTCTACAATTGTTCTCATCATGACCTACTGATTTACAGAAATTACAATATAGATTCTTTGGAGTTTGTACATATTTCTGAAGTAAATGACATTCTTGTGGTCTATGACCTCTAGTTCTGCAGATTTCACACCAAGGCCCTTGTGCCTGTGGTAAAGGGTTAGGTGCTCCAGTTGCAATATAGTCTATGAAAACGGGGCAATGGTCCTTTGAATGACCTTGGGCCTTACATTTTGTACACCAAATTTCTTCCTTAATCTCCTTTCCTTTCTTAATATCATGCACTTGCAAGGTTAAGTTTGCTAATTGGTTCTGTAGATGCGCAACATCGTTGCTTGTTCCCGCAATGGGCGAAGCTTCTAGTTTCATAGCCATCTCTAGAGCTTGTTCCTGAGTATTGAGATTCTGTTGCATAAGAGGAAGTCTAATGTGTGGGAGTAGCGCAGCAATGAACCATTCTTTATGCTGCTGAGGTGCAAACTCGAAGCTTACTTGGTCTATCAAGGCTTTGAACTTCTGGTCAAAGTCCCATATTGATTCTGTAGGTAGCTGTTTGATGTCTTTGAGCTCTGTTATACACTGTGATTCTGATTTAGGTTTCTTGAATTCTCTAATCATAGCATTTCTTACATCAGCAAGCGTTCTATTCTGTGCTGCTGAGTATTTCATGAACCAAGTCAAGGCTCTTTCTCTTAGTGTGGTTGCTAACTGAACCAGTTTAACAGCATCATCATTAATTTGCTTAATTGTCCAAATGGCTTCACATAAGAACCAATGCTGCTCAGGGTCTTCTATCCCTGTTCCTCTAAAAGTTGGTAGCTTCATGTCATCACCCATCCTTCTTGTGCTAGGTTGAGGTGAGGGTGCTGTAGCAGTGCTTCTGGGCTGGTTAAATAAAGGTGGTTCAGAGGTACTAGAAGTACCGTGTGGGCTACTAGAAGGTGTTACTGCGGGGTTATACTAAGCTTTGTCTGGCTTTTGCAGTGTAAAAGGGTGGTAAGGGATATGAACACTCCCTTGTCTTTCTATATGGCTTGCTCTAGGAACTTGACTGTCTTCTGGGCTAGACTCAAAAGAATATTGGTCAAGGCCTACTTTATATCGTTTTCCACTACGAGTGCAACCAATAAGTTCAGGATCACTATCAGAATCTACGGACATTACTTGTCTATGCTATTCATCAGAAGCAATACATAGCTTTCCTTTTTCATACAGAAGCATTTTAATCCATAAGTTCAGAGAATTTAAGAACTTACCTCTGTGTACTTGGAAGAAATTCCTCTCAGCTTCACTGAAACTCTGTCTTGTATCTACTGCAAACTCGGTGATGAAACCTTTCAGTAGACTATTCAACCAAAAGTCTACTGCGCGGGACACAGAATTGTCTATCCGCTTCACAATACAGACTAGCTCAGGCGTCCAAGCGACGGGTCGATCAATATGCACAGTAGGTCTAGAATCTGCTAACTTGGCTATCCAAGCGTGTAACTCAAGTGCAAATGTGACAAAGAAAATTTCGTGAAGGTCAGTATAAATATACTTCTGTAACCAGTCTTCTGTTTGGAGCGTAGAACTTCTATTTTCTTGTTCAGCGAACTCTTTAGCCTTTAAATCAAACCAGTCTCCAATTTCTTTAGCTGTAGGATTCCAGTAACACATTTGTTAACTGAGCAAGTCTCAGTGTAACAGGACCTTTCGCTAGCTTCAGCAACAATCTCAGACGTCGCGGAAATAGTAAGTCTCACAGCAGCAAGTCGCAAGACAAGGGAACCATTTGTTGGCTCAACAACAGGGCTCAAAGCAACGGAAGTGTCATAATCAAAAATTCATAAGGCAACGAAACCATTTGTTGGGTGCCTTCTTTCACTAGGTTGCGCATCAATCTCGCACGTCACTGGAATAAGAAGTCTCGTTCACGCGGCAACGGAACCATTTGTTGGCTGCTTTCTTGGGAATACCCAGGTTTTAATGAAGCGCAGCAACAAACCCCTTGGCGCACTGGCCCTCTCGGCAACGAGCTGCGCAGCAGCTCGAGGTCTCACCCGAAGTGGCTATGGGGTGGCTAAGGAATCAGATTTCCTTAACCGTGGTGACGCGGAGATTGTTCTTCCTCCTTAGGTTCCTCAGATATCGGCGGTCTGACTTTCCCGCAAGCCCCTCGGCGCAACTGCGCGGATTCCTTCCTTTCTGGCGCAGCAGGAAACTATTCCTTGCGTCGACGCGTTAAGTACTTCCTCGCCCTGTGCAACTAGCGCAGTATCGCAGTCCTCGCTCGCTGCAGCGACAGCGCTTCACCACTTCTTCGATACTTAACACTTATAGCTATCAAGAGGCCTTCCCGACCTACTTAACCAGTCGCAAAGATAATGCAAGAGTTGTATACACAGGTAATGAACTTAAACAGTTAATCATTCACGCAAACATTATAACAAGAAGAAATATGTGAAGCTCATCTCCTCGAGGGAAACCACGTCCACGGGAGTTTATATTAACCAGAAAATGATACAGTTATACAATATGCTGCGCACACAGCTGCAGCCTTAGATCTTCACAGGAAACTCCACGCACACAGCTGGGAGCCCTTCTCTCAATCTAGTCTCTTCTCTCAGAGATTACAAAGGCACAGACATCTACTCAGACTGTCTGGCTACTCAGGGATTAGCTCCTCGGCTATCCGATTCTACTCTAGTTCTACCCACTCAATAGAAACACTTAGCAAAGGATAATCAACACATGATCTATCCTCGAGACTGACTATCTAACAGTCTAACCATCTATCTATCCCAAAAGTATCTAACTCTTCTTCTTATCATGTATACATATATATAGGTGGCCATGACGGTCACACCTTTACAAAACTGTGGGCCTATCCCAACAGTGATTCCCCAAAAACCCTAACCACGCACATGGCTAGGTGTACTGTAGGCACCGCTTGCAGTCACGTCGCCGCTTCCTGCAGGCTCCATGAATTCCGGCGCAGATTGTGGGTGTGGGCGCTTGTCCTTCGCCTTCAATGCTCTGGTCCGTTGCTCCTCCTTGATCCGAGCAACCATAACTTCTGTACTAAGCCTTTAAATGAGGGTAGCTGAGCCCTCTACTCCATCGCCTTATTTATTATGGTAGCTGAGCCACCTTCTTTCTTCGATGACGTGCGCGCGAGCTCCGCGATTTTCGGTCCATGATCTTTGCTGAGCTTGTCCATCTGGCACCGTACTGCGCACCATCTCCTTCTTACCCAAAACTTAGTGCTTGTCCCAAAATTAGCACTTTCCTTTCATACTTGTGCTTTTCCCCAAAATTCGCAGCTTTACCGTAGCTACGACCTAGGCTCCAACAGCCACCAAAACCAAACTCAGAAAGAATACCCTGCAACCAAACTGCCTGAATGCAGGCATTGACTGCCCCTCGATACTCTGCCTCTGCTTACAAAAGTGCAATGGCTGCTTGCTTTTTGCTGGACCAGCAAATAGCACCATGACCAATCATGAAAACATAACCGGAAGTGGACTTCCGATCAATGCTATCACCTGCCCAATCTGAATCAATAAAACCAATGAAATCTAGCTCAGAATCTGCAGCATAATGTATGCCAAACTGTCTCGTACCTTGCACATACTGCAAGATCCGCTTGGCTGCTCTCCAATGAATCTCATGTGGCTGCTGCATATATCTTGACACCGCACTCACGGCATATGAGATATCAGGCCGTGAATGTGTCAAATAAAGTAGTGAACCAATCAACTATCGATACATACTGCAATCTGCAAGCAGTGTGGAATCTCCCTCCTCAAGACTGATTCCTGAGAGGAATGGGAACGGGGATGCCTTACATTCAGCCATATTAAACTTCAATAATAGTTCGGAAGCATATTTTTGCTGAGATATAGTGATCCCATCAAAATTTTGAGCTATCTCCAAGCCCAAAAAATGACTCAGCAAGCCCAAATCGCTCATGTCAAAAGCTAGATTTAAGGCAGATTTTAGCTTGTTTATTGAAGTAAGTGTGCTACCAGTAATAAGCAGATCATCAACATAAAGTACAATAACCAACAAATTACCTTTAACTCGCTGAATATACACATTCGGATCAGATTTGCATCTTTGGAAATTCTGAGAAAGAAGGAAGGAGTCCATCTTTGCGTACCAAGCTCTTGGGGCCTGTTTTAACCCGTACAAAGATTTCTTCAATCTACAAACCAATGATGGATCTGATGTATAACCCTCTGGCTGCTGCATATAGACCTCTTCAGCAAGGTCTCCATGTAAAAATGCACTCTTCACATCCATGTGGTGCACTTCCCAGTGCTTGGATGCGGCAATAGCTAAAACAAGGCAGATGGAATCCATCTTTGCAACCGGTGCAAAGGTCTCTGTGTAGTCCACTCCTTGGACTTGGGAAAAACCTTTTGCCACCAACCTTGCTTTATATTTGCTGATAGTGCCATCAGCATCAACTTTAGTACGGTAGACCCATTGACACTTCACTAATTTTCTTCCAGGTGGAAGAGAAACTAGCTCCCATGTATTGTTCTTTTGAAGAGAACTGTACTCTTCATCCATGGCACTTTTCCATCTCGGATCTCGATGAGCAGAATAGTATGATGTAGGATCTGAACCAGCCATCAAATAAAAAGTCTCAGCAAGAAATGGATCATCAATAGAAAGAGCCATACCTTCTCTTTGAAAGTCTCCTCTTGTTCGTCTCGGATCAGCAGGATTTCCAAGACTAGAACCAGCAGATTGTAGAGTGTTTTGGGCCCACTTTGGTAACTGAGGAGGATCATAATGATCGGATTCTGAACCTGATATGTCATGATGATCATATGCTTCTACAATATCAGAAATATCAGAACTCATACCTTCATTATCGCTGCTCGGATCTTCTTCTGGTGAAGGCGGTGAATCGGCAGTCTTTTCCTCGACTAGTTGCAATTCTTGAAGCGGTTCTTCAAACTGCACACTGCGCTCTATGAATATCTTTTTAGATCTGATATCCATGAGTTTATATGCTTTTGATTCTTCCCCATTTCCTATCAATATGCACTCGATACTTTGTGGATCCAAAGCTCGTCTCTTCTCAGAAGGAATTCTAGCCCATGCAGTAGAGCCAAAAACTCTCAAATTTGACACATCTGGTTTGTGACCAAAGAATGCTTCGAAAGGAGTCATACCTTTCACGGATGAATGTGGAACACGGTTCTGTATATATGCAGCAACATTGATTGCTTCAGCCCAAATATTTGCAGCCAAACCTTTCGATTCAATCATGCATGTAGCCATCTCTTTCAGTGACCGGTTTTTCCTTTCCGCTACACCGTTCTGCTGGGGTGTGTAGGGAACTGTATGTTGGATCTTGATTCCGCTTTGGGCACAAAGTTGCAGAAACTCAGACTTGATATATTTCCCACCATTATCAGATCTAAGAGCTTTGATCTTGCTCTCAGTGGTGGTCTCAACAGAAGCCTTAAAATCCTTGAATTTTCCAAGCACTTCTGACTTGTTTTTGAGAAAGAATACCCATGTAAAGCGGGAAAAATCGTCAATAAATGTCAAAACATACCTTGAACCATTTAATGACATATGGGGCAGCGGACCACTGATATCATAATGGATCAATCCCAAAATAGTAGAGGCTCTGCTAGCCTTGCCGCGGTCGAATCTGTGCTCGGGGTGCTTCCCAATAATGCAACCAATGCATATTCCCTTCGAGGAACGGAGTTGTGGAAGCCCATCTACCATGGATTTATTTGATAGCAGCAGAAAATACTTATAATTTAGATGTCCAAATCTTTCATGCCAAAGCCTACTAACCTCATTACCATGTGTGCGAAGAGCAGTGGGCTTTGCAAGCGGAATAAAGTGCGAAAACTCATAACATTTTGCAGTGTGGTTTGCCTTTCCAACCGCAACTAGTCTTCCACTTTTGATATCAGAAATTTCAACTGTATTAGGGATGAATGTAACTTGCTTTGGATCACCAGTATGTGTCATTTGATACACAGAAAGGAGATTTGAAGCCAAGGAAGGCACATAGAGAACATTCTGAAAGCTTCCATGTTCTACATGAATCGTACCTTTGCCCTTTGAAGAAATTTTTGAGTCATCTCCCAAATGGATGGGGATGGAGCTATTTGGATCGAATGAGGAAAAAGAATCAATATTTGCAGCCATATGATTTGATGCACCCGAATCTATCAAGAGAGTAGTGGGCTTCGAAACCGTTTCCATGAGTGCTTGTCCTATTTCATGATCATCATTCCTATCCTTCTTCCTTGCACCGTCAGGAAGGGTTATGTTGTTCTTTTCCAAAAGGAGGGCCATTTGATCTATAGTCTTCTTCATACATGAACTTTCGGGATGAAAGCCACGGTTACAATAAGTACATTTACATTTTTGGTTACCTTCTTTTCCCTTTTGCTTGGATTTCGAACTGGATGGTGCATCCGTTTGCTTGCCTTTGTCTTTTTGCTTGTGAGGCTCGAATTTGGGCTTCTCCTTCTTTTTCTTTCCTTTACCATTCGAGATCTTGGGTCCTTGAACAAATAGGGCTGAATCTTTGGAGCTTATGGACGCCATTTGAATCAACTTGTCATGCTCTTTTGTAACGGACTCAATGAAGGCATTCAAGGTAGGCATCTTCCAATTCGGGGTAGTTAGCCGACCAGAATTGAAAGTAGAGACAAATACCGAATAATCTTTCCCAAGCTTGCTTAGAATGGAGAGGATCAACTGTTTATCCTCTTTGATAACACCACTGTTCTTCAATTGCAAGGTCAAGTTCTTGAATTTTGTGAAGAATTCATTGATGGTCTCGAAATTCTCAGGATTAAGGCCAATCAATTCATTCTCTAATTGAAAAGCCCTAAGCTCATCCTGCTTGCCGAATAGTGTTTCAAGTTGCTCCCATATGGATTTTGGAGTCTTCAATCTGCTGAGATGGAAGTGAAGATCCTTGGATATGGAGAGACAAAGAAGACCATAAGCTTCATCAAGCTTGTTGTAGTGTTTGGTTCGATCTGACACATTGTTTGGCTCCAATTCAAGACCAAGAGTGACTCGGTAGTAACCTTTTGAACGTAATATGATCTCCATATCATCTTTCCAATCAAAATAATTGAATGGGGTGAGGATAGGCTTTGAAGAAGAGTATTCCATTGCTAGGAGCGAGTCAAACTAATGTAGAATAGGATTGCATGCACAAGATAGCGAATGCAATTGCTGTAGGGAAGCTTGCATGCACAATGTAGCGAGTGCAAATGAAGGAGACAATAAACCTGCAAATCACATAAAAACAACCACAATAAGGTCGAACAATCCATTCTTTGAGAATTGCATCACACCTGGGATTGGATTTCAAGAAATGTTGAATAGGTCCAATGTATCAGTTCCAGGAATTATGTGGTAAATCAAGATTTTGGAGTGGTATTGGAATAGTTTTCAAGCTTTGCATGCACAGGAGCGAATGCCCTTGAGATATCTCATGCCAAACTTTTTGCAATTTTTAGCAATTCAGTCAAATCTTCTTGTATAAACACCTGTAGAAAAGAGATTTTGTCCCTGCAATGGCTCTGATACCATGTAAAATTAGTCACAGCAGATCTAATGAACAAGTAAATCAATCACAACAGATGAACATAGAAAATATGGTGCAAAACTGTGCAAAACATGCAGCAGTGCTCTCTATCCCAGAAAGGGTGAATGAATTACAATACAAACTGTCACAATGACTGAGCAATTCAAATTGCCTAAGGAGGTCATTCAAATCACTGAATGGAGTAGCTTGACTCTATCTAGGAGTCCTCATCAATCATCGGTGGTGCTCATCAATCACAACAACCAGTCATCCAGGTGTCAATCTGAGTCTAACTGAGTGTAATAAGTGTAACTGAAGTGTGTAGCACTGATTTAGGATCTGGAGGCTCAGTGGGGGCGAATGGGAGGCTAACTGAAGTCAGAACAAGTCACCTAATCGAACTGGAGGTCAAACGGAAGTGATACAGTCAGTTGGGAGTGAAACTAGCCTCAAATCAGGGAGAATCGGAGCTAACTGAATGTAACTGAAGTGGAACTGCAGTGGTAGGTGAACAAGTGCACGCTTCTCTGGCAGTAGGTGAGAAGTGGGCGCCTTTCAGCTTAGGAGGGCTAAAACTCTGTGGTAAGTGGTTCCCGGGTGCTAGAAGAAGGTGGATAAGGTGCTGGAGGCATCAAACTGGTGACTGGGATGCATGCCTGTGCATGCAGATGCATGCAAACCCTAGATTCTGCATGCAAACCCTAATTTGCATGCAAGATCCTGAAAAAGATGATGTGGATATCCGAACAGTGAACACTCCTCGGATCTGTCAGGGACTAGCTCAATGTGTTCACTGCAAAGCAAATATCTTGTCTCATGTTTGTCAGGTACATCAAGGACACAATCATCTGATGATATATAGTGACATCAACTGGCTCAGATGAAGCATCACATAGAAGCTTCTGGTTTGATGCCATAGGTGTAGCCATAACCTTACAGTCCATCATCCTGAACCTCTTCAGGATATCTACTACATACTTCCCTTGTCCAAGGAAGATCCCATCTGCACTCTGCCACACCTCCATTCCTAGAAAATAGTGCATCATTCCCAAGTCCTTCATCTCGAACTCGGCAGCAAGATTCCTCTTGGTATCAGCAATCAAACTTTCTTCACCTATTACAAACAGGTCATCCACATACAAGAGTAGCATCACAGGATTTCCTTCCTCAACCTTGTAGTAAAGGTTAGAGTCTGCTTTACTCTTGGTAAAGCCCAAACTAGATAGAAAGTTGTCCATCCTACCATACCAATTCCTAGGAGCTTGCTTCAAGCCATACAAGGCTTTCTTCAATCTTCACACATATGACTCTTTGTCATGTGTCTCAAAACCATGTGGCTGCTCCACATACACTTCCTCTTCGACTACACCATTCAAGAAAGCTATCTTGACATCCATCTGGTGTATCTTCCATTTCATCACTACAGCCAAAGAAAGTATTGTTCTAATGGAAGTGTACCTAGCTACAGGAGAAAAAGTTTCTTCATAATCAATCCCTTCTTTCTGGGAGAATCCATGAGCTACAAATCTCGCTTTGTATTTCTCTATGCTACCATCTGTAGCATGTTTGATCTTGTAGATCCACTTGGAAGTCACAATAGACTTCCCTTCAGGTCTTGGGACCACATCCCAAACATTATTCTTCATGATCGACTGATACTCCTTGACCATGGCATCCTTCCATTCTTTCTTTTCCGCTGCTTCTTCATAACTGGAAGGTTCTTTGTTCATATTGTCACAAAGTAAAGCAACATAGCTGGTATGTGATCTAGTCCTCTTCTTTGCTCTGTGTTCTTCTTCTAGAATGCCATACCTTTCTGCATCTTGAATGAGATCTATAGCCCATGTAGGTTTCCTCTTGTGAGATTCCTTCTCACGAGGTGGATCTACAGGTTCTTGTGGATCTTCAATTTCACGACCATCATCTGGAATTGCTTCAGTCATGGTAGTATCTTGAAATCTGGTTTCCTTTGGTTCTTCATGATCTTCAACAGGTGTCTTCCTTGATTTTATGAATGTTGAGTTTTCATCAAATGTTACATCCCTACTGACATCAATCTTCTTGAACCCTAGAAAGCATATTCTTTAAGCCTTCGAGCTTTCACTGTAACCCACAAAGATACCCTTCTTTCCTGAAGGATCTAGCTTAGTCCTCTTTTCCTTTCGGACATGAGTATATACTAGACAACCAAATATTTTGAGATGGCTGACTTCAGGTTTCTTACCAGAGAAGACCTCTTCTGGTGTCTTGTTTTCCAATATCTTGTGTGGTGTTCTGTTCTGCACATATATAGCTGTCCTGGCTGCTTCTAACCACAGATGCATAGGCAGATCCTGGTCATGCAGCATTGCCCATGCTGCTTCCATGATTGTTCGATTCTTCCTTTCTACAACTCCATTTTGTTGTGGATTCTAGGGAGCAGTCAACTCCCTCTTAATCCCTGAATCACTGCATAGCATCTTGAATTCTCCTGAAGTGAATTCTTTGCCATTGTCGGATCTGAATGTTTTGATCTTCTTATAAGTTTGGTTTTCCATCAAGGCTTAGAATTCCTTGAACTTATCAAACACTTCATCCTTGTTCTTCAATAAGTAAACCCAAGTCTTCCTAGAGAAGTCATCAATGAAAGAGACATAGTAAACATACCCACTTAGAGAACTGGAAGACATCGGTCCACATACATCAGAGTGGATAATTT
Organism: Larix kaempferi; assembly: GCA_027924585.1. Taxonomy (NCBI): domain Eukaryota; kingdom Viridiplantae; phylum Streptophyta; class Pinopsida; order Pinales; family Pinaceae; genus Larix; species Larix kaempferi. The sequence continues at coordinate 525,318 of BSBM01001502.1, read as the reverse complement.
CCAAGATTCCTTTTGCATTGCTTTCACTACTTGGAAATGCCTTCTTTATGTTCTTTTCTTTTTCACATCCTTTGCAAACACATTCATTCTTGGTATTGATTTCAGGAAGACCCTCTACATCTTTGTTTGCAATTGGTAGTGCTCTATAGTGCACATGAGCAAGCCTTCTATGCCAAAGTTCACTTGGCTCCATGGATTCATGTACCATGGCGTGTTCAGGTTTTCCCTTCAATTTATACAATCCTCCCTCTTTCTCTCCAATCACCACTGCATCATCTATAGTTTTATCTTTTGGCTACATTAGGACTTGGCCTTCTACAAATGCAACCCTCATGCCTTTTGCATCCAATGCAGATATGGAGAGTAAGTTCTTCTTGAGCCCAGGTACATATAGAACCTCTTTCATCTTCAAATACTTCTTAGAGTCTAGGTTGTAGGAGGCTTCACCACTTCCTTTGATAGGATATTGATAGTCATCCCCAAGTTTCACCTTATGGGGTGACTCATGTTCAAATAGATTTACAAAAGATTCTTTAAACCCATTCATGTGTTTGGAATCCCCACTGTCAATAATCCAATCATTACAACCATGAGAGTACCTGTGAGAGCAGAGATTAGAACATATTCTTCTTTGATTGATGAGTCATCATCATCACTTTCTGTTCTAGCCTTCTTCTTCAGAGGTTCATCATCCTCAGCAACATGAGCATGATATCTCTTCTTGTTGAAGTTTTTGTCTTTTTTTTTCTTGGGACAATCTACAGCAAAGTGTCCTTTCTCATTACATGAGAGGGAAGAAAGTTCTTGTCGATGGTGTTGATTGAGATATTTAATTATTGTCATGGCGTTGAGGACTTGAGTGTGAATGTAGTCAGTATCATCACTCAAGGCTATGTTGAGTATGTCCACAACTGTTGTTTCATCTGCTTGATCTCGAGGCTCAAGTAAGCCAATGGTACCAGTGAGGAACTGATTTATTGATATTACTTCCCTCCTTAGCAGAAGGAGTTCCTCTGGGCTGAATATCTCGTCATCGTACATTGCTTCCGCGTAACCTATTTGTGTGGAACTCATCTCGATCATGTCTCTCTTCCACAAATATCTGAACCAAATGGGAACTAATTATTCTTTGTCACACATTACTTTCCAACACACTATCGTATCACTGGTCTTAGCCAGGAAACAGAACCATTTGTTGGCTATCTAGACTGAGTTAGAGGTTTCCAATCTAGACCGGGTGATGTGACAGGGGGAAAGCTAATAAGCAACGCAATGCCTTATTGGTTGCGCAGATAGATAACAGCGTGAACCTTCTGTTCTGCGTCGGATACTTCAGCGTGCAACTTTGCTCACGCACTTGTGCCTCTACTGACTGTGCGATACAGGATACCTTTGCATTATGACAGTAAGCTATCAAGAGCTTGCCTCATAGTAACCTTCAATGACTCGGCGCATCAATGAGACTACACGACCTTGCCACAGTGTCCAATTCTAACCACTCTACTTAGCATTCTTTATCCCTTTATTTCATTCAAGTTATTATCAGTAAATTGTAGATGGTTTAAAAACATACATTACTCCGCGCTCCAACGATGCGCTTAAAATCAGTGTTCACTACTTGACCAATAGATAGATTCATACATTTCAATCGACAGAATCATACATGTTGAATACTTAACATTCCTCTACGCATGCATTACTTAACATATTATTCCCATTCACTGCGGTGAATATATATTAAATCAATCACATAACAGAAGTTTCCAGTACTAAACATTCATATCAAGCAATTAAACAATCATAAATACACATTCGTCACACAACACAAAATTTAACGTGGTTCACCCGTCGGATGGAGGCTACGTCCACAAGAATGGTTGTTAATATTGCTCTTAATAGGAAGGTTACAACCGTTCTTACTCTGCGCACTTAGCTGTAGACTCTCTTCTCTCTCTCAGATAGGTCTCTACACACTCAGTTGCAGAGCCTTTACAATGGCTTTTCTAAATCTTAAGATTCTACAATAATCAGTACTTACACAATGAAGAGTTCAACCCTTTCCCATAAAAAATCATGCCTATTTATAGATCATGCCCGTAGTTCATGTCTTTACAATCATTAGTCCAAAACCCTAAGGTTTCCAAAACCATTGTGGCTAATTGCCACCCTAGTTATCGCTGTCGACAGCCTACTCCACCTGCTCCCGCTGGGCCACTCGTGGCTCACACACTCTTCTGACAGCCACAGTCCTCAAAATGGTTACACTGCATCATGGCCTGTCCCTTTCAACTCCTTTGCCTTCCTGTCACCATCGGCGTCGTGGCCTAGGTTCTCAAATACTTGCCACCACACATTCGAATAGGTCGCTTTCATATGCCATCCACCTGTTCCTTACCCGAAATAGGTCATGTCCCTGTCTGACCTTTACCCATGTTCTAAACCAAAAATAGCTCATGTGCTACCATGCGCATCGTCCTACTGTGTGACAATGCCTTAGTCATTACCATCGCGCTACATGTGAAAAATCCCAAAATTGTTCATCAGTTGCAGCTGTGCCCAATGCGCTTTTGTCAAAACTGCTTTCTCTTCCTTCCATAGCGCGCAATGCACAATTATCAAAATTGCCTTTTCTTCCTGCTGTAGCACGCTACGCACGCTTTTCCATACTTATATATTTTTCCAACCCACTTGGGCCCATCCCAACAACCCCTAACCTCCCTCTCTGTCTAAACCCATAGCCTCCAATCTTTCTCTCTAAACATATCTCCCGCTTTCTCTTTCTCTGTCTAAACCCATGACTACCAATTTGTTTATCTCTCTCTAAACAACTAATCCCAATATCTATCTCCCCCTCTAACCAATAACCCTCAATCTCTCTCTCCCCCTCTAAACCACTGACCTCCAATCTCTCTCTCTATCCCTCTAAACTGATAAACTCCAGTCCCTCTCTCTCTATAAAACCATAACCCCAATTATCTATCTCTCTAAACCCCTAACCCCAAATCTCTCTCTCTCTCTAAACCCCTAACCTCCAATATCCCTCTATCTTTCTCTAAACCTCTAACCCCCAATCTCTCTATCTCTCGTTAAACACCTAACACCCAATCTCTCTCTATCTAGACCCCTAACACCCAATCTTTGTATATCCATCTCTCCTTCTCTAAACGCCTAACCTCCAATCTCTATATCTCTCTCCAAACCCATAATCCCCAATTTCTCTCTTTCCAAGAATGAGTCCGTAGGGCTGAAAACCATATCCGTCAAATGCTCTGAGATTAGTAGGAGAAGTTGTGATTTCGGGTGAGCCTAAGGCTCTCCAAAAATTTAGACACATAATCGACATGGAAGCACCCTCGTCTAAGACAGTGTGATGGATGCTATTTCCATAGATTTTTGTATGAACCTGGAAGGCTAACTGAGGGGAAAGCCAAGGTTTGACATACTCCAAGTTAAACATGATGATGTTTGAAGTATCTGGGTCTACTGCCCCCAGTGCTGAAAGTAAGGTTCTACACTGCGTAGGGCAGTGTTGGAGAACCTCAAGAGTCGACATTACGCATGGTGCTTGAGCTAAGTCCTCAACAATGTTGTAATTTTTGGCAGCTCGCGCATTAGGATTGAATGTTGTCTTTCGGATGGTGCCTTTAGGTGGGCATAACACTGTGTCTGTAGGCAATCTTTTGATATGAAGATGACTGTTGGGGGGAGGTGTGAGAGAGGGATCTTCAACAGGAGACTTTCCCTTGGCTGCCTTTGGTTGTTTGTTTGAACCTGGGGGGTTATCGTACGTCTTCGAATGAGTGGTTATGTGAATCTCTTCATTACTCATCATCATGATTTCATGATTTGCGGATGTCTCTTCGCGAGGTGGGTTGTTCGGATTGCCCCCTTGCGGGGAATCATGGGAAACCATATGTTGTTGCTGCTGAGGGAAAGGATCGGTTAACACTGTCGGGCGGGAGGATCCTTTGAAAAATTTATTGACTTTTTCCTTGTAGGGACAGTCACTTGTATAGTGATCCTCTTGGAAAATGAGGTAGGGGAACTTTACTTTCTGACATGGCTTGGGATCATTGTGGGTAGGTTGTGGCTTGGGGTTCTCCTACTGGTTAGAAGTTTTCTTGGATTTTCCATGGTACTTCTTCTTCTTTCCTCCAGATGGTTGTGACGTAGATTGAACTGCGTTCACCTCGGAGGAGAGAGCAAGAGAAGTAGAAGCTTTAGGAGCAGCCTGCGATGGAGCAGGGGAAACAGGAGTTTGTTGCCCCATCGGTTTAGTAGCAGGATAGGCCTTGAATGAACTAACAATGCCATCGATAGGGGGTTTAGTGGCAGGCTTAGTTGGATCAGTAGTGATGCGGGTGGCATGGGGAAGAAGCTCGTGTAGAGTTCCAGATTGTGTATATACCAAATCCATGTACTGAGAAGAAGAAATGGCTTATTCTTCTGTGACCGGCCCATGCATGGCAATATCCCTGGCAATGGGAGGCAGAAATGACTTCGTGAACCAATCAGTGAGTAACTGGTCTGGAATGGGTGCCTTGATTAACCTACGCCATCAATGCCACTCATGGATATGGTCCGAAATATGGGTAGAAGTGGTTTGATATAGTGAGGTTAATAGTTCTGTTCCAGTCTCGTACTGGATGGGGAGCTGGAAGTGATTCAGAAACTGCATAGCCAAGGTATTAAAATCGTGAAAGGAGTGTTGAGGCAGCTCGATATACCATTTTGCTTCCATACTGGTAAGCGTGCACTGAAAGAGTCATAACCAAATGGAGTCATCCGATGGGAGTTTGGTTGGGATGGGTGGCCAATGAGGTTCATGCCATATAGGATCGTTGATGAGCCTCGACAAATCAGGTAAGTCTAGCATGGCCAAGAAAGGAAGTTGACGATTGGGCTGCAGGTATGAGTAGTAGTTGTACATCACAGGGATTCCTGTGGGGCCCTGCACAACATACTACTGTGTGTTGTACCCATTCATGTTTCCCGCAGGGTACTGCTGGAATTTCTGGGTGTAGTAGACCATCTGGTTAATTAGTTGTGTGTTCGAAGTCATGGGATTTATTGTCTGACTGGGAATAATAGTGGTAACCGGTTGTTGGACGTTCTGCTGAGTGGGGATGGTGGGTATCGTAACTTGGGGTTGTTGGGTCCCAGCAATGTTTCTTGCTCCTTGTTGGGGTATGGTTCCCTGGGGTTGTTGGGTCCCAGGAATGTTACCACTACCTTGAGTGGGTGGAGGATTTCCCATACCAGGGTTAGGGGGTGGCTGCAAGAATGGTGTCCATGGAATATGGGTTCCACCCTGATGAAGAGGTGGAGGTTGAAGGGATGGGTTCCATGGATTAGTTGCAGCTGAAAGATAGGAAAAACCAGAGTTCAAGTTGGGGGAGACGAGAGGTTTTCCCCCAGCTTGATTCCAGTTTCTGAACAATGAGTATCCCTCGCTCTATGGGATTTGAGATCCCCAAGAAGGAAGCATGCCTAATGAGGGATGTTGAGGATGAGGTCTGATTGGAATACCGGCATAAGGTTGTTCGATGCCAGGTGTATTATACATGCCTAGCTGAGTAGATGCTTCTAATTGAGAGGGTTGTTGAATGGTGCCAGTGGGGGTGTTAACCAGTGGGAATCCTCCATGTAAAGGGCCTTGTTAAGCTGGTGGGAAATATGGAGGTGTTGGTTGAATCGCCCCGCTTTGAATGGTACCGAGGGGTTGCTCTCTAGCAGGTGGATTGGATGCTCCTATGGGAGGGGGTTTGTGACTAGGAGCAGCGTTCCCAAGAAATGGTTGTCCTTTTATAGGATGGTCCACCAAGAGGGGGTTGGTTGCTGGGATTAGTGGTTCCAATAGTCGGTTTTCCACCTCCTGAAATGGTGTAGATGGTGGATGAAGATGAACCTCTAGTCAGCATGGATGATCAAGCGGTATGACTTGATGTTCTTCTGACACTAGAAAGGTGAGATAGTGTTGATTGGCCAATGGCGCCAAAGGTGCCGATTTGTGGGGGGGGTCTTCCATACGTTTCAAGCGGGGATGGAGAGAATACTAGGTTATCCCTTATATGTGGTGGGTCCCTAGAAGATACGTCTTACCTACTTGACAGTAGCAAATGTGGGGAATTTAACTGAGGGGTATCAGGAGTCATGTCCATAGGGTCTTGAAAAGTAGGAGGACCGTCGAGGGCTTGGCCCGGATTTGTATCTCATGTGGGGTTGAAAATGTGAGCTGATCCTAGTTTGGGATCTAGAAATACATGAGGTGAAGCAAAATCTGAAGGTCCAGAGCTGTCAGCATAGGAGTGGTGAAACTCTATGCTGGATGGAACGTTGGGGGCTCGGTAACCAGGAGGACAGGTGGCAGGGGGATATCGAGAAGCCATTGAGAGAATTTCCTTTGTATCATGTTTGAACTGTTTTGATGCTAAGGGGGAGTTAGCAAGACTAACCATGCTAGATTGGATTGATGCCATGATTTCGTGTCTTAAGGAGAGATCGGGGAGGGACATGGTAAATGGTACATTTCTAGAAGAACTGGTTTCCTGATTGTGAACATCTGACGGCATAGTGATGGTAGGCGGAGGTTCCACCTGGGAAGCTAGAAAGTCAAAGTCAGGTTCAAAAGGTGTATTAGGTAGTTCTATTTCTTCAATAATTTCGACATATCCATCTGAGACTGCAATCAACTCGGACATATCTTCATCAGATCCTTCCAGAACATTGTAGAAAGTATCTTTTGGAAGGGTAGTGCTAACATCTGGGAGGATGATAGCCTCCGGTCTAGTATCTTGGACAGTACTAACTTTAGCTGCTATAGTGTTGTCCACTGTGGGAGGTATGTCTGGAATAACAGTGGGTGAAGTGACAGTCAAAATCTTAGGTGTTTTACTAGTTGTAGAAACTACCAGAGGTTCTAAGATCGTGCTGTGAGTTACGGCTACAGGAGGAACTGAAGATGTAGTGCCGATAGGCGGTGGAACATTCCCTCGTCCAGCACCGCGGCCAGCAAGGGCAGCACTACGTGATGTAGGTGGACTAGAAGTCCATGGTGGTGGTGGTGGGATTTGTCCCTGTACTTTTGGTGATCTCTGTGGTTCAGACATAATGGTATAAATACAAGTTCTGGGGACAATCTCATAAAAAAGAACTCAAAAACCCTAATGCAGCCGAGTGTGCAAGAGGGGAGCTAGAACAAGCAAGGCTCACAGGACAAAAAGCAATCTCTAAAGACTTTGCTGAGACCGATGTCCCAGTAAGCGAGCTAAAAACAAAAGTGTCCAGAATGCCAACAAGCAATCACTAAAAAAGAAAATGACCCTCTACAAAGATGAAATAGAAAGAAAAACCTCCTAACTAAGAGCTGGATAACTCAACAAGTTGTATCCTTCGCAACGTGATGAAATCCAAGTCGAACAATAAAAAATGAGAGACCAATAATGGAAGGATATCCCTCTACCGAAAGGGATCCTGGGTAAAAGAGCCCTAGTAGAAAAGTTACTAAGCTACCTCATTCATGACACGTTGGAAAAGGTTTTTGGTGCTTCTACCTTATCACCCTTGTATCACCAGTATGGTGGCTGGATAATATAAGGAAGACAATGATTCGATGTTTCCTTAGGGATAAGTGGAGTGCGGAATTCTAGAGAGTCCGTTCGGTTCTCGATCTCGTGGCGGTTTAACCCCTAAAACAACAGGAGACCCCTCCACAAACTGGTGTATGACCGTGTCAACAAATACTAGAGGATTCTGGTACCCTAGAGGACAACAACTATGTCTCAGATGATAATGAGAAGGAGGAATTATTTCGATGCCTATCCCCGTTGTCCTACCTAACTAACAAGTTCCTTTTCTCCTCAAGTGAGGTTATGATGTGTTGAGTTAGGGAGTGTAAATTTTAGTGGTTGTATTAATCAATCGGGTGAATGGATGTGAAACTTGGTGATGTTGTGACGACCCAAACCATGCAAATGAGAATGAATCGAAATGAGCCTTGTATTTGATGAAATCTAGCTAAAGTAAAGAGAGAGTTCTTCAATTATAATGCATGTATTTTTTAAAGGAATGAAAAGAAAACAACTCCAAAACAACTTTTTGTTTCTTTTTCGAATAAGCCAAACTAAAATAAACTCTACTTTCAAATGTAACTGATCTACAACAATGATGCTTCAAAATGAGAATTTATGTGGCAAACAGAGATGAATGATTCACATCCTAACGTGCGAAAGTATGACTGGATCTTTTCAACTAAAAGAAAAACAATGTTCTCAAAAGATAATTTCCAATATTGATTTTAATAGCAGTAATGGGAAAAATAATGCTTGTAAAAAGGATTCAATCTTAAGAATTATATAATCAAGGGCAAGAAAATAGTGACAAAAACTTGATTATGATGAAAGGATCAAGCAAATGAAAAAATAATGAAGGGGTGATCAAGATATAAATGATGCCACTAACTCAAAGAATTCAAGCTCAAACCAAAAATACAAACAAACCAAAGAAACTTGCAACTGTCTAACAGTAATAGGGTATCTAGAGAAGAAGCAATTGGGAATAAAGGAGTAGATATAATGATAATTAATGACCATAAACCCAAAGTTTTAAAAATTGTCTACAAGGCTTTACACAATAAAGTGGAAGCACGGTGTTGTGGCTAAGCAAGTTGCAGGGTGCTAAGGAGTAGCAGGAAAATCAACCCAAGGCAGAAAAGGTCATAAATGACCTATAGGAACCAAACAAGGTAAGACACGAAAAAATTTACAGGGACTACCGCGTAGTTTCCATAACTCTAGGAACGGTACTGGTACACTACTGTGTACTAGACAGTGTGAAGGGCGCGGTACTACCGCTCTATACGTAGTTACGAGGGCGCACTACTGGTAAAAAGGATGGATAGGGCACTACTTTAAGAAAAGTTGTAGACTTTTCAAGGGTGTGCAGACCCAGAGGACTCAATGATCGAAGGTAGAGAGCTAATGCAAAGGGAAGGGGGGTGAATGGAGGTCAAAAATACCAAAATCCACTACTGGTTTGAAGGAAGAGAAAAATCACAATCAAGGATGACTGAAAGTGAAATAACTCAATCAAACAGGGTTCAAACCAGCAGAGTCGCCATTTTTTGTTGTAGATATTTCTCCCTACGGATAAAGAGAAACTCTCTTAGGATAAAGTAGCTTAATCTAGCTCTATGCTAAAACAAAAATGAAACAAATGTAATCTTGGATCGTGGATTAAACTAGTATTTCAGAGATTTTACATTAATGGGAAAGAGAGAAAGTAACTCACCTCCACTCTCAGCGTTTGTTCTGCTTGTAGCTTTGATCCCAAAGTCCTCGTGATAGACCTATAGAGACAAAATAGTATAAAAGCACATGCAATCTTCCAATGTCTTTGAATTACAAGTTAAATTCCAATTCTATATAGATATAATTCATGAAACTGAAACATAATCAATACACACGAATTAGGAAACAAGGCAAGTTATATTATTAAGAAGCTTGAAAAGTGCTTACAAGGGTTGCTTGATGTCCAAGCCAATCCTCTAGCTCCAAATGTTTCCACCTCTAGCTATCTCCACAAAAGGCTTATGATCATAGGTTTGATGCCCCAAAAGTCCTCGCTTAGCTCATGGAAGGCCTCTCTCTTATAGCATGTGGGAAGGTTAACCAACAAGAGAGAAGTGTGGATCTATGGAGTGTTTAGTGGATCAGGCCAGCTAAACAGAGAAGGGGTTGGGATTGAATCAAAGGTAATAATCCCAAAAAAATCTCTCGAGGGTTGAGATCCCACACTTCATGGAAAAAAGGCTATAAGTGGACTACCGCACCCCTAAAACTAAGCATAACGCGGTAGTACCACACCATAGAGGAAGAGAAATGCGTCGTAGTGTTGACTACCACTCTCTAGTAGATGTGCAGGGCACGGTAGTGCCTGTAAATGGGACCAGGTGGGGTTGACAGATGGCAGAAAAAGGTTTTGTCTTTAGTGTTCAGTCAATAGTCTTCTGCTCTGGTTTTTTATCAGTAGGGGGAAGTGTCATCTATTTTATTTGGTGCAAAGATGCGACACTAGGTTGTCGAGTGTAATATTGGGGTGCAACACTCTTACTGTACCTATTTCATTTTCAAGTCCAATCCCAACAGTGCAACACTGGGATCATCCATCGACCCATTAGACAAATTGAAATCAATCAAAGGGCCAACTTTGTATCATGAGATGCCTTATTTCGTATTGGGTTTCTCTCTTAATTTGATTTCTCAATAATATTTTGATGCAACAACATCAATGCAAGCAACAATAGATACCAGAGGAAGAAGAAAATGTAGGGGAGTTGCAACATGGACCCTACCCCATTGACCAACTACATGTATTAAGTTTCAAAATCCCTTCAAAGCCAAGAATATTGCAATGAAATTTCCTCAAAATAAATTTGATCTCTCGATTCTTCTGTTGCATTAGGACTATGAAATTTCATAGCTCCATATTTTCCCTTTTTTTAACAGGAGGGGTTGATACTTGATCAATCACAGAGATCTATGGAAAATTTTGTACAAGAAAAACCCAATTGTGTCACACTCTTTGTGTTACTTGTCAAGTAAGGTTCTCATAGGAAAAATCGCTGATATCTGCAATGAGCTTCAACTCCAAGTGGTAACCTATTTTTATTGATTGATTTTATACTTCATTTTTCTTTCTCGTAGTCATAGGATAACTTTTTCCTTTCCTTTCGTCTACTGATGTATCATTGAAATTCAATTGCACTTGTACTTGAATTTGAGAGCAATTGTAGCCTCGTGGGAACTGAAGCCCGAATTTGAATTCATCTATTGAATGAATGGCTTGGCCCTTATGTTGTTTGGTCTTGTGCATTTACTTCAGAAATGCAGAAACCCAAATAGCAAAGTTTAATATCCATATAAATTTTATTCACCTTTTTTAATACTAAAAACCATATTTTACATTGCATTGGTAAGGAATTCTTTTATTATATGTTTATTTTGGAGTCACAAGTTTCCTACTTGATCACGTTCCACCACCAAAGTTAGTATTAGTTTGTTCCCATTTCTTTCTATTTTGAGTCCCAGCTTTCATTATGAGCACTTAAATGTATATAATCTCTGGTATAAAATGGAATCAAGGTATGCCAGACTCCCCAGGGAGTTCAGGTTTTGGTTATTGACCTTTACGCATATGGTGGCATTGGTGTTTATCTATTTTATATATGGATTAATGCGGTTTTTTTTTTGTGGAAAAAATCTTAATTTTATTTATATAAGAGAAAAATTACATTCAGCAGATGCTTCACCAGCATTTGTGTAGCCTTTCATGGGGCAGAAAAAAAGGACATAGTAATGTCCTTGGATTCATTTCTTAAAATATCTAGTATCTGGATTAATGGTTTTGATTCTTCAGTTGTTTTTAAAATTTAAAAAATGGTTGTTCAATCTTGACCTCTTTTGGAAAATGGAAAATAATATTCATTAACCATTTTGATTTGACCAAACCCGCTCTCTCTTTATTTCAATTGATAATACATACAACAAAGCATGTTCAGTTATGTTTTTATAGTTCCCTTTATTGTTTTTCTTACAATGCCATTTTAGTACTTCCATTATTTTCATTATAAATGTTTGTAGTACATTCATAGCACTGCCTGGTTGTTATGCACTGATTACTCTACATATACATCCATCTTGTATTGATGGCTTGCTACTTGAATTGTTTTGTATGTAAAATTTAATGCATTGTAATAAAGGAAAATGGTACTCTTATGCTGCTTGGAAACTCTCATTGTTTTGACAATATTTGCATGCCTCTTCAACTTGTACTTGGTTGCTCAAGGTATCAAAGAGCCAGAAGGTTGTCCATACTCCATTTATCTGCTGGGACACATCTACATACAGGATATGTACGTGGTGCTGGTGTTAATTTACAACCCCAATTAATTCAAGTTTTTAGTTTAATTGTTTATGACAGTCTTTTTGAGGTTTCAGAGAGAATGATCTTTCTTAAAATAAAGGTGAGATGCTTACCGACCCATAATTGTCAACTACTTTTAGAATAAAGTTTCCATCCATATGGTGGTTGTCAATTTCTCAATTTTCTGTTTGTTTATATTTCTATGGCATTGAGCCACTTGCAAAAATAGTGCAAGATTTGTCTGGAAGCGAATGCCTTTGTCTGTGAAGGATAGTCATCCCTAAGTTGTTGCTGGGTGGAAGATAGGTCAGTGCATATGGACACAGGATTATGCAAGCATCCATGGAGCTCTTCATATCTTCAATTGGAGTCCAAAAGTGTAGCAAATTATTACTGCATTATCTGGTAAGATGTTTTTCTAAGGAAAGTGATTTTTTATAAAATGAAAATGTTGTAATTTAGTTTCTAGGTTTAGCTGTAATTTAGTTTCTAGATTGTAAGAACTAGGCTTTAAGGCATCCTAAACTTACTAATTGGCATGTACAACTGTCTTTCCAGTACACCCAATAATTTTTTGTTGTTCTTGATCTTTAGTTACCATATATTGGAGGTTTTCTTCAAAATGCAGAAATGGATTGGTATTAGAGAATAAATGACTTTGTTTCTTATGTTGGTACATTTGGAGCCTGCTAATTATTGAGTAGATCATGTTGACTCTTGGAATTCTTAAAATCTCCATCTAGGAACTGTAAGTGCCATGCATAAAACCTATCCCTCTTATGATTAATTTTTTTTTTAACAAAAACAAAATTATATTCGATGACAGAAAATTTACATACAGATTGAGAAAATCAAGAACTTAAATTTCTCATAGGGTTACAGGCATCCTGATTACAGAGTCTAGACTACAATCTTGGAATCCTCAGCTATACAGGATGGGAAAAAAAAACTTCCATGAAAAAAATATGTTATAATAGGACTTTCCGATCTCAACTCTTTTGAAGTCTTAGAGTTGTTTGACTGCTAATAATTATCCTTCTAGATTTTGACCAATTGTTTTCCTTTCAATGAAGAGGTTAATGCCACCATATAAAAGGAGAATGTCATTAGATGAGCATTGGAGATGAGCATTATCTAACCTCTTTAGAGTCAATAAGGGGTATTTATGAAAAAAACTACTATGTGAGGTTGTCTTAATTTATTGGTGCATGATCTTATCAGCCGTAGAGAAAATGTCCTTAGGGTGGTTAGTCAAAATAATCTAAAACTTGTCAATTCATGGAATTATAGAACATAAAAGGGGTAGCTCCTTCCTATTTCTACATTCCCCTTATAGTAAAACCCAGGGTATGTCCCCAAGGGTTGGGGATATGTCTATCAGGACAAGGAAACTTTTAGGGATTCCCCCATCCTCCAAAGGATGTATTCAAAAATCATGGGCCATCCTTGACTATCATAGATGTTCTCAATGGCCCTGCCCCAATTAGGGGTCCATAAAGGGATGTCCTTGAAGTTTTGGGATACCTCTACATCTCCCGTTATTAATTTTTAAAATTATTTATTGTGAGAAGCCATATTAAAATGTTGAATATTAACATAAATAACTAGAGAGAAGTGAATAATAAACCCTTTAATGACTCTATGTACAACCCAACCCCCCTCCCAACACACATGTTTGGCATTGTAAGAGCGACGACCTCAGAAATTAGTCCACAATTTTGAGTAAAGATATTATAACTATTGAAGGAGATTTCATATTATTCACAATGGGTTTGAGCAGCAAATAAAATCTTAGATTTTTGGCCTCTTAGGATATGCACATAATAGGTGTGTTGATGAGTCCTTGAAGCGGTGAGGAAATGGTGGAATGAAATGTGCCTTCCTAGAAAACTATTTTTGTGGTATAAAAAGCAATGGAGGCCCTGATATTATGTCAGCAAATGCAACAAGCCAGGGTGTAATTGGACCAGAAGACCATTGCTAGTGTTATATTGGCTTGTGCCAACTTGGCAGTCCTGAGGCAGAGTGTTGAAATCCATCAAGATGTGATTAAGAGTGGGTTTCAGTCTACTATCCTTGTGGAGGGTGCTCTTGTAGACAAGTATGCAAAGTGTGGAAGTATAGAGAAGGCACATTATATGTTTGAAAAATGAAGCAAGGAGACATGGTTTTTGGAGTACAGTGATTGCAAGACATGCCTTGAACTACTGCAGCAAGGATGACCTTAAAATATTTGAACAAATAGAACAGTTTGGCATGAGCTCAGTTTGTAAATTTCTGCACTTTATTAGTTTGATGCAAAACATAATTTCATTTTTTTGGCTAGAGGTTTCCTGGATCTTAACCTTGTGAATTTTCGGCCTTAGGGATGCTATGATATAGAGTATAAAACAAAATGTAAAGAGTACAATATTTCATTTTCTAACAGCCCAATCTTCTTGGCAATCCAAGGAGAAAAGATACCAAAGAATCTGGATAAGTTTCAGCTCTCCAAGGCAACTTATCCCACATAAATGAGATCTGAAAACTCACTTTTACAACAGTTATAATAGCAGATGTAGCAACAGTAAAACAACCCTTAGATTCTTCAATGATGATGTTAAATCACTTAATAAATTTCCCTTTTACTAATGTCAAATCATCAAGACTTATGTAGTTGTAAATAACAATGCATGAAGCACATGTATTTTTGGAATCGAATCTGGAAGTTGCACAAGTTTTGGATGGCTAAAAACTTTATAAATAAGATCAAGATGAAGTACATGTACATACCATATAGTTTTGAAAACTCTGAGATAGTTTTGAATATGCTTAATTTGACAGGGGGCAGCTTGTATTGAAAACTCTGAGATAGTTTTGAAGATACTTAATTTGACAATGCAAACCCAAGAAAAATATTCTAACAACACTGTATAGGGGCACATAAACTATAGTTTTGTTTTGGAGGATGTGATACAAAACCCTGAGATAATTTCTAATTTCAATACAGAATCATCTTAGGAGATGGGAATCTCATTGCAACTAGAAGATATTGGTGAAGGAGCTCAGGTATCTTCATTTACTTTATAAAACAAAATTACATTGTAGAGTTACCTTAAAAGTATCATGGATTACAATATAGATCTATATTTTATCAACTACCTTTAAAGTATATATATGAAGCTATTTTATGTTGATATTAACATTTCTTTTGTACACCTAAAGTAAGAGAAGTTGTAGACCTAATGTAAAAGTAGTTGTGAATATGTGTCGACGTGCTGGTGTGAAGGTAATAGGCAAAGATTCCTTCATCTGTGCTCGAATGAGTAGTGTTCTTGGAATGGTTATTGCATGACAAGTGTATTTTGCATTATACTAAATTAGCATGTCTTTTGCATTCATCAAGCAAATAATCAATGATAAAATCACCCTCTTGTTGCCAATGAAAAATTAGTCATGTTCACTAAAATCACCAAATGATTCAGTCTTCTTCATCAATGTGTGGAAGATGGTTTGTAACACATCATGTAGATTTTGTGATGTGAAATACATAAGAAGTTATTATATCACTTTGTGTTTTCAGCATCCTGTTATCATAGAGTTTGAAGAATAAATTTGCTTGCTCAAAATGTTTTGGATTGGTTATATCAATTGTTACACTTTAATTTTGTGCTTTTACCATTAATTCATTTTTATAGGTTTGCATGGTGACTGGTGATAATATTTACACAAAAAAAGCTATAGCTCTTGAATGTGGCATACTCCAGACAGGACAACCTATAGAAGAACTAGCTATCATTGAAGGACCAATTTTTTGCATCTACACTGAAGAAGAGAGAATGAAAATTGTGGATAAAATTTGTGTGAGTATGGATGTACTTGTCCCCTGCCAACACAACACACAAAAAAATAAGGAAAAAAAATGCATACCTACAACAGCTTCTAACAAAAGAAAATTGCAATGGGAGGGACATTAATTTGTTTGCCTGCAAGTAATGGGAAGGTCCTCTCCTATAGACAAGCTTTACTTTGTTCAAGCACTGAGAAAAAGAGGTCATGTTGTGGCAGTGACTAGAGATGGAACAAATGATGCATTTGCACTTCATGAGGCGGGTTCTCTTGTTGAATACTGTTGTAAATTCTTATTATGTAAGCAGGTTTTCCATTGCAATGATATTTCCAGTTCTATAGAGTTATTGCTAAAACTTGTTGATATATTATTTGGTGTTTAGGAAGACATAAGTCTCTCCATGGGTACCCAAGGAACGAAAGTTGCCAAGGAAAGCTCAGATATCAATATTCTAGAGGATCATTTTTCCTCCATTGTGAAGGTTTGTTGCAGGCGTAGATATTGTTTTAATCCTTTAAAGCCACGTGGTTTTCTTTTTAGAAGATTCCTTAAAGTTGTTTCACCATGGTTTTCAGGTAGTTCGATGGGGTTGTTCACTTTATGCAAACATTCGAAAATTCATTCAATTTCAACTCACTGTAAATGTTGCAGCAATTGCGATTAATTTTGTTTCTTCCATTTCATCTGGAGATGTTCCATTATCTGAGGTTTAGGTTGGTCTCAGTCTCAATAGAATCACTACAAGAAAAAAGTTCATTGGTGAGGGTCCTGCATGTGACGAACCTTTAAGGGTTGTCATGAATGTCACATATGATGACGGTCCTTAAAACATCGTCATTATAGGTGCCTTTTTAGATTGTCCATTAAGGTTCGTCACCAAATCCCTTTCCAGTGACATTTTTAGTGAGGGTTTTTAAAGGCCCATTATTGATTCTCTCTTTGGGGACACTTCTGGTGACAATATTTTAGTAGCCCTCACTAATACATGTTTATTTTACTTTTGGTGAGTGTAGTAAATGTTTGTCACCAATTATCATTATAATTGGTTTTTGGCAACACTATGTGAGCGTTGCTATATTTTTCGACAAAAGACTATAATGGTTTAAGACAGCTAGTATTGTTATGGATTCTTTGTAATTAATATGTTTCCAAGGTCATACTAGTCACAATACCCACACATAAGGTCTATAAGCAATCTCTTGTGGTTTTCCATAAGATACTACTATCAATTTATAAGTACCATTCCAAAATGGATACATAAGCAATCTAATCTTTTGGGTATTCGACATCAACAAAATTGATTCATATGTCCTGTTAGATTGTACTTCCAAGATTTGAAAGCCATTGGAATTAATGGAGGGATGTCTACTCGTCCATGTTCTACTCTAACACCTTAATTCACATGGTTTGGATTGCATCACGAATGGTTTGGTTGAAGAATTTGCAGTTCATCATGTTTTAGCAGACAATTACAGTCTTGGCTCAAGCCTGTAGAATATCCAATTTCTGTGTTGTTTAAATATTTCAGTAAAATACTAAAGATGAGCAGATTGTTGGTAAAATGGAATGTATCATGTATGGGGAAGGGAATCCTGAAAATGAACAGAACCTTGATACTATCTTGGATTCATCCCTCCTAGCACAAGCAAACTTTCAGTTCTATCTAGAATTATTCTTTTCAAGTTGCAGGTATAATGATTTCTTCCAACAAAGTTATATCTTTAAAATCCATGGGGGATCTGTATTTGCATGATTGGAAAGATTGGATCTTGGTTTTATCCCCTGCCTATGTGGTATGCTATTCAAAGTGTTCTCTTAATTCCGGACAAGTATTGCTCCGGTAGGGTTAAATTAAATATATTTTCCCTAGTAATGTGTATAAATTCTAGCATATAAGAATGATTTGTATATATTTCAATTAGATTTTCAAGGTCATTTCATGGCTTATTATATATCGTGACATTTCAGACCAAGTATTTTTGTTCAAATAATTTCCATAAATGGAGTGACTGTTAACTCGTTGCTTTTTGGACGAATGGGTATATGCTGATTTGACCCCATCAATTGTCGTAATTAGCTCTATCCTTTTGTCCCTGCATATCTGAACAATTATATGTATACCCAATTTGAAAGTTGGATTTCTTTTTTATGCATAAGTCAGGCATGTAAATACCAATTTGGGTTAAAGAATATCAGTTTGATCACCTAACTTCCTTTTAGCAGAGAAAGTTTTAGTTGGCATGGCTGCTGCACGTAGGGAGGAGCCATATTCCATTGAACTGTTGGATGAAGATCCCTATAGTAAGAGGATTTTTCAACAAACTAGATTGTATGCATTTTTTAGTAAATTCAGAGGGCACAACGAAGATGTGACCAAGGAATTTGCTCTCAATTTTGATGGAGCTTGTTCTAACATTCGGGGGTTTCTTCTTCCAATTTCAGAAACGTCAATTGCTGTCACTGCAGGTCTACCACAAACAGGGGAAAGATGGTTTAAATCTTGTCGTTTGAAAAACCCTAACTCTTGGAAATAGTTTATTAAAGTGGCTAATTCTAGTATTCATTAGAAGAAGGGAGCTGAACGCAACTGTTTCACTACTGAATGGGGTAATGTCATTTTCTTTTTGCATAAATATTTGACTTGTGAAGGACGATATAGCCTTGTATTTCTTTATCATATTCAGCTTCTCCTTCACATTAAAGGAGAAGAATTGATGAACATTCCATACTTTTTGTGGAAGAGCCTGTCTAAAATGGCTTCAGCTGCCCAAAAGTAGCGTGATCAGCGACTTGGTAATAGCTTGTATCATCATGGATTAATTAAGTTGTTGATCGTCGAGGAATTACAAAAGAGCAACCTAATGTGGGAACAATTTTTAGTGGAAAAAGGTTTTCAGGAGCAGGCTAATGATGATCCACAAGATTTTGTATTGCCCCCTCCAGCAGTTCAGACAGAATTTGATCCAGCACCAACATTTTCTGAACCAATTCAATCCCAACCATATCCAAAGAGGCATAGAGATGATTAAGAGGTTAATAAAATTTCAGTTACGGTGAGAAGAATATCTGCAAGGCTATAAGTCATTTCTGAAGAAGTTATTGAAAAAGTTAGAACATTTGAAGATATGTTTTCGACAATACCCAAACGTCCAAGAACTCTTTATACACAGAGACAAAATTTAGAGTCAACACCCTTGCCAGAATTGGAAGCTACTCAGTTTCAAGACCAAGATCAAAGGGAAGAAGATGAATCTAATCAAGTGGTAAGGCTTGATTCTCCTGGTTTAATGTCAAGTAAGTTACAGAAGAGGATTAATAAACTTCATAAGCAAGTTCGTGAATTTCAAGTTTTGGATAGATATGTTAAAAATGAAAATGAAAAGTTAAAACAGAGGAGTAGACAATTACCGAGAAAGAATGATGTTCTTAAGAAAAGACTAAACTTTTTTAGAAGTCAGGCTCACTGATGGAGTTTGAAAAACAAAAGGTTGAGGAAACAAAGTAAATTGCTTAGATATAAATCAGTACTAAAGGAATCAATACCATTGGCGCAGGATAATACAAGTTTGGAATTATTGGCTACAGCAGCTGCAGAAAACATTCTTCCTAGTACCTCTAAAAGTTCTGAAGATAAAGAAAAAGTCACAGATGTTCTCTATGAATTTTTTAACCAAATTATTGATGATGTTTGGACTAATACCCTAGCTTTAGCATTAGCTGAAGTAAATACTGTTAAATGGACTGGAAGAAATGATGAATTATATGAATTGGGATTTATTTATCAACAACGATATAAATTTGAAGTACAATGTATGCAGGAAACTTGGTTTTCTGCTTACTTGGTTCAAGAACAAAAGTGGAAGTCCAAGATACAGTCTTTACAACAGCAATTAATGATTAAAGAAGAAGAAAAGAGGCAAATGTTTCAATTTGTTGAGCAAGCCATTTCTTGTAGAAGTCCTACTAGAGTTTATTCAATTTACCTGCATGAACAATGGGTAGGCCTTCAGATGATTAGATTGAATAATAACAAAAAATTCATGATAGGAAATGTTGATGACTTTGTGGATATCTATAATAACGCATCTACAAGGGAAAAGGATTTGTTGTGTGAAATTTATCAGTTTAAATTCTTTTTAGATCATGAATTGGAATGGAATCCCAATCATGTAGTAGGAGATATTCAGTTACGAGCCTTTTCATCTTTTATTCAGAATCAAATTAAGTGGGATATAAGGATGAAATTCTTTTATAAGTTGGAATTCCACTCTAAACTTCATGTCAAAGGAGAGCATCCAGATCTTGAAGTAGCCTTTTCTAGTCATAGTGAATTCCTCAGGGATCCTGTGAGGGTGAAATAATTTAGAATGACTCAGAGATTAGCGTTACAAAGTTTTGAAGAACTTAGATCTTGTGGGACTTTGGCCTCTTTCCAAGCCTCAGAGACCCATTGGAATTTGCTTCCTCCAATAGTCAAACAATGAGACCCCATGGGATACCCATTTTTCCAGGTTTTCTTTTCAAGAACAAGTTTGTATGTGAATTATCTACAAAGAAATGGTCCTCAATGGCTTGGGTTAAGGTTCCATTTCCTTTTGCTTTGGTGCAGCAAAAATGAGTACAGTGTTGCTGGGAAGTGGTATGATTTTGCAGAGAACTCTTCATGGATGGAAGTGTATCATGATTTAGACTTTCGGGAAAGAAATGGAGTAAGTCACCAATCTTACAGTTGGACCGAGGTCCATCAGAATTTACTACGGGGGGAATAAGTTGCATAGGGACATGCAACAAACTTTCTTCTAGGGTAGATGCTTGGTGTTTGAAATGTTACCCAAAGGGTAGGTTTTCTCTTGGATCTCCATTGTGTTGTTACTTGATAATATACCAGAGGATGTTAAAAAACTGTAATTGTTTTGTCAAGATTTCAGGTTTATTCAATCCACAATAGTGGAAATATTCATTTTGTTTATCTAGACACTAAAGTATGATATTTCAAATCTAATGATTTTCCCAAATATGTCTTTTTTTGTTAATGTGAATTTGAACTTGTTCAAAAGAAGTGTATAAATTTTTCCTTGGAAACTTACTAAATCCCATAATCTGATATTTTAAAGTGATTTTAGGAAAAACTTCGACCTTTTATTTCATGTAAATGAACCAACTGAACTATACTTGTTTTGTTACAAGTAGTTATAGAAGGGCCATGTTCACATGAAACTATTAGCATTGATTGCAAGGTAATCAGTCCTGCAACCTCTTACAGATCCATTTTTTTCCATAAACCTGAAATAATGCTGAAAAGGTTATAGTTGCAGTCATTGCCTTTTTTAATCTATCCTTGTGAAGATAGTTATTTGTATCAGACATGGCTTTTGCAAGAGGGAGCTAGTGTTAGCAATATGGTAGTGTAGGTTGTCATTGATGGCAACTGGATGAAGGCAGAGCAACAATCAGGAATGATGGCAAGCAATGTGAACTTCCTTCTATTTAGGTTCCTAGTCTAGGTCTTGTACTTATCCTTACGCCTTTGAAAGTAATGGAATACAAGTAGGGAATACCAACATGAGAAGGGAACCCATGATTTAACCCTGCATCCACCTCAATAGTGAACCAACAAACTATTACAGTGAACCAAACCGGATAAGAAAACTATGTATTGAAGAGACTAGGCATTCAAATCCTTCTTTTGGGAACTTGGATTCCAACCTCCCAAGTTTGGAGCTAAACAACATGGGGAAGGTTCCATCCCCTATTGGCTTCAAATTTCGATATGATTGGTAGAAAATTAGTATGATTATCCTTTTGATCAATATGTTGCATCTTCCTCTTGCCTCCTGGGCGATTGCATAATGTATTTAAGGCATAGCCATATTCATTATCATGTGGACTATCCTGTAGCCATCTCTAGAGGTGTTTTGACATCTACGAATTTTGTTTGTGTATTTTGACTACATTTCATGTTAGTCTGGTTCTCTTTGGTGTTTAGGGATGTATCCACACCATGGTTCCATACCCTATTGTATTCCATGGTTTTATCTCTGATATTTGTATATCCCTATGGGAAATATAGCGATTGCAGGGACACAATTATATGTGTGTTCAAGATTTCTCTTAAAGCACACCCAATGTTCGGCATTAGAAATAAAATTTTGTTTTTTTTTTCCATTATTTAAATAATTATTTTTTCGTGTTTTCATTAGCTTTGCACTGATGATTTATTCAATAAATATAAGCTCAGGGGACTCTTGTGGATATCATGATTGTTTTTAGTTTCTTTCCCATGGGATCCGATCACTGTCTTGTTTAGTGTTTTTAGACAGTTTAATAACGTATATCTATAGGCTTGGCCTAAGCCTGTAAGTTGAGTTGTTGTTTATAATTACATATGCACAAATGGAAATCGGACACATGGGTCTTATTTGGAATCGTGTCACCTAGCTCATCCTCATGTTGGTTGCTCTGAGTTCATTCTAATGTAGATTTTCCTTGAGTAGGTTTAAACTCAAGCAACCTATTTTCAATACTCTTGTATATCCACATGCAACTAATTCTTCACTATTTATGGAATTACTAGAAACATTCCCAATTAGCTTCAAAGCCTTCAAACCTGCCTTTGAACAGTTCTCAAATGAATTCACAAATTATTGTGCCAAAAAAAATGCTTCAGAGAATTCTTCAATTTTGCTTTGACGTTTGTAGAGTTCCTATTGAGATCATCCTCCTATTCTCATAACTCTCTATACTGCTTACTTTCATCAGCTATAGGTTATTCTTTCCTTTTACTTCGTTCAGAGATAGATGTTCTTCTCAGAACATTTAAAAGGTGTCTTCTCGATGATTGATACAAAAAACTAAGTCATACAATAAGATACAAATGACAGGTGAATATATTAATGTCAATCATATGCAAGGCTGGAGGAAGTCATTTACAACTTCATTCCTGCGTATTTTCCTTTTGTTAATGTTAACAATCCGATCCTAGGACCTGTTTCTTAGTGACCACCATATACCTTTGAGTCCATCCTCCAACAATGAACTCAAGGTGTACCTAAGGTCTTTTAGAGACCTTAAATGCAAGGTGATTCAAATTCCCGCATAGGATGGTGTACTGTATCCTATTAGTATCAACTAGGCAAGAGCTAGGTACAAGAGACATCCATAGTGCCATTCTCTTCGACCACAATATGATAGTGTTTGGGGGAACAAACGGGTCTAATAAGATAAATGATCTGCACATTTTAGACTTATAGACCATGGAATGGAGGCAGGGTTGCATTAGAGGAGCTCCACCATCCCCACGAGAGAGGGGGAGGAAATTACTTGATTGATGTTCATATTCTGGACCTAAAGCTAATGAAATGGATTTCCCTTGATGTGAATGGTATCTTATTGCTCCCAGAGATAGCCACACTACAATTGCTATTGAAAAAATGCTTGTGGTATAAGGTGGATATTCTGGATAGAATTACTTAGGAGAAGTCGATGTTTTGGATATTGAAACGTTAAATTGGTCTAGAGTACAAATCTTGAAACCTTAACATCTTGCAAATTTTCGCCCAATCTCTTGAAATTAAATTCACCCACCCTAGTACAAATCTAGGTTGAATAACACCCTACTATGGAATATCATCTTCTGGTGTTTTTTATCTATTCCCCAAAGGGTAGGTTTTCTATTGGATCTCCATTGTGTTGTTACTTGAAAATATACTAGAGGATGTTAAAAAAATGTAATTGGTTTGTCAAGATTCCATGTTTATTCAATGCACAATAATGGAAATATGCATTTTGTTTATCTAGACTCTAAAGTATGATATTTCAAATCTAATGATTTTCCCAAATATGTCTTTTTTTGTTTATGTGAATTTGAACTTGTTCAAAAGAAGTGTATAAATTTTTCCTTGGAAACTTACTAAATCCCATAATCTAATATTTTTATAGTGATTTTAGGAAAAACTTCGACGTTTTATTTCATGTAAATGAACCAATTGAACTATACGTGTTTTGTTACAAGTAGTTATAGAAGGGCCATGTTCACATGAAACTATTGGAATTGATTGCAATTTAATCAGTCCTGCAACCTCTTACAGATCCATTTTTTTCCATAAACTTGAAATAATGATGAAAAGGTTATAGTTGCAGTAACTACCCTTTTTAATCTATCTCTATGAATATAGTTATTTGTATCAGACACAGCTTTTGCAGGAGGGAGCTATTGTTGGAAATATGGCAGTGTAGGTTGTCATTGATGGCAAGTAGATGAAGACAAAGCCACAAGCATGAATGATGACAAGCAATGTGAAAAGACCAGATGACAGTGGTAGCAAACAGAGTAGATGGTTATGGCAGAGACAATGAAAGAGCAACATAATAAAGAGAGAGGGAAATAGAATTTCTACCTGTCTACTTGTCCAATGCATTATGAAGAGAGGGAAATGCATAGGCAGAAATGACAGAGCACTATGATGATGGAAATCTAACTGGAATCGATGGTCTTCCATTCCAAGAGAAGGATTTTGATACTGATGTAAACTACTTCTATAGATGTGGCTGATCAGATAAACAAACTTGTCATGGTTACATGAGATGCAGAAACTTGTAGAAAGAATTTGGTAGAAGCATGTAAAAAGGATTTGGCAAAAACATGTGACAAGGATTCTAGTCCTGCATTTACATTGCTTGTTGATGCTACTGATTCTCTGAATATTACAAACCAAGAGGATGAAATTTTTTCTCTATCAATCATGGACAAACAAGTGCAGATACACACTTCTCGCAATATAGATATAGAAGGGGAAAATACTTCTATAGAAGAAGGTGCACTGCAATATTGTATCAATCCTGCTAATGAAACCCAAAAATCCAGTGAAGAGCAAACATGTAAAGATAGTCTCTGCATTCGATGGACCAGTGAATGGATGCCAAACCTCCAGTCAACTGGCTTGTTTTAGAAGAAGAAGATGTAGACATTGGAGGAGATTGAGGAGAAAGGAGCTATAAGAATCCCAAGCCATGTTTATAGAAGCTCGAGAAGCATACATGGTACTACTCAGCAGATAGGTTATTTCTGCAAATTGGAAAGGTTTAAAGTAACCATTGGAATCTCTTGAAGGAAGGAGGCTAGTTAAATGTCTGATCGAAGCCAAAGGAACATACCCTGCAGCAAGAAGCAACAAGGAAATGTTCCTGGGAAGATTTCCGAGGGTAAAGGATCGTGGACCATCCGATCATGATGATCGATAGTGGAGATCATGTTTGGAATTGAGGTTTAAACCACATTGGCTATGTGGATGAGTATTTTATGTGTTTATAATGGCAGGATTCACTAATGTTCATTGACGCATAGTGCAAAGATAGTGTGGGAGCTTTGGGTGTTTGGTTCTCCATGAGAAGAACACCATCTTGGAGCTCAGGACGCCTATGTGGACCCATATCTCTTACTACATGTGGCATCTTTGTTCGATGTGGATGATGATATGACAGTGTTGAGATGTTGCAGATGTGGCAGTGATGTGTTGTAGACGTCGCAGTAAGTATCGCTAATGGAAAGTGTTACTTCGTAGCTAGATTAATGAGTGAAGTTTTGGTGGAATGCCAAAAATATAGCAGAGCTCCAAAAGCGTTCAATGTGTTTAAACAATTGCCTATTAGAAGTTTTAGCAGTATGCTAATATATTTGGTAAACAGCCGAAGGCTCTAGTGCTCTGGTTTTTACAGCAGAGCACTGTGTAAAATTTCAGGTTTAATTTTCTACGTTTTAACTTTACCAGTTTATGGAAGTAAATTTCTAAGAATTACTATGTGCCTAATAATATTTAGTGTACTGTCGTGTTTTCTTTTATCACCTTACATTCGTAATTTAAATTAGACAAACATACCAATATTTTCTTTCCAACAATCATGTTCTAGCATAAGAATATGTTTCACAACTCAGCAAATCAGTAAATAGCAGTAAATCAGTAAATAGTAGTAAATCAGTAAATAGCAAGTGATGCATGTTTACAGTAAGTTTAAGCATAATAGTAAATAACGGAAATTACCTGATGCTGATGCTAACCGTAAATTGTAGTAGGTTGTATAACCCCTTAGACAGCCAAACTGAAGTGTCCACCCTACCGACCAGCTATTATCTTGCTGGCCCTTGGAAATCAAAGGATTTCCAAGCCCCCGAGCCCACAATCTGATAATCCCGAGAGCAGTCTTTCCTTCTGTTCTCAAAATCTTTCTGTTCTCCAAACTTTTCTTCTCCAAACTTCTTTTCTCCAAACTTCTGTTAAAAAAAACCCCCTGTTCTCCAAAAACCTCCCCCTCTATATACATGTCCATCCTCGAGAAGACCTGGGGCTTACTCCACCGCCCCAAAACTCCCCCTCTCGAGCCCCTCAACATTTACTCCCCTTCCCAGTTCATTCATACACGTTTCTTTATATAAAAATGTATAATTAATTACCCTCATGGAAAATTTACTTGGTTTTGGATTGACGGTCGTAATTATTTATTACGGTGGGAATTATCACCCCAAGGTTATCCATTCGGGACAAGTTTCATTAAATACAAGTCTATCCGCCATCCTTGATATTTTAATGTTATTAATGTAATTAATAAAATATTATATAATTAGTTGCCCCCTTGTCAACTTGGACATGATGTGTCTTAATGATCCACCTTATCCGTCGAGACTACTTAGCTTGAGGTTTAAATTCCAAGATTTAACATCGAATAATTAAATATCCATTTTCCATCACATCACGTTTATTCCAAAAATGATTATCTTATTATGGCTAACTTTTGAAATGGAATTAATCACACAATATTAATTTATAAATCAATATTTTAAATCTTACTTATATTGCATTCGTTACGATAGGGATATAAATGTTTGCTGGAATATCATTTATTAATTAATAATAATAATTAAATCACCCTTTGACAATAATAAAAGGTGAATCAATCATAGTATTCTTAATTATTTGTTCATCACATGGGTACCCTATCATCAACATAGCATCCTTGTTCTTATAAACAAAGCACTTGTGAGGGCTTAAACAATTTTACTAATTACTTAGACACTATCATTACCCTATTCACAACAGTTCTTCTATGACAATGTTAACTGACGATACTTGTCTTAGTTTATTATTACAATGTTTTCATATAATTACTAATTCACTTATTTACACATTGACAACCTAACCATTCATTACCTAAGTTGATTGATGTATCCTTAACTGAGTTATCTATGACATTTATACTACTATTCAAGCATGACAAGTATGTTATACACCAGTAATATTGTACACGTACAAGGTGTGCATGCATGGCCAGTGTATGCACATGTCGGACATGTACTATAAACAAACCCCATTCCGCCTATGCATACTTGCTAACTAACAATAGTATCTACCCCCATGCAGAAGAGCAAGCATAATCTATAGTCTAATTACTTTAACATCCTCGGTTATTTAACAGTTAACCCTTTACGATTTAACATCATTGTCTTTATGTTTACATTAGTTTTAATCAATCAAGTACAGGAAGGGTGCCTACTTCCACTAACTCAGAATCAAGGAATACTAAACCCCCAACAGTGCTAACTAACACATCCTCCCTTCATAACCTACGTCCATCATCCTCCCTATCCTTCCTCTGCTAGTACAACAGTGGATGTCGGACTCACCGATCTGACCACATAGAACTTGAGAGCGATAGCGTCGGCTGAACAGCGGACCTATCCTCCCCTAGCAGGCATCCGACAATCGTCATCACAACAACATGGGGAGCGTGTCTCAGCACGGCCCTCCCACGACCTCGGGTCTCATGGAAACATAGGGTGGGAAACACATCCATCCCTCTCAACATACTGGGCCTACGCCCTTATCAACTCATACTTGCTGCTATCGGGATTATCAGTTTGTGTTATCGTATCCTCATTTTGGCTGCTAAGGTTTGCTGTATGAACATGTTTTTCCTTTCCAATGTATATCAGATCAAGTAACTGGCTATCCCATAGCCCTTGTGTCCTGTAGGTTAGTGTTTTGCAAAATACAATTTATAGAAAGCATTTTCCATTGATCGCCAATTGATCCATTTTATCATTTCATTTCATGTAACCTTTTAGCTCATCATAGATACATATAACATTTCAATAATTCATATAAGAAGATGGTATCCACGTACCGAATCATATATTTCACATTTCATTAAGGAAAACATATAAACATATACTGCAATCGTAAAATAAGGAAATCATATGATAATCATGACATCATAACTGCATAACATAGTAACATCATAATCATGGTGAAATCATAAGACAGAGTAACATCATATAATGAGGTCCAATATAGTTTACTCAGTCGAGCTGAGTTCGACAAAATATATAAGAAAATAAAGTATGGTGTGTCTAACTAATAAATATGCCGAATCAAAATATGGGCATTACATACACCCACCCTTCGGGAAACTTCGTCCCGAAGTTATGGTCAAAATAGTGAGGGAAAATCTCGACGCATGGTCTCTGCGTCCTCCCAGGTAGCAGACCCAGGGCTATACTTGTCCCATTGGACCTTAACTTGGTCCACATGGCGACTACGGAGTTGTCGAACCCTATGATCAAGTATACGTAATGGTTCGACCCTGAAGGTTCCCTCGTCCGAGACCTGCAATTCCTTCCAATGAATTTTGTGAGTCTCATCAGCTATGTAATGTCGTAATACAGAAACATGAAATACATTATGAGTTTTATGCAAGTGGGGTGGCAGCGCAAGACGATAAGCAATTGGTCTGATTTTCTCAAGAATCTCAAATGGACCTATAAAGCGAGGTGACAGCTTGGTACCCTTCCCAAACCGAATGGTACTTTTATTTGGTCTGATGCGAATAAATACACGATCCCCTACTTCATAAGTTCTATCTGATCTGTGTGCATCAGCGTAACTCTTTTGCCTATCATGTGCTTCCTTCAACCGCTGCCTAATTTGTAACACTTGCTCCTCCATTTCCTGAATCAATTCAGGCCCAATTAAAAATCGATCCTCTAACCTGTCCCAACTGAGTGGTGTCCTGCACGGCCTCCCATACAATGCCTGATATGGCGGCATACCAATGGAGCTGTGATGACTATTGTTGTATGCAAACTCCACTAAAGGAAGATATTTCTCCCACTGTGTCTGCTGATCCATAACATACATCCTAAGCATGTCCTCCATCACTTGATTCACCCTCTCAGTCTGTCCATCTGTCTCGGGGTGATAAGCTGAGCTTAAGTTCAACTGTGTCCCTAATGCTGACTGCATGCTTGTCCAAAATCTGGAGGTGAACTTAGGGTCTCTGTCAGAGATTATCTTTTTAGGAACTCCATGAAGACGTACAATCTCATTTATGAATACCCTTGCCACATCTGTCACATCATAGGTGTCTCTGACTGGAATGAAGTGAGCACTTTTGGTCAGTTTGTCAACTACCACCAAAATAGCATTATGTCTCAGAGATGTGAGTGGTAATCCTACAACGAAGTCCATGGAAATGACTTCCCATTTAGTCATAGGAATATCATGCGGTTGTAGGAGACCGGCCGGGTGACGATGATCTGCCTTCACTTGTTGACACTCAAGGCACTTCGAAACAAAATCCACTACATCCATCTTCATACCTGGCCAAAAGAAGAGTTGCTTCATGTCAGCATACATCTTCTTCACTCCAGGGTGGGCACAGTAATGTGATCTATGGGCCTCTCTAAGGATTGTTTTCCTGATATCACCTTCCTTAGGAACATACATCCTTCCCTGATACCGCAACAACCCATCTTCCTCAAGATGGTACCCATCATACTTCAATTCCTGTTTCTTTCCATTCTGAATAGCTGAGGTTACTTTTAGATACCAACTATCGCCCAATAGTTGTCCTAGTACCCTTTCCCTCAAGTCAACCTTCAAGGGAATTAAGGAGAAAAGTCTCGGCCTTCGGCTTAGAGCGTCTGCCACCACATTCTTCTTTCCTTTGATGTAAGAGATACCAAAGTCATACTCACTCATGAACTCACTCCATCGCCTTTGCCTAGCATTCAAATCCCTTTGGGTAAATATGTACTGCAAGCTCTGATGGTCTGTTTTAAGGGTGAAGCTTCTACCAACTAGGTAGTGCCTCCATAATTTTAGTGCCAACATTACTACTGCCAATTCTAGATCATGCGTGGCATACTGCTCCTCATGAGGTTTCAACTTTCGAGATGCATAAGCTATTACCCCACCTTCCTGCATCAACACCGCTCCTAATCCTTGCTTCGAGGCATCGGTGCATACCATGAAATCTTTATCCATGTCTGGTACCCGCAAGATCGGTGGACTTGTCAACAATCTTTTTAACTCTGTAAAAGCGGCATCGCATTCGTCGGTCCATTCATACCGGATTCCCTTGCGTTGCAAGGTGGTAATAGGTTTTGCAATTTTAGAAAATCCTTCCACAAACCTCCGGTAATAGCCTGCTAACCCCATGAAGCTGCGCACCTCATGAGCATTCCTTGGAATTGGCCAATCTTCAATGGCCTTTACCTTTTCTGGGTCTACGGAAATCCCTTCACCTGAGATGATGTGCCCCAAGTAGTGAATCTCTTTTTGGAAGAAGGAACACTTTGACAATTTACCATAAAGTTTATGTTCCCTTAAGCATGTCAAGACTAACCGCAAGTGTTCCTCGTGCTCCTTCTCATTCTTAGAATAGATAAGAATATCATCTAAGAAGACCTGAACAAAGTGGTCCAAGTATTTTCGGAAGACACCATTCATGAGGCTCATGAATACAGCTGGAGCATTGGTCAAACCAAATGGTACCACTACAAACTCGTAATGCCCAAATCGAGTTCGAAAGGCAGTCTTAGGAATGTCGCCTTCCTTGATCCTTAACTGGTGATACCCTGATCGTAAATCAATCTTTGAGAAGACTGACGCACCTTTCATTTGATCAAAGAGGTCATCAATTCTTGGTATGGGATACCTGTTCTTCACGGTGGCCTTGTTCAAATCTCTGTAATCTATGCACAGTCGCAGAGATCCATCCTTCTTCTTAACGAAGATCACTGGTGCTCCCCACGGTGAGATACTGGGTCTAATCAGTCCCAAATCTAGCAATTCTTTTAACTGGATCTGTAACTCACGGAGCTCTGGAGTTGTCATTCTATAAGGAGTTTTTGAGATAGGTTCTGCACCAGGTTTTAGTTCGATTGTGAAATCGAGCTCTCTTTCTGGAGGTAGTCCTGGTAATTCCTTCGGAAAGACATCCTTGAACTCAGAAAGTACTGGGTAAGAATTCAAGGAAGGTCCTTTACTATCGCTCACGGCCTCCACTACGAACAACTGGCATCCTTGTCTTAGGCACCGCTTAGCTTTAACCATAGAGATGAAACGGAGGGATACCTTCCTCTTCAAGCCTTGGATTTGAATTGTCCTTCCCTCGTCATCGAGGCACAACACCTTCTTTGCATAGCAGTCTATGAAAGCTCTATGGTCTTCTAACCAATCCATGCCAATAATGAGGTCATAAGTCCCCAAATTGGTGACATAAGCATCCAACTTAGTGGTGCAAACTCCTAAGTCAAGCCCACAACCTCTCACTTTAAGACCTACTGGTTGCTTAGTTCCTGAAGCCATTTCGACCAGTTTCAAATCATCGTGCTCGTAGGCTGCCAACCCACATTTATCTAATGCAAATGGTGAAATAAAACTATCAGTTGCTCCTGGATCAAACAAAATTTTAAGTTTGACATTGTTTACATTACCAGTGGATTCTACTACGGTAGACTGATGTTCTGCCTGGTGGTTATGCACCACTGCATGAATCCGATGACTGTTACCCGAACTATCCATGGGTGCCTTTCCTTCCCTGTGCCTACTGCTTGACTGACCCTTGGGACAGTCTCGCTGGAAATGAGGACCTCCGCATCCCCAACAAGAGAGATTAGAAGGGGCTTGCCTGTTGCTCGAAGGAATCCTCTGAGATGAGTTCCTTCCCCTGGTTCCTCTAAAACCCCTTGCTCCTCTATAGGAACTTCCCTGTGTACGTCCCTGGCTTCGGTGGGTTGCGGACGATGCCTGCGAGATTGAGTAAACTGAAGTATTACCCCTCGGTGTGAACCGGTTACCATAAGGAGGAGGTCTAGATTGTCCTCCCCTGAAGTAAGGACGTGATGCCTTCCCTGAAACATACTGATTGGTTCCTGTCAACTTACTGCCCCCCTTTCCATCTGACATATCAGCTGCATAACGAGCATACTCAACTGCCATGGCAACTGAAGTTGGCTTCCGCATCCGCACAGCAGCTCTAATCTTGTAGTTAAGTCCATACACAAAACGCTCTACCTGACAATCATCTGCATCAAGGTAAGGAACATATTTTACCAGTTCCATAAACCGAGATTCATATTCCTCCACCGTCTTGTCTCCCTGTACTAAGGCATGGAGTGCACCTGCCTGTTCTTCCTTGTAATAATTTGGCAAATACTTCATGTGGAACCTCTCCTCGAACAGTTCCCAAGAAGTTGTAAGAGGAGTAAGGTGCAACTGCTTCTCGAGGTCTGACCACCAATTCAAAGCATCACCTTTAAGCTGAAAGACGGCCATCCTAGCCTTGGAACTAGATGTGTACTCATTCAATGCGAAGCATCTCTTCATGCCTTCCAGCCATGCCTCAGCATGCTTACCGGGTCGTCCTCCAGAAAACTCTGGAACCTTTATCTTTTGTAACTCCCTTGATATGTCATGAAGCGGTTCCAGTCTTGGGCCATGTGCCCTTTCAGAGTTCTCTCGACTCACTTGAGTGGTTTCCACCTCGGCGGCCCTTTCCGACTGCCTGTTCATCGTGGTCATAATAGCCTCCAATGACCTCATTATGATCTGCATTTCTGGTGTTGAGGTTGGTGGTGGCGGTGTTGGCGGTGGCGGAGGTGGTGGTGACGGTGGTCGACCTTGACCCCGACCTCGACCTCTGCGTGTTGTTACCATGATAGTTCCTGAGTTTATTGAAAATAAAATCATGTTCTTAGTTGTTCAATCAAATACACGCGGAACTAAAATGTAGGTATTCATACACTTATACTCATGCATAAGAAATAACTTGCATCATGAGATAACAGATTGTCAGGATTAGCGCAGTAAAATCTATAGTCGTTTTGATTAAACAATCTTGTCATGGTGTTCAGCTCGTCGTGCTGGTCTTAATGGTGTCTTGTTTTTGACTTTTCGGGTCTCTTTCATCCCTTCGACTAGGAGTTGAAATCTCGGCAAAAAAATTTTTAATATAAAATTTTAATTCTTAACAAAACTTAGGTTATACATTATATAAATGTATACCAAATTTAATTAAATTAAATAAAATGATGCTAACACTATATAAATATATATACGAAATTAAATTTAAATAAAGCAACGCTAACACTATATAAACGTATACAAAATTTAATTAATTTTTAAATAAAATGATACTAACACTATATAAATATATATACGAAATTAAATTTAAATAAAGCAACGCTAACACTATATAAACGTATACAAAATTTAATTAATTTTTAAATAAAATGATACTAACACTATATAAATACATATACGAAATTTGCCAAAACTTAGGTTATAACACTAAAACTAAATTTAAATAAAATAAAAATAGAAATAAATAAGGAAAATTTACTCGACCGCTTAGCCCTTTTCACTCGACTCTCGGCTAAGCAAAAGGTATTGCCACGCGGCTCCTCGTGTCAGTTCACCGCCATGCAAGAGTGGGAAAACCCTAAAATATGGTCACTCTCCAAGGCGCGGCCATTTCCACCCTCTCTCCTGCAGTTTTAGCTCTGCAACTCCGCCATGGAAAGTGGTTCAAGCTCCGTCTGATTTAAGGTATAATCTCCACCTGGTTCCGTTTAAATTGGTAGTTTTCCTTTCATTTCCTTTATGCTTTTAATTTGGTAGGTTTCATTTTATTCGGTAGTTTTCCCTCTCGCTTCCCATGTTTAAGTATTTTCTACCTCTGCAACCTGGGTGTTTTAGCATTACCTCTTTACGTGTAGGTATTCACCTCCTTCACTTAAGCATGCAAATCTTCACCTCCTTTACCTCCACAAAACCCTAAATCTCGTGCGACCTGAGTTTTTACCTGTGGATGGTATTTTCCAATGGAGCATTAAATATTGCCATTTGAATGCTACCTCTCTCTACCCACAAACTCTGCGTGTCCACTCTATCTGCATTCTGGTGTATCATCCCCCACTATCTGCGTTTTGGGTGCCTCACCATTTGTGTTCTGGTGCGAGAGCTATTCGTGAATTTGGGCGGACTCCATGAGGCCGCTTGGAAGTTCCTGATTTTGTTATTGGGACAAATTTGGGGTTATATGCTGTCAAATTTATAAGAATATAAAAATTTATAACTATACCATCAATTGGAAACATACAGCCATAGGGTTTATAAGAATATTTAAGTGACGTATGAGAGAGCCCGTGTTGAGCACCATTCTTTTGTTGATGAAAATCAAAAGTCGCTTAGAATCAGGAGGAAAAATGACTAATTACTTTGGCTTTTTTTTTGCGCATTTTGTTTGATTGCTTCTCTGTGCTATTGTGGCTTGCGTGGGTCTATTTTCGTCTGGGCTGTTGGTGCTGAGCTCTTGTTGGGCCAAATACCCATTGGCTGGTGATTTCGGCTTGCAATGCTTTAGCAAAAAAAAATTTTCGGTAGAAAAAAAAAATAAATGGATAGGGCAATTGAAATTATCAAGTTGTTTAAATTGAGAGATGAATAAGATAGGCTGTTAAGTTTGGATCAGAGGAGACATCGTTTCAAATCTAGACGACGTCGACCCTTTTAAAGGCAGAAGGGAGGCATTGGGGAATTAAGCCATTGTTGAAGGCTTATCTCGGAGTCGATGCCACTCCCTTCTTTCCCCAAAACTATGGGCGTTAATATGGTTGTTCCAGTTCAATTTCCATCCGTTTTCCAAAGCATTGGGGTTGTTTGGCATTCAGATATTTTAACCCCCAAGTTCTGGTCGTCTAGAACCTCATTATCCATCGTCGAATATACCATCAGAATTAGTTAGATTCGCCTTTATTAACACGCGGAGGTTAGATCCTATCGAGAGCTGAAAATCAAGAGTAAGCTTGGCGTCCCATGTTATAACGCCATAAATAATATATTATGACTGCTCTATTAAACGGATAAGGCTACTGAGTATCGATCTGGATCTGGGTATGGATCTGCTACTAGATATGGGGGATCTTCGGCTCGATCACGAACACGAAACTCAGGTTCTTACTCTCCATCACGAGAACTATATACTCTTCATCTCGATCAACAAGCTGCTGGTGCTTAGAGCTCTGCTATTGGTTATGTTACCCTTGCATCTGCATCACAATCATCTGGATATAGATAAACGTACTCTTAAGGTGGTGTTTCAACTGGATCAACTGGTTCTTATACCCTTGCTTCTGTCCCAACTTATGCCTTTGCTCCTGTCTTTGCGATTGATGGCTCTCTAACTGGTAGTGGATAAGCTACTAGTCGTGCTACTATTGAGTCTACTAGTGCTCCTGCCTTTGCTTATGATATCTGGATATGGAACCGAGCGAAGAAATGCTACTGGCTCTACAGCCGGGTCTGCTTCTGAGTCTACCGGTTCTGTTCCTGCATCCCTAGTCTTTGCTACTCCGTACTGTACCTGTGCCTGGCTATACTGCTATCTATGCCTTAGGGGCGTCTGTATTGCTTGATTATCGCTTATGTATTGCTTGATCAAGATCTTATTACGCATATCTATAGATACTAGTCTTTTATCTGTTTTCATCTCTTATGTGTGCGATCCTCTGTCTCGAGGCGAGGTGTATTCGTGGATGACTGCGCTCTCTCAAGCTTCGGTATTGTCTGATGCAAGCCCTCATGCTGCTCGCTGATGCAAGCCCTCATGTTATTTTTGCAAAGCATAAGCTGCTTATTATTAAAATAACATGTATTATAGTCTGAGAATTGAACTGGCATATTGACTGTGTTATGAGGCTAATTCGAATTCGTGGTTTTTTTTTTCTGTTATATTGTCTTTATGTTTGAAGTGGGGCGTTTCCATATCTCTGTCCGCCCTTGAACACTATCTTTATTATTCTAAACTCTGTGTGAGCTAGATTTTGAGGGGGGTGCAGCCCAGCGCTCTGCACAGCCCAGATAGAGGACATGCTACCGTTTCCCACCTAATATTCTAGATTGAAACAGAGTTTGACTAAATTGTCTCGCCCATTCAGTCCATTTGACTCTCTAAAGATTAATGAATGGACAATACAGCACGTCATCAATTCCCGAGGAAGTGCAGGAAGTGCAGGAAGAAGCGAAGAATTAAAATTTCAGTTTAACAAAATTTTGAATTTCAGTCTTAGTTTGATGGGGTAAAATGACAGAAACCTATTTTTAAATGTCATGTTCGAGAGGTCTTAAGTTTTCTCCTCTCTTTTTTTTTTTTGTCTGGTAAAAATAAATATTCATTCGTAATATTTCATACTATCTTAATAAGAATCTTGATTTTTATTTCAATGTATCGATGTAGTTAGATATTTCAACCTATCATATACCTCTGCTATTATTTCTTCAGGTTAACTACTAATTCTTCAAAAAAGTTGTACTTCTATGTTCCTTCTAGCTTAAGAAAAAATATCGCTTGACAAAGTAATCAACACTATTCACATTCTTGAAGACTACTATAAACAAATCGGGGATTTTATCAATTAAAGTTTTTTTGAAAATACACATCATTATATATGTACAAGCACTTTCTTTCTATATATATATATATTGATTGCTTATTTTCGTTAATACTTATTTAAATTTTATAACGAAGTGTTCGTTTTATTTCTCGCAGGTAAAGCTAAGTAAAGGTAATAGGGATGCTGTAGAGACTATTCAATTTACCCAAAGTAGTGACAGAAACACGATGAAATTTCAGGTATTTTAGGTGTGAAGGTGTGAAAGGCCCAATAAGGTCAAAGTGTTCGAGCTAGAGCTCTGATACCATCTCTAGTGCTCTGGTTTTTACAGCAGAGCACTGTGTAAAATTTCAGGTTTAATTTTCTACGTTTTAACTTTACCAGTTTATGGAAGTAAATTTCTAAGAATTACTATGTGCCTAATAATATTTAGTGTACTGTCGTGTTTTCTTTTATCACCTTACATTCGTAATTTAAATTAGACAAACATACCAATATTTTCTTTCCAACAATCATGTTCTAGCATAAGAATATGTTTCACAACTCAGCAAATCAGTAAATAGCAGTAAATCAGTAAATAGTAGTAAATCAGTAAATAGCAAGTGATGCATGTTTACAGTAAGTTTAAGCATAATAGTAAATAACGGAAATTACCTGATGCTGATGCTAACCGTAAATTGTAGCAGGTTGTATAACCCCTTAGACAGCCAAACTGAAGTGTCCACCCTACCGACCAGCTATTATCTTGCTGGCCCTTGGAAATCAAAGGATTTCCAAGCCCCCGAGCCCACAATCTGATAATCCCGAGAGCAGTCTTTCCTTCTGTTCTCAAAATCTTTCTGTTCTCCAAACTTTTCTTCTCCAAACTTCTTTTCTCCAAACTTCTGTTAAAAAAAACCCCCTGTTCTCCAAAAACCTCCCCCTCTATATACATGTCCATCCTCGAGAAGACCTGGGGCTTACTCCACCGCCCCAAAACTCCCCCTCTCGAGCCCCTCAACATTTACTCCCCTTCCCAGTTCATTCATACACGTTTCTTTATATAAAAATGTATAATTAATTACCCTCATGGAAAATTTACTTGGTTTTGGATTGACGGTCGTAATTATTTATTACGGTGGGAATTATCACCCCAAGGTTATCCATTCGGGACAAGTTTCATTAAATACAAGTCTATCCGCCATCCTTGATATTTTAATGTTATTAATGTAATTAATAAAATATTATATAATTAGTTGCCCCCTTGTCAACTTGGACATGATGTGTCTTAATGATCCACCTTATCCGTCAAGACTACTTAGCTTGAGGTTTAAATTCCAAGATTTAACATCGAATAATTAAATATCCATTTTCCATCACATCACGTTTATTCCAAAAATGATTATCTTATTATGGCTAACTTTTGAAATGGAATTAATCACACAATATTAATTTATAAATCAATATTTTAAATCTTACTTATATTGCATTCGTTACGATAGGGATATAAATGTTTGCTGGAATATCATTTATTAATTAATAATAATAATTAAATCACCCTTTGACAATAATAAAAGGTGAATCAATCATAGTATTCTTAATTATTTGTTCATCACATGGGTACCCTATCATCAACATAGCATCCTTGTTCTTATAAACAAAGCACTTGTGAGGGCTTAAACAATTTTACTAATTACTTAGACACTATCATTACCCTATTCACAACAGTTCTTCTATGACAATGTTAACTGACGATACTTGTCTTAGTTTATTATTACAATGTTTTCATATAATTAGTAATTCACTTATTTACACATTGACAACCTAACCATTCATTACCTAAGTTGATTGATGTATCCTTAACTGAGTTATCTATGACATTTATACTACTATTCAAGCATGACAAGTATGTTATACACCAGTAATATTGTACACGTACAAGGTGTGCATGCATGGCCAGTGTATGCACATGTCGGACATGTACTATAAACAAACCCCATTCCACCTATGCATACTTGCTAACTAACAATAGTATCTACCCCCATGCAGAAGAGCAAGCATAATCTATAGTATAATTACTTTAACATCCTCGGTTATTTAACAGTTAACCCTTTACGATTTAACATCATTGTCTTTATGTTTACATTAGTTTTAATCAATCAAGTACAGGAAGGGTGCCTACTTCCACTAACTCGGAATCAAGGAATACTAAACCCCCAACAGTGCTAACTAACACATCCTCCCTTCATAACCTACGTCCAGCATCCTCCCTATCCTTCCTCTGCTAGTACAACAGTGGATGTCGGACTCACCGATCTGACCACATAGAACTTGAGAGCGATAGCGTCGGTTGAACAGCGGACCTATCCTCCCCTAGCAGGCATCCGACAATCGTCATCACAACAACATGGGGAGCGTGTCTCAGCACGGCCCTCCCACGACCTCGGGTCTCATGGAAACATAGGGTGGGAAACACATCCATCCCTCTCAACATACTGGGCCTACGCCCTTATCAACTCATACTTGCTGCTATCGGGATTATCAGTTTGTGTTATCGTATCCTCATTTTGGCTGCTAAGGTTTGCTGTATGAACATGTTTTTCCTTTCCAATGTATATCAGATCAAGTAACTGGCTATCCCATAGCCCTTGTGTCCTGTAGGTTAGTGTTTTGCAAAATACAATTTATAGAAAGCATTTTCCATTGATCGCCAATTGATCCATTTTATCATTTCATTTCATGTAACCTTTTAGCTCATCATAGATACATATAACATTTCAATAATTCATATAAGAAGATGGTATCCACGTACCGAATCATATATTTCACATTTCATTAAGGAAAACATATAAACATATACTGCAATCGTAAAATAAGGAAATCATATGATAATCATGACATCATAACTGCATAACATAGTAACATCATAATCATGGTGAAATCATAAGACAGAGTAACATCATATAATGAGGTCCAATATAGTTTACTCAGTCGAGCTGAGT
The DNA here is from genome assembly GCA_027924585.1 of Larix kaempferi. Lineage (NCBI taxonomy): Eukaryota > Viridiplantae > Streptophyta > Pinopsida > Pinales > Pinaceae > Larix > Larix kaempferi. Next base: position 485,858 of record BSBM01001502.1, on the reverse strand, counting down.
TCGACAAAATATATAAGAAAATAAAGTATGGTGTGTCTAACTAATAAATATGCCGAATCAAAATATGGGCATTACAAAGGCTATCATAAGTTTTAGCAGTACGCTAATATATTTGGTAAATAGCCGAAGGCTATCATAAGTTTTAGTATAAAGATTTAAGCTCTAGTGTAAAACTTTGTTAGCAAAGTTTAAACAAATAGAGAAAAGACTAAGTATGGTTATAACAAAAACTAGTTTAACTGATCTACTTGTTAGTTGGTAAACAACCAAAGGCTATCATAGGTTTTAGTAGTACACTAATATATTTGGTAAACAACCGAAGGCTGTCATAAGTTTTAGTATAACGCTTTAAGCTCTAGTGTAAAAATTTGTTAGAAAACTTTAACAAATAGAGAAAAGACTAATTACGGTTATAACTAAAACTAGTTTAACTGATCTACTTGTTAGTTAATAATCTTTTTGCACATTAAGAGTTTTAATGAAAGAGGTGTGAAGTCTATGAGGAGACAGATTGTTTCATGAATAGGTGTGAGGAAAGTGTATAAGTATGGAGATATCATATGAAGAAGAAGTGTGATTGTGGTTGATACATTGAAGATCGAGAACAAACCAAAGAGAGCACCAGTCCAAGAAGTAAATGCAGAATTAACAAGGGTGTAAGGTTGGTGCTAGGGTAGGTTGGTGCCTGCAAAGGGGAGTAGGTGCTCCCTGTCAATTGTAGCTGACTAAATAGGGGGTTGTAGCCTACTACCAGTTAGTTAACGTATATCTACAGGCTTGGCCTAAGCCTGTAAGCTGAGTTGTTGTTTATAATTACATATGCACAAATGGAAATCAGACGCATGGGTCTTATTTGGAATCGTGTCACCTACCCCATCCTCCTATTGGTTGCTCCGAGTTCATTCTAATGTAGATTGTCCTTGAGCAAGCTTGAACTCAAGCAGCCTATTGTCAATACTTTTGTATATCCACATGCTTAATATGTCCGCAAGAGGGCTAAAGAGAATTCCCATAGATCTATTTAGGTGTTGTTGCAGGTGTGTTATGTGTCTTGGGGATGACCAAATAGATGAAGAGCTACAACAACTAATTGTCTATGGGCCTACCTTTCACTTGGAGTACATTGATAGGTTCCTTGCAAACAATACCACATGTCCACTTTGTCTCATTATTTCTATTCCCTTGAACACAGAAAATTATCTCATTGCAAGTAACATGGAACTAACTCCTACATTTATGGAACTAACTCCTAACTCCTAAAGTTCTTAAGTAACATGGGTGCACAATCGAGTGGACTTCCTTCTTTTTAGGTTCCTGGTCTAGGTCTTGTACTTATCCTTACGCCTTTGAGAGTAATGGCATACAAGTAGGAAATACCAACATGAGAAGGGAACCCATGATTTAACCTTGCGTCCACCTCACTAGTGAACCAACAAACTATTACAGTGAACCAAACTAGATAAGAAAACTATGTATTGAAGAGACTAGGCATTCAAATCCTTCTTTTGGGAACTTGGATTCCGACCTCCCAAGTTTGGAACTAAACAACAACATGGGGAAGGTTCCATCCCCTATTGGCTTCAAATTTCGATATGATTGGCAGACAATTAGTATGATTATCCTTTTGATCAATGTGTTGCATTGTCCTCTTGCCTCCTGGGTGATTGTACAATGTATTAAGGCATAGCCATATTCATTATCATGTGGACTATCTTGTAGCCATCTTTGGAGGTGTTTTGACATCTACGAATTTTGTTTGTGTATTTTGACTACATTTCATGTTAGTCTGGTTCTCTTTGGTGTTTAGGGATGTATCCACACCATGGTTCCATACCCTATTTTATTACATGGCTTTATATCTGATATTTTTATGTCCCTATGGGAAATATATCGGTTACAGGGACATAATTATATGTCTGTTCAAGATTTCTTGTAAGGCCACACCCAATGTTCGACATTAGAAATAAAATTTTGGATTTTTTCCATTGTTTTCATTGGATTTTCACTGATGATGTATTCAATAAATATAAGCTTAGGGGACTCTTCTGATAGGTGTCCAAGTAGACATCAGTGGCCATTCAATTCTAATGCACTGATGTCCACCACCACCCAGATATCCACCACTTTCACTGATATTAGATTTTATGGGTTTTGGGAACCCTCATTTGGTTTCATTTCACATTTTTTCTAAGGCGTGATAAGGCTCATTACTGCATCTGTATTGCCATGAATATGGCTTGGTTTAAACATAGGTAACAATAGAAAAAATCAGTAAGTTACATTGTGTTTCGTTTATTTAGTTCATCGAATCATGTTTTAAGCAGAATCTATACATGTTTGTGGATATCATGATTGTTTTTAGTTGCTTTCCCATGGGATCCGATGACTATCTTTTTTATTGTTTTTAGACCAACATTTATATGTAAATGGATAAGCCCAAGAGATATTTTGATGCATATAGGATTTCGTATGTGGGATGTGGGTATCTTCATGATAAGTTTTCAATTTATTTTGCTTGGTTTTGAAGGTGTATTCGTTGGGATAAAAATTACAAATCTGTGAATACAATTTTGATGTTTTCATATTTGGTTTTTAAATTTATTTATAATTTTAGATATTATTATGGGTTTAACAAGATGACCATCTAGTTGTGGGGATTATAGGGGTGTTGTGGAGGATTTCTTTTCAATGATTTTTTGACACTTGATTTGAGAACGATGGTGTATTGTATCCTATTAGGATCAACTAGGCAAGAACTAGGTACAAGAGACATCCATAGTGCCATTATCTTAGACCACAATATGATAGTGTTTGGGGGAACAAACAGGTCTAATAAGATAAATGATCTGCACATTTTAGACTTGTAGACCAAGGAATGGAGGAATGAGGCACATTTTAGACTTACTAAATCCCATAATCCGATATTTTATGGTGATTTGAGGAAAAACTTCGACCTTTTATTTCATGTAAATGCACCAACTGAAGTGTACTTGTTTTGTTACAACTAGCTATAGAAGTTCCATGTTCACTAGGAGTATGTGCTGGACATGAAACTATTAGCATTGATTGCAAGGTAATCAGTCCTGCAACCTCTTACAAATCCATTTTTTTCCATAAACCTGAAATAATGTTGAAAAGGTTATAGTTGCAGTCACTCGCCTTTTTAATCTATCTATGTGAAGATAGTTATTTGTATCAGACAAGGCTTTTGCAAGAAGGAGATATACCAGTACTTGTGGAATTATCACAATCAGGCACTGCTTCGGCTTCTCCAAAAGTGAAGTCTCTGTCATCAATCCTCCATGTCACCATTGCCATGTCTTTATCCTCCATATTGCTTGCCATGCTTTTCCATGCTTGTCTACAGGCTTGGCTTAAGCCTTTAAGTTGATTTGTTGTTTATAATTGCATATGCACAAATGGAAATCGGACACATGGGTCTTACTTGGAATCCTGTCACCTAGCCCATCCTCTTGTTGTTTGCTCTGAGTTCACATTCTTCTCACTCTTTGATCAATTCAATGTCATTGCTTTTCCAAGGTATAAAACTGTTAATTGGATCTGCTAGATACTTGCATTGATTACTTCTATGCTTAAGCTTGATTTCATAATCAGGATCAACCAGAATTGATTGTGGGCACACAAGATAATATCGATCACCTAATTTTTCCCCATTAGGCACGACAAAGTTTGGTTCAATTATTTTTATGTAACCCTTTGCAACCTTCAATTGACCATTAAAATATGTTAGTAAACATTTTTTTCCATTCAATCCCGCATCTGAAGATGGTAATTGTGGTTGAACCTGCCAATAAACAAATTCATGTGAGATTCATCGGAATAAAAAGGGAATATTAAACATAGAAATAAACAGGCTTAGAACTTACTTGTTGTATTGATTTTCCAATTGGGTCACGATTATGTTCTCCTGAAGTCAATGGAGTTTTTTTTGGCAAAGCATGATTAGGACTCAAAGAAGCCTGTTAGTAAATAAATACTTGTAAGATATAGTGAAATAACAATTATAACATTGCACTAAATATTAAATAGTTTCAAAACTCATCGTCTACTTTGGAGTATGAAATGTATTAGATTTTGGAGTATCAAATGTATTAGATGGTCTAGGATCCATTGTATTTTTTTCCAATGAACCTTGACTAGTATTATTCTGGAGACTATGCTACAAAATAAATACTTGTGAGCGATTTTCAAAGAATGGAAAATAAAAATGGAAAAAATAAGAGTTGGTTTAAAAAACTACATGGATTGGGGTGACTAGATTAAGAGGTGACAATTGCAGAGGTCCTTGATTCGATTCAACATCTGAAATGTCAATATTACTCTGCCCATGTAATATTTTGCATTAGACATCATGAAATCAGAAGATAAAGGGTTAGGATGCAAAAACAATAATTCATATATTACACACCCTACAACAATACGATCATGTTCATGTTAGCATCATGATTTTTAAATCCCCAACTTCAAAGATGGCCTACATAAAAAATCAAAGTCTACACATGCAATCCTTACATTGTTGGATTTTGGAACAACTCCGCCACTTTCTTTCCCCACCTCCATGGCAGCTTTCCATTCCATTAATTCTTCAACAGCTTTTTTCAATCTTCCAAGTTCCTTGTCTTTTTCTCTTAATTTCTCTTTAGTATTATGAAATTCCTTATTGTAGGAATGCTCTTTTCCAAATAATACAGTTGGAGTGACTCCGAATCCAACCCCACGTACACGACCCCTCCTCTCATGCCCCAAAACTATAGCAAGGGCATCTTGCTTTGTAGCATATGCAAGAGACACTGACTCATTTTGTGTCTATTCAATTTGATTCTAGCAATGTCAACATTTCAACAAACTCATATAAGAAACATCATTAACTCTAAAAAAACATAAATGATACAAGAATAGGTTCAAACTTACTATTTTCTCCACAATGAATGATGACATTGGAGTGCCATTCTTCTTTTTATGGCATTTCATCCACACATAATCCCTAGTTATAGGATTATCACTTGGACCACGATATTGATTCTAGTATCAACAAATACAACAATCTAGTTAACTATATTTAAAGTTGTTAATGGTGAACAGATAATAGAATTTGTTTCAACTTATGAGGTCATCTTCAACCCTAAAGTAACCTCTACGGCCAGAAGTGTGAGTCTCTTGTTCTAATGCCCTATTTTCCTTATTTGTTTTTTACCTCTCCTGCAACTCAATAAAAAAATAGATGCTAAGATTATAGTTGATTGTATGAGAGGATTCAAAATCAATGATGATAACATTCAAATCTGTCTTTCATTTTTACCCTGAATTTAGGGTCAGATCGTAATATAACAAATTCAATCCAATCAGTTTTATTTACTCCAATGGGAAGGTTTGCAATCCTCTCCTCATCTGTTTCGTATTTCAAATAGTATTTCTTATACAAATTATATCTATAGGTTCTCTGTTAAATTTTCAGAATTTACTTCAATCTGATCTAGGATCTTAACTGAGAGAACAACATGTACAATCTACAACATATCAATCATGGACACAATAATGCAAGCACACAAGAGACACAGAGTTTACTTGGGGAAAACCATAAAGGTGAAAAACCCCAATAAATTCCTCAGAGATAGATAGAGCAATGATACAACCAGAATACAAGAGATAGTCTTCTCCTAGCAGCATAGCCTCCTCCTCCACAAGTGCGCCACTCTCCCAAGTGTGAGTAAGAGAATAGAATGTATAAAATGAGAGAGACACACTCTCTATTTATACACTAACTTGACTTGACCTTTACTCAACTAGGTCGGCCTCAACTTAACCACTTAACATAATGCTTACTGGGCCGACCCCCACTAGGGTGGTCTAATAACCTTTTGACCCACATGACTTATACAGGGCCGACCCCAACAAGGTGGTCTAATAACCCATCAAGTATAAGTTACGACACTTACAATATAAATGATGACACTTCCGTATAGAGAAATAATAACATCTCTATAGGAATACAACCATTTTCGTATAGAGGAATAATAACATCTCTATAGGAATACAACCACTTCCATATAGAGGAATAATAACATCTCTATAGGAATACAATATACATATATGTGAAATACATTCCAAAGTTACATACACATCAACACTCCCTCTTAACTAGGAAGGTATATCTTGACACAGGTCTTCTAGCACAAGTCATCTTCTCTAGATTATCGTCATTGGATAATCATCATCGAGTCATCATCATCGTCACTGCTGCTGCTATCTCAATCAATCTCTGAATCTACTCGTCATAGGAATTTCTACAGAGCCAGTCCTTTTTCATATTGGATGTAGGCCCACCACCTGCAGGTCTTCATCATCACTGGCCATACTATGGAAATCTCAGGACTTATTACGTGCGTCACAAAACCTGGCTGCAGCATCCCAGGCTATTATGAGCACACAACTCTACCTATCAGATCTTCGAGGAGCACATTACATGTGACCCATCACAAAACCTGGCTAAAGCATCCCAGGCTGTTACGAGCACACATCTCTACCTGTCGGATCTCCCAGGAGCACATTACATGTGGTCTCACCACAAAACTTGGCTGAAGCATCGCAAGCTGTTATGAGCACATAGCTCTAACTGTCGGATCTCCCAGGAGCACATTACATGTGGTCCACCACAAAACTTGGCTGAAGCATCTGAGGCCTTTTTCATCCTGTCCAGATCTCGTAGGAGCAAATTACATGTGGTCATGGCAAAACCTGGTTGAAGCATCTGAGGCCTTTTTCATCCTGTCCAAATCTCCCAGGAGCAAATTACATGCCATAGGAAAAAACCTCGCAAAATCATCTTAGGATGTTACGGGTACACAAATCCAACCTGAAGATCTCCTAGGGCACAAATTACATGTCCTCCCAGAGCAATGTCTCAAAAGAGCATCCCAGGTTGTTACGGGTACACAACTCCAACCTATAGGATCTCCCAAACACGCTCATTTGTACAACCTGATCCATGGCCAAAAAGTATCATCCTGATACTCACCATACATCATCCCGATGTACACATTATCATCCTGATCATCATCACTGCAACATCCTGCTGCATGTCATCTGGAGAAGCTCATCATCCACGATCATCCTGATCATACAATGCATCCACTTGATGCATACCAAGTATATACCTGATACATATCATCATACATTATCTACCTGATCATACAATGTATCCACCTGATACATACACAGATACATGATCCACACAATGTATCCACCTGATACATATCAACATACATGATCTCAGTCTCCACCTGATACATATACAGATACATGGTCCAAGCATCCAACATGATGCATATACAAAATACATACAAATGATCCAACTGATCATATAGAGCATTCAACATGATGCATACATACATAAATGATTCAACTGATCATATCCAACATCCAACATGATACATATATATATATAAATGATCCAACTGATCATAACAAGCATCCAACATGATGCATATATACATATACAGAGTAGTAACTGGAGCATCGTCCTGATGCTCATCATCCATGATCCTCCTAATCATCATAGCATCATCCTCTTCAGATCATCTCATCATCCATGAAGCATAGCCTAGATGCACATCATCTAGCACTTACACCACCGACATGGGAGAACACATCTACCACCATTTGGGGAAGGATCCAACCCTTACTTTTTCACCATGGGAGAACACATCTACCACCATGTGAAAAATGGCTCAGCAATTACATCACGACCAAGGGAGAACATATCAACCATGTTAGAAAAGCTCATGTGCATCTGCATATTCTAGACTCATCACTTCCCTTTGGAAGGAACCTTGATCTGAAGTGCACCAAGCCTCTCTCTGAAGTACTCAAACTGCACTCTGGCCAATAGATTGGTCAATACATCTGCAACTTGCTCATCCATCGCATCATACTCTACTTTAGCTATACTCAGTGCTACGGCGGAATGCTTCCTGCTAAACCAAGAGATCACACCTGATCCCATACTGAAGCAGCACCCAGAAGTGCTCTTCCTATCTATAGCACTGCATGCCCAATCTGAATCAACATAACCCTGCAGTTTAAACTTTTGATTCACATCGTACTTGAGCCCATAATCAACCAGATCAGATGGAGCATCACACAGAAGCTTCAGTTTCGATTCCATAGGTGTGGCCATATCCTTGTAGTCCATCATCCCAAACCTCTTCAGGATCTCTACTACATACTTCCCTTTCCAAGGAAGATTCCATCTGCACTTTGCCACACCTTCATGCCAAAAAAATAGTCCATCATCCCCAAGTTCTGCACACATATATGACTACACCATTCAAGAAAGCTGTCTTGAAATCCATCTGGTGTATCTTCTATTTCATCACTTTTATATTTCTCTATGCTGCCATCTGTAGCATGCTTGATCTGATAGTTCCATTTGGAAGTCACAACAGACTTCCCTTCAACTCTTGGGACCGCATCCCAAACATCGTTCTTCATTATGGACGGATCATGGCATTCTTCCCATATCCTCGGAACTTCAATATCTTCAATAGATAATTTTGTTGCTTGAACAAATGTTGTAGTCCTTCTTTTGTAGGTGAAGGTATATAGTCTTTCCTACAAAACAAGTTAAATTTCATGATTAGAAACATCTCATAATTTTCAGACAAATTCTTACACATAAAGAAATATGTCATACAGTCATGCAATTATCTTAGCCAATGCTTCAATACAACATTCATCCATGTTCCACAACTTTCTAGATGCCTTCCAGTCTCTACTAGAACTTTGTTAAGAGTTTGCACTACTCCCAATATGTCAGCAAGGAGGTTTCATTCTAGATAAGTAGCACTGGAATGTTGTACAGTGCCATAGGCCACTTACCCATCACATGCATATTAGTAGTATATTGTTCATTAATGCAATCATTCTAATATGCACAATACATATCCTAAGTCTAGGAACATGAGCATATACATCATTGAACAATTTTATTTAAACAAACAAATATGCAAGAAATGATAATAAAAATACTTATCTTTGTTTGATTGTTGGGTTGACTCCCTCTCAGTCTTTGCTTCTTTTTCTACAACTCCATTCTAATGTGTATTGTGAGAAGTGGACAACTCCCTCTGAATATCTGCATCCTTGAAGAAACTACTGGAGTGTGCTCCCTCTTGATCTTTGCTTCCTGGATTACCTATTCTTGAACTTATATTCATTCTCGATCCCTATGCATGCTTGTTAGTATCATCATTGTGTTATCCTTGAGGACTCATACATAATCACACATTTATTAGTATAATCTTAATACTATCAAAACTCAATAATCTTAAGCAAGTATAGTCATGATCATTTCAAACAGAACTAATAAGCATTAGTATTCAAGGTTTCAGGGAAGTCTTCTTTTACTCATGCATATTCTTATTTGATCATAGAACTCTTTTGGTTAGTTAAATCATCAATCAAGATAAGAGATATAATATGCATAAAACCCATGATTACTCAAACCTATACCTTCATGATTCTTCTGGTTAGTCATATCATCAATTATGGTAAGAAACATAATATGCATACAACCATGACAATTCAAACCTATGACTTCATGAATACTCATGATCAACAACGAAACAGTATAAGATCCTAACACAAGGTAGGATTCTAGCTTGATATAGGAAAAACATACCTGGATTAGCATGCTAGCTAGTTATGTCTAACATACCCGCATAATGTCTATTGGTTCTCTTCAGTGACTTGCGCTAGTAACCTGCATGTATCATAAGTTAACCATTGTAGAACCAAGTTATACATACCTCGTAAGTAGATCTTCTATGTGAACCATGACAATGGATGAATCTTTGTCTTCATGTCGCCATGATCATATGTTCTTGAAGTAGAACATGATTTGTCTTTCTTGGTGTACCTTTTATGTTAGCGAACAACATAAACCTCATACAACATCACAATGCATTAGTACATTCATAACTGTCAAAACCTTAATCAATGAACATTTTCTATTAAGGTGATACGACAAGTCTAGTAATTAATCAAGATTGACTGTAATGATAAACATATGATAAACTTAACCATGAAACATACATGTAAGCCATACCTGTCAAGATTGCTTGTAATCTTCTTATGGAAGGCCTTAGCCTCATCTCCCTCTGAGACAAGAACTTCTTCACTTATGCAGGTGACCAATCCATCCTCTTCTAGGATTAACCCAATCCACTTGATTTGCAGGAACTAGATCTGGAGCTGTAATAGGGTTTGTCAGAGAAACCCCAAAAATTCAAACTTCCGAAAGGATAGAAATATGTGTCTTGATGAGCTGATCAAGCTGGTATATTCAGAATTTGAAAACTGCAAAGTTTCACTCCTCAATTTTGCCTTTGAAACTTTCGGATTCATTGGACGTGACCTCAAACTAGGTTTTTATGAAGCCCACTCTTTTTCCCAATCAAAAGGTTTGATCAAAAGCTCTAAGCTTCTATTTTTATGAGGAGCTTCCAGTCGTGGTCACAGATTTCAAAAATTCCCATTTTTGCAGAAGTCCTAATTTTCCACTTTTCTGATCAAAGTCCCGAACTAGGGTCTGATCAAGCTTGACCTTCTACCCAACCAAAAATTCTGATCTTGGTATTTAAATTTTGATTTTGATCAGTACCATTCAGCCATGGTCTCCGTTTACAAAAATTCCAACTTTCTCCGAAGCCCTAAATTCCAGAAGCCATGAATAAAGGTGCTCAAAAATAATTCTGATTTGACAGAAATATGTACCTGATTGTTTCTGGTGTAACTCCAAACTTTTTGATCCCCAGGGTCTGAAAACGTTTCTTGAGATAGCCGGACCTGTTATCTTTCCATCTCGACAGTTCTGACCTCAATTGGATTCTCTGAGAGAGAGTTATTCCAAGTGTCGCAACGTGACCTGTTTATGGGATAATACAGGAGAGTGAACTTGTACGGCGTGCCACGTGTCACTAGTTCAACTTCGGCCTCTGAAACTTTTTTCCAAGATAGCCCGACCTGTTATATTTCCATCCCAATAGGTCTGACCGCAATTGGATTCTCTGAGAGAGAGTTATCCCAAGTATTGCAACATGACTTGTTTATGGGATAATACAGGAGAGCGAACTTGTATGGCATGCCATGTGTCACTGGTTCAACTTCAGCCTCTAAAAATTTTTCTTGAGATGGTACAGTCTGTGTACTACCTGTTACATTTTACGAAATTTCATTTGGAGCTTCCTATCCCAATTTATGACCTTTTTCCCAAGGTCACTGGATTTTGACTCAGATCTGGAAGAGGCAGAGACCCTATATTGTACAGATAATATATCACAAAGTACAACGAATTAGAGGTTTTTCTTTGTATACAAGGTACATGGGGATCTGATCTTCGACTTGTAAAAGTTTCAGTTCCAAAAACTTCTCCAAAATGGATTTATAGAGAAAGTGCTACGATGACTGGTTTCTGCTATATCAAGCCCTAGCATCGTAAGTGCAACAAGTGTCATACATGCCATATCATGCCTTCTTTCAGGCTAGCTCTGATACCATGTTAAATTTTTAGAATTTACTTCAATCTGATCTAGGATCTTAATTGAGAGAACAACATGTACAGCAAATCTACATCATATCAATCATGGACACAATAATGCAAGCACACAAGAGACACAGAGTTTACTTGGGGAAAACCATAAAGGTGAAAAGCCCCAATAACTTCCGCAGAGATAGATAGAGCAATGATACAACCAGAATACAAGAGATAGTCTTCTCCTAGCAGCAGAGCCTCCTCCTCCACAAGTGCGCCACTCTCTAAAGTGTGAGTGAGAGAATAGAATGTATAAAATGAGAGAGAAACACTCTCTATTTATACACTAACTTGACTTGACCTTTACTCAACTAGGTCGGCCTCAACTTAACCACTTAACATAATGCTGACTGGGCCGACCCCCACTAGGGTGGTCTAATAACCCTTTGACCCACATGAATTATACAGGGTTGACCCCAACAAGGTGGTCTAATAACCCATCAAGTATAAGTTACGACACTTACAATATAAATGACGACACTTCCTTATAGAGGAATAATAACATCTCTATAGGAATACAACCACTTCCGTATAGAGGAATAATAACATCTCTATATGAATACAATATACATATATGTGAAATACATTCTGAAGTTACATATACATCAACATTCTCAAGCATTGAGATATTGCTTTATGACACCATTGCTCTGTTGACGGATCTATTTGATAGGTACACTACAATAGATAAATAATCCATTATTAGATACAAGCGCTATTTGCAACTAAACCTATCACACACATGCTCAATATGAATCAATAAAGTTTAGAATAATTTGATGCTCACATTGATTGCACTCCACATGTCTTTCTTTTGCACTTCAGACACTTTTTTCCATTCCCTGTGCTTGATGCCTAGAATTTCCCTTGCAAGAACACCTAAAAATGAGGAGAATTTCTCTGAATGTGGACCAATAGGCTGGCCCCTCTCATTAAATTGAATTTCAGGCAATGCAATTCCCTCTATAGTGGTTCCAAAGAGACATTTTGTTGGTCCTCTACTCCTTCTTTTCACATTTATTGCAATACTAGCTTGGGTAGATGCATTTGCATATTCTAAACCATGCTCTTGTTGTGGTGGATCCTGATCCAAAACATGCTCTTGTTGTGGTGGATCCTGATCCAAAACATGCTCTTGTTGTGGTGGATCCTCCTCCAAAACATGATCTTGTTATGATGGTTCCTGTTAAAAATTTTCTGGAAAAACAAACCAGTACCCCTCTTGAGACAATGAAAATATGAAATTGTTAATATGAAATATTGAAATACTTGTATAGGACAAAAAATGTTTAGAAATGATCATACCTTCCAGTGGTTCTTTCACATCTTTCTTAAGAGTATTTGCATTAGAATTGTTGTCGAAACTATAGTGAGTAGATTCACTTTGTAATGGGACAGTGGATCCCGATGCTATATTTTGTTGGAATTTGTTTCCCATCTTAGAGCCTATGGTCAAGTATATTATGAATTTTTTTAATATAATTGTTTATTTATTAAAAAATAAATAATAAGTTACCATCATGTTTAAAATATTTACCTGAAGTTGTTCCACATATAACATTGTCATTTCTTTTGGTAATGCGGCCTGACTTTGTTAAAAGTGATGTATGGCAATGTCTTAATTTAATCCTATTAGATCCCTACAAATATGGATTGCAACTCTTTCTCAAATAAAGTTAGACAATTTTGAAGGTATAAAAGAAAGGACAATAATTGTTAAAAAAATATTGAAGTTATTGAAATCCCAAACAAAAAATAATAATGTCTTACTTTGATATGGATATCTGCAAATAAACTGCATAACAAAAAAAATCATTTTTATTAACACATCATTGAAACAAGCCAACTAACACAATCATGAAACTTAAATAGTATTTATGAACATTATACAAATATCTTTAACTCATTCATAATAAAATGTCTAACAATCTATACTAAAATATAGAGGGGGCTTTTAGGGAATACTCTGTGGTCAAAAGTTTTACAGGAAAAATATATGAAATCTAATGTTATTAACTGGTTCAGGATGCTAATGCATTTTGGATTGCTCAGGATGCTACTGCTACTTATGAATCCAAGACACACTCTCTTCTTCTATTTAGATTCTTCGGGTATTCTTTCATGTGCAATCTTCACATGCTTCATCAAATCTTCTATTATTAAACCTTTTAATTCATATTTCTGTCTTTTGGAGATTTTGATTATTTAACCAATTAAAATCTCAATGGACATATTCCAGGTTTGCTAGCTTCACGCCCTTTCAAATATTTGTTTCAATGAACTAATTAATTAATTAACTAGTCAATTAATTCATAAATTAACTTCAAGCCTGTAGGCTTCATTTCTTTCAAAACTGCATGCTTGGGATCTCTACGGGCTTCCTTTGTCCCAAAACTTGGGCATGATCTTCTTTTATATTTTGGCTTCTTCTTATTAAGATCTCCACCTTTATAAGATCTGCAGTGACGGTGGAGAAAAACTTGTCACAGAAAAACAGAGCAACTGTCTTGCTCACAAGACCAGATACTATGACCTGGTCACCTCTATTGTTTGATCAAAAAGTTACGCTCATCAGAAACCAAGAGTGACTCCAGGGTTTGTGATTCTGAGGATATAACTTCCATATTGCCAATAGGGGCGTCTCAAGACATGGGAAAATATTTTTAAAAAAGGTTGTATTGGTCCTAGCAGATGTTCTCTGTGTATGCAAAATGATGAAACCAAAAAACATCTTCTTGTGGACTACGAATTCATGAAGAGTGTTTGGAAATTATGCTGCACATCTCTAAATACTGAGCAGATGTGATGTGGGGTTCTGAGAATTTTGATATAAATTTGCTTAACTGGTTTAGAATCTGTAAATCTCACCATTTACTCTCGTTTTAGATTCCAATAATTTTCCTTGAAGAAATTCTATGATTTTTGCTAACTAGATGTTAGAGAGACTGACTTAGGAGTTTAGAAGACCTCTGTAACTTTTGGAAAGAGCGAATATGCATTTTTTGTTTGGATTTGTGAGTAAGTGGATTTCAAGTAACGATACATCTAAACAATTATGGTAACCCTATTCTAATACTACGAGATTAAGGAAGGGAGCAGGTCTGCCCATCTTCTGCATCAACAAGGGTGGAAACGGCCGGTGGCACCACATGATGTGTTTTCAAAATTGACTTGGGAGAAAAACGTTGCATGTTGGCCTACTTATTTCAAATCCACAATTTGATGATGTAATGTATTTTAATATCTAGTTCATGAATGGACAAAAACAAGTGACAAGATAACAAAAAATTTCTTTGCAAAAGGCCAATTATCCACGGTAAATGTCATTTGCAAATATGGATTTTAAAATACTATTCAATTTTGAAATACTCATCATAATTCATCTTTCCGAAAAGGGGCAATAAGGACAAAAGAATAGTATTAGAAATAAAGTACAAAGGGACAATAAAGACAAAACAATAGTATGAGCAATATAGTACAAACAATAGCACAAGGCAATAGTACCTCTTTTTGTTTCCACGGGTTAAGATTGTCTGTTGTACGAGAGATTGCTTCTCATTTCCTCTAGTCTTATAGCTTTCTAACTCCAACACTTTGTTGAATTAGAATATTGTTGAATAGAGATGATCTTTGTTCATATTTATATTACAAAATGAATAAAAATTTGGAGGGAAATCTAAACACTAAAAACAATGGAGGGAAATATAAATCCAAACATTCTTTTCTTGACAATAGATGTTCCTATTTCCATTTACAGATGTTGCTATTTTCTCTAAATTAATTATTATATAAAGTACATAAAATACTTAGAAATTAGAAGAAAAACTAGAAAATTATCACCAAATATTTTATAGTTAGAATTTAAGACTTGGTTGGATTTACCAAGACTTATACATTTTTAAGTATGGATCCTTAAAATTTTAAGGGGTAGTCATGATTATAGAAGATACACAATCCACTAAAAAATGCACAACTAGAAGAAAAGCATATGGATTTGAAAAAGCATAAAGTTAGAATCTTCACATGTACAAGAGTAAAATCATTAGTCAAACAATATAATTTCTCAATCAAACTAATGGTGTGAAAAAAAAGTCTGTAATGGTGAGTGTAATGCATTGGTTTTCTATTAATGTGTAATGCATTGGTTTTTGGTGATACAATATTCTCCATGGACTAGTAGAATGGTGCATCTCTTCTTGCACTGGAAGAGTGGATGGACAATATAACAGGTGTGTTGTTATGTGATTATCAGCCCCACTCCCTGTCAATTTTGATATAGTGGTTAGATCCCCTAACAATTCCCACTCCTTGTCGATGAGGACACATTAATGGGTAGTAGCCATGCATTGTCTTCTGACACACCCATGAGGGCTTCCCATGATACATATTGTGTAGTTGTGCATTTTAAAATGCCAGTGAGAAGACTGGTCAGAGAGACGGTATCATTTTCCAACGCCACTGAGCGAGGGGATGGATCCCTCAACAAACAGTTGGCCCTCACCTATTTTATCCCTTGATGATTGTAGCAGTACTTAATGATGGTGGATTGAGTTGGTTTCCTTGATGGGTGTTCCATGTGTCGTAGGTATAGATAAGTCTTGATGTGGTTGCGAGCCCCTCACCTAATGTTGGAGTATTGGTCATGATGTGTGACCCCTAACTTAACTTGTTGGTCAAGTTGGTCTTGTGTGGGATCATATACTTATTGGATGCTTACCCCTAGACCTCTATAATATATATGAAAGAGTCATGTTCTCATCATGCTCTATCAACTTTGTCTTCCTCTTGTGTGTATGATTGGGGTTTTTTATTCTCTAGCTCACTATCCTTCTGTAGTAGAGCAGTTATACTCTTGTATTCTTTGATGTGTAACGCATGGTCTCCCACCAGGTATGCCTTCGCCTAGGGTGTATCGCAAGCTAAGACATTGTCAAGTCATGCATGACTCTTGATTTTGTGGATTCTATCAAAGTGAAAGGTTGTAATTGGGTTTTCTCCCCCATGAGGGATTCCCATGATACATGTTGTGTAGTTGTGCATTTTCTATATCCATGTGATCCTATAATTTGCTTACTGTTGCTATAGATACCCTCATATCTAGGGATGAAGTTGGAACGTAATCACATTGTTTTGCATTAATATATCTTTGAAAGAACCACCTATATTATAATGTTGTTGCTCATTATAGCCGAATACACATTCATAGGAGGGTGTGGCCCACCCATCGTAGGGTTGTCACGAAACAGAGAGTGCATTTTCATTTTAATACTAGAAACAAAAGTGAGAGGACTAGTCAGAGAGACAATAGCATTTTGTAACACCACTGAGCGAGGGGATGGATCCCTTATCAAATAGTTGGCCCTCACCTATTTTATCCCTTGATGGTGGTAGCAATACTTAATGATGGTGGATTGAGTTGGTTTCCTTGATGGGTGTTCCATGTTTCATAGGTATAGAGAAGTCCTTATGTGGTTGCGAGCCCCTCACCTAACGTTGGAGTATTGGTCATGATGTGTGACCCCTAACTTAACTTGTTGGTTAAGTTGGTCTTGTGTGGGATCATATACTTATTGGAGGCTTACCCCTAGACCTCTATAATATATATGAGAGAGTCATGTTCTCATCATGTTCTATCAACTTGGTCTTCCTCTTGTGTGTATGATTGGGGTTCGTTATTCTCTAGCTCACTATCCTTCTGTAATAGAGTAGTTATACTAGTGTATTCTTTGATGTGTAACGCATGGTCTCCCACCAGGTATGCCTTCACCTAGGGTTTATGGCAAGCTGAGACATTGTGAAGTCATGCATGACTCTTGATTTTGCGGATTCTATCACAGTGAAAGGTTGTAATTGGGTTTTCTCCCCCATGAGGGATTCCCATGATACATGTTGTGTAGTTGTGCATTTTCTATATACATGTGATCCTATAATTTGCTTACTATTTCTATAGCTACCCTCATATATAGGGATGAAGTTGGAACGTAAGAATGTTGTTTTGCATTAATATAGTTTTGAAAGAACCACCTATATTATAATACTAATATAATATAGCTTTGTTTTTCTTACTGTTGCTATAGATACCCTTAGTTGTGTATTTTGAAATGGACAGTGCATCTTCATTTTAATACTAACTCAGGTATTCTTTGATGTGTAATGCATGGTCTCCCACCAGGTATGCCTTCCCCTAGGGTATGCCTTCAGTCTTGTGTGGGATCATATACTTATTGGAGGCTTACCCCTAGAGCTCTATAATATATATGAGAGAGTCATGTTCTCATCATGTTCTATCAACTTGGTATTTTTCTTGTGCGTATGATTGGGGTTCATTATTCTCTAGCTCACTATCCTTCTGTAGTAGAGAAGTTATACTCGAGTATTCTTTGATGTGTAACGCATGGTCTCCCACTAGGTATGCCTTCGCCTAGGTTTTATGGGAAGCTGAGACATTGTGAAGTCATGCATAACTCCTTATTTTGCGGATTCTATCATAGTGAAAGGTTGTAATTGGGTTTTCTCCACCATGTGGGCTTCCCATGATACATGTTGTGTAGTTGTGCATTTTCTATATACATGTGATACTATAATTTGCTTATCGTTTCTATAGCTACCCGCATATATAGGGATGAAGTTGGAATGTAAGCATGTTGTTTTGCTTTAATATAGATTTGAAAGAACCACCTATATTATAATGTTGTTTGTCATTATAGCTGAATACACATTCACAAGAGGGTGTGGCCCACCCATCGCGGGGTTGTCATGAAACGGAGAGTGCATCTGCATTTTAATACTAGAAACAAAAGTGAGAGGACTAATAAGAGAGATAGTAGCATTTTCCAATGCCACTGATCCAGGGGATGGATCTCTCAGCAAATAGTTGGCCCTCACCTAACATTGGAGTATTGGTCATGATGTGTGACCCCTAACTTAACTTGTTGGTTAAGTCGGTCTTGTGTGGGATCATATACTTATTGGCGGCTTACCCCTAGACCTCTATAATATATATGAGAGAGTCATGTTCTCATTATGTTCTATCAACTTGGTCTTCCTCTTGTGTGTATGATTGGGGTTCATTATTCTCTATCTCAATATCCTTATGTAGTAGAGCAGTTATACTCATGTATTCTTTGATGTGTAATGCATGGTATCCCACTAGGTATGCCTTCGCCTAGGGTTTATGGAAAGCTGAGACATTGTGAAGTCATGCATGACTCTTGATTTTGCGGATTCTATCACAGTGAAAGGTTGACGTAATTGGGTTTTCTCCCCCATGAGGGCTTCCCATTATACATGTTGTGTAGTTGTGCATTTTCTATAGATACATGTGATCCCATAATTTGCTTATTGTTGCTATAGCTACCCTCATATCTAGGGATGAAGTTTGAACGTAAGCATGTTGTTTTGCATTAATATAGCTTTGGAAGAACCACCTATATTATAATGTTGTTTGTCATTATAGCCGAAGACACATTCACAGGAGGGTGTGGCCCACCCGTCATAGGGTTGTCATGAACGGAGACTGCATCTACATTTTAATACTAGAAACAAAAGTGAGAGTACTCGAAATGTCTACCAAGAGCTTGGACAAGCTTTGAAAACACGGTTTCAACCAAACCAAGAATTTGCAAACACAGTTTCAACCAGGCCCAAATTGATTGATAAAAATAGAGGAGATATAATTGCACTTGGGCTGGGGGTTGGGGAGGTTGGTCGCTCGTGTGATTTCCATAGGAAACATTCTCACGAGTGGCACTTGTCCCCTCCTCCATGTGGCTAAGAGACACCCCATCCGGGGCAAATTTTTTAATTATTTGGTTAAATAAACCATTTTAAATTAGTAGCTTATTAAATCCATGGGGAGATCAATAATAAACAAACATAAATAATCATTCAAAAATATTTAATAATAAACTGCAATAATGGTAACACTTTGTCACTTTGTATATTGTAAATTAAATTACATCAAGAAATGATGCTTGCATTTTCTAAGATTCGAAAGGTTCAATTTTATACCATTTTTAAAGATTAAAAATATTAAATTTTATACCATTTTCAAAGGTTCAAAAGATACCATTTTTAAAGAGTAAAAATTTCAATTTTTGAATTTTGGTGTGGATGAAATTAGGGTGGGAATGATTTGCTCTGGATTAAACCACAAGCATGGAGAGATAGACAAAAAATTACAATGAAATGTTGTTGGGTTGAACTGCGTATGGAGAGATAGACATAGGTGCCGACCGGAAGGAAAGGGAGTGAGACGAACTACAGAAATCAGGTTCCAATGATATCCATGCAGCTCTTCTTTTTATTTTTTATGTAGGAACCACCTGCAATTTCAAGAAAAAACACTTCCCCAAATTCTTGAACTCTTACCTTGAGTATAAATTCAATTTCTTTGTTCAGAAATGGAATTTTCCATTTAATAATATGATTACAATTGGGCCATGATCTACTGCTGCGCGTACACAAATGGAATCTAAAATGGAGTTTGATTCCCAAACAGAGTATACTTGGGTATTCAAATTTCTGCACAATGACAATTTGACACGATTTTTCCTCCAGACCAGTGTTCATTTCTTCAGTGTTTGTTTCAACATTTGAGAAACTTAGTTTTTCATGAACAAGTGGAAAAAAATAACTACTAACCTTCAACACACTTCCAAATACTCAAACCCTAACCCTGAAATATGGAACGTGGCTATCAATTTTGTAACTCAATCTCTGTATAAAAATGTTAAACAAATGCTAAAATATCCAATATTTTACCTTCAGCGACAGTAGATTCTCACCCAACACATTTATTTATTTTGTTAAATTTTGGTTAGGGTTAGGGTTTAATGCAGAATGTACTTTAAATGATATAATTAAAGTAACTTGATGTTCCAACTTCAATCGCTTCACTTCCTTCTAATTTGCATAACCTGAGATCTCATCAGATAAGGACACTCGAGTGATAAACAATCACATCGAGTCAGTTTTTAGAAGGGTCTTCCAATTCCAAATCCTTCGTAGAAATCACATATTCCTGTAGTTGCTTACTGTCAGGAAGTCAGCCACTTAACAAATCCTATGTACTCATTTTTCGTTGTAGGAATTACATACAAATTCCAGAGTAAATGACTTTAGGTTTTCAGCAGGACGCCATTCACATTCAATAGAGACAATGAACTTCATAAAAAATACATAGAAAGAGATATTCACAAGTCCATATGCATATAAAATGCTTTCATTAATCAAATTAAATTACTCGGAATTTCGTGACCTGATTACACAATATGGGAGTATTCTACCCTAGTCCTCTCCTCTCTATTTTGATATCCTCTCCGCCTCTGCCTCACCTCTGCTCTACCTCTACCGTGGCCCATAGGATTACAATCCTATATATGAAGAATCAATTTAATGGTTCAACCCTAACGACCTTTCTATATTTCTGTAATTGCCTCCTTAAATAGGAGTTCGGCTCTATCCTAAAGGACGATGCATCATTGACACCTCATCACACTTGGAAACTTATAGTTTAACCTTGCAAACTATTGAACATTTACAAGATTTTTACATTGAACCCCTCCTTGTTTTAAAGACAAGAGTCAAGACCTCATCGTATGTAAAAAATTTAAAACTTTGAATGTGATTTTGTTTGAGGCCCGATCTACTGAGTCGTGGCCTGAGGAGGGACTGTTGAGCTCTGATCTGCCTTACCGTCATGTACTGGGGTTACTCTATGTCCTGATTGATGAGGCCACAACTACTGGTTTCTTGGTTTGACAGTGCCGTGGACTTCTATTGTATGCAGAAGCGTATGTAAGGGTTTGTTATATAGGCCACAAGAATTGTGAAATGATATTTTTCCATTTCTCTTGCAAGTTAAAAAAGTCAAAAAGAGTAACAAGAATGTAGAACTAATATATCAAAATGGAGGAGAGAACTAATATGATAAGTAGACCTCTTTCCTTTAGGCTCAGGGAGTATCTGTCAAGATTCACAAAATCGACAGATCCTCTAATCTAGGAAGAAAAAGTGATTCATTTGTTCTGCGACCAGTATGCAATAAATTTGCTCCTTGGGTAACATCAAAATGAACTCGGAGGAACCAACAAGAGGATGGGCTAGGTGACATGATTCCAAATAAGACCCATGTGTCTGATTTCCATTTATGCATATGTAAGTATAAACAACAACTCAACTTACAGGCTTAGGCCAAGCTTGTAGATATACGTTATTAAATAGTCTTAAGGACGAAAATCATTTAATTTTAACATAATAGTGGCAATTACAATTACAAGAACTTTAGGAGTTAGTTCCATAAATGTATGAGGTTTGTTATTTAGCTACAAGTTATGTTTCCAAGTATATATTGTATTCCTGCACATTAGAGGTTAGAGAGAGAGGCTTGAAAAATGATGGTTAGGAGGGTCAGCTATACAATGTAAGAATAAAGGCAAGAAAAAAAGAGGATAAGTTAGAGTTTGTTTATTAGCCTACAAATTTCCAAATAATAAATGGAAAGGGATTATTTGCCATGATGCTGTGTGCTGATTTCATATATGTCTGTGTGATTGATGAACTATGGGGAATATACAAGCTAACCTGGAAATTAATTAGTTAATTGTGTTACTCTCTGTTCGGCTACATTTTAATTTTAAGGTTGAATTAAGATCTAAGGTTGAGTGTTGACTACATTGGAATTACACTCAGTATGAAGAGGAGTGACGTTGAACACTTTGCATTGAAGGGCTGCCTGGATTGAATTAGTTTTGAGTCTGGGTAGAATCTTTATGGGTTCTACTTTCTTAGAAGTTAGATTTCATATTGGTTCTAATTTCAATGGTTCTATAAATTTACATCTAAAGAGACAATTACAATAATGCATTAAGCCACATATATTATTTCTAGAAGATCTAAGTCAAATATTTGAACCGTTTAGGGAGTTTTTTTATATCAGAATACCTCCTAATAAGAAATGTAGGTTTATGCAGTTGTTTGACCGCAAGTTGTTAGTGCAAAGTTGTGTGTTTTCAATATATATGAGGTTTAATATCAACTAACTTTTTTAGTTCACTGTAGACATAATTTCAAAGGAGCTTGGAGCATATTATCAAATGGACAAAAGAAACTGGATGAACTTGAAAAATAGGTATAGTTTCTATATTTGGTTATTCATCGTGATATACCAAAAAAATGTATCAGTGCTAACTTGTTCTCAATTAAATTTATGTGACTTAATGGAAATTGGTTATGTGTAGGACATTACAAGAATATAGAGATAGGGTTGAGGAATTCTTAAAGTTTGCCATGGTGCATTCAAGGAATAAGATGTCCATAAAATGTCCATGTAATAAATGTGGCATAGTCAAAGTACAAACATTTGATAAAATACGTGAGCACTTGATTTGTGATGGAATAATAGAGAAATATAAATTTGCTATTTTCATGGAGAGACCATTCACAGTCAGGTATCTTGAAAAAAATGAATTGATCTAGTTTCAAACTTACTTGCATTACAATAAAGATATAAATTATATTTATATGTGCTTAATTATGTTTTCCTCTCACCTTTAGATTCCATACGTTATTGATGAGGCTGGGAAACACTCTGAAAATGAGCTACATGAAGTTACAGAGGATATATCATCTCAACTGGTAAGCTAATTTGCGTTGGTAAAGGCCCCTATTTGACCAATATCTATTCATTCTAATTTTCATAAAAACCATAAAATCACTGACATGAATTTTAATTTTCTTATTAATAGGGTTATGGACATGTAGAAAGCCATTACGATAATCAGGTTGATGAGCCTGGAACATCGTTTCAGAATGGTAATGATCCCCTCGAAAAGGATGATGATACGACCATTGTTGGTGATCAAGTGCTTCATATGGTGAATAATGCTTATCCATGTCTTGATGAAAACCTAAACGAAGGTTGTGATAATGTGGGGTTGGCATCAACAAATGTACTAAATGAAGTTAATGAATATAGGAAGTTAATTGAAGATGCAAATATGCCATTGTACCCTGCTTGTGTTGATTTCACAAAACTATCAACAACCGTGGAATATTACAATCTCAAAGTGAATAGTGGATGGTGTGATAGAAGTTTTGGCCAAATGTTAAAATTGCATAAAAATACACTTCCTAGAGATAACACACTTCCAGATTCTACATATGCTGCAAAAAAGTTGATAAAATCATTGGGATTAAACTATGATATGATACATGCATGTCCCAATGATTGCATTTTATATCGAGGAAGTAATGAAAGTAAAGACGAATGCCCAACATGTGGAAACTCTCGATGGAAGGTGGATGCTCAATCTCAAAATGTGCATCAAGGTGTTCCTACAGAGGTGTTAATATATTTCCCCATAGCATCGAGGCTAAGGAGAATGTATAGGTATGATTTTCAACACCATAATTGTATTCAAGTTTTCACCTTCTTGTATTATCTTTACCATTTTTCATAGTGTTATTATATGATAATATTATATATAAATGAAAGATTTTCTTTGTTGTTCTAGCTCTGCGGACATGTCACAAAAAATGAGGTGGCATCATGAGAATGAAAGCAATGATGGTCATATGCACCACCCTGTTGATAGCCCAGCCTGGAAAACTATTGATGAAAAATGGCCTGGTTTTTCAGGCGAACCCCGCAATGTACGACTTGCAATGGCAGCAGATGGATTTAATCCATTTGGAGACTTGAGCAGTACATACAGTGTTTGGCCTATAGTGTTGGTTACATACAACCTCCCACCATGGTTGTGCACAAAAAGGAATTTTTGTATGTTAATATTGTTAAAACCTGGTCCCAAGCAACCAGGTAATGACATTGATGTGTATTTGGAACCCTTGGTAGATGAACTAAAGGAATTATGGGACCAAAGAGTATGGACATATGATGATTACAATAACACATGATTTAACATGAAGGCGATTCTTATGTGGGTGATTCATGACTTTCCAGCTTATGGGAATATGTCTGGTTGCACAACAAAAGGCTATAATGCATGCCCCATATGTGGAAAGAACACAGAATCAGAGTACCTCAATTTTAGCGAGAAATGTGTGTACATGGGACATAGGATATTTCTTCCTCAAAATGATAAGTTTTGCTCATAGAAGGGACCATTTAATGGGAAGAAGGAGCTTCGTTATGCCCCTCCGGTTGTAAGAGTGTCAGATATTTTTAAGGAAACAAAGGGAAACAAAACAGTTTGGGGGAAGAGTGAATCAAAGAAAAGGAAAAGAAATAAGGAAAAAGGTGGAAAAACTAATGTTATGGTGTGGAAGAAACAATCAATCCTACTCAATATGCCATATTGGGAGGTATGTAGAGACATCAACCATTCCTAATTATTATACATTGCATGCTTATATGATGTCATTGTGCTTATATTTCTTCATTGAATTCATTGTTTATGATTTCCTCTATATTAAATAATTTTCCAATATTCTCAATGTGTTGGAATGCAGAAACACCTACAATGTCACAATTTAGATGTAATGCATGTGGAGAAGAATGTGTGTGAAAGAATTTTTGGAACTCTTTTGGATATAAAAGGGAAGTCCAAATATGGAAAGAAATCACGAGATGACTTGCAAAAAATGGGTTTGAGAAAATCACTATGTCTAGAAGTTAAAGGAAAAAAAATATTCCTTCCACCTACACCGCATACTCTTTCAAAGAAAGAGAAAGAGTCCCTATGTCACGTTCTTTTCATATTAAAAGTGCCAGATGTTTAGAGCTCTAATCCAAAAAATCATATATCTATGGAAGAGCTTAAGTTCCATGGAATGAAAGCACATGATTGCCATGTTCTAATGCAACAACTTCTCCCAGTAGCTCTACGCCATGTGCTACCAATTGCTGTTCGAAAGACTCTTTGTAAGCTTTGTTACTTTTATAGGAAAATTTGTGCAAAATTGGTTTCAATAGAGAGCCTTTAAAAGTTGGAAAATGATATCGTGGAGACAATGTGCTCGCTTGAAAAGTACTTCCCTCCTTCATTTTTCGATATAATGATGCATTTGAATGTGCATTTGGTACATGAGCTTTGATATTGTGGCCTAGTTTCATATAGATGGATGTACCCCTTTGAGAGGTACATGAAACTTTACTTTCTATAAAGAACCACAAGAAGAATAATTTATTCAAAGCTTTTGACATTACTTTAAAAATATGCTCTTTTTGTAGGTGTATGAAAGTATACAAGAGTTATGTTAAGAACAAAAATAGGGCTGAAGGATGCATCACTGAAAGATACAATGTGGAGGAATCAATAAAGTTTTGTGGAGGATACTTGAAAGGTATGGAAGCTATTGGAACCACACATGGTTGAAATGAAGTGTGGGATGACGAAGTTGAAGAAATAATTCTAGATGGAAAGCCATTATTTGCTTCAATTCCATCAGAAATGGATAACATTAGTTGGGAACAAGCCCATAGGTGGGTTCTATTTCACACAAATGAAGTTGATCCATGGATAGAGTAAGTAACATCTTTGACCTTCAAAACATTGTTTGTTTGTGGTTTAACAAAACACAAATCCATGGATAGAATAATGTATTTGACATTTCAAATTATTTTTATTCATATTTTATCAAAACACATTAACAACCATTTTTACTGTCCATAATTGTCAAATTAGGATGCACAAAATGGAGATTCTCAACTCATTTACCCAAACCAAAAAAGATGAAGCTCTATTGCAGAGACTCCACACCCAACAATTTTCTAGTTGGATCAAAAAATAGGTGACTTTATACTATTTATATTATAAGTACATAAAAATCAATACATGTTGAATATTTTCATGTACAAATTTAAATATTTTATCATAGGTTGGATGTATGTGTTCTAACTACATTAAAAAAACTGCAAATATGTAGGTGGAAGGAGACGGAAATGTGTCTGATACACTTAAACGGCTAGCGCAGGGCCCAAGGAAATTTGTGAATAAGTACAAGGGATACCTAACCAATGGTTATAGATACCATACAAAATGAATGGATAATGAGATAACCACCCAAAATAGTTGTGTGTGTTTGGAAGCCGAAACAATGATGAGGTCAAGTTCCAAAGATCCAAACCCTGTACTTCATAAAACAACATTTTATGGAGTAATAGAAGAAATAATTACATTGGACTATTTTTGTATGGAGTACACATTGTTCAAATGTAATTGGGTTGATGTATACAATAAGATAGAGATTAAAAGTGATGATTTGGGTTTTACAATGGTGAATATGAAGAAATGCTTAAGTCAGAATCATTGGAAAGATGATCCATTTATTTTGGCATCGCAAGCTAAACAGGTATTCTATGTACAAGATCCAGTTGAGACTGATTGGTATGTAGTGTTAACATGTCCTCCAAAAGGATTGATAAATAGTACATCATATGAACCCGAGTATGCAGATTTGTCAGGGGTTACAGACTTTCAAGAAGCAAAATGTGTAAATGAAGAAGATGTAGTCGATGTTGATGTTGACGTGAATGGGGATTATGTCCATTCAGATTGTGAAGGAATATGGTTGAATATTAAACAATAAAACATATTGATTCTGCTATATTCACCTTTACATGGTATATACATTTGTAGACTTTGCATATTGGGTCACTAATGGTTTGGACTTACATTGAATGAATGATGTTATTGATAAATTCTAGTTTTTATCTTTTGTCTTGGACTAAATTAAGATGTTCTTGGACTATCCAATGGATTATTTACAGCTCGTCCTTTATGTTTGATTATGCTGTTGGAAAGTAAGTGGACTGCTATGTGGTTGTAATTGCTTCATATTGACTTTCTAGATGTGTTAGCTTGGGTATGGAATTATATCATTTTATAGTGGTGTATTTTTGGTTGTGTTTTGCATTTGTTTTTTTATTTTTAAATCATTAACTTGGATTTATTCCACAATAGATTTCTTTAAGGAAAAAATTAGTGTTGTTCTATGTTGGTTTTGCATGCTTGGAATTGTATAAACAGTCTTTAAACATATGGGGCACAATATGCTAGCTAAACTATTCTCTTGATGATTGTAAGTAACAACAGTCCTTGGTGGATTTATACTGATCTTGTATGGTGCTTATATATTTATAGTACATACCTATTTCATTTTTCAGGAAATTCCTTCCAGGGAAAACAGTCACGTTTTCAATGTTGGCAATCCTAATAATGAGGTCACTGTCAAGCAGCTGGCAGAAATAATGACTGAGGTATGGTTCATGCTTTTCGATGGAGTTAAAAAAAGTTGTTTGAATATCTTTTTGAATAATATCTTATGCTTTGTTGTTGTCAATACTATTGATTTATAGTGATTTTTTAGTTTCCATTGACCTTCATTAACGTTTCATCATAATGGAAGCATAAACTATGCTTCCTTTGTTCTGTGACCAGTCTGCAATAAATCCTCTCCTCAGTTAACATTAGAATGAACATGGAGGAACAAACAGGAGGATGAGCTGGGTGACATGATTCCAAAGAAGGCCCATATGTCTGATTTCCATTTGTGCATATGTAAGTGTAAAAAACAACTCATCTTACAGGATTAGGCCAAGCTTGTAGATATACATTATTAAACTATTGTTACATCATTTTATATCATCTTTTGCTATCTTGTTTCCATATGCTTAAAAAATCCTAGATAACTATTTTAGTTATTGTGTAAACAGGTTAGTGAATCAGTTCTATTTACTTTACTTATAACAATGAGATATTTTTGCTTTTTCAAATTAGTAAAATGTTATAATAATAATAACCAAATGCTCAATTTATCCAGGAGGCCATTGGTCATCACCATCTACTAGGGTTACATTCTGCTGGTGACCTGCTCGACTTGAATGACATGAGTTTAAAAGGGATGAGGCCGAGTACTAGTACCAAGCAATTTCGATGGGTATAGCTACACCTCATATTGGGAAGGTAAGCAAAGAAAGTCTACCCTATAGATGAAACCCATCAAAGGAAGTTTCTTGAAGCATTTCCAAAAAAAAATGCGTAATTTCATGCCAATATGAATCTTAGGAGATTTTGCACTTTTATAGGTGCTCTACATTTATGTTATAAAAAATGAATGTAAGTTGAGATAACACAGATAATTCACAGGATATGCTACTTTGTTGTTTATTCAAGCATGTTTATATACCTGCTGAAACAAATGCTTGGACTCTGGAACATGACAATTACAAAGAGAAAATTCTCAAGTATTTTTTTTTAACAATGATGGTTAATTAGCTTTTATTAAAAAGAGGGAAATGAATCAGATTACAAATGGAAGGGGAGACTGATCCCTTAAACATGTTCTGCCATGTATAGTTTAGAGAGCAATCTGACATACTTCTTATGACTCCTCTAAGCTGGAAATGTCATTCTCACATTCTTCCTGCTACAGCGATCAACAAACCAAAAAAATAAAAATCCTTCTTCCTGCTACAGCGATTTTTGGATTTAAATATTTATTAGATTTGAATAGATAAATTAAGAAGATCAAAGCTCTCTCCTTTGAGTTGGTAACCTGAATCTTCCAAGACCAGTCTGCTCGTGATAGTCATAGTCCATCGAGCAACTACATGCTTCTCCCAATGCTGCCCTGTGTCGATTCTGCAATATCAATCATGACTATTCTTCTGCCTTGTATCAATTCTACAGTGTCAAACATATCTATTCTCTGCCCTGTATGCGGTTTCAAACATGGAAAAAACTTTAATCATATTTTCCCCATGGCACATTGATTTTGCTTCATTTCTGGCACCTTACACACTACTTAATTTCCATTTTGGCATCATGGCAGGCCACTTAAATCATCCACACCCAACATTTTTCTTCAATACTGGCAGGTTAGGCAACATGAAATTATATAGCAGGTACATGCATGTTTTTTAATCAATATACCGGAATGAGTTCCAACATATTGAATCCATTCTCCAAAATTCTCTTTTGAAGGAACATACGAAACTAAGTTTAGATAGTAAATTTTTATGTCCCTAGGATTTTCTCAAATCGTAAATAATGATGGCCAATAGAATTATGATCCAGGAATTTTAATAGGCATGATGCAATCGTAGTTAAAAAAAAATTTTAATTACCATAGTTTAGTGTTTAAATATTTATAGGCCTACTACATTATTTTTTGCAAGCAAGTTTATAGGCCTGCTGAAACTAATTCATGCAAGGTAACAATTCCTATGATTGTAAAGTACAACCAACAAGAACAAAAATATGGCCCTGCCAAGTACAACCAACAACTTAGAAAATTGCCCCTGTAAACTACAACCAACAAACTCAGAAATTTGCCTTTGTAAGGTACAGTCAACACAACATAAAACTATCCCTTCAAATCTATGTAGGCTGAATTGAAAAGATGCCCAGAACAACAAGGAAGGTGATCTATCAACAATGAGTGGACATACTTCTCTTCTAATCAATTGTTTGTCACCATTGTCGCCATTGTGGAAAGCAATGGTGACGTTGAACCGTTATTCTTTAAGGACCATTATAATTATTTTTTTTACAATTTTATAAGAAATGGCGACAATCCTTTATGTCATGTCATTAAGAGATTTTCAAAATGAAAAGTGGTGAAAATCTCATAGTGGTTGTCACCAGTGATATGTTAATGGAAATATCCTCAATAGTGAGGGTCATTGTAAGGCCCTCATCATATGTCATTGGCGACGTTCAGTGTTTTGGTGATGGAGGCCCTTAGGTCCATCACCAAAGATTCATATAAATTAGTGAGGATCACTATTTGTCACTAATAATCCTTATTAATGTCGAACATTGAAATTGGTGAGGGTAACTATTTGTCACTAATAATCCTTATTAGTGTCTAACATTGAATGTCACCACACCACCTTTACTTTTGGGGACACAGT
The DNA here is from genome assembly GCA_027924585.1 of Larix kaempferi. Lineage (NCBI taxonomy): Eukaryota > Viridiplantae > Streptophyta > Pinopsida > Pinales > Pinaceae > Larix > Larix kaempferi. The sequence continues at coordinate 455,367 of BSBM01001502.1, read as the reverse complement.
CGTTGGTGACATTCACATTTTGGTGACGTCCTCATTTTTCACCATCATCGATGAGATTATGGTGACATGTCTCAACCCTCACCAATGATCGGTCATTGATTGTCACCATATATGCATCAAATGGTGAGGGGTAATGCAGGTCCGTCACCACCACTTCATAGATATTGGTGACGGTCACAACCTGAAATAATCAAAATTATTGGTGGCGGACCTTGAATATCACCACATACCCCGACTTAAGGTGACTGTTCCTTTGGTGACACTCAGGTTTTGGTGATGGTACCCATGTTGGCCATCACCAAATGAGCTTATGGTGACATTTTTGGACCCTCACGAATGACCTTTTTTCTTGTAGTGAATTGTGAATTTATTTGTTACCTAGATTGTTACTTTCTTTTTCATGGCTTGGACCCCACCTTACCTTTTTGCAGCTTCTTTGGGTCAACCTTATCATGGATACTCTTGGAGCACTTACATTGGAAACTGAATCCCCAACTGATCATCTCATGCACCTCCCTCCAATAGAGCGCACGTAGGACATTGTTATCAAGAGAAGTTCCTCCTTTGGATTAAAAGCTATATAATTCTTGCAGATGCCAAATGATTTTGAAATAAAGAGCATGGGACTAATAGTGGATAAGTACACATACTTCTATTCAAAATGAGGAACAACTAGATGCATTTACAAAGCTTACACTACAATCAATTGATATTATTAGCATGTACTTGTGTAAATTTGATATAAATGACAGCTAGCATAAAGGTATGCCTTTGAAGAAGAAAACTGCAAAGTGTCAAATGCATGCTCACAAGTCGAGTTTTCCATATTTAAATACTTCACCAGTTACTCTAATATACTGTTTCCTTCCATCCAAAGAGCTACATACAGGATAATTGTTCTCAGTTATCTGGTAGGCCAAACATTGTTTGCTTCTTTTAACGGTGTGTTGTTGTTTGTAGACATTAATGGAAATTTCAACATTGTAGATGTACTCGCAAATTTTTATGGCCAACTGAATTGTATATAGAAGTTTGTATTTTGCAAGAATATAAATACTCATGCCTATCATGTATTTATTTGAAAATTTTGTTGCATATGTATCGAACCTTCATTTATATTCTATTATTGTTTGCTTGTTTACTTGTGTGGGCATTAACGTATGACTTGTCTTTGTTCTAGTGACTCAAATATTTTAACATCAAAGTTGATAAACCTCATTGATTGCATTTGAAAAGGGGCATTAAAGAACTACATCCCACACTCTACTTGTTATTCCTAAACAATTTCTTGTATGTCTTTTCTCCATAGAGCAACAGTGCTAATGATTATGCCATTTTCAGTTCCTGAACATGGACATTTTAATTTCTAGGTTGCATGTTTTCACATCACTAACCCTTCTTCACAACAATTTTGGTTAGGCTCCAGGATTCTAGTCTATGAAATCTTGCAAGCATCTTGAACATATCTATCAATATGCTCAATATATTCATGCCCAAGTGAATTGTATCCAAAAAGTTTGCATGTTGAAAGCATATAAATTATAAATACTCATGCCCATCATTCATTTATTTGAAATTTTTGTTGCATATGGATTGAACCTTCAACCATATTCTATTATTGTTTGCCTCTTTACTTGTGGCGGCATTACCATATGACTTGTCCCTGTTCGAGTGACTCATTGATTGCATTTGATCCACGACATCAAAGAACTATATCCCACACTTTATTTGTTGTTTCTAAACAATTTCTTAGAGTCAATAGTTCCAATTATAATTCCATTTTCAGTTAAGCTTTTGGCTAGGCCTGGACATTTGTAATTTCTGGGTTGCATGCATTCGCATCACTAACCCATCTTCATAACAATTTTGTTGAGGCTCCACGCTTTAAAATCTTGCCAGCATCTTAAGCATATTGATCGAGCAAATCCTTGTTTTCACGAAATTGTTGAACCACAGAGAGACTGATATGTTTCTTCTTTTACATGGAATTCTTTCCTAAGATGTAGCGTAGCCTTGACAGAGGGTTTTCGACAAAACGACTTCCCGTATACTCTAGAATAGAGCGTCCTAGATAGAGTCCTCATTGTGACATATTGCTTTTAAGGAGATTATATTTTCTATTTTCTATGAAATACTATTGACTTAACTCCATTTATTTTGTATTGTAGGATGGCAAGTCAGCCTGCCATGAATAGTAGCAGACTTGCTACTATACAAATGAAAGGGCAGCCTGTTGTTCAAAAAAGTGGTTGTTGCTCATAAGACAATTCCTAGAATAATTTTTACTGCAACTAGTTTTGAAGAAGTGAAGTTGAAGATAATTGTATGTATTTTGGATCTCAGATAGGCAAACGTCTCTAGTTGTCAAGAGATCAACAATTGATAGACAATTAAAACAAATTTATTGCAAGTTGGATCTTGTATTCTTTTCTATCTGTGAAGGGAAACAACTTGCTTTTGTTCCTGCTAATTTGTAAAACCATGGATTATTGTACTCATGTGTAGTTTGTAAGATCATTCTTCTTTGAATTTTCATCATTGTCACAGTTGAACTGCTATATCTTAGAATTTTTTTAGTACTTGAATCATTATTCTCGAATATGTTTGACATTCATTTTGTCCTCATGCAAAATTTGTTTGAATATCATCATTGTCAAGCAATAACAACTTATTAAAGGCTAAAGCACCTACCTAATTATAGGCAGGAGATTGGTGGTTCAATTCCTCCGTACCCTATCATAAATTAGTGACTAGGAAAAAGACTAAATTCGCATATATACGATTATTAGTAGCTAATTTCTAGTATCTTATAGTGCGAATAGTGTTTAGTTGTATTTAGCTTAGTCATTAATATGTTATCATTTAGTATTTTATTTAGTCGTATATTTGGTCATTAATTGTGACAATGAATGACTAAATCGGTGACTAAATCAGTGAGTATCAATGACTAAATCAATGACTCAATCAGTGACTATCAATGACTAATAAGTCAACCAGTTAATGACTAGTGAAATACGACTAGAGATAAGATAGTGGAAATCATATATTATTAGTCACCGACTCAAAAATAGTCATTTATAGTCGAATTTTAGTCTTTTTTTAGTCATTAATTTCTCATTTTGTACTAGTGCTCTAAGGCCCTCACCTCCAATCTCTCTCTCTATCTCTTTAAACCATTAACCCCTAATCCCTAGTCTCTCTCTCTCTCTCTCTAAACACCTAACCCCTAATCCCTAGACTCTCTCTCTCTTTCTCTCTCTCTCTCTCTCTCCCTCTCTCTCTATAAATCTATCTAAAACCCTAATATCTCTCTCTCTCTCTCTCTCTCTCTCTAATCTCCTAACCCCTCGGCTCTCGCTCTCTCTCTCCATCTCCCTCTCTCTCTCTCTAAATCCCTAACCCCTAATCTATCCATCTCTTTATCTAAAAACCTAACCCCCAATATCTTTCTATAAAACCCTAATATGATCTCCCTTTCTCTTTAAAACCTTACCCCTAATCTATGTCTCTCTCTCTCTCTCTCTCAACCCCTAACCTCCAATATCTCTCTCTCTCTAAAATCCTAACCACCAGTCTCTCTCTTTCTATATCTCTATCTCTTTCTCTCTCTCTCTATCTCTCTTTAAACCACTAACCCAAAATCTCTCTATATCTCTGTAAACCTTTAACCCCCAATATCTCTCTTTAAACCATTAACCCCATTCCCTCTCTATCTCTGGACCCCTAACCCACAATCTCCCTCTTTGTCTCTCTCTCTCTCTAAACCCCCAAAACCCAATCTCTATCTCTTTATAAACCTATAACCACCAATATATCTCTTTCTAACTCTCTCTCTAAGCCTCTAACCTTCTCTAAAATCCTAACCTCCAATATTTCTCTCTCAACTCCTAACCCCTGATCTCTCTCTCTTTCTCTCTCTAAATATCTAACCCCCAATTTTTCCTTTTCCCTCTCTCTCTAAATCCTTAACCCCGAGTCTCTCTCTCTCTCTAAACCCATAAACCTTAGCCCCCATTCTCTCTCTCTCTCCAAACCCCTATCCTCCAATATATCTCTCTAAACCCCGTATCCCCAATCTCTCACTTTCTCTCTAATACCCTAATGTCCAATCTTTCTCTCTCTCTCTCTCTCTCCAAATCCTAACTCCCATATCTCTCTCTAAATCCCTGACCATCAACAATATCACTCTCTCTAAACCCCCAATCATCAATCTACCCCTAACAACCAATCTCTCACCTCCTATCTCTCACTCACTAAACACCTAACCCCCAATATTCCTATCTCTCTCTAAGTGCATAACCCCTAATTTATGTCTCTCTCTCTAAACATCTAACCTTTAATATCTCTCCTTCATTGTCTCTCTCTCTAAACCCATAACCTCTAATATCTCTTTCTCTCAGCACCAAACCCCCATTCTCTCTCTCTCCCTAAGCACCTAAACCCAAATCTCTCGCGTTCCTTAAACAGCTCACTCCCAATCTCCCACTCTCTCTCTAAAACATTAACCCTAGTGTCTCTCTCTTTCTATCTATGTCTCTCTCTAAACCCATAACCCTAAATCTCTATATCTCTCTTTTAATTGCCAACCCCCAATCTCTCTCTCTCCCTAAACCCCTAACTATCGATGTCCCTATCTCTCTCTAAATCCCTAACTTGTAGTTTGTCTCTCTTTAAACTCCTAATCCACAATCTCTCTCTCTCTCTAAACCCCTAACCTCTAATCTCTCTCTCTAAACCCCTATTAACACCCAATCTATCTCTGTCTCTAAACCCCTAACCTCAAATCTCTCTCTCTAAAACCCTAACTGCCAATCGGTAACTCGCAATCTCTCTCTTTCTACCTCACTCTCCCTAAACCCCTAACCTACAGTATCTATTTCTCTAAACCCCAAACCACAAATATTTTTCTCTCTCTATGTATCTATTTATCTATCTAAACCCCTAACCCCCAATGTCTCTCTCTCTTTGAACCTAAACCCTAGTCTCCCTCTCTCGCGAAACCCCTAACCCCCAATCTCTCTCTCTCTCTCTCTCTCTCTAAAACTCCCAAACCCAATCCCTCTCTCTCTATCTCTTTCTCTCCTCAAAACACCAATCCAAACCCACCTACCCCTCACCCCTTATCTATCTCTCTTTCCACCCCACCACTAAACATCCGTAGACCCCCTGTTATCTCTCTCTCTCTATAAATTCCTATTAAACCCCCAATCCTTCTCTCTCTAAACCCTACACCCAACCTCTCTCTCTCTCTCTAAACCCCTAAGCACCAATATCTTGCTCTCCAAACTCTTAACCACCAATGTCTCTCTTTCTATATCTCTTTCTCTCTTTCTCTCTCTCTCTCTAAACCACTAACCCCCAATCTCTTTGTCTCTCTGTAAACCCCTAACCCCATATATCTCTCTCTAAGCCGTTAACCCCCATTCCCTCTCTCTCTAAACCCCTAAACCACAATCTCCCTTTTTTATCTCTCTCTATCTAAACTCCTAACATCCAATATTTCTCTCTCTCTAAACCCGTAACCACCAATCTCTCTCTTTCTAAGTCTCTCTCTAAACCCCTAACCTCCAATATCTCTTCTCTCTAAACTCCTAACCCCCAATCTCTCTCTCTCTTAAAACCCTAACCCCTAATCTCTCCCTCTCTCTAAACCCATAAAACTTAATCCCCAATGTATCTCTTTAAACTACTAACCCACATTCTCTCTCTCTAAACCCTTAACCTCCAATATCTCTCCCTCTCTAAACCCCTAACCCCCAATCTTCCTCCTTCTCTTTAATCCCCTTACATCCAATCTCTCTCTCTCTCTCTCTCTCTCTAAAATCCTAACTCCCATTTTTATCTCAAAATCCCTAACAATCAATCTCTCTTTCTCTGTTTAAACCCCTAACCTTCAATCTATCCCTCTCTCTAAACCCTTAACAACCAATCTCTCTTTGTCCCTAAAGGATGAACCCACAATATCTCTCTCTAAACTCCTAACCAAAAATATCTCTCTCGATCTAAAGTGATAAACTCCAATATCTCGTTCTCTCTAAACCCCTAACCCCCAATATTCCTATCTCTCTCTAATCCCATAACCCCCAAACTATGTCTGTGTCTCTAAACATATAACCTCTCTCCTTCTCTGTCTCTCTCTCTAAACCCCTAACCTCTAATATCTCTCTCTCTAAACCCCAATCTCTCTCTCTCTCTCTCCAAGTACCTAACCCCCAATCTCTCTCTCTCTCTCTCTAAACCCCCAACCCTTGATCTCTCTCTCTAAACCCCTAACCCCCAATATCTCTCTGTCAACACCTAAAACGTAATCCCCCTCTCTCTAAACCCCTCACCTACAATGTCTCCATCTCCCTCTTAACCCCTAACTACCAAACTCTCTATCTCTCTCTAAACCCCTAAATCCCAATCTCTCTATCTCTCTCTAACACCCTGACTCCCAAAATTTATCTCTCTCTAAATCCCTAACTCCCAATCTCTCTCTTCGTATCTCTCTCTCTGTATGTCTGTGTCTAAAACTAACACCCAATCTCTCTCTCTCTCTCTCTAAACCATAACCCCCAATCTCTGTCTTTCTCTCTCTCTATCTCTAAACCACTAACCCCTAATCTCTCTCTCTTCCTATCTATTTAAACCGGTAACCCATAACTACAAATCTTTCTCCCTCTAATCCCCTAAAACCAAATATCTCTCTCCCTCTCTATCTCTAAAACCCTAACCCACAATCTCTCTCTCTCACTCACTCTTTGTCTAAATACCTAAGCCCCAATATCTCTTTCTAAACACCGAACCCCCATTCTCTCTCTCTCTAAACCTCTAACCCATAATCTCTCTCTCTCTCTCTCTCTCTCTCTCTCTTAACACATAACCACCAATCTCTATATTTCTATATCTCTCTCTCTCTTAATCGACAAACCCAAATCTCTTTATGTCTCTCTAAACCCCTAATCCCATAACACTCTCTCTCCAAACCCCTAATACCCAATCTCTCTCTTCCTATCTCCTTGTCTTTAATCGCCTAACCTCCCATCTCACTCTCTCTAAACCCCTAACCCACGATCTCTCTCTCTCTCTCTCTCAAATCCCTTAACACGCTATCTCTCTCTCTCTCTAAAATCCTAGCTTCCAACCTCTTTCTCTTTCTCTCTTTCTATCCATCTATCAAAACCCCTAACCCCCCTCCTCTATTGCACTCTAAGCCCCTAACCTCCAATATCTTTCTCTTTCTTTAAACCCCCAATCTCTCTCTCTCTCTCTCTCTCTCTCTCTCTCTCTCTCTCTCTCTCTCTCTTTCTCTCTCTTTCTCTCTCTTTGAACCCCTAACCTCTCTCTCTCTCTCTGAACCCATAATCTCCAATATCTCTTTGTCTCTCTCTTTCTCTAAATCCATAACTCCCAATCTCTTTGTCTCTCTCTAAACCCTAACTGCTAACCTCATCTCTCTCTCTCTCTCTCTCTCTCTCTATAAATCCCTAACCACTAATATCTCAATCTCTCTCAACCTACCTTCTCTCCTTTTCACTCTCTCTCTCTAAACCCATAACCACCCATCTCTCTATTTCTATATCTTTCTCTTTATTCCTGTCTTTCACTCTCTCACAATGCTTAGCACCCAATATCTCTCTCTCTCTCTCTCAACTCCTAACCCCCAATATCTATCTTTGTAACCCCCTAACCCTTAATCTCTCTCTCTCTCTCTAAACCCCGAACCCCTAATCTCTCTATATCTAAACACCTAACACCCAATCTCTTCCTTTCTCTCTCCCTAATCCCCTAACCCCCAATCTCTCTATCTCTCTCTCTAAACCCCTAAACCCAAATCTCCAATCTCTCTCTCCCTGGACAACCCCCAATCTATTCCTCTCTCTCTCTAACCCATTAACATCCAATATATCCCTCTCTCCCTAAACCCCTCAACCCCAAATCTCTTTCCCTCTCTCTCTCTCAACCCCAACCACCAATCTCTCTCTCTATAAACCCATAAGCCCTACTCTCTCTCTCTCTCTCCATAATCCCTAACCCCCAATCACTCTTTCTCTCTCTCTCTAAGTACCTATCCTGTAATATCCCTCTTTGTTTAAACCCCCAACCCCCAATATCTCTCTCTCTCTCAAAACCCCTAACCCCAATCTTTCTCTTTCTAATTCTATCTCTAAGGCCCTCCCCTCCAATCTCCCTCTCTCTATCTTTTTAAGCCATTAAACCTTAATCCCTAGTCTCTCTCTCTATATATAAACACCTCACCCTTAATCCCTAGTGTCTCTCTCTCTCTCCCTCTCTCTCTATCTATCTATCTCTCTAAAACCCTAATCATGAATCTATCTCTCTCTCTAATCTCCTAACCCCTCAGCTCTCTCTCTCTCTCCCTAAATCCCTAACCACTAATCTCTCCATCTCTTTATCTAAACACCTAAACCCCAATCTCTTTCTATAAAACCCTATCCTGATCTCCCTGTCTCTTTAAAACCTCACTCCCAATCTCTTTGTCTCTCTTTCTAAAGCCAAAACCGCCGATCTCTCTCTCTCTCTCTCTCTGTCTCTCTCTCTCTCTCTCTCTCCCTCTCTTAAACCACTAACCCCCAATCTCTCTATATCTCGGTAAACCCCTAGCCCCTAATATCTCTCTCTCTAAACCATTAACCCCTAACCCACAATCTCCCTCTTTCTCTCTCTCTCTCTAAACCCCTAAAACTCAATCTCTATCTCTCTCTGAACTTGTAACTACCAATATCTCTCTTTCTAACTCTCTCTCTAAGCCTCTAACCTCCAATCTCTCTTCTCTCTAAAATCCTAACCCCCAATCTTTCTCTCTCAACCCCTAGCCCCTGATCTCTCTCTCTTTCTCTAAATATCTAACCCCCGATTTCCCCCTTTCCCTCTCCCTCTAAATCCCTAACCCCTAGTTTCTCTCTGTCTCTCTCTAAACCCGTAAACCTTCACCCTCATTCTCTCTCTCTCTCCAAACCCCTATCCTCCAATATCTCTCTCTAAACCCCTAATCCCAAATCTCTCACTTTCTCTCTCTCTCTCTCTCTCTCTCTCTCTCTCTCTCTCTCTAAATCCTAACTCCCATATCTCTCTCTAAATCCCTAACCATCAATAATCTCACTCTCTCTAAACCCATAATCATAATTCTACCCCTCTCTCTAAACCCCTAACAACCAATCTCTCTCTCTCCCTAATCCCTAAACCCCGAACCCCCAATCTCTCCCTCTAAACTCCTAACCAAAATCCCTCTCTCGATCTAAAATCCTAAACTTGAATATCTTGTTCTCTCTAAACCCCTAGCAACCAATCTCTCTCCTCCTATCTCTCACTCACTAAACACCTAACCCCCAATATTCCTATCTCTCTCTAATCCCATAACCCCCAATTTATGTCTCTCTCTCTAAACATCTAACGTCTAATATCTCTCCTTCATTGTCTCTCTCTCTAAACCCCTAACCTCTAATATCTCTCTCTCTCAACCCCAAACCCTCAATCTCTCTCTCTCTCCCTAAGCACCTAAACCCCAATCTCTCTCTCTCTCTAAACACATAACCCTAACCTCTCTCTCTCTATCTAAACCCCTAAGCACAAATATCTCTCTCTTTCACTCAATCTAAACCCTTAAATTTCAACCCCTCTCTCTCTCTCTCTATAAACACCTAACCCCCAATCTCTCCCTCTCTCTCTAAACCCCTAACCTTTGATCTTTCTCTCTACACCCCTAACCCCAAATATGACTCTCTCTTTCTCTTCAAACCCATAACCACAAATCCCTCTCTCTCTCTCTCTCTTAATCGACAACCCCAATCTCTTTAATTCTCTCTAAACCCCTAGTCCCCAATATCTCTCTCTCCAAACCCCTAAAATCCAATATCTCTCTCCCTCTCTCTTTAAATGCCCAACCTTCTATTTCTCTCTCTCTCTCTAAATCCATCATCCTCGATCTCTCTCTCTCTCTCTCTAAAATCCTAATTGCTAACCTCTCTCTCTCTCTCTCACTATCTCTCTCTCTATCTATCAAAACCCCTAACCTCCCCTCTCTCTCGCACTCTAAGACCCCAATCTCTCTCTCTCTCTCTCTCTATTTGAACCCCTAATCTCTCACTCTCTCTGAACCCCTAACCTAAAATATCTCTCCCTCTAAACTTCTAACCATGAATCACTCTATGTCTCTCTCCTTCACTAAAACCCTAACCCCCAATCTACCAATCTCTCTCTAAACCCATAAATGCTAACCTCATCATTCTCTGTATCTCTAAACTCCTAACTTATAATCTCTCAATCACTCTCCCTCTCTCTCTCTCTCTCTCTAAACCCCCAACCATCCATATCTCTCTTTTTATAGCTCTTTCTTTCTTCCTCCCTCACCCTCTCTCAACCCTTAACACACAATCTCTCTCTCTCTCTCTCTCTCTCTCTCTCTCTCTCTCTCTCTCTCTCTCTCTCACTCTCAACCCCTAACCCCCAATATCTATCTTTGTAAATCCTTAACCCCTAATATCTCTATATATCTCTCTCAACCCCTAACCCCCAATATCTATATCTATAAACCATTAAACCCTAATCTCTCTCTCTCTCTAAACCCTCGACCCCTACTATTCCTGTCTCTAAATCCCTAACACCCAATCCCTCCTTTTCTCTCCCTCTAAACCCCTAACCCCTAATATCTCTATCTCTCTCTCTAAACCCATAACCCCTAACCCCCAATCTATCTCTCTCTAAACAACCCTCAATCTCTCTCTCTCTCTCTCTCTCTAATCCCTTAACATCCAATATCTCCCTCTCTCTCTAAACCCCAAATATCTCTCCCTATCTCTCTCAACCCATAACCACCATTCTCTCTCTCTCTCTCTCCATAAATCCCTAACTCCAAATTTCTCATTCTCTCTCTCTCTCTAAGAACCTAACCTGCAATATCCCTGTTTCTTTAAACCCCCAAGCCCCAATCTCTCTCTTTCTAACTCTCTCTCTAAATCCCTCACCTTCATTCTCTCTCTCTCTTTATAAACCCCTAACCCCTACTACCTAGTCTCTCTATATTTCTATTTCTATCTATCTAAACCCCTAATCTCCAATCTCTCTCTCTCTCTCTCTCTAATCCCCTCACCCCCAAAATTCTCTCTCTCTGTCACCCTCCCTCTGTCTCTCTAAACCCCTAAGCCCTATTCTCTTCATCTCTTCCTCTAAATCACTAACCCCCAATCTATTTCTACAAAACCCTAACCCCGATCTCCCTCTCTCTTTAAACCCTTGCCCCCAATCTCTCTCTCTATTAACTCCTGGCCGCCAATATATCTCTCTCTGTCTCTGAACTCCTAAACACCAATCTCTCACTTTCTATATCTCTTTCTCTCTCTCTCTCTAAACTACTAACCCAAATCTCCCTATCTCTCTGTAAACCCCTAACCCACAATATATCTCTCTCTAAACCATTAACCCCCATTTCCTCTCCCTCTCTGAACCCCCAACAAGCAATATCCCTCTTTCTATCCATCTCCCTCTAAACCCCTAACACCTAATCTCTCTCTCTAAACTCGTAACCACCACTCTCTCTAATCCCTTAACATCCAATATCTCTCTCTCTCTAAACCCCAATTCTCTCTTTCTGTCTCTCTCAACCCCCAACCACCAATCTCTCTCTCTAAACACCGAACCCCTAGTCTAGTCTCTCTCTCTCCATAAATTCCTAACCCCCCAAATTCTTGTTCTATCTCTCTCTAAGCACCTAAGCTGCAATATCCCTCTTTCTCTAAACCCCCAACTCCCAATCTCTCTCAAAACTCGTAACCCGAATCTCTCTCTTTCTAACTCTCTCTCTAAATCCCTCACCTCCATTCTCTCTCTCTCTCTCTCTCTAAACCCCTAACACCTAATCCCTAGTCTCTCTCTCTCTTCCTATCTCTATTTCTATCTATTTAAACCCCTAATCCCCAATATCTCTCTCTCTCTCATCTCCTCACCCGCAATATTCTCTTTCTCTATCTCCCTCCTTCTCTGTATCTAAACCCCTAACCCCTAATCTCTTCATCTCTTTCTCTAAATCACTAAACCCCACTCTATTTCTTCAAAATCCTAACCCCGATCTCCCTCTCTCTTTAAACCGTTACCCCCAATCTCTCTCTCTCTCTCTCTCTCAGTCTCTCTCTCTCTCTCTCTCTCTCTTAACCCCTAACCGCCAATATGTCCCTCTCTCTCTAAACTTATAACCACTAATATCTCTCTTTCTATATCTCTTTCTCTCTCTCTCTCTCTAAACCACTAACCCCCAATCTCTCTATCTCTCTCTAAACCCCTAAACCCCAATATATCTCTCTGTAAACCATTAACCCCAATTTCCTCTCCCTCTCCGAACCCCTGATAAGAAATCTCCCTCATTCTATCTCTTTCCCTCTAAACCCCTAACACCTAATCTCTCTCTCTCTCTAAACCCATAACCACCCATCTCTCTCTTTATAAATCTCTCTCTCTGAACACTAACCTCCAATATCTCTTCCCTCTAATTTCCCAACCCCCAATATTTCTCTCTAAACCCCTAACCCCTAATATTTCTCTCTCTTTCTCTAAATATCTAGCCCGCAAGTTCTCCATTTCTCTCTCTCCCTCTAAACCATTAACCCCCAATATATCTCTCTCAGTCTGTCTCTAAACCCATAAAAATTAACCCCCAATCTCTCTCTTTGAACTGCAAATGCTCATTCTCTCTCTCTCTAAACACCTAACCTCCAATATATCTCTCTATCTAAACCCCTAACCCTCAATCTCTCCTTTTGTCTCCAATCCCCTAACATACAATCTCTCTCTCTCTCTCTCTCTCTCTCTCTCTCTCTCTCTGTCTTTAAAATCCTAACTCCCATCTCTCTCTAAGGCCCTAACCATCAATCTCTCTTACTCTCTCTAGACCCCTAACCTTCAATCTATCCCTCTTTCTAAACCCATAACGACCAGTCTCTCTCTTTCCCTAAATCCTGAACCCCCAATCTCTCTCTAAACACCTATCCAAAAATATCTCTCACTCTAAACTCCTAAACTATGATATCTTGTTCTCTCTAAACCCCTAACCACCAATCTCTCTTGATATCTCCCCCTCAATAAACACCTAACCACCAATATGCCTATCTCTCTCCCTCTCTAAAACCTTAAAACCCAATCTCTCTCTTCATATCTCCCTCACTTTAAATGCCTAACCTCCTATCACACTCTCTCTAGAAACCTCTCTCTCTCTCTCTCTCTCTCTCTATATATATATATATATATATATATATATATCAAAAAATTTAACCCACCTTCTCTGTCGTACTCTAAGCCCCTGACCTCCAATATCTTTCTCTCTCTTTAAACACCCAATCTCTCTCTCTTTGAACCCCTAACCTCTCTCTCTCTCTCTCTCTCTCTCTCTCTCCGACCTCCTAACCTCTAATATTTCTCTCTCTAAAATCCTAACCACCAATCATTCTCTTTCTCTCTTTCTCTGAACCCCTAACCCCCAATCTCTTTATCTCTATCTAAACCCCTAATTGTTGATCTCATCTCTCTCTCTCTCTCTCTAAACCCCTAGCTTCTAATATCTCAATCTCTCTCAATCACCCTCTCTCTCATTTTCTCTCTCCCTCTCTCTAAACCCATAACCACCCATCTCTCTATGTATATATCTCTCTCTCTTTCTCCCTCTCTCTCAGTCTCTCCCAACACTTAACAACCAATCTCTCTCTCTCTCTCTTAAACCCAAACCCCCAATCTCTATCTTTGTAAACCCCTAACCCATAATCTCTCTCTCTCTCTCTCTCTCTCTCTAAACTACTAACACCTAGTCTCTTTGTATCTAAATCCCTAACACCTAGTCTCTTAGTTTCTCTCTCCTAAAACCCCTAACCGCCAATCTCTCTATCTCTCTCTGTGAAACCATAACCCCCAATCTCTCGCTCTCTTTAAACACCTAACCCCTAATATCTCTATCTAAATGCCTAACCCCTAATCTCTCTCTCTAAACCCATAATGCCCAACTGCAAATCTCTCTCTCTCCCCCCTATGTCTCTCTCTAAATCCCTGACTGCTAATATCTCAATCTCTCTCAACCACCCTTCTCTCCTTTTCACTCTCTCTCTCTCTAATCCCATAACCACCCATCTCTCTATTTCTATATCTCTCTCTTTATTCTTCTGTCTCACTCTCTCCCAACGCTTAACACCCAATATCTCTCTCTCTGCTTCTCTCTCAACCCCTAACCCCCAATCTCTCTCTCTGTAACCCCCTAACCCCTAATCTATCTCTCTCTCTCTAAACCCCGAACCCCTAATCTCTTTGTATCTAAACACCTAACACCCAATCTCTCCCTTTATCTCTTCCTAACCCCCAATCTCTCTATCCCTCTCTCTAAACCCATAACCTCAAACCCCCAATCTCTCTCTCCCTGGACAACCCCCAATCTATTTCTCTCTCTCTATCCCATTAACATCTAATATATCCCTCTCTCTCTAAACCCCTAAACCCCAAATCTCTCCCCCCCCCCTCTCTCTCTCTAAGTACCTAACTTGCAATATCCCTCTTTCTTTAAACCCCTAACCCCCAATATCTCTCTCTTTCAAAACCCCTAAGCCCAATATTTCTCTTTCTAATTCTATCTCTAAGGCCCTCACCTCGAATCTCTCTCTCTCTATCTCTTTAAACCATTAACCCCTAATCCCTAGTCTCTTTCTCTCTCTCTCTCTCTCTCTCTCTCTCTCTCTAAACACCTAGCCCCTAATTCCTAATCTCTCTCTCTCCCTCTCTCTCTCTCTCTCTCTATCTAAACCCATAATCCTAAATCTCTCTCTCTCTAATCGCTTAACCCATCAGCTCTCTGTCTCTCCATATCCCTACTCTCTCTCTCTCTAAATCCCTAACCTATAATCTCTCCATCTCTTTCTCTAAAAACGTAACCCCCCAATCTCTTTCTATAAAACCCTAACCTGATCTCCCTGTCTCTTTAAAACCTTACCCCCAATCTCTCTCTCCCTCTCTCTAAACCCCTAACTGCCAATATCTCTCTCTCTCTAAAATCCTAACCACCAATCTCTCTCTTTCTATATCTCTTTCACTCTCTCTCTCTCTCTCTCTCTAAACAACTAACCCCCAATCTCTCTATATCTATGTAAACCCCTAACCCCCGATATCTCTCTCTCTAAACCATTAACCCCATTCCCTCTCTGTCTCTGGACCCGTAACCCACAAGCTCCCTCTCTCTCTCTCTCTCTCTCTCTCTAAACCCATAAACCCAATCTCTATCTCTCTCTAAACCTGTAACCACTAATATCTCTCTTCCTAACTCTCTCTCTCATCCTCTAACCTCCAATCTCTCTTCTCTCTAAAATTCTAACCCCTAATCTTTCTCTCTCAACCCCTAACCCCTGATCTCTCTTTCTTTCTCTAAATATCTAACCCCCAATTTCCCCCTTTCCCTCTCTCTTTAAATCCCTAACCCCTAGTCTCTCTCTCTCTCTCTCCAAACCCCTATCCTCCAATATCTCTCTTTAAACCCTTAATCCCCAATCTCCCACTTTCTCTCTAATACCCTAATGTCGAATCTTTCTCTCTCTCTCTCTCTCTAAATCCTAACTCCCATATCTCTCTCTAAATCCCTAACCATCAACACTCTCACTCTCTCTAAACCCCTAATAATCAATCTACCCCTCTCTATAAACCCCTAACAACCAATCTCTCTCTCTCCCTAAACCCTAAACCCCGAACCCCCAATCTCTCCCTCTAAACTCCTAAACAAAAATCTCTCTCTTGATCTAAAATCCTAAACTCGAATATCTCATTCTCTCTAAACCCCTAACAACCAATCTCTCTCCTCCTATCTCTCACTCACTAAAAACCTAACCCCCACTATTCCTATCTCTCTCTAAGCCCATAACCCCCAATTTATGTCTTTCTCTCTAAGCATATAACCTGTAATATCTCTCCTTCATTGTCTTTCTCTCCTTCTGATCTCCTAATTACTTCTACAGAAGATTCATGATCTCCTTCTGATGTGAGCAAACTCACTTTTGGAATTTTGGGTGATGACTCTACACAGAAGAGATACGATCTGCAATATGAGCGAGGATTACAGTATAGATTATTCCTTTACACTCTGTATTATAGTAGAACAGATGGGTTCTATTTTCGCATCTGGGGCAGCGACCTCTGTAGTTTTAGGGGTCAGTTATTTTTCTGGTCATTGGATCGGTGCACGCGAGATAAAGAGACCCGACCTCTCCATAGTAGAGGGTCTGTTTTTTTTTTCTATGAATTGGGTCGCTGAGGTAAGACCTGTGATTTCCCTTCTCCTTACATCAACATCGATGCTGCTTGTGCACCTGCTTGAATTTAAGCTAACAAATTTGGCATAGGGCAGTATACAAGGTGCGAACTCTGCACTTTTGATACATATTTGCCTAGCACTCTGATAAGAGTTTCATGTATTGATCTGGTTGTATTTATATCGATAGATAGAGTGGGTATATTTTAATGACCACTGGATATATATGTAATGATAGAGTTATAGATTATAATTAGAAACCTTTGTTTATTCACTTTAAATTCCTTAACGGAGTCTTGATCCTCGCATGTTTGTTTATGCATGAGGACAAGACAGATTTCGTTTAGTTTCTGAGCCCGACGTGTTTTTTAAAGCATTGATGCATTTATACCCAGTAGATATGAAACACTAGCCTATAGCGAACAGGGTTTGGATGTGTCGAATGCTTTATGGATATTCTTCTTTGTTCTAATTCTATGTTGGATGCATTATGAATCTGTTTTCTTAGATCTTCAATTGAGTGAATGCGTTATGCATTTTGGTTCAGCTTCTTAGATCATTGGTTGTGTATATTGCTTTATGGATCTTCTTCCTAAATCTCTATCTAGGTTAAATGCATTATGAAGCTGTAACCCTATCGATTTTTATTTTTAGGAAGAAACCCTGTTGAGTTCTTTTGATACTACATTGTGATGGAATGCCTAGAGCTCATGTTTATTTCTGTATGAGTGTGAATGTTGGAATCGTATTCCCTGTTGAAATATTGGAATCATATTACCACCGGAACTATATTTCTATGTCGAGTACTAGTTTTATGCTACACCAATTATATATATGCTGGTATATTTACCCTGCTGTTAAGAATGCTTGAATCCCTATGGTCTCTTTGTCTAAGTGATCTCTGTGTACAAAGTGCTTCCAATAAATTCGTGAGTCTCGGTGATCTTTGTGTATGTTTGTGTTACACAATCTCCCGAGTTTGTGGTAGATGAACTTTGTTACTAATAGTTTGATAGAAGTTCCTTTAGTACTGTGTTAGAGTATTGATATTACCTTTGTATATTATATGGTAGAGAAGAGTTGTATATAATCCTTTACATAGCAGTCCCTTCAATGTTGTGATAAATTATATTGGGGAAGTACATATATGGTATCCCTGAGATTTAGCTATGGTAGAATGCAATTGGAAGGGACAGCTCGAATATTGGGTCCTAGTGTTATCCTTGCAATTTCGCTAGGAAGGGACAAGGACAGCTAGGATGCCGAACCCCTGTGTAAATTTTTTTGTTAACTATAGGAATGCTACAACTTGACTTGCATAAGGTGAATTGGAAGGGGATAGTGTAAATTTGAAGCCCCTATTATATTGTGATTGTATTTGGCAAAGAAAATATTATGTTAATCAGAATACCTGGAGAAAGTGGAAATGCAATTATTGTAACAATTGCTTTGCAGAATCCGTCTGGACTGTTGAATAATAATATAAATTTCTTTGTTGACGTAGCCCATGGATTTGGGTGAACCACATACATATGGTCTCCTATGTGTGATTTTGATGGTCTCCTATGTGTGATTTTGATGGTCTCCTTTGTGTCATTATGATCATCATTGTTTAGATTTGTGTTAAAATTTTGTTAATTATGCAAAGGATATTTTATGTCGAAGTATTTCATTAAGAGTTAGGATATGAGCTTAGTATGATGGATGAATTAATTGGAATATATGTTTATAAGTTATTTGAAGTAGTTAATATTGTTAAGGTGGTGAAAAGATGTAATGATACATATGTAATTGCCTCAAGTAGGATACCTCTCTTGCATTATGTATGCCAAATAATTGTTAGTAAATTACTCATCACATTGTTGATGCAAGGATGGCAGATCCCTGGTCCGTAACATAAATAGAGTTGTTTGTGGAGATTTTTAATATGAAGGAAATTTTGAAAATTTAACCCAAATGCTAATGAACAAATTGGGTATGTGACATATCATATCAGAGCTATAGGTTACAAACACTCGGGCCTATTTGGGCTCAGGCGGAGGAAGAAATTAAATGTTGGTTGAACTAGCAAGGGAACTCCATCTATAAAGACGCGACAAAAAATGTCATCTCCAAGGATTGGCAAGAGGTAACCAAAAAGTTGCCTTCAAATTGCAAGAAAGTGTGTCCCATTGCTAAATCATTATAATGATATAACGTTGGCTATGTTAAGGAAATTTTCTTCTTTTATACATATACAAACGATAGGTAATTTCAAATTGTATAGGAGTATCAAGTAGATCCTCATCATAGTTTGTTGGTATTGTATTTTCTATTAAGAATTACTAGGTGCACTACCTATGAGCTTCATTAGGTTATAATGTAGTATTATTAGTATACTCCAAGGAAGTGAGCTTGCTTGATTAGGTGAAGTCACTTGAACACCTTCAATTATAATAGCTACATTTTAGTTGGTATTGGATAGTTTGTACATATTCTTTTGACAGTTTCATGGAATGCTATATAGAAAAATATTTCCTTCGTAGATGTTATGGAATATGATTGGGTAAAACACTTGTTTGATTTAGTAGGTAGGAAGTTATAGCTACGTATTAACAGATGCATCCCTCTAAATAAAATTTTGTCCTCAAGTACCAATGATAGAATGTAGATCGTTTTACTTAGGTTTTGGTAGTATGCTTATTGCAAAATATATGTTGATTCTCTTTCATTTTCTCCTGTGGATCCAATAATATGGAGTCCGTATAGAATATAGCCTAAGTAATTGTTACTCTTGAATATTGATATCCATAATGAATTGGACATACCTTTAGTTCATGGTTAAATATGTGAATGAATTCATGTGGCAAGATGATTGATGTGTTTGAATATTATTTTGTTTATGAAAAATTGTCATTTTGTTAAATGTTAATATTTTATTACTTAACATAAATTGTATTTCATTATAGAGGTATAAAGCTTCTTATCGTTATTAGAGTTTTAAGGATAAGCATAAAGGTGTATTATTGTCTAGAATTGCAAGCAGTTCTCTTAGGGGTTTAAATGATCTTATTTTAGAATGCATATGATTCTAATTATTTTCTCCATATATTTTTAATAGACTCCTGGTAGGGTTTGTTATATCTTCTAATAGAGATTGGTGTGTACCAAGTTAAAGGACACACGATTTTTGCACTTCAAAGTTGAAGGTATGTTTACTCATCTTAGTCATTCTGATAGGGTGATGGATAAATTATTTAGGTATTAATGGAAACTAATATAAAGCATGAATCACTTTGATAAGATTTCTCTATGGGATTAGAACAAATTCTGTTGCAAAGTTTTTAAAAGACATAAACCTTGAAAACTAATGAATAACCAAAGGTAATAGAGTAGGCTAACTATGTGTTTGATGATATTACTAAGTAAGAAGGTTGTATTGAGGTTCAAAGTCTTTAATCCATTACATCTTGTTAATGGTAGGAGTTTGATTAACGGATCTTGTTAATTGTAGGATTTTGATTAAAGGAATAGAAGAATCCTAATCTTTTTATGATTGATTAATCATGGGATCTTTTAAAAATTAGTATGGAAAGATTAAAGAATCTTTAGATGATGAGTCTCAGGTTGAAATGAATCTATATGTAACTAAATGTTTAAAATATGATACTAACATGTTTGTTTGTTAGAAAACTTGACCCCAAACTCATACTAAGTATTTTGAAGAGTTTACATTTATACATTGGAATGAATAGTAGAGGATGCACAAGTTAATTGAATGAGCATATGTGTAATGCTATTGAGATAATTATTATGGAACTAATATGTTCAGTTGTTGGGAAATTAAAGCAAATACAAATTTTCTTTTGTACTAACATTGCAGGAGGTTATCATAATTACAACTGATGTCATGACCAAAGTGGAAAGTTGATTATAAATCCACTTATATGTTAAGATTCAATATGCTAAGATAGATAACATAGCTAGTCAATTCAATTTCACAACAATAGCATAAACAGGATCACTGAAAGAACAACAGGCACAACATAAAAACAAGAGACACAGATTTATCCTGGGAAACTCTCATGGGGTAGAAAACCAAACAAAACTTCCTCAATATAGATGATCAACAAGTACAAATATGTAGTCCCCAAATAAGAGATACTTCTCCACTCCTTCTCCTCCTTTGCAGATCTCTTTGTCTCCTATGCGAGTTCACAAGTGAGTGTGTGTGTTAAATGAGGAACACACCTCCTCTATTTATACTTTACATTCACTTGACATTTTACCTACCTAGCTCGGCCTCATAACTAAATGACCAATTACTAACTAGACTGACTTCTCTAGGGTACTTAAACACCCCTTTATAACTGACTCTAGGGGAACTAATGCCCAGACTTACATTGGAGCTTTTACCTCAATGAAATTACATAATAATAACAGCCCGACAGAGGAATAAACATCTCCGGATATATAATAATGTCCCGATCGAGGAATAAACATATTGGGATAATAAAGTACAAAGAGAATATTCTTGGAAGTTACAATATTTCAACACTCCCCCTTAACGAGAAGGATATTCTAACAACATCTGTAGGAGCAAGGAGTCATAAACTTGCTAACACCCAAAAACTGTTCACTACCTCATCTCCCTCATTACATGACTCATTTGTCCATATTTCCTACCATATTTGCCTCCAAAACCGTAAAAAACCATTAAAAAGCCTCCAAAAGGCCAAAAAACCATTACAAAAGCCTCCAAAAGGCCAAAACCCCCCTTTTTTCCCCAAAATAATTCAAATTTCCTCCGAAATAGAAAAAACCCTCTAAAAAGGGAATAAAATATACAAAAAAGAGGAAAAAGAGAAAAAAAGGAAGCAAAAACCCTATATAGTTGACCTAAACCATATGGTGCCCAAAACCATGGGTCAACACTCCACCACTAAAAACCTATAAATAGGTGATGGAGGCTCCCCATTTCATATTCCCAATTTCTCCCATCCTTATGCTGCCAAAAATTCTTTTGAAACCCTAGCTCTCCACTTGGAGCTAATTTCCCACTTGAGAACCTCTTTGGCCCATATCCAAAACACCTTGGAAGAAGGAGAAGGAACAACACTAGAGCATTGGAGAAGCCCCTCGACTACTGCAAAGGCTCCACCAACCTCACATTTGAGGTAAAATCAATACAAAACAAATTTACATAATCTTTTCATTGTCTTTTTATGCACATGCTTAGATTAGTTTATTGTTTTTATTTACTATCATATTTTACTGTTTATTGAACTGCTACTAAGGAGGCCCTTGCCCTTAGTAGGTGCTCATTTGCACAGGCTAGGGTGAAAACCCTAGCTACAGTTTTGGCGACTCCCCTAGTGTTCCTTTGAGTTTCTGGTTATATTTTTAGAAGTTTTTAGTTTTTTGCATTATTTTTTCTATTTTCCCCTTTCGGTTGTCCCTTTCGGCAGTTGGGTTTGCTGCCGTAAATCGCATATTTTTTCCCCACAACTATGATCTAACTACGGCTTTTAGTCTGTTTCCTACGATCTGACCACGGCTTTCAGTTTGTTTCCCACGATCTCCCCGCAATTTTCAGTCTATCTCCTGTGATCTGACCACGACTTTCAGCCTGGTTCTTGCAATCCGATCGCGGCGTTCAACCTATTCCCTGCGATCTCCACACGGCTTTTAGCCAGTTTCCTACGATCTCCCTGCAGCTTTTAGCCTATTTCCTGCGATCTCCCCGCAGATTTCAGCCTATTTCTTGCGATCTCCTCGCAGCTTTCATCTTGTTTCTTGTGATCCCCCTGCGGCTTTCAGCATGTTTCCTGCGATCGCCCCGCGACTTTCAGCCTGTTTCCTGCGATCCGCTCGCCCAGTTTCTCCACAGACCCGTGATCTATTTTTTGCACTTTTTTACCTTGTTTTGAACTGTGCACTTTGCTGCAATATTTTCTGCACCTGCACAACCACCTGTTCTATCTGTAGCCATACTTCCCTATAGCCTCTTTTTGCAGTTTGCTTTCTATTCCATTTATAGAGTTTTTTAAGTTTAAGCATTTCAATTGAAAAAAGAAAATTTTGCATTACAAGTTTAATTTCTACATTGTTATTATTAGTTAGGAAGTTGCCCACCCTGTGGCACTTTTGATTGGGTTCATTACCTCACATGCACAAACTCTGTCACCTAATTCAAGTGAACCCTAAAATACTGCTTAACACAACCAACATTCTAACCCCACTTGGGGAACACATAAGAATATTGTAGTTAGGTAGGACAGGGGGGATAGGCATCCAAATAACACCCCTCGGTCACTTAAACTTGAGACATAGTTGTTTTCCATTAGGTAACCAAAATCCCCTAGTATTTTTTGGCATGGTCACAACCAGTTTATCAGAGGGCCTCTCCCTTAGGAGGGTTGAAGTAGCCAGACTAGTTCCAGAGGCCTGAGTGGAATAACCGAAGGCTACCTACTCATTGGTCTGTGTGTGGTGTTCTCTTTAGGCCCACACGGTGATAGGACTAGAGTTGCAAATTCACCTTTTTCTGGATGTGTCATGAACGGGGTATCTTAGTTGCCTTTCTTCTAGGATTGTCTTACCCAGTGTCCCTCCCGGTAGGGGGATATATTTAGCCACTTGGCTCTACTATCCATATTTTCTGACTTGGATTTCATCACCTTGTAGAGGATATGTCTGGTTGACTCATAATACTATTTAGCTAGGTGTTTGCATGCTCCCTTACCTCCCTTTGGTCTATCAAGTCCACTATTTTTATTTTTTTAGGAAACCTATTGCTTATTGGTATTCTGACCATTGTTGTTTACACTCTGCTTATTGTAGCACAACTATTACAGTGAGTGTTTTGAGCTGGTTGTTGGCTCGAGTCCCGTATTTTTTGCGCTCTCCTTCTACACACTCGGCTGCATTAGGATTTTTGAGCTATTTTTCACTGGACACAACCCCCAGATACTTGACACCATCTGTCACCATTGAGTCCCAAATACATTCTCGATGCCTTTGGGGTGAGCCCCCATAGCACAGTTCACTGGACACCACCTGTCATAGACGTAGAGATTCATCACTCGACTCCACTCGTCGATGACATAGATCTCTGTTCTCCAGCATAGATGCCCCTTATTTTACCTCTAATTCTAAGGAAGAGTACGAGAACCACACTTATACTGCACCAACCAGTCCCACGGTTGGCATGAATTCCAACCCTTTCTTTGTAGGGACCATTGGTGGAGCATCCACCACCACCCCAGCTACCACACCCACTTTAGGTATGCCCTCGATGGGACCCACACCCACCATTCCGGTCACTGTGCTTATTCTAGTGGCTACCATACCCAACCCATCCTCCCTAGTGACTCACACTACGCTTAGTGGCATAGGACAATCCCATACCACCTTCGTTCCTCCCCCTGTGGGCAACATCCCCAGCCTGAACCCATCCCCTCCACTTGGGGGAATTATCCCCAACGTGGCCACGACCATCAGTATGTCACATCCTTCTACTAGTTTTCCATTCATGGCTAGTCTCAACCTTCATGATCTGGCTAGACTGACCAACAATCCCATCAAACACGACTCTGCGTGGCCTCACATGCCCACCAAGATCCCCTCCGACATCCCTAAGTTTGAGGGAAAGGAAGGTGAAGACCCCCAAAACCACATTATGTCCTTCCATCTATGGTGTTCCTCCAACTCCATAGTGGATGACTCTATCCAACTATGTCTATTACAACGCACCCTCACTGGCTCTGCAGCTAAGTGGTACATCGAGCAGCCCCATGGGACCCATGCCACCTTTAATTCCCTTGCCTCGACCTTCCTGCAGTTCTTTTAGTTACCTGTCTACTATGATGCGGGAGTTGAGATCCTACTATCTTGTAGACAGAATACGGCCACCCACATCACTAACCACATTCATGAGTGGCGTCGACGCCGCAGCCTCTGCAAAATCAAGTTAGATGACCATATCTTCTTAGATTCATTTCTAAAATCTCTCCTTCCTATCATTACCATGGATGTGGCATCCGAGCAACCCCAGTTTGAAGAAGAGGCTATCCTCAAAGCCCAGCAATTTGACCTTACTTACGCCCAGTCTGGTTATCTGTATACCATTATACCTGACGCCCCTAACAGCGATTCCTCCCGACATGATGCGTTGAGGGAATCCCATGCCACAGATGGCATCATTGACTGCATTGCCTCACATAACCATCCCTTTTCCATAGCATGTACTATCCCTGGCCCTGACCTTTCACGGGCTACATCCCACTCTGGAGCAACCAATTCATATGCTCCCATGGCACATCACCACCATTTCCATGGACCCTCATGTCCACCTCAGTGCTTTGGTCATGCATCCACCGCTTACACCCCCCCAGTCGCACCTCATCCATATTACCACCTGTAGGCCGCACAAGCTCCTGTATCCTCTCAAGCCCCCCTTGCTTATTATCTGCCACAGGCAGCACCTACGGTAAACCCACAACCCGTCACATAGATGTATCAGCAACCCCCACAAGGTTCAGCACCGGCACCGCCTCCACCCACTTATTATCCACTGCAGCCTGCTCCCGCACCTGCCCAACCGCAAAACCCACCTTCCACCCAAGGGAAAGTGTATTCCCAACAAAATCCACAGCAGAACCAAAATAACCAACGCCAACAGGGATAGCAAAACTACAGCAAAGGATGTAACTGCGGGAATAACCCCCCTCCAGACCTAGGTGGCCAACCCCCTAATCCTGCAAACAATAATAATGCGGCACCTACCAACCAAAACCCCGAGAGGCCGCCCAAGCAAGCCAAAAATCCTAATTTGCGAACAAACCATCCTTGTTCTATTTGCAGGGTCTATCGCAATTACACACTCGCTTGCCCACAATTAAAGTAGGCTCGACAACTCTGGACTGATGATGCCCACCGCCAAGGGCAAGCGGCTCCTCAGGCACCACCCAAGCACCCACCACCTTAGACTCAACCCTTGGTGTTATAAAACCCTTTACCAACCCAAGGCATAGTGAATACTCAACCGTTGGCTCCCTCTCAAGGAAATGTGCCACCACAACAGCAAATCACTTATGCCGCTCCTGATCAACCCATGCTAGACTCAGGTACCCATCACTTGTTAGTGATGTCATCCACCGATGTCAACCTTCAAACCCGTTGGAACCAATATGGCTCCACCCCTGAAGCCCCTCCCACTGACAAAAACACCTACACTCTTCCCACCGATCAGTCATTATGCATACCTACAATTCCACTAGATGGAGCCTCCAAATCCCCTCGCTTCCCACTTCATCACATCAACAATAACCCCAATGCTCGCGCTGCATCTAATTACAACATTGTAGACAATTTAGCTCAGTCCCCTGCAGCCACGTCTGCATTGGAGGTCTTAAAAAACTGTCCTACACAACGCAAGACTTTGCTATCAGCCATTGGTGCTATTGACCAAAATGATTCACAAATGATGGCCTTTGATTTGGACCAATCGTAACCCTGCATGCCTTCCACTTTAGCATTCCAAGTTTCTGTATCTATTCGGAATCTTGTCATCCATCGGTGCATCATCGATGAGGGTGCCTCTACATGCATTATGTCCACATTCATTTAGCAGAAGTTGGGATCCCCTACACTCCAACAGTCCACGACTGCATTGCGAGCCTAGAACGGCCGTTCGGCTCAACCCCAAGGTCTCTTAGCTAATGTCCCCATCCAGTTGGCTGGTAAAACAATGCTTATTGACATAGAGGTCATGAATTCCCAACTTGATTATAACCTCTTACTTGGCCACAGTTACATGTACTCCATGCAGGCGGTTGCCTCAACCATTTTTCATACCATGATGTTCCCCCATGATGGACGCGTGGTCAAGGTTGACCAACTCACCTATTATGATCCCAATGCCCCCGCTACACCCGAAAACGTTCTCCCCATCATCAAACAACCTGTTTGTGGTGCATCTACCTCGTTGGTTTCCTCAGTGGGACCTGGATTTTACTCAGATACATTGATAACCTCAACATTCCAATCTATTCCACCCCCATCACCAGTGACCGAAATATCTGACTTATGTACCTTTCCCACAATACACCACCACCAAACCATCAACCACCCTTGCTCCCCCAACCACCATTGGTAGCTAGTCATGTTGGTGTTACACCCATCCATACAATCCCCTTCCTATTCTCCCCTTCAGGAGTAGTAAGCGCCCCGGTTATGGCTACTCTCAGCCTCCCTGGGTTAATTTTAGGACTACCTGTGTGGTATATCACACCTCCTGTTTCTCCCCCCGACACAAAATGTTGTCCTACAATCGGTGCAACCCATCACCACTACTAGTCAACCACCTCCTGGTGTCACTACTTCCTCATCCACTAATCCATCCCCGCTTATCAAACACACTAGGGGCAGAGGCCCACAACCATACACTACTTTACCCCCGCCCAAAATGGTTAAAAACCCCCCCATTTTCGCGCTCCTCCCAAATGCTCCTTGTGTGATGATTTGGGCCATGCTACCCATCAATGCTCACAATTACCCGCATTACAAGAGCACACGCAAATGATTGACAACAACCCCAAAATCCCAGTTGTCCAACTCGACCCTACCCCTAAGCCTCGCGATAAATCACTGCATACCAATCACCCTTGTGCAATCTGCGGTATTTATGGCCATTACTCACATCACTTCCCTAATCTCCCAGATTACAGAGCCTCCCTCTATGAGATGAATAACTTGGACCTCGAGACGGCTCCCCCCACCATTGAAGAGATCCACCACCCAACATCCCCGCCAACCGGAGAGATTAATACCATTTATATGATTTCTTCTACTAGCACTCCCTCGTCAACCAATTTGACAACCCAAAGTTTCCACAATGATGAGGAGATTCGCGAGGCTCTTACTGCACCTGATTACCCCTGGGAGGATATGCACCATCATTCCTATTTCCTCCCAGAAGAATCCTCCTCCACCATAGCCACCCAATTCTCGATTGAGTCCAAATATTTCCTCCCCACCAAAGTCGACTGTAAAGAGCCCATTCCCACTCCCGATGCCTTCAAGGAAGGTAACATGGCCAATATCTACCCCATAATCCACATTGATATCTCTGCCCCTGCTAGTGCTCTTGAAATCATTACGTTAGGAACGTCCTGCACTGAGTACGAGATCAAAGAGTACAAATTTTTTTTCCAAGAGTTCGACGATGTCTTTGCCTGGTCCTATACCGAAATGCCTGGTCTTGACCTTGCTATCATAGAGCACCACATTGACACATGGCCAGATGTACCCCCTGTTCACCAAAAATAACGCCCCATTCATCCATCAAATCTCCCCGCCAATAAAGCCGAGATTGAGAAACTTTGCACAGCAAGATTCATTTATCCTATTGCATACACCACTTGGGTTTCTAACCCTGTCCCTGTTAACAAGAAACAAGGCACCATCCGAGTATGTACTGAATTCCTTGATTTAAATCGAGCATGTCCCAAAGACAACTTCCCCACACCATTTATTCACCAGCTCATCGATGCGTGTGCGAGGCATGATGTCCTATCCTTCATGGACGGTTTCTCAGGATACAACCAGATTCAAATCCGCCAAGAAGATCAAAACAAGACTACCTTCACCACCCCATGGGGCACCTTTGCCTATCGTGTCATGCCTTTCGGCCTTAAAAATGTTGGCGCCACCTTCCAGCGGGCCATGACCTATTTTTTTCACGACTTGGTCCATATCCTATTAGTCTGTCTTGACGATCTCACAGCATGTTCCAAGAAACGATCCGACCACCTCAATGACCTCCGGCAAGTTTTTCTGCGTTGTCGCACGTATCAGATCCACTTAAACCCACTCAAGTGCGTCTTTTGCATTCCTGCAGGCCAGTTGTTAGGTTTCATTGTTTCCCACAAAGGAATCGTTGTAGACCCCCTCAAAATTCAAGCCATATTAGACCTTCCTGCACCACGCACACTCCGACATCTACAGAGCTTAGAGGGGAAATCTAATTTCCTCCACCGCTTCATCCTTGATTATGCCACCACGGTTCATGGTTTCTTACGTCTGCTTCGCACTCACATACATAGTGCATCCTGCCTCGGACATGGGGCATATATTCTAACTGACTTAGAAGGCCACCCCTTGTGCAACCCACGTAATGGGTTGTATCTTAAACACTTTTATCCTTAACAATCCGGTGGACCCGCTGGTCTGTATTGTACAGTTTTATTTCTTTTTGTTTTCCAATTTTTTCCATGCACGTCGCCATCTTGATTTGCATGCCACATTGGTCGTTGTCAGTTTTTAGCATTCCTTATACCATCGAATTCAGTTTTTCGAGCCCGTGATGATGCTTGAGATCATTTCTCGCTCTCACCCTCAGCTTTTTGGGGTATTTTTTCCAAAACGCCCCCCGTTGCCTTGGCTTGCATGCCACCTCCGCCATTATCCATTTTTGACACTTTTTATATTGCTGGATTTAGTTTTCCGAGCTGGTGATGATGCTTGAGATCATTTCTTTCTCTCACCAGGAACAATTTCAACATTGTGTCTCGACACCTTGCTGCCTCGATTTGCGCACCACATCGGTCACCATCGAACTGTTACACTTTTTTACATCAGCCATTCACTCCATTCATACTACAATTATTTCATTATTTTTCCACCATTCATCATCCTGTTCTTGGTTCTCATTGATTTCCCTTGATTGAACACTTCCTCCTTGCTTGGCCATTCCTTTTGTTCAGTATAATTTTATCCCTTTTTCGGGACGGACAAGTCCTTTACGAAAAAGGCACTTAGGGAGTTTTTGTTAAGCTCTTTTCTAACTCCTAAAAAAAAAATGAAAATATCGTCGAGCAATCTTGCTTCCTTTCATGCTCGTTAAAGTACCTAAACGGGCGTATATCTGATATAAGTTTAACCCTTTTCCAGACTTGGTAGACTAATTACGAAAAAGGAATACTCTAGTCACACTGGCTAGAAGATTTCTTTATTGCATCCTTTTATGCTTTTTCGGGCCTTGGAGACTAACACATGAAAAAGAACCCCCTTGGAGTCTTCTTTTTGCTTTCAGACTCTCTAAAATTGAAAGCAACCACGAGCATGCACCATCCTGGGCTCGTACAAATCCACACAATGGTACCATTCCATTATTTCAGAGTCTTCTTATTGCTTTCAGACTCCTTAAAATTGAAAGCAATTGCGAGCATCATGAACTGTCCTGGGATCGTATAAATCCACATGATAGTACCATTTTGAGCACATTTCTTCCAGCTCCTTCAAACATAAAGAAGTCCCCCTCGTGCCTCTCAGCACTGTGATTGATCATCTCGGTAGCACCCCCAATAAGGTCGCCTTTGTTCAGAGTATTATGCAGTCTCCTGCCATCTTACACCAACTTGAGTATCACTCATCCTAGTCACCATCCTTGATCCATTACAACTATGATCCCTTTCCCACCAGTCATTTTCATATGTTTCCCGATCACCCCCGCCATCATACTCTAAACAAAGGAAGTTTGAGTCCACCCCCTCTATCTTCCCAGTTATTCCCCACCCCTATAGTATGTCAGTCCTACCATCAGTACTCTCACACTTCGGTTCTCCACCTCGTGCTCCTATCAAGGAAACATCATTGCCTTGGTAGTTGCAGGTCTTCCTCTGTCGACGCCAACCCATCTATTCCAGAGGATAGACCCAAAGGTCCCTGCGCGTTGGACTCATCACCATCTGTGGTGAGTGCCTATGGACCATTTTGAGAGGAGTCATTAGTTCCTCTCCGATTGGTTGTTTCTCACATGCTCGACTTCAACACCTTGATCGGATCATTGAGAATCGCACAGGCTATATATCCCTTCAGTTATTGGTCGAAGACCCCATACTTCCCCTAACTCTAGCACATTGGTGAGTCACCTTGGAACACCCATTTATATGTTCCTGTGGATGTCTGGGTTGCATTGGCGATTGTATTCGGAAGCCATCCACTTATATGCTTCCTTGAGTACCTAGTTTTCAACTCCAGTTCAGTGTACCATTGAGAGTATGACTCCCTGTCATTATGATCTTCCAGTTCATCAGTTCCTCTGGTACCACACTGAGTACCACTATTGTTATTCCAGTGTATCAGTTCTTCAGCTCAGACATGGTCAACCCAGCAGTATATCCCAGATTTGTGTCCCCTCTGGACTCTTATGATGTACACAGTGGTTCTCCATGTATCTTTCAGGTCCCCATCTTTGGGCCTCATTGTTATTGTTTATATATATCTTGATACGAGCATGGGAATGCCTGCCTCGTCCATATATTGAGATTCTTCCTCATTCATTATTTGAGGCCATGTATCTTTCAGGTCCCCATTTTTTGGACCTCATTGTTATTATTATAGATCTTGATATGAGCATGGGTATGCCCGCCTCGTCCATATGTTGCGATTATTCCTCATTCATTATTAAGGTCATGTATTTTCAGTTTTTGTTGTTTGTTCGGGACCATTGTTCCGGGCTCTAGTTCGTTTCTTCTCCTCTCCCCATCCCTAGAAAACCATAAAAGACATATGATGTCTATCGGCCATACGATTAGCTCCTTCCCTCACACATCAGGGGGAAATCTATTAACACCCAAAAAGTGCTCACTACCTCATCTCCCTCATTACATGACTCATTTGTCCATATTTCCTACCATATTTGCCTCCAAAACCTTAAAAAAACATTAAAAAGCCTCCAAAAGGCCAAAACCCCCCTTTTTTCCCCAAAATAATTCAAATTTCCTCCAAAATAGCAAAAACCCTCTAAAAAGGGAATAGAAAATACAAAAAAGAGGAAAAAGAGAAAAAAAAGGAAGCAAAAACCCTATACAATTGACCTAACCCATATTGTGCCCAAAACCATGGGTCAACACTCCACCACAAAAAACCTATAAATAGGTGATGGAGGCTCCCCATTTCATATCCCCAATTTCTCCCATCCTTATGCTGCCAAAAATTCTCTTGAAACCCTAGCTCTCCACTTGGAGCTAATTTCCCACTTGAGAACCTCTTTGGCCCATATTCAAAACACCTTGGAAGAAGGATAAGGAACAACACTAGAGCATTGGAGCAGCCCCTAGACTACTACAAAGGCTCCACCAACCTCACATTTGAGGTAAAATCAATACAAAACAAATTTACATAATCTTTTCATTGTCTTTTTATGCACATGCTTAGAATAGTTTATTGTTTTTATTTACTGTCATATTTTATTATTTATTGAACTGCTACTAAGGAGACTATTTTCCTTAGTAGGTGCTCATTTGCAAAAGCTAGGGTGAAAACCCTAGCTACAAAACTACATCAAAGTGATACATCTATACATCATTGGAAGTTTTCTTCAATCATCATCAGTAACTCAAAACATCTACTGGAACATCTTCAGTATCTTCAATACTGGAACATCAATATCTTCAGTACTGAGCCTTCATCTTCTGCAGAACTCGATCACTCGATCAACTACATCAACAACATCATCTCGATCTCTTGATCAACAACATCATTTGGATCTCTCGATCAACATCATCATCATTTGGATCTCTTGATCAACAACATCATCTAGATCTCTCGATCAACAACATCATCATTTGGATCTCTCGATCAACAAAATAATCTATATCTCTTGATCAACAACATCATCTATATCTATCGATCAATAGCATCATCTAGATCTCTCGATCAACAACATCATCATCAAGATCTCCTGATCAACAGCATCATCTGGATTTCTCTATCAACAGTCTCATCGTCTGGATCTTCCGATCAATATCCTCATCGTTTGGATATCTTGATCAACAACCTCATCATCTGGTTCTCTTGATCAATAGCCTCATCGTTTGGATCTCCCAATCAACAGCATCAACATGTGGATCTTCTGATCAATACCCTCATCATCTATATCTCTCGATCAACAACCTCATCATCTGGATCTACCGATCAACATCATCAACATATGGATCTTCCGATCAATAGTCTCATCGTCTGGATCTCTTTGATCAACAACATCAACATCTGGATCTCTCGATCAATAGCCTCATAGTCTAGATCTCCCGGTCAACAACATCATAATATGCAACACACATTATCCAATTTGGGGATGATCAATCCCTCTCACTTTAGGACATAAGTCCAAGGATGATACAATCCTGATAAACTTACGGGATGATCAATCCCTATCAGTTTAAGCCACCATATCATGTCTAAGGACAATGTAATCCAGATCTGCTTACAAGATGATCAATCACTATCAATTTATGACACCACAACATGTCTAGGGATGATGCAATCCATATCTACTTACATGATGACTAATCCTTATCAATTTAAGACATGACAACATGTCTAGCAATGATGAAATCTAGATCTACTTACAGGATGATCAATCCTTATCAATTTAAGACAGCACAACATGTCTAGGGACGATGCCATCTAGATATACTTACAGGATGATCAATCCTTATCAATTTAAGACACCACAACATGTCTAGGGATGATGCAATACAGATCTACTTACAAGATGATCAATCCTTATCAATTTAAGACACCACAACATATCTAGATACGATGCAATCCAGATCTACTTACAGGATGATTAGTCCCTATAAATTTAGGACATAAGTCCAAGGATGATGCAATCCTGATCCACTTACGGGATGATCAATCCCTATCACTTTAGGACATTATTCCAAGGATTATGCAATCTTGATCCTCTTACATGATGATCAATCCCTATCACTTTAGGACATTAGTCCAAGTATGATGCAATCCTCTCATCCTCTTATACAAAGTGTAAGGACCACTTCATCAACCTCATTGTCGGTATAGGTATCCTCATCATCGACCTCATCATGGAAATAGGTAACCTCATCATCGATACAAGTATCCCCATCATCGATACAAGTATCCACACCATCAATACAGGTATCCTCATCATCGACCTTACCGTCAATATAGGCAACCTCATCATCGATACAGGTATCCACACCATTGATACGAGTATCCAAATATCATCATCGACCACACCAGTCCCCCTTTCGATGGAGGTCCTTCTGAACTACACCAAGCTTGTCTAAAAAATACTCAAAATTTACTCAAGAGAGAGGTTTGTTGAGTACATCAGCAACTTGTTCATCAATGCTCACATGCTTGAGCTTTATAGCTCCTTTCTGCACCATATCCTATATATAGAAATATCAGATCTCTATGTGCTTTGACTTATTATGGAACAATGGATTATCCGTCATCTTGATACAACTCTGGTTGTCACACAGGATCACAGTGGAGTCCATCTCTAATTCAAATAGTCCTGACAATAGCTTCCGAAGTCATATGCCTTCACAACTAGCAGAGCAAACTGCTATATATTCTGCTTCAGCTGTGCTGAGAGCCACATTGGACTGCTTCTTGCTAAACCATGAGATCATAGCATATCCCAGACAATAACATCCACCCGATGTGTTATTTCTGTCTGAGACACTTCTAGCCCAGTCTGCATCTGTATAACCATATAATCTGAAGTCATGATCTCCAACATAGTATAGACCAAAGTCTATCATACCTCTTCGGTACCTCATCACCTGCTTTAAAACTACTAGGTGAACACATCTAGGCTCAACTAGATACTAACTCAGGGTGTTCACAGCAAAGCATACATCTGGCCTGGTATTTGTTAAATACATCAATGAACCAGTCATCTGTCTGTAAATTGTAGAAACCACTGTCCATCATCCCATATCTCTACTTCACATTTTCCTTGACTAAGGAAAAATCTCATATGATCTCAGCGAAGATTATTTAACTTTGACATATACTCCCTCTGAAGTTGAGTTTTCTATATTTGATTATTGTCCTCCCTCTGTGACTAAACATCATTCACACTCTCCATTGAGTATCTTCTACATATCTATCCGTTCCATCTCTCGTCAAATGGGTCTATTGATATGAGCCTCAAGATCACTCGAACTCTATGGTGAGTTCCTTCGTGCATCTATCTGTATGTAGAAACCATCTTCAACCTTGTATCAAAGGTTGAAATCCACATCACCCGTGGTGATCATCAAGCTCATCAAATGACTGTCGATCCTGGGTACCTGTTGAACTCGTACAAATCCTTCTTTAATCATGTGATTTTCTATCGAATCTTGGGAGTTTGCTCGATATGCACTTCTTCTTAAATTACACCATTCAAGAGAATGATCTTGTCATCCATGGGTGTAATCTATCTCTGGAAGTGTGTCTAGACACTAGAGCAAACATCTCGTCATGATCCTCTCCCTCTTTCTAAGAGAATCCTCTAGCCACGACCCTTCCTTTGTATTTCTATAGTATGTTTTATTTGCAAGTCTTCTTGTCAAACAATCATCACTTGTTCTTTGGAACAAGTGTTCATCATCCTTCTTTTGTAGATCATAGCACAAGATCTTTCCTACAAATCAAATTTAATTACATGATTAGTAATACTTCATAATCATCAAATCATGTTGACATTCAATGATAACCTATTATGCATACTGATATGATTCACATAGTTATGCCACTATCTTGACCAATACTTTGGCACAACACTTTTCCATATCCTGTATGCATACAGTGGCCATCTAGATGCCTTCCATCTCTACCAGAACATACTATCAAGAGCATGCACAACTCCCAGCATGTTAGCAAAGAGGTTTCATTATAGACAAGCAACAATGAAATTTTTTGTCCTACTTACCCGTCATATGCATATTCTTAGTATATTGTTCAATGCTATATGAATGCTTACACTATGGATGATATATTTCCCGATTCTAGGAATACAAATATGCATATGAGCAATATCGTTAACTATTCAAAGATTCAATAAGTAATTCAAATAAAAAGTCAAATGCTTATCTTTTATGATTTGTGGGGTTGCCTCCATATGGATCTTTGCTTCCTTCTTGATCTCTACTTCCTTTCCATGTCATGATAGTATCATGAACTTGTGTCTTTGAGCTTTTATCTATCCTGTAGCACTATGCACCCTTAAATGTGCACTAGTTTCATCATTGTGTCATCCTCAATATCTCATGCATAATCACAAATTCATTAGCATAATATCTATAATATTAAAAACATTATAACCCTAAATAATCTTAAACAAGTACGGTCATAATCATTAATCAAACTATGAAACATAATATGCATAAAGACTTGATTACTCAAACTTATAACTTCATGAATAATCATTATCAATCATACAAAAGTATACTTATATAAGATCCTAACAAAAAGTAGGATTCTAACTCGATATAGGAAAAAATATCTGGATTATCATGCTTGCTAGTTATGTCTAACATACCCAAACAATGTCTTGTTTGTTCTTTTCAATGATTTAGAGACCTTGTGCTAGTAACCTGCATATCTCATAAGTTAAGCATTGTAGAACCAAATTATACATACCTCGTAAGTAGAGCTTGTATGTGATCAATGAATATGGATGAGTCTTTTTCTTCATGTCCCCATCATCATATATTGTTGATCTAGAACTTGATTTGTCTTTCTTTATGTACCTTTCATGTTAGTAGACAACATCATCCTCATACAACAGCACAAGTGCATTAGTACAATCATAAGTGTCATAAACCTAATCAATGAATGTATTATATCATGCACATACATTCATACTTTTACTAAGGTGATAAAAAAATCTAAAATTAATCATGATTGTACTAACCTCAATAATATGAAGACAAACATATCATGAACTTAATCATGAAACAGATTTCAAAACATACCTGTATCTCCTCAAGTCATACATGTCAAGATTGCTTCTAGGCTTCTCTATAAGGGTAAAACCCTAACAATCCAAGGTATATCACTTGTAAACAGCTTATATAGGTTCATGGTGCTAGTATTATAGAATATTAGTGCCATTTAAACCTCCTTCCTTGCTGCCCTATGAGTCTCCCAACTTTGCTAGGGTGTCTTCTTACTTGGAAATCCTAATTTTCAATCTCCTTCTTCCCACAACATCTTGATGGAAGATTAATATCTATGATGAATGGATTCCAAATTCATATTCAAAGTTTCCAATGTTGTATTAGGTTTCTCCAACATTGCATCATGTCATTCCATACCTAAAAATTGAAAACCCTAAGTGAGAGCTTCCTCCTCCTCTTCTTTGATTTCCTCCATTGAGCCATTTCAGATGTGTCATATTCTTTCTAGTGTATATCTGAAATTTAGGATCTGAAGGGTCTGAAACTTCAGTTCGTCATATCCTAGCCTATCATCTTTCCAACCCCGTAGGTTTGAGATTCATTGGATTCTCCATCAGAGAAATATGCTTAGTTTCCCAACATGATCTGTTTAAGGGATGAAACAACATATCGAACTTGTACTAAGTGCCATGTGTCACTATTTCAACTTCGGCCTCTTAAAATCAAACCTGTGAAAAAACCATCTGTGCCATAACTTTCACATTTTACAGAATTCCATTTGGAGCTTCCAATCCTAAAATATGACCTTTTTCTCTAGGTCACCTCTTTAGGGATGCATTCTGGAAGAGGCATAAACCCTAACTTGTATGGATCATATCTCAAAAAGTACAATGAATATCAGGTTGAAACTCAGACACAACGTATAGGAAAATTTCATCTTTGTCCTGTCCAAGTTTTAGATCCTAAACCTTCGCCAAAATTGATTTATATCGAAAGTTCCATGATTACTAGGTTTTGCTATACAAAACCCTAACTTTCAAATTGTCGCAAGTGAAACAAGTGTTGTAAGTTCCATACATTTCCTTCCTTCAAGATAGATATGATACCATGTTAAGATTCAATAAGCTAAGATAGATAACATAAGTATTATATTCAATTTCACAACAATACCATATACAAGAACACTGAAAGAACAACAAGCATAGCATAGACACAAGAGACACATATTTATCCTGGGAAACCCTCATGGGGTAGAAAACCCAACAAAAATTCCTCAATATAGATGATCAACAAGTAAAAATATGTAGTCCCCAAACAAGAGGTCCTTCTCCTCCTTTGCAGATCTCTCTCTCTCCTATGCGAGTTCACAAGTGAGTGTGTGTGTTAAATGAGTAATACACTCCCTCTATTTATACTTTACATTCACTTGACATTTTACCCAGCTAGGTTGGCCTCATAACTAAATGACCAATTACTAACAAGGTCGACTTCTCTAGGGGACTTAAACACCCCATTACAAATGAGTCTAGGGGAACTAATGCCCCGACTTACATGGGAGGTTTTACCTCAATGACGGAGGAATAAACACCTTCGGATATATAATAAGAGGAATAAAAATCTCCGGATAATAAAGTACAAATAGAATATTCTTAGAAGTTACAATATTTCAACATTATATAGATATGTTGAGCTAAATCGCCCAAGAGTGAGTGATGATTTACTTTACATTTTATTACAGTGTGGACTACGGGATTTTATGAACCATGATTGGTGTTAGACTTATGATTAATGATGTGTGATCATCAAAACGCATAGAATTGATAAGTAAATAGGTGAATATATTTGCTAATATTTTGCTGTTATTATGTTGCACATGGCAAATTAACAATTCTGCAAGAAATAGTAAATGATTGTTATTAAGTAAATTTCCTGGACTCAAAAGAGAATATTTGAGGGGAAAATAATATTTCCTAGACTCAAGTGAGAGGGCTTGTGGGGAAAGGAACTTTCCTCCAAGTAAACACCAAGTGTCAAAAATTGATCCAACACTGCTTTGATAAAGAAAATTTTCGTGGACTCAAGCAGAAGGCTGAGTGGAAAAGAAATTCCTGGACTCAAGCAAGAAGGCTTGAGGGGAATTGTGAAATATTTTGTGGTATCAATGGCAAAGACCAAGGCACAAATTTGACACATGGAAGATAGGACGTTGTTAAATTTCTTGAGGAGGAAATATTTTGACTAGCAATCAAAAGGGAGAGTAACCTCAAAGTGTAGCCAGTAAGTCCACACAAGAATTGATGATAGAACTAGAGGAATATTTTTGTGTTCAGTAGAGGGTTGCTAAAATTCTAAACTCAAGGGAGAGTTTGATGATCAACAAATTATTGTTGAATGATTTCTTTTATGATATAACAGTAGACCACATATTAATGATTTGTCTTGTAACTAGAATATTGGAGGCATTCATGTGTCAATGTTATGAATGCTTGAGTAAGCAAAAATTTCATCAAAGATGAGGATGAATGATAAATGTTAAACGTCTACTATTCAAAATTTTGTGAAGTATATGATGCTAACCTGTGAATGGTAAGGTGTGGAAAAATACTTGTACTTACCTTATGATTAAAATTGCAAATGGTTTAATTATGTTATGCTAAGGAATGTTGGAAAATCTTGTATGAGTTGTACAATGTGCAGGTTATGAATGATAAGGGCTTGCGAAAATCACGAAAATGTGAAGATGACAAAAGCAGAAGAACAAAGCAAGCAAAAGATGATGCAAGGAGGAAAAACAAACTGTTGAAAACCGAGGACAGTGTTATTCTTAAGGGGAGGAGGATGTAATATCCCTCCTTTATGTCCTATTATTTTGTAAATGATATTGTAATTGTAACTGTGTATGTGGCCCTAGTGAGGAGCTCAAGGCCAAGGCACCACCAGTGGACCTTCAAAGTATTGTTATGTTATTTCCTAAGCTATAAATTTTAGTGTAAATATAAGAGACGAAAGGCGGATGCAACAAAAACAACAGACAACTGAATCCACTAAGAGGTAAGATGGCAGAGAAGCCATGGGATTCAATTATGACGACAAGTGTCACCTCAATGCCATGGGAAAGGGAAGATAATAAAAAAATTTCCCGTAAAGGCCTAAAGGTTTAGTTTGCCATCCAATTGGAGGTTAGTTTAAGTCGGAGTGGTCTGAACCTAGGCACTAATATACTATCTTAGATAAATAATAAATAGTATTATCTTAAGAATTTATTGCATTGAGAGAAATGAGGTGCTCTACAACCCAGTATGGGGGAGATGTTGTAATGTTTGTGATGTAACGTTTGTTACTAACAAAATAATTAAAAAAATTCATGTGGGATCATAAAATAAAAAATTATGGAAAGTATTTAAAAAAAATCCATGTTGGTTCATAAAATAAAATATTATGAAAAGTAATTAAAAAATAGATGTTCGTTTATAAAATAAAAACTTAAAACTTAAACCCGGATCCATCAATCAAGAGAGATCAAGTTTCTTGAGTTTAAATTTAAAAAAACAATACACCTTAACAAATTGGATCCCTCTCAGTGCTTGATAGATATGGGTTTAAGTGTGAAAATCCTCATAACAGATCTAAGAGATGATGTATACCTCACAAGAAAGTAATTAATTAAGCAAGAAAATAGAAGAAGAGTGGTCAATGCAATATAATGACCAACAGAATAATAATACAGTAGAACTCGGATAGAAGCAAAAATACTTCACACACACCAATTAATTAATCACAATATGGACAAATAAATAGTACAATGCATGAGGATTCGAATGCCTAAGGTGGCAATTTGAGGTAGCCTTCATGGAGTGATTGAAAGATCACTGGAGTGTCATCGGAGCACAACTAGTAATCTATCTCATCGTCAGTGGAGTCATCAATGATCAAGTAATTGTCAACCATCAGTCAAACTGAGTCTAACTGAGTGTGGTGGGTGTAACTGAGTGTAACTGGAACTAATTGAATGAAGGAGGCTCAGTGGAGAGTGCATGAGGAGCTAACTAAAGTAAGAATAGGCAGTCAAGTCTCACTAGATGTCCATCAAAGTGATACAGTCAGTTGAGAGTCAGTCTAGCCTTAAATCAAGGAGAGAACTGAAGATAACTGAATAGCAGGTAAGGAAGGGCGCCTTTCTCATGTAGTAGGTGAAAGGAGGGCACACTAAGCTCTAGGAGGGATAAAACTGAGTGGAAGGAAGCTCCGGGTGATAGCTAACTTAGGGCTAGGTGCTGGGACTGATGACTGGGATGCATGCAAACCCTAAATAATGCATGAAAACCCTAAAAGTGCATGCATGACTGAAAATGCAAATAATGAAAATGCTGCTAGGACTAGGATGGAGTATAGGAATATCCTAACACCCCCCCTGAATCCATCCTGGTCCCTGGTAACTAAGACCAAAGGTCACCCAATATAATGAATAATAACAGTCAATAAACCAAGGAAATGGGGAAAACCTCATGGGAAAAATACACCCCCTCAAAATAGACTGTAAGGCACACACAAAAATAAATCCTCCAAACTCAAGCAGTTGTGATGCTTGGTCATATGTCTGGAGGTATCTTCTTCTTAGGAAGAAGTGGATCATGCTCAGAAAGCATTTGCTTGTACTTTCTCTTCAGATCGAATGTGATGAGAACAAATCCAAAAGTATGAGGATGATCCTTGAACATGTGATTCGAATCAGCTGAGGTAGGATCGAGTCTATGAATGTGTAGATAGTCTTTTGTCTTCTCCTTCAAACCATCATGGGTGAGATCATTCCAAAAAGAACCATCATATGATTGCTTGAAATCCAAATCAGATTTAAGACATGAAGAATAGTTTCTTGAGATCTCCTTTGAACCAGCAGGGGTGAGATCAAAACTATCATATGCATGAGAAATTATCCCAAGTAGTGATTGCTTAGAATCCAAATTATATCTAAGATTTGAATCATGGTTTCTTGATATCTCCTTTGAACCATAAGAGGTGAGATCAAAACTAGTAAATGCATGAGAAATTATCCCAAGCGAATGGCCATAGTTTCTCGAGATCTCCTTTGAACCAGCAGGAATGAGATCAAAACCATGATGTGCATGAGAAATTATACCAAGCGAATGGAAATGACCATATTCTTCAATAACCTTCTAAAAGCATGGAATAATGATCATATAGTAGTAAATAAGAGGTGATTGCTTGAGGGGAGTGAATGCATTACCTCCAATAGCTAATTTGTCCTTCGAAACATTCAATAGATCATGATGCAGGCCGATAGACTTTGGTGCAAGAGAGGATTTAGGACCTTCTGCAATATCTAGAGTGTGAATTGGCACAGAAAGAGAAGAAATTTGGAGCATGACTGTAGAATATACAAGTTCTTCTTCTTTGTGGACAACTTCAATATGAGATGTGTTTGATACTAGTTCATGATCAATGAGATCATCAAGGAGGGCGAATGCATCACTTTGCTTGCTCTTGAAGGGGTTTGGACCAAATCCTTCATTCTGTTTGTCGAATCTTTCATCCAGATGGGCCCATAGCTCTTTTGGAGTTTCAACATCATCAATGATTTGGTACATTATGTAATCAGGCATAGCAAGCATCATCCTTCCAAAGGCCATGTCACCTTTATTCAACCAGTCAATCTTCTCTTCAAGGGATTCGAACTCTCTTTCAAAATAACAATCAAAGAGATCATGGCTCTTCAAATATGATATCATTTTTGGTTTCCATTCATCATAGTTGAATGAAGAAATAGTAGGGATTTATTCTGAATATATTGAAGCTGTAGAAGACCTGCGAAAACAATAGATAATATCTGCAACTGCTACTGCAGCAAAAATGCAGAAACTATTGCAACTGCTCCACTCGAAATAGTATAATAGCCTGCAAAAAACTCTCAGGAATGGAGATAAACAATACTCTCAACATGCTCTGATAGCATGTGAAAATCCTCACAGTAGATCTAAGAGATTATGTATACCTCACAAGAAAGTAATTGATTAAGCAAGAAAATAGAAGAAGAGTGGTCAATGCAATATAATGAGCAACATAATAATAATACAGTAGAACTCGGATAGAAGAGAAAATACTTCACACACACCAATTAATTAATCATAATATGGACAAATAAATAGTACAATGCATGAGGATTCGAATGCCTAAGGTGGCAATTCGAATT
This sequence comes from Larix kaempferi, assembly GCA_027924585.1. NCBI lineage: Eukaryota > Viridiplantae > Streptophyta > Pinopsida > Pinales > Pinaceae > Larix > Larix kaempferi. The sequence continues at coordinate 413,189 of BSBM01001502.1, read as the reverse complement.
AGCCTTCATGGAGTGATCAAAAGATCACTAGAGTGTCATCGAAGCACAACTAGTAGTCTATCTCATCATTAGTGGATTCATTAATGCTCAAGTAACTGTCAACCATAAGTAAAACTGACTCTAAATGAGTGTGGTAGGTGTAACTGAGTGTAATTGGAACTAACTGAATGAAGGAGGCTAAGTGGAGGGTGCATGAGGAGCTAACTGAAGTCAGAATGGGAAGTCAAGTCTCACTGGAGGTCCATCAGAGTGATACAGTCAGTTGAGAGTCAGTCTAGCCTTAAATCAAGGAGATAATTGAAGATAACTGAAGATAATTGAATGGTAGGTAAGAAGGGTTCCTTTCTCATGCAGTAGGTGAAAGTAGGGTGCACTAAGCTCTAGGAGGGATGAAACTTAGTGGAAGAAAGCTCTGGGGGCTAGCTAACTAGGAGCTAGGTGCTGGGATTGATGACTGGGATGCATGCAAATGCATGCAAACCGTAAATAATGCATGCAAACCCTAAAAGTGCATGCATGACTGAAAATGCAAATAATGAAAATGCTGCTAGGATTAGGATGGAGTATAGGAATATCCTAACACCCCCCCTTAATCCATCCCAGGCCCTGGTAACTAAGACCAAAGGTTACCCAATACAATGAATAATAATAGTCAATAAACCGAGGAAATGGGTTAAACCTCATGGGAAAAATACCCCCCAGTCAAAATAGACTGTAAATAAATGCTCCAAACTCAAGCAGGTGTGATGCTTGGTCATATGTATGGAGGTATCTTCTTCTTGGAAAGAAGTGGATCGTGCTCAGAAAAAAATGTGCTTGTACTTACTCTTCAGATCAAATGTGATGAGAACAAATCCAAAAGTATGAGGATGATCCTTGAACCTATGATTCGAATTTGCTGAGGTATGATCAAATCTATGAATGTGCATATAGTCTTTTGTCTTCTCCTTCGAATCATCATGGGTGAGATCATGCCAAAAAAAACCATCATATGATTGCTTGAAATCCAAATCAAATTTAAGACTTGAAGAATAGTTTCTTGAGATCTCCTTTGAATCAGCAGGGGTGAGATCAGAACTATCATATGCATGAGAAATTATCCCAAGTAGTGATTGCTTAGAATCCAAATTAGATCCAAGACTTGAATCATGGTTTCTTGAGATCTCCTTTGAACCATAAGAGGCAAGATCAAAACCAGTAAATGCATGAGAAATTATCCCAAGCGAATGACCATGGTTTCTTGAGATCTCCTTTGAACCATAAGAGGCAAGATCAAAACCAGTAAATGCATGAGAAATTATCCCAAGCGAATGACCATGGTTTCTTGAGATCTCCTTTGAACCAGTAGGGGTGAGATCAAAACCATGATGTGCAGCTTATTCAATCATAGGTAGAACATTTTCAGGTGCGGTGAGGGAATTAGGATCATAGTATGTTAGTTGATCAATTTTGACTACACGTCCCTCAAGGGGGAACATCATAGTGCGGAAGATGGATGAAGCGACAACCTTCATGGCATACATGTAACTTTGTCCAAGTAAGAGGTTGTAATCAAGTTGGGCATTGATGACCTCTATATCAATAAGGATTGTTTTTGCACCTAGCTGCACGGGAATGTTGGCCAAGAGGCCTTGTGGTTGAGTTGAATGGACATTGTAAGCTCTTAATGTAGTGGTGGATGGCTGTAGCGTAAGAGATCCGAGTTTCTGCCAGATGAATGTCGACATCACGCAGGTGGAGGCACCTTCATCGATGATGCACCGTTGAATCACAAGGTTATGAATGGATACATAAACCTGAAATGCTAGTGTGGAAGGAAACCGTGGTTCGACTTGGTCCAAATCGAATGCCATCATTTGTGAGTCAGAAGGGTCTATTGAACCAATGGCGGATAACAATATTTTTCTCTGTGCAGGACAGTTTTTTAAGAATTTCAGGGAAGACATAACAGCGGGGGACTGGGCTAATTCATCCAGAATATTATAATTTGAGGCAGTGCGAGCGTTGGGATTATTGTTGATATGTCGTAGAGGGAAGCGAGGGGATTTAGGGCCCCCATCCAATGGTATAGTAGGTATACATAATCATTGATTAGTTGGAAGGGCGTTAGTTGTTGGATCAGCGGGCATGGCTTCATGGGTGGATCCATATTAGTTTCGGCGTGTTTGGAGGTGGACATTAGTTGATGACATCATTCATAGATGGTGAGTACCTGAATCCATGTGTTGGTAGTCAGTTGCAACATAAGTGATTTGATGCTGTCGTGCCGCGGATCCTTATGGGGGATCCATTGAATGGGTCTTCACCACTCCTTGTGTGGGTAAAGGGTTCTACAACACCATGGGTTGCGGTTGAGGAGGTGGTGCTGGCTATGCCTCATGCCCTTGTCGTTGGGCGTCATCAGTCCAAAGTTGGTGCACTCGCTCCAAATGGGGGAATGAGTGTGTGTAATGGAAATGTACCCCACAAATGGAACATAGATAGTTTGTTCTTAAATAGGGTTTTTACCCTGTTTCAGTGGACGATCAGGGTTTTGGTTGGCAGTAGCCACATTGTTGTTGTTTGGAGGATTAGGTTGTTGACCGCCTTGGTTTTGAGATTGGTTGTTCTCGCGGTTCTGTTGACCTTGTTGGTTGCATTGGGAATTTTGATTTTGTTCTGGATTCTGTTGTGCATACACTTTCCCTTGGGAAATAGGGGGATTTTGAGGTTGCATAGGTGCAGGAGTAGGATGTGGTGGATAGTATGTAGGAGGTGCTAAAGGTGGTCCAGTTGCTAATTGTGCTTGTTGGTAAGTCTGAGCGACTGGAGCTTGTTGTTAGAAAAACAAGATCGCGGAGCAATAACAATAAAAAGAAATGAAAATATAATCACACACACATTACAAGAGAAACAAAGATATATCGTGGTTCACCCCAAGATGGGATATGTCCACACTGAAGTTTCCATTCCTTATTATTATTCCATCCAACAAAGTGAAGGGATACAACCTGCAGCACAACTGCTGCACTTCCTCTTCACTATCTCACAGTCTCTCTTTTTGATCTCAGAGATCTTTACAATGCATAAAACCTAATACATCAACCCTAGCTGTATTACAATGTCTTTCTTTTATAAGGGAAATATAATGGGAAAATACCATGGGTTACCCAATTTCTCCATAAACCTATGCAACAAATCATCTCTTTACTAGCCTCTGTAACAACAACATACTCTTCTTCCGTTGTTGAAAGTGCAACAACCTTTTGCAGTTTCAAAATCCAACTTACTGTTGGTCCACCTATAGTAAACACATACCCTGTGGTGCTCCTCCTGCTATCCTTATCACCTGCCATATATGCATCAACATATCCCTGTAGAACAGCGTTTGAAACTCCAAAACATAATGCCTGAGTGGTGGTACCTCTCAAATACCTGAGAATCCACTATACTGTTCCAATGTTCTTTACCTGGATTGTTCATATATCTTCTCACAACTCCCACTGCTTGTGCAATATCTGGTCTTGTGCACACCATGGAATACATCAAGCTGGAAACTACTGATTGATAGGGAATCTTGAACATGTAGTCTATCTCTTCATGTGTCTTGGGACACATTTCCTCACTTGATTGAAATGGATAGCCAAAGGTCTACTTACTGGTTTTGCATTCTGCATTCTGAACCTCTCCAACACCTTTTGTATTTACTCACTCTGAGACAATGTCAATTTGTGATTTTTCCTATCTCTCATTATTCTCATACTAAGGATTTGCTTTGCAGCACCCAGATCCTTCATCGCAAATGAATTAGCTAGCTTCATTTTGAGTACATTTATATCCTGCATGTCAGACCCTGCAACAAGCATGTCATCCACATACAATAACAAGATAATATATCTTTCATTGTCTAGCTTCTTAAAAGAAACATAGTGGTCAGAATGACATCTACTGTAACCTTGTTCTATCATAAACCTGCCAAATTTTAGATACCACTGCCTTGGAGGTTGCTTCAAGCCATACAAACTCTTTTTAAACCTACATACCAAGTTTTCTTTACCTTTGACCTCATACCCTTTTGGCAGCTGCATATATATCTCTTCCTCCAAATTCCCATGGAGAAAGGTTGTTTTTACATTTAACTATTCAAGATGCAAATACTCTACTGCCACTAGACTTAAGATAGTCCTAATTGAAGTCATCTTAACAACTGGAGAAAATATTTCATCAAAATCTATACCTTTCTTCTGTGCAAACCCCTTTACAACAAGTCTCGCCTTGTACCACTTCTTACCTCCTTCTTCTTCCTTCAACCTATAAATCCATTTGTCCTACAATGCTCTTTTTCCAGTAGGCAATTGAATAAGATCCCAAGCTTGGTTTCCTACCAATGAGTCCATCTCCTCATTCATGCCTTGATCCCACTTCTTTCTAGTTTCCACCTGCATTGATTCTTCATAACATTCTGGTTCACCAGCATCAATCATCAACAAATAATACATTGAAGGAGAGTATCATTTAGGGAGTCTACTTAACCTAGTAGATCTTCTTGCAGTTGTAGGAGTTTTTGATACTTGCTATTGTTCTTGATTTTCTGGCACCTATGGAACTTCATTTTCTTGAATTTCATCAAGTACTGTGTACTGTGTGTTTTCCTTTTCCTGTTTCTTTCCCTGCAACTGATCTTTCTACATGATATTTTCATTTAATATCACATATCTAATCCTGATGATTTTGTTATTTTCATAATACCATAAGCGATAACCAAATTCATGAACCCCATATCCAATAAAGGTATATTTCTTGGATTTAGCTTCAAGCTTTGTTCTATTTTATTTATCAATATGGACAAATGCTTCACAACCAAACTTTCTCAGAAATGAGTAGTTTACCTTTTTATCTGTCCATGCCTCCTCTGAAATACCACCATCCAAAGCACTTGAAGGTCCTCTATTTATTAAATAAATAGTAGTATTTACAGCATCTTCCCAAAACTGTAAGGGCAACCCTGCATGCAATCTTATACACCTTGCACGCTCCATGATCGTTCTATTCATCCTTTCAGACATAACATTTTATTGTGGTGTTCCTGGGACTGTCTTCTCTCTACGAATCCCATGGTATGAATAGTAACTATCAAAATCCTTGCCGTAGTACTCACCTCCATTATCAGATCTGAGACACTTCAACATTTTTCATGTCTCATTCTCAACCAAAGCTTTCCACTTCTTAAAAGTAGAAAACACATCAGATTTCTTTCTAATACAATAAACCCAAGTTTTCCTAGTTGCATCATCAATAAATGTAACATAATAATGAGAGCCACCAAGAGATTGTACCTGAGATGGTCCCCATACATTTATATGCACAAGCTCTAACTTTTTATTCTTCTTCTGTTTCCCAAACCTGAGAAATATGACTCTCTTATGTTTTCCATAAACACAATTCTCACAGAATTCAAAACTTACTTGCTTCAAATCTGACAGCAACTTCCTTGAGTGGAGAATCTCCATCCCCTTCTCACTCATGTCGCCAAGCCTATGATGCCACAATGCTATATCTGTTCCTATGGAAGCTAAAGAGATAGAATGGTCAGTATTATGAGGACATAAATACAACGTACCTACCCTGTCTCCTTTTGCTATCACCATTGATCCTTTAGTGATCTTCCACCACTTTTCTCCAAATGTAGATAGACAGCCGCCATCTCCCAACTACCCTGTTGAGATAAGATTTATTTTCATAGTAGGAATATGCCTAACATATTTCAACAACGAATCAGTTCCATTCTTAACTTTTATCCATACCTTACCCATTCCAACAATTTTACATGGCTCATCATCACCTAATAAAACATGTCCAAAATCACCTGGAACATAATCATGAAAATATTTCCTATGGGGTGTAGCATGACATGAAGCCCCTGAATCTACTACCCAATAATCACTTGTATTATCTAATGCAAGAATCAAAGAATCTTGTAACACATCACCTGCTACATTTGCTTCCTGGGTAGTTTCCTTCTGTGCATCTCCTTTCTTCTTTAGAGATCTGCAATCTTTCTTCAGATGTCCTTTCTTTCCACAATTCTAGCACTCTATATTTCTCAGTCTGGACTTGGATCTGCCCATTTTAGACTTTCCACAATTACCTTGGCTCTTTCCTCTCTCCTTTTTTCTTCCCCTGCTCTCCATGGTAAACGCATTACCTGATGTCTTACTTGTGCTTTTCCTTCGCATTTCCTTGCTAAGAATAACACCAATAACATCATCAAATTTCAAGATGTTTGAACTAGAGAGAGAGTTACTTACAGCCATGACCAAGCTATTCCAGCTTTCCGGCAATGAACACAAGATTAGAGGAGCCCTAACCTCATTATCAAAGTCCACACTTACAGAACTTAGTTGATTTGTAACCATATTAAACTCATTTAAATGATCAGTAACAGATCAACCTTCAGACATCTTCATATTAAATAAATGCTTCATTAGAAATACCTTGTTGGAGGCCGATTGTTTTTCATACAGCTTACCCAGTGTGCTCATCAAACCCTCTGTTGTCATTTCTTTTGAGATATTGAAAGCCACCGATGAAGCCAGGCTCAGCTGTATTATTCCTAGAGCCTTTTTGTCAAGAACCTCCCATTCTTCGTCCTTCATGGCCGCCGGCTGCTTCGCTCTTCCTCCCAATGACAAGAATAGATCCTTTTGGTACATATAGTCCTCCATTTTCATTTTCCATAAATGGAAGTTTTGGCCATTAAACTTCTCAACCTTAAACTTTCCTTCTTCCGCCATTGCTCCCACTCGAACTAGCAACCCTAGCTTACTGCGGGTTTATCTTCCAAGTAGAACTTTGGCTCTGATACCAATTGTTAGAGAAACAAGATTGCAGAGAAATACCAATAAACAAAAATGCAAATATAATCACACACACATTACAAGAGAAACAAAGATATATCATGGTTCACCCCAAGATGGGATACGTCCACACTGAAGTTGCCAGTCCTTATTATTATTCCATCCAGCAAAGTGAAGGGATACAACCTTCAGTTCAACCACTGCACTTCCTCTTCACTGTCTCACAATCTCACAGTCTCTCTTTCTGATCCTAGAGATCTTTACAATGCATAAAACCTAATACGTCAACCCTAGCCATATTACAATGTCTCTCTTTTATAAGGGAAATACAATGGGAAAATACCATGGGTTACGCAAAACCATGGGCCCGAAAACCCCTAGGGTCGTGCTAGAATCATAACCAAATATGGGGTACAGACATAGCTGAATAATAATATCTCTGAATCTAGAGATCAGGCTCCACAACCAACAATTGTGGTGCTGCAGGCGTTTCCTGTGGAGGGTAACAAGCCATTGGGGCTTGTGAGTGAACATGAACGTGAGTGGCCTGTTGGTGATAATACGTAGGAGGGGCATAAGCTGAAGGTGCGTGACCGTAACACTATGGTGGACATGAGGGTCCATGAGTGTGGTTGGAGTTTTCCATGGGAGCATACGAAGTTTTAGCTCTGGAGTGAGATGTAGCTCGCAAAAGATAGGGGCCGGAAGTATTTCTCATAATTGAAAAGGGTTTGCTGTGTGACACAACATGTCCAATGATGTTTTCGGTGGCATGGGATTCCCCCAGTGCGTCATTCTGGGAGGAATCACTGTGGGGGGCATCAGGTAAAGTTGTATATAGGTAGCCATACTGGGCGTAGATCAAATCAAACTTTGCGAATGGCTTCTTCTTCTGACTGGGGTCGTTCAAATGCCACGTCTTTACCAATGGTTGTAAGAAGAGATATTAAAAACCAATCTGAGAAGATATGGTCATCTAATTTGATCTTCCATAAACTGCGTCATTTACGCCACTCATGAATGTGATCCGTGATGTGCATGGTCGTATTCTTCCTATAATACAATAGGATCTCTACTCCTATGTCGTAACGGACGGGTAACTAGAAGAACTGCAGAAAGGTCAAGGCAAGGGATGTGAAAGTGGGGTGGGTCCCATGAGGCTGCTTGATATACCACTTAGCTATAGAGCAAGTGAAGGTTTGTTGCAACAAGCGTAGGCGGATGGAGTCATGAAATATGGAGTTGGAGGAACACCATAGATGGAAAGACATGATGTGATTTTGGAGATCCTCACCTTCCTTTCCATCAAACTTATGGATGTCTGATGGGAGTTTGGTAGGCATGTGAGGCCAAGTGGGATCATGTCGAATAGGATCGTTCATTAATCTTTCCAGGTCAGGGAGGTTGAGACTAGCCATAAATGGAAAATTGGAAGAAGAATATGACATGGTCGTTGGGGCATATGTGCTCGTGGTAGCATTGTTGATCAGGCCGCTGCCCCCAAAGAGAACATGAGTCGTGACATGGATGTGACCCCCAAACAGAGTTGTGGGGATGGTGTGGGAGGGGCCTACGCCTCCAAGTCTAACATGCGTAACAGGTGGTGTGGGATTGAGTCTAGTAGCTATTGGAATTGGAATAGTGATGGGGATGGTAGGTGTGGGTCCCATTGAGGGCATACCCAGGGTAGTTGTTGTAGTGGTGGCTATTGTGGTGACTGGGGTAGTGGTGGATGCACCACCAATAGTCCCTACAAAGAATGGGTTAGAAGTCATGCCAGCCATGGGGCTAGTTGGTGCTGTGTATGTAGGGTTTTCTAATTCTTCCTCAAAGTCATATGTGAAATGACAGGGATCAGAATCGAGTGATGAGGCTCTACGCTGGTGACGAGTGGAGTCAAGTGTCAAGGATCTACGCCTGTGATGAGTGGTTTCAAGTGAACCATGCTACGGGGGTTCACCCCAGAAGCACCGAGAACGTCTCGGGGACTCAATGGTGACAGATGGATAGCAAAAGTAGTAGGTAGTGGCGATTGAAAAGCTCAAAAAACCTAGTGAAACTGGGTGTGCAAGAGGGGAGCACAAAAAATATGGCACTTAGGCCAAAAAAAAACTCAAAACACTCACTATAACAGCTGTGCTACAGTAAGTGGAGTGACCAGAAAAGGTTGTCAGAATACCAACAAGCAAATGACTCTTAAATAAAAAATGGTGTACTGGCTAAACCAAGGGGAGGTAAGAGAGCATGCAAACACCTAACTAAAAGGTATGCTTGCTCAACCTAGATGTATCCTCTACAAGGTGATGAAATCCAAGTCAGACAATACGACAAGTAGAACCAAATTGATAAATGTCCCCCTACCGAGAGGGACATCGGGTAAAGGAATCCTAAAAGAATGGCTACTAAGATACCTCACTCATGACACATCCAGAAAGGTAAATCCATAGCTCCTGTTCTATCACCATTGTACTCCCACAAGGGTGGCACAACGAGAACAACAAGTAGGTATCTTCGATTACTGAATAGATTGTGGTATTCTACTCAGGCCTTCGAAACCAATCTTTCTACATCGACCCTCCTAAGGGAGAGGCCTTGTTGATGTATATGTAACTTCAGAATGTATTTCATCTATATTTTATTGTACTCCTATAGAGATGTATTATTCCTCTATATGGAAGTGTCATCATTTGTATTGACAAGTGTCACAAGTGGTGTAATTTGCTGATGGGTTATTAAACAAACTAGTAGAGGGGTTGGCCCGGAATAATGTAACCTGGGGTTATTAGGATGAGTTAGACAAGTCGGCCCCATAGGTTTATTAGGCAGCACAGGACAAGTATAAATAGAGATCAGGAGATCTCTATTTTATTCATTTCATTACTCACTCTTCTATCACTCAGAAAGTGGCGCACATGTGAGGAGGAGGATCGGCTACTAGGAGAAGACTATCTCTTGTACTTTGGTTGTATCATTTCTCTCTCTATCTCTGAGGAAGTTGTGGGGTTTTTCACCTTAGGGTTTTCCCCATGGAAACTTTGTGTGTCTATTATATCTTATGTTTGGCTCTTGTTGTGATTGACATGATTGATATGCTTGATATGATTGATATGTTGTACATGTTATTCTCTCAGTAAAGATCCTAGAGTATATTGAATTAATGCTAAAAAATTAACATGGTATGAGAGCTTCCTTGAGAAGAAGATATTATACAGTGGCGGAAACTAGGTTTCTTGTTTATTGGGTTTCTCTCCACAGATTTTGGAAAAGAATTAAGGTAGATTGACTCTACTCATCAAGGAGAATCTATCTATCCAATCAGAATTCAATTCTGAGCACTTTCAGTTTTGGTCCTAAAAATTAGGGTTTCCACAAAAACAGGAATTTCTGAAATCTGAAGACATAGTTGGAAGCTCCTTGGAAAAATCGAAGTTTAGAGATTTGGATCGATATTTTTGGTTGGGTAAAGCTTTAGGAAACTCAAACCCTAATTCAGGGTTCTCCCTAGTGAATTTGGGAAGAGTAAAAGGCATTTCTAAAGGGTGAAACTTTGCAGATCTCAATTTCTGAATATACCAGGATGATCATCTCATCAAGGCACATCTTTCTATCCTTTGAGAACTTTTAAATTAAAATTTTGAATTTTTAGGGTTTCTCTGACAAACCCTAATTGAGGACGAGATCTATTTTTCAGCAAATCAAGTGGTAAGACCTAAATATTTTCTATTTCCATTTGAATTAATATTTAAGATGTCTCACCACACCAAGCTTGAGGATAAGCTTGAAGGGTCTGATAACTTCTGAGCATGGAAGTATAGGATTGGGTTAATCCTGGAAGAAAATGAGCTGGATACTTACATAAGCTCTAAGGTCCCTATCCCAGAGGAAGAAGAGGCTAAAGCTCTTCACAAAAAGAACTTGTTCAAGGAAAAAAGAATCATTGATGATTCTATCAAGGACCATCTCATCCCCCATGTGTCATCTCTGAAGACACCCAAAGAGATGTTTGATTCCCTATCCAAGATATTTGAAGGGAAGAACATAAATCGGAAGATGACTCTGTGGAATCAATTAAAAGGGGTAAAGCTTCAAAATGGAGAGACCATTCAATCTTATTTTTCTAAGGTTTCTCAGATCAAGGAACAACTCGAAGTTGTTGATGAAGTAGTGGATAATGGTGAAGTTGTCATGACCACACTAAATGGCCTACCTAGGTCATGGGATTCCTTTATCCAAGGAATCAGTGCAAGAAAGAAGTTGGTCTCCTTCAGTAGACTGTGGGACAAATGCTCACAAGAAGAAGTAAGGCTTGTGGCACAAGAAGAAAAGATGGCGAATGAAGATCAAGCTCTCACTGCTCACACCAAGGGAAGCAAGTTTAAGAGGGAGAGATCTCATAAAAAGAAACATTCTCACCCTCATCACAAAAAGAAAGATCTATCTCATGTTCGATGTTATGAATGTAATGAAATAGGACACTTCGCTTAAAATTGTCCCAAGAAGAAGAAAGACAACAACTTCAACAAGAAGAAGAACAACAAAAGAAGATATCATGCTCATGCTGCTAAGGATGATGAACCTCCCAGGAAGAAAGATAGAGTAGAAAGTGATGACTCATCAGGTGAAGATGAATATGTTCTAATCTCATCTCTCACAGGTACTATTTCTCATGGTTGTAATGATTGGTTAATTGATAGTGGGGCTTCTAAACACATGACTAGGTTTAAAGAATCTTTTGTAAATCTATTTGAATATGAATCACCCCATAAGGTGAAACTTGGGGATGATTATCAATATCCTATCAAAGGAAGTGGGGAAGCCTCCTACAACCTAGAATCTAGAAAGTCTTTGAAGATGAAAGATGTGTTATTTGTACATGGGCTCAAGAAGAACCTACTCTCCATCTCTGCATTGGATGCAAAAGGCATGAGGGTTTCATTTGTAGATGGCCAAGTCCTAAATGTGGCCAAAAAGTAAAATTATTGATGATGCAGTGGTGATTGGAGAGCAAGAGGGAGGATTGTACAAATTGAAGGGACAACCTGAACATGCCATGGTACATGAATCCGTGGAGCCAAGTGAACTTTGGCATCGAAGGCTTGCACATGTGCACTACAAATCACTACCAATTGCAAGTAAAGCTGTAGAAGGAATTCCTGAAATCAAGTCAAAGAATGAAGGTGTTTGCAAAGGATGTGCAAAAGGAAAGAACATTAAGAAGGCATTTCCAAGTAGTGAAAGCAAAGCAAAAGGAATCTTGGAAATTATCCACTCCGATGTATGCGGTCGGATGTCATCCATTTCTCTGAGTGGGTATGTATACTATGTCTCTTTCATTGACGATTTCTCTAGGAAGACTTGGGTCTACTTCTTAAAGAACAAAGATGAAGTATTTGATAAGTTCAAGGAATTCAAAACCTTGATGGAGAATCAAATTGACAAGAAGATCAAGACATTCAGATCTGACAATGGCGGAGAATTCACTTCAGGTGATTTCAAGAAACTATGCAGTGATTCAGGGATTAAGAGGGAGTTGACTACTCCCTACAATCCACAACAGAATGGATTTGCAGAAATAAAGAATAGAAGAATCATGGAAGCAGCACGGGCAATGCTACACGACCAAGATCTGCCTATGCATCTATGGGAAGAAGCAGCTAGGGTAGTTGTATATGTGCAGAACAAAACACCTCACAAGATATTGGACAACAAGACACCAGAAGAGGTCTTCTCTGGTAAGAAACTTGAAGTCAGCCATCTCAGAATATTTCGTTGTCCAGTATATACACATGTTCCAAAGGAAAAGAGGACAAAGCTAGATCCTTAAGGAAAGAAGGGTATCTTTTTGGGGTACAGTGAAATCTCGAAGGCTTACAAAATATACTTTCCAGGGTTCAAGAAGATTGATGTCAGCAAGGATGTGACATTTTATGAAAACTCAGCTTTCATCAAGTCAAGAAAGGCACCTATTGAAGATCATGAAGAACCAAAGGAAACTAGATTTCAAGATACCACCATGACTGAAGCAATTCCAGAAATAGATCGAGAAATTGAAGATCCACAAGAACCTATAGATCCACCCCGTAAGAAGGATTCCCATAAGAGGAAACCTACATGGGCTAGAGAGCTCATTCAAGATGCAGAAAGGTATGGCATTCCAGAAAAAGAACATAGAGCAAGGAAGAGAACTAGATCTCACACCAGTTATGTTGCCTTACTCTGTGACATTATGAACAAAGAACCTTCCAGTTATGAAGAAGAAGTGGAAAAGAAAGAATGGAAGTATGCCATGATCGAAGAGTATCAGTCAATCATGAAGAATGATGTTTGGGATGTAGTCCCAAGACCTGAAGGGAAATCAGTTGTAACTTCCAAGTGGATCTACAAGATCAAGCATGTTGCAGATGGCAGCATAGATAAATACAAAGCAAGATTTGTAGCTCGTGGCTTCTCCCAGAAAGAGGCAATAGACTATGAAGAAAATTTTTCTCCTATAGCTAGGTACACTTCCATTAGGTCAGTACTTGCCCTAGCTACAGTGATGAAATGGAAGATACACCAAATGGATGTCAAGACATATTTCTTGAATGGTGTAGTCGAAGAGAAAGTGTATGCAGAGCAACCACTTGGTTTTCAGACACATGATAGGAAGTCATATGTGTGTCGGTTGAATAAAGCCTTGTATGGCTTGAAAAAAGCTCCTAGGAATTTGTATGGTAGGATGGACAGCTTTCTATCCAGTTTGGGCTTTACCAAGAGTAAAGCAGATTCCAACCTTTACTACAAGGTTGAGGAAGGCAATCCAGTGATACTACTTCTGTATGTGGATGACCTGTTTGTTACAGGAGAATATAGTTTGATTGTTGATACCAAGAGGAAGCTTGCTGCCGATTTCGAGATGAAGGACTTGGGGATGATGCACTATTTTCTACGCATGGAGGTGTGGCAGAGTGCAGATGGAATCTTTTTTGGACAAGGGAAGTATGCAGTAGAGATCTTGAAGAGGTTCAAGATAATGGATTGCAAGGCCATGACCACACCTATGGCATCGAACCTAAAGCTTATGGGTGATGCTTCATATGATCTGGTTTATGTCATGATGTATCTTCAGATGATTGGGTCCTTGATGTACCTGATGAACACAAGACCAGATATTTTCTTTATGGTGAACAAATTGAGCTAGTTCCTAACGAATCCTAGAGGTGTTCACTTAGTTGATGTAAAGCATATTCTGAGGTACCTGAAGGGTACAGTTGACTATGGGCTCAAGTATGATGCAAATCAAAAGTTTAACCTGCAGGGTTATGTTGATTCATATTGGGCAGGCAGTGTTGCAGATAGGAAGAGCACTTCTGGGTGTTGCTTCAATATGGGATCAGGTGTGATCTCTTGGTTTAGCAGGAAGCAGTCCTGCGTAGCACTGAGTACAGCCGAAACAGAGTATGTTGCAGCTTGTTCAGCTAGTTGTGAGGCAGTATGGCTCCAGAAGCTACTTTCTGAGTTATTTGATCTCCCATTGGAGGCTACTGGTATCTTTTGTGATAACCAGAGTTGTGTGAAGCTGTCTAAGAACCCGGTGTTCCACGATAGGTTGAAGCACATTGAGATCAAATATCACTATATCATGGATATGGTGCAGAGAGGAGCAATGAAGCTCCTGTATATTGCGACGGATGAGCAGGTAGCAGATGTGCTGATGAAACCACTAGCCAGAGTGAAGTTCGAGTACTTCAGAGAGAGGCTTGGTGTTCTTTAGATCGATGACACTTCGAGGAAGAAGTGATGGACACATCTGCTGGAGCCATTCCAAGCATGGTGAGAGGAGGATCCTTCCCATGGCTATGGATGTAAGTGCCGGATGATGAGCATTAGGACAATGCTCCAGTTACTGCTTTGTATATGCATCATGTTGGATGCTTGTAATGATTAGTTTGATCATGTATTTGTATATGCATAATGTTGGATGCTTGTTATGATCAGTTTGATCATGTATTTGTATATGCATCGTGTTGGATGCTTGTTATGATCAGTTGGATCATGTATATGTATATGCATCATGTTGGATGCGGGATATGATCAGTTGGATCATGTATTTGTATATGTATATGTATCAGGTGGATACTTGTATGATCAGGTAGATCATGTATTTGTTTATGTATCAGGTGGATACTTGTATGATCAAGTTGATCATGTATGATGATATGTATCATGTAGATACTTTGTATGCATCAGATGGATGCATTGTATGATCAGGATGATCACAGATGATGAGCTTCAGGATGTTTCTCTAGATGATACGCATAAGGTTGATGCTATGATGATGATCAGGTTGATCATGTGATGATGTAAATCAGGATGTTGTATGGTGAGTATCGGTTTGATACTCTGTGGCCGTGGATAGGTTGTGCAGGTATCATAGAAAAGATCCTTTAAAATCCGAACAGGTAGAGCGGTGTGATCGTAAGAGCCTGGGATGCTCTATCGAGATCAAGACAGGTAGAGCGATTTTCTCGTAACATCCTGGGATGCTCTGAGTAGGTTTTGCTACAGTTTCGCATAGAAAAGATCCTTTAAAATCTGGACAGGTAAAGCGGTGTGCTTGTAACATCCTGGGATGCTCTATCAAGATCCAGACAGGTAGAGCGGTTTGCTCATAACATCCTGGGATGCTCTGAGTAGGTTTTGTGAAGGTCAACATGTAAAAGATCCTTGAAGATATGATAGGTTGAGCAATGTGCTCGTAATTGGTCCTGGGATGCTCTTTCAAGGTTTTGTTGAGGCACATAATCAGTCATAAGTACTCTACAGTATGGCCAGTGATGATGAAAACCTACAAGTGGTGGGCCTACATCTAGTATGAAAAAGGACTAGCTATGTAGAACTTCCTATGATGAGTAGATTAGAGATTGATTGAGATAGAAGCAGCTATGACGATGACGATGATTTGCTTATGATGATCTAGAGAAGAAGACTTGTGCCTGTAAGATCTGTGTCGAGAAATACCTTCCTAGTAAAGAGGGAGTGTTGATGTTTATGTAACTTTGGAATGTATTTCATCTATATTTTATTATACTCCTATAGACATGTATTATTCCTCTATATGGAAGTGTCATCATTTGTATTGACAAGTGTCACAAGTGGTGTGACTTGTTGATGGGTTATTAGACCACCTAGTAGAGGGGTCGGCCCGGAATAATGTAACCTGGGGTTATTAGGCTGAGTTACACAAGTCGGCCCCATAGGTTTATTAGGAAGCATAGGACAAGAATAAATAGAGATTGGGAGATCTCTATTTTATTCATCTCATTACTCAACCTTCTATCACTCGGAAAGTGGCGCACATGTGAGGAGGACGATCAGTTGCTAGGAGAAGACTATCTCTTGTACTTTGGTTGTATGATTGCTCTCTCTATCTCTGAGGAAGTTGTGGGGTTTTTCACCTTAGGGTTTTCCCCACGGAAACTTTGTGTGTCTATTATATCTTATGTTTGTCTCTTGTTGTGATTGACATTATTGACATGCTTGATATGATTGATATGTTGTACATGTTATTCTCTCAGTAAAGATCCTAGAGTATATTGAATTAATGCTCAAAAATCAACAGACCTTTCCGACAAATTGGTGTATAACCGTGTCAAAAAATACTAAGGGATTTTGGTACCCTAATAGACAACAACTATGTTTCAAGTGAAAACTGACCGAGGGTGTTATTTGGATACCTATCCCCCCTGTCCTACCTAACTACAAAGTTCTTTTATGTTCCCCAAGTGGGGTTAGAAGGTTGGTTGAGTTAAGTAGATTTTAAGGCTCACTTGTAGTATGGTGACAGATTGTGTGCAAGTGAAATGATGCATCTAAAAAAATGCCACTGTTGGGAAACAATCTATCAAATGTAAGTACTGAATTTAAACTTGCAAATGCTAAACATTTTCTTTTCCAATAAAAATACTGAAAAAACCTATAAAGTGATACAAAAGAAAATGACAGAAAAATAGCAGTAATAGCTGGAGCTGCAAGCAAAACAGGTGGCTGTGAAAGGTGCAAAAAATTTTGGGTCGAAGAATGGGAAAGAAAACTCACAAAACAGATCACAAGTTTCAGGCCGAAACTTGGGACTTGGGTCGTGGGTATCAGGAGAAATATCGCGCTCTGGATTGTGGCTTAGGAGGCTGACAGAGGCGGTCCGGGTCGCGGCTGTGAGGCAACAAAGTGCAATCTGGATCGTAGCTATGAGGCTAAATGGCATGATCAGAACTCAGAAGCCGAATGTTAGATCGCAGGTTTGGGGTAAACAGGCATGATCAGGGTCACGATTATGGGTTGGACAGTTGCAATCGAGTTATGGAGATCCGGTTAATAGATCGCGGGTTTAGGACAAACAGGTGTTATTATGGTCACAGGTTTAGGCTCGATAGGTGCAATTTGGATCGCAGCCCTGGGGGAAAAACCTATGATCGACGGTGCAAAAATGGCCGCCGAAAATGAAAGATAAAACTGAAAAATGGGGTTTACAGGCCTTGCCGAAATAGCAATGGACTTTGCCTACAAGGTGTTGTAGCTAGGGTTTTACCCCTAGATTGTGAAAATGAGCACCTACTAAGGAGAAGGGACTCCTTAGTAGCAGTTCAGTAAATGGAAATTAAAATGCTAAAACAGAAATGTAAATTACTCTAAACATGTGCATGAAACAGAAAAAACAAGATATAAAGAATGGCTTTTGTATTAATTTTACCTCCAATGTGAAGGTTGGTGAAGCTCTTGCAATGGCCCAAGAGGGTTGCTCCAAGCTCCAACTTGCTCCTTCTCTTTCTCCAAATGATGGGAATGGGCCAAAAGGGGCTCTCAAGGTGAAAGTAGCTCAAGGGTGAGCTAGGGTTTCAAGAGCTATTTTGGCAGAGTAAGGGTGCTTATGATTGTGGATGTGAAATGAGGGGTCTCCATCACCTATTTATAGTTTTTTGGTGGTGGAGTGCTGGCCAGTGGTTTTGGGAACCAAATGGTTTAGGTCAGCTGTATAGGGTTTTTTCCTCCTTTTTCCTCATTATTTTATATTTTTTATTCCCTCTTTAGAGGTTTTTTGCT
The DNA here is from genome assembly GCA_027924585.1 of Larix kaempferi. NCBI lineage: Eukaryota > Viridiplantae > Streptophyta > Pinopsida > Pinales > Pinaceae > Larix > Larix kaempferi. The sequence continues at coordinate 395,274 of BSBM01001502.1, read as the reverse complement.
ATTTTGGAGGAATTTTGGATATTTTTGGAGGGAAAAGGGGTTTTTTATCCTTCTTTTAGGCTTTTTAATAGTTTTGTGGCCTTTTGGAGGCATTTTAGGCCTTTTGGAGGCTTTTTAGTGGAATTTTCAGGGTTTTTAAGGGAAATGTGGTAGGAAAATGAACAAATGAGTCATGTAATGGGGTAGATGAGGTAGTGAGCACTTTTTGGGTGTTATCAGATTGTCCCCTGATGTGTGAGGGTAGGAGCTCATCGTATGGACGATAGACATCATAAGTCGTGTATGGTTTTCCTGGGGTGTGGAGAAGAGAAGAAACAAACTGGAGCCCGGAACAACGATCCCGAACAACTGCAAAAACTAAAAGTACATAACCTCAATAATGGATGAGGAATAATATGACCATATGGACGAGGCGGGCATTCCCATGCTCGTATCAAGATATAATAACAATGGGGTCCAAAATAGGGGGACCTGACATATACATGACCTCAAATACTGAATGAGGAAGAATCTCAATATATGGACGAGGCGGGCATACCCATGCTCGTGTCAAGATACATAAAATAACTATAAGGCCCGAAAAAGGGGTACTTGTAGGATACATAGAGAACCACTGTGTACCTCATAAGTGGCTAGAGAGGACACAAATCTGGGACATACTGCTGGGATGACCATGTCTGAGCTAAAGTACTGATACAATGGAATGACAACAGTGCTACTGAGTGTGGTACCAAAGGAACTGATGAGCTGATGGATTAGAGTGACAAGGGGTCATACTCTCAATGGTATACTAAACTGGGACGGAACTGGGACTGAACTGGGTACTCAAAGAAGCATATAACTGGATGGCTTCCAAATACAATCACCAACGCAACCCGAACATCCACAGGAACATATAATTGGGTGTTCCGAAGTGACTCACCAATGTGCTAGAGTCGGGGGAGATCCGGGGTCTTTAACCAAAAATGTAAGGAATATAAACCCTGCGTGATTCTCAACGATACGATCAAGGTGCTGAAGTCGAGCATGTGAGAAACAACCATTCGGAGAGGCAATGATGACTCCTCTCAAAATGATCCATAGGCACTCACCACAGATGGTGATGGGTCCAAGGTGTAGGGACCTCTAGGTCTATCCTTTGGAATAGAGGGGCTGTCGTCGACAGAGGGAGACCTGCAACTAGCAAGGTAATGATGTTTCCTTGATAGGAGCATGAGGTGGAGAACCGAAGTGTGAGAGTACTGATGGTAGGACTACCAAACTGTGGGGGATAACTGGGCAAGTAGAGGGGTTGGACTCAAACTTCCTTTGTTCAGAGTATGATGGCAGGGATGATCGGGCAGCATATGGCACTGACTAATGGGAAAGGGATCATAGCTGTAACAGATCAAGGATAGTGACGGGGATGAGAGAGACTCAAGTTGGTGTAATATGGCAGGAGACTGCAGACTACTCTTAACAAAGGCGACCTGATTGGGGGTGCTACCGAGATGATCAATCATAGTGCCAAGAGGCACGGGGGGACGTCTTCATGGGTTAGGGAACTAGAAGAAGTGTGTATAAAATGGTACTGTCGTGTTGATTTATATGAGCCCAGGACAGTTCATGCTCATGATTGCTTTCAATTTTAAGGAGTCTGAAAGTGATAAGAAGACTCTGAAGTAATGGAATGGTACTATCATGTGGATTTATACGAGCCCAGGACAGTTCATGCTCGTGGTTGCTTTCAAATTTAGAGAGTCTGAAAGCAAATAAGAAGACTCCAGGGGGTTGCTTTTTCGTGTGTTAGTCTCCAAGGCCCGAAGAAGCATAAAAGGATGCAATGAAGAACTCTTCTAGCCGGTGTGACTAGAGTATTCCTTCTTCGTAATTAGTCTACCAGGTCCGGAAAAGGGGTAAACTTATACCAGATAGACGCCCTTTCAGGTACTTTAATGAGCATGAAAGGAAGTAAGATTGCTCACTGATATTTTCATTGTTTTAGGAGTCAGAAAAGAGCTTAACAGAAACTCCCTAAGTGCCTTTTTCGTAAAGGACTTGTCCGGCCCGAAAAAGGGATAAAATTATACCGAACAAAAGGAATGGCCAGGCAAGGAGGAAGTGTTCAATCCAGGAACAGTAATGATGACCAAGAACGAGGGTAGGGGGGAACACTGGTGGGCCTCCTTGCGGGGTGAATGAATGGCCGCAAAAGAATGAAATATTTGCAGTATTGACGGGAGTGAATGGCTCATGTAAAAGTGTGGAACAATCTGATGGCGGTCAATGTGGCGCACAAACTGAGGAAGCAAGGTGTCGGGACACAATGTTGAAACTGTACCAAGTGAGAGCGACAAATGATCTCAAGCATCATCACGAGCTAGGAAAAATGAATCCGGCGATATAAAGAGTGTCAAAAATAGATAACAGTCGATGTGGCACGCAAACCGAGGCAACGGGGGGTGTTTTGGAAAAATACCCAAAAACTCAAGGGGTGAGAGCGATAAATGATCTCAAGCATCATCAAAAAATGAATCCGATGATATAAGGTATATCAAAAATGGGCTACGGCCGATGTGGCATGCAAACCGGGGCGACAAGGTGTCGGGACACAATGTTGATATTGGTCCTGGTGAAAGCGAGAAATGATCTCAAGCATCATCACGAGCGCGGAAATATGAATTCGGTGGTGCAAATGGTGCGAAAAACGGAGGTCATAAGGACTCCGGAATGGTCAAAGGAACTAACTAGGTTAAAAAATGGTTGCAACTAAAGGTGAGCCCACCAAGCCAAGGATGCAGTGGTGGGGAGAAATGATGACCCGTGGGGGAAGAATGCTAGGTGTATCAAATCAAATCAAATCTACAAGTGATATGTGACCTCAAAAATGGTTGAGATCACAAGTGTGAAAAAGTGAGTAGGGTTAATGACTTGCCCCCATGCTATGTGCATGGGGTTTGTGATTATGGATCACATATGTGTGGGTTTGAACAATGGGTTCATTGACGTGCTGAGATAGATGTGATGGGGAAGGTTCAAAATGATTGATCATGGCCCCTATCCCAAGGTCGAGGGAATCTATTATGCCCCTTGACTCAGAGGTGTCAAGGTGGTGCTCTATGATGGCAGGGTCAAGACCAGGCATTTCGGTATAGGACCAGGAAAAGACATCATGAAATTCCTGGAAGAGTTTTTTGTACTCCTCAATCTCATGCTCACTACAGGAGGCTCCTAAAGTTATGAGTTTAGGTGTACCTCCTGGGGCAGCGATATCAATTTGGATATTGGGTGAGATGTTGGCCATGTTACCCTCCTCGAAGGCATCAGGAGCGAGAATAGGATCCTTAAACCAGTCAACCTTAGCGGGAAGGAAATCTTTGGACTCAACCGTGAATTGGCTAGCTGTGCTATAGGAGGATTCTTCTGGGATGAAATAGGAATGGTGGTGCATGTCATCCCAGGGATAATCCGGGGTAGTGAGAGCCTCGAGAATCTCCTCATCAGTACGGAAAGTTTGTGTCGTCAAATCGGTTGACGAGGGAGTAGTGGTTGAAGAGATCATATAAATGGTATTAACCTCTCCTGAAGGGGAGGAGACCGGGGGGTGTATCTCCTCAATGGTGGGTGGTGCCGTCTCAAGGTCCAGATTGTTCATCTCATATAGAGCCACTCTGTAATCCGGGAGATCGGGACAGTGATGTGAATAATGCTCGTAAACACCACATCTCGCACAGGGATGGTTAGTGCGTAGTGATTTATCACGAGGCTTGGGGGTGGGGTCTAGTTTGACGACGAGGATATTGGGGTCGTCATCAAGCAGTTGCATGTGTTCCTGTAATGCCGGTAAGTGGGGGCATTGATGAGTCGGATGACCGAACTCATCACATAACGAGCATTTGAGGGGAGCATGAACCGCGGGAGGAGGTTTAACTACCTTGGGAGGGGGCACAGTAGGGGATGGCTGCGGGATTTTGTCCCTAGTGTGCTTGGTAAGAGGAGGGGGGTTGGTAGAGGACGAGGGAGTAGAGACACCAGGAGGTGGCTGAGTAGTAGTAACAATGGGTTGCACCAGCTGCAAGATGACATTTGGTGTCGGCGGGGGAACGGGAGGCGAAATGTACCACACGGGTAATCCCAAGGTTAACCCAGGAAGACTAAGGGTAGACATAACTGGGGTGCTTACTACTCCTGATGGAGGAAAAAAGAAGGGGATTGTGTGGGTGGGTGTAACACCAATGTGACTAGGTACCAAAGGGGGTTTAGGCAACAAAGGTGGTTGATTATTAGGAGTTGGTGTGTCATGGTATAGGGTACATAGGTCATACATGTCAGTGGCGGGTGACGGAGGAGGAATAGATTGAAAGGTGGAGGTCATCGGCGCATTTGAGTAAACTCTGGGCCCCATAGAGGATACAAGCGAGGTGGTTGCACCAGAAATGGGTTGTTCAACCATTGGGAGAACATTTTCGGGTGCCGTGGGAGCATTGGGATCATAGTAGGTGAGTTGGTAAACCTTGACCACGCGTCCCTCATGGGGGAACATCATGGTATGAAAAATGGAAGAGGAAACCGCTCGCATGGCATACATGTAGTTGCGGCCAAGTAAAAGGTTATAATCCAGTTGGGCATTGATTACCTCGATGTCAATGAGTATGGTTTTACCACGTAACTAGACGGGGACATTGGGTAGGAGGCCTTGGGGCTGGGCCGACCAACCGTCGTAGGCACGTAATGCAGTGGTGGACTACTAGAGAGTAGGGGATCCCAACTTCTGCCATACGAATGTAGACATAACGCATGTGGAGGCACCTTCATCGATGATGCATCGATGGATGACAAGATTATGAACGGAAACAGAAACTTGGAATGCTAAGGAGGAAGGAAGGCATGGTTCGGAATGGTCCAAATCAAATGCCATCAAATTCGAATCATTTGGGTCAATCGCCCCAATGGCTAAGAGTAAAGTCTTGCATTGGGAAGGGCAGTTTTTCAAGACTTCTAATGCAGACATGACTGCGGGAGATTGGGCTAAGTCATCTACAATGTTGTAGTTGGACGCAGCACGCGCATTGGGGTTATTGTTGATACGGCGAAGTGGGAAATGAGGTGCTTTGGGAGTGCCGTCGAGGGGGGGCGGAGGTATACGTAACGCTTGATCAGTGGGATGAGTGTTAGTGGGTTTATTAGTGGGAGGGACTTCAGAGGTGGAGCCATATTGTTTTCGGCGAGTCTGGAGGTTGACATCAGTGGATGACATCATCAACAAGTGGTGGGTCCCTGAGTCGAACATGGGTTGATTAGGAGTGGCGTAAGTGGTTTGTTGTTGGGGTGGCGTGTTGGATTGGGGGGGAGCCAACGGCTGAGTGTTCACTATGCCTTGGTTTGGTAAGGGGTTTTGCAGCACCAAAGGTGGCTGCTAAGGTTGTGGGGGGTTGGGTGGTGCTTGAGGAGCCGCATGCCCTTGGCGATGGGCATCATCAACCCAAAGTTGCCGAGCTCGCTCCAAGTGTGGGGAAGCATGTGTGTAGTGGCCATAGACCCTGCAAATAGAACAAGGATGATTTGTTTGCAAATTGGGGTTTTTATCCTGCTTGGGCGGGCGTCATTGTTTTGGTTAGCAGGGGCCGCATTATTATTGTCGGGGGGATTAGGAGGTTGACCAGCTTGGTCTGTAGGTTGGTTGTTTCCACGATTATGGCCCTTGCCATGATTTTGTTTCCCCTGGTTGCGTTGGTTGTTCTGGTTTTGCTGCGGGTTTTGTTGGGCATAAACTTGCCCTTGGGCAGCAGGTTGATTCTGAGGTTGTGCAGGTGCTGGAGCAGGCTGCGGTGGATGATATGTTGGTGGAGGCTGCGCAGGTGCAACAACTTGAGGGGGTTGCGGATATGGCTGCGGAGCAGGTTGTGGGTTTTCCGCGGGGGCTGCCGATGGCGGGTAATAAGCAGGTTGGGCTTGTGAAGGTGCAAGAGCTGGTGCAGCCTGCTGGTGGTAGTAGGGCTGAGGTGCGACCAGGGGGGCGTAAGCAGGAGTCGCATGACCAAAGTACTGAGGTGGACATGAGGGTCCATGGGAATGGTGGTGATGTGTCATGGGAGCATACGAGTTGCTTGCTCCAGACTGTGAGGTAGCCCATGAAAGGTCGGGGCCAGGGTTATCACGTGCTATGGAAAATGGTTGGGGATGCGAAGAAACATGGCCAATGATGCCATCTGCAGTGTGGGATGCCCCCGGTGCATCGTGCTGGGAGGAATCTCTGTGAAGGGCGTCAGGTATAATGGTATAGAGATAACCCGACTGGGCGTAAATGAGGTTGAATTGTTTGGCCTTAAGGATGGCCTCTTCTTCAGACTGGGGTCTTTCTGATGCCACATCCTTAGCAATGACAGGGAGAAGGGAGTTGAGGAACCAATCTAGGAAGATACGGTCATCTAATTTGATCTTGCATAAGCTACGGTGTCGATGCCACTCATGAATGTGGTTCGTGATGTGGGTAGCCGTGTTTTTTCTGCAAGATAGGAGGATCTCAACGCCCACGTCATAGCGGACATGTAACTGAAAGAACTGCAGGAAGGTCGAGGCAAGGGAAGCAAAGGTGGCATGGGTCCCGTGGGGTTGCTCAATATACCACTTGGCTGCAGAGCCAGTGAAGGTGCGCTGTAACAAACGGAGGCGAATAGAGTCGTCCACTATGGAGTTGGAGGAACACCATAGATGGAAGGACATAATATGGTTTTTTGGGTCCTCACCTGCCTTGCCCTCAAACTTAGGGATGTCAGAGGGGAGCTTGGTGGGCATGTGATGCCACACAGGGTCGTGTTGGATAGGTTCGTTGGTCAATCTGGCTAGGTCGGGAAGGTTGAGGCTAGCCATGAATGGCAAACTAGAGGAATGATGTGACATAGTAGTGGGTTGGACCAAGTTGGGGCCAATGCCCCCAAGTGGAGGGGCAAGATTTGGGATGTTTCCCCCAAGTGGGGGGACTAAGCTGGTATAGGATGGTCCTGCACCACCATGGGTAGTGTGAGACACTGATGGAGTGGGGGTAGGTATTCCAGCTGCGGGAATAGGTGCAGTGAGGGGAACGGTAGATGGGGGCCCCATGGAGGGCATACCCAAAGCAGGTGTGGTAGCTGGTGTAGTGATGGATGTGCCACCAATGGTCCCTATCAAGAAAGGAGTGGAATTCACGCCAACCATGGGGCTAGTAGGGGCAGTGTAAATGGGGTTCTTAGACTCTGCCTCAGAATCGGAGGTAAAGCAAGGAGCGTCAATATCTGGTGATGGAGTCCTGTGCCGCTGACGAGTGGATTCAAGGGACAAGGCTCGAGATCTATGATAAGTGGTTTCAAGGGATGATGAGCTGTGTCGATGACGGGTGGTGTCAAGTGAACCGTGTTGTGGGGACTCGCCCCTGAGACACCGAGAATGTCTCGGGGACTCAATGGTGACAGATGGTATCAAATCTCTGTGGATTGAGGTGAGTAAATAACAGCTCAAAAATACTAATGCAACCGAGTGTGCAGAAGGAGAGCTCAAAAAACACGGCACTCAGGCCAACAACCAACTCAAAACACCTACTGTAACAGTTGTGCTACAATAGGTGGAGTGTCAACAGAAATGGTCAGAATACCAACAAGCAGCAGGTTTCCTAAAAATAAAAAATGGTGGACTCACTAGACCAAAAGGAGGTAAGGGATCATGCAAACACCTAACTAAAAAGTATTATGACTCAACTAGACATATCCTCTGCAAGGTGATGAAATCCAAGTCAGACAATATGAATAGGAAATCCAAGTGGCTAAGATATCCCCCTACCGGGAGGGACACCAGGCAGTCAATCCTAGAAGAATGGAAACTAAGATACCCCGTTCATGACACGTCCAAAAAGGTGAATATGCCATTTGGTCCTTTTACCGCAATACCCCTATACAGGGATATCTCGAGAACTGCAAAAGGTAGCCCTTCGGTTACTAAATGGAGTGCAGTATTCCACTCAGGCCTCCGGAACCAGTCTCGCGACTTCAACCCTCCTAGGGGAGAGGCCCTCTGGTAAACTGGTTGTGACCGTCCCAAAAAGTACAAGGGGATTTTGGTTCCCTAATTGGACAACAGCTATGTCTCAAGTGTAAGTAACCGATGGGTGTTATTGGAAGCCTATCCCCCCAATCCTCCCTAACTACAAAGATTCTTTTGTGTTCCCCAAGTGGGGTTAGAATATTGGTTGAGTTAAGTAGTTTTTAAGGCTCACTTGAATTATGTGACAGAGTGTGTGCTCGTGAGGTGATGAACCCAAAATAGAAGTGCCACAAGGGGGGCAACTTTCTAACTAACAATAATACTGAATTTGAAACTTTAACATGCAAAATTTTCTGAATTAAAATGCTGAAATTTTAAAAAGATTATGTAAAGGGAACATAAATTATGTTGCAGAAAAGGTTGTAGGGAAGTAGGGCTGCAGGTGGAACAGATGGCTGTGAAGATGTAGAAAATATTGCACCAAAGGGGCTAGGTTCAAAAAAAGGGAAAAAATGCAGAAATCAGACCGCGGGTCTATGCCGAACCTGAGCAGTCGGACCGCGGGTTTGAGGGAAACAGGCACAAACAGGTCGCAGCTTTTTCGCTGACAGAGGCAGTCGGACCGCAGGAAACAGGAAAAAATACGCGGTCGGGTCGTGGGAAAAAGGCTAATAGACACTGTCGGGATGCGGGAAAAGGGCAGACAGACGCAGTCGGGACACGGGAAAAGGACCGACAGATGCAGTTGGGTCGCAGTAAAGGGGCTGGAGGCCGCAGTCAGGACGCGGGAAAATGGCCGACAGGCGCATTTAGATCGCAGCAAACAGGATGATTAGCCGCGGTCGCATCGCATGTAACAGACATGAATCCACCGGTAGGGTGCTGGAAACAGTTTGAGAGCCGTGGTCAGGTCGTAGGTAAAGGCCTGAAAGACGCGGTCAGGACGCGACTGCAGAGGTAAAAGATGTAGCTTACGACAGCCGAAAGGGACAGCCAAAAGGAAAAAACAGAAATTTTTTGCAGAAAACAATTTTTTTTTTTAACTGAAACCAGAATTTCAAACCTAGGGGAGTCGCCAAAACTGTAGCTAGGGTTTTACCTCTAGCTTGTGCAAATGAGCACCTACTAAGGAGAAGGGACTCCTTAGTAGCAGTTCAGTAAATGGAAATTAAAATGCTAAAATAGAAATGTAAATTACTCTAAACATGTGCATGAAACAGAAAAAACAAGATATAAAGAATGACTTTTGTATTAATTTTACCTCCAATGTGAAGGTTGGTGAAGCTCTTGCAATGGCCCAAGAGGGTTGCTCCAAGCTCCAACTTGCTCCTTCTCTTTCTCCAAATGATGGGAATGGGCCAAAAGGGGTTCTCAAGGTGAAAGTAGCTCAAGGGTGAGCTAGGGTTTCAAGAGATATTTTGGCAGAGTAAGGGTGCTTATGATTGTGGATGTGAAATGAGGGGTCTCCATCACCTATTTATAGTTTTTTGGTGGTGGAGTGCTGGCCCATGGTTTTGGGAACCAAATGGTTTAGGTCAGCTGTATAGGGTTTTTTCCTCCTTTTTCCTCATTATTTTATATTTTTTATTCCCTCTTTAGAGGGTTTTTGCTATTTTGGAGGAATTTTGGATATTTTTGGAGGGAAAAGGGGGTTTTTAGCCTTTTTTGAGGCTTTTTGATGGTTTTGTGGCCTTTTGGAGGCATTTTAGGCCTTTTGGAGGCTTTTTAGTGGGATTTTTAGGGTTTTCAAGGGAAATGTGGTAGGAAAATGAACAAATGAGTCATGTAATGGGATAGATGAGGTAGTGAGCACTTTTTGGGTGTTAACAGGTGTAGGCTTAAGGGTTGATCATATCTACAATATTGAATTAAAATAACAACAAAAACAAGAACAAATCTAAATCTAACCGGAGATTCAAAGAAAGGCCGAGTTGCCAAAAAATGTAGCTTTGGTTTTCACCCAAGCTTGTGCAAATGAGCACCTACTAACTTCATAGTAGCAGTTTCAATAAAACAGTAAAAAAGCTAATGTAAACACTAAAAACTAATCCAACATGTGCATAATAAACTTACAATAAACAGTAAAAAATTAAGATCTTCCATGTAAAACAAATTTTATTCATAAAAAATAGATTTACATATAAAATGTTACCTCAATGTTACACTAGAAAATTGACAGGAAGACCATCAAGCTTCAATTGTCGAAATCAAAGGTGTGATAAAAAGACAACCTATTTCCATATTAATTGATCCAGGTGCAAGTTTAAGCTATGTATCACCTAGGATTGTTGAATTATGTAATTTAGTATCAAAAAAGTTTGAAAATTATTGGATGGTACAATTATCTATAAGTACTAAACGTAAAGTCACTAGTTGTGTGAAGAATTGTGAAGTATTGATGAATGAATTTAATACGCATGTTGATTTGAATATTTTACCATTAGGTTCTTATGATATGTTGATTGTAATGGATTGGTTGGAGAAACATAATGTTATGTTGAATGGTTTTGACAAAAATTTTACATTCATAGATAAGACTAAAAATACAATTAAAGTAGGAGGAATCCCTAGAAAAATAGCCATCAGGGAAATCTCAACCCTACAAATGAAAAGATTGGTACGTAAGGGGTGTAAATTTTATGTTGTTTATATAATATATAATAAGGAGCTAGAAAATGAACTTAAAGTAGATGATATACCTATCTTAAAATATTTTATAGACATCTTTCCAGAAGAAGTCCCTGGACTACCTCTGAAAAGAGACATAGACATTACAATCGATTTAATATCGGGAGCGGTGCCAGCATCAAAAGCCCCGTATCCAATGAATGTAATAGAACTCATAGAACTTAAATCACAGTTACAAGAATTAATCGACAAGAAGTACATTCGACCTAGTGTTTCCCCTTGGGGAGCATTGGTCTTATTCGTAAAGAATAAAGATGGAACCTTAAGGTTATGTATAGACTGTCGACAGTTAAATCAAAATGACTATTAAAAATCGATATCCTTTACCCCACATAGACGATCTGCTCGATCAGTTCCAAGGGGAAACAATATTTTCTAAAATAGATCTAAGTTCTAGCTACCATCAGGTACGGATCAAGGACGAAAACACCTTTAAAACTGCCTTTATAACTAGTTATGGACATTACCAGTTCACCATAATGCCTTTTGGTTTAACAAATGCACCTCCATATTTAATGTGTTTAATGAATAGTATTTTTAGCAACTACTTATATAAATCCGTAGTTGTCTTCATCGACGACATACTAATTTATTCATAGAATGAAAAAGAACATGAAGAACACTTAAAAATAGTTCTGAAAATTTTAAGAGAACAACAATTGTTTGCTAAGTTCAGCAAGTGTGATTTCTATAAAGGCATAATTCAATATCTAGGACACGTAGTGTCTAAATATGGAATATCTGTTGACCCCGACAATATTAAGGCTATCAGTGAATGGACAATCCCTAAAAATGTAACCGACATAAGATCATTTATGGGGATCACGGGTTATTATCGAAAATTTATCGAAGGGTTTCTGAAAATAGCTTAACCCATAACCTCACTACAAGAAAGGTAAAATGTTTGAATGGAATGGAAAATGTATGGAAAGTTTCAATAAACTAAAACATCTTTTAACCACCGCTCCTATACTGAAAATCGCTGATCCTTTTAAATATTTCATCATATGCTGCGACTCATTTAATGAAGGATTAGGTGGAGTACTAATTCAAGAAAACCATGTCATAGCTTATGAATCCCGAAAATTAAAAGAACATGAGAAAAATTATGCTACGCACGATTTGGAACTTGCTGTAATTATACATGCTTTAAAGATGTGGCGGCATTACCTCATCGGAATAAAACTTTTGTTAATGTCTAATAACATAAGCCTAAAATACTTGTTTGATCAACATAATTTAAACGCTAGACAAGCAAGATGGCTGTCCTTTTTATGCGAATATGAATTTGAGATAAAAAATATTAAAGGTAAAGAAAAAAAAGTTGCACACGCTTTAAGCCATCATGCAAATTTATTATTTGCAAGTAGCAATTACGAATCTGATTTGGAAAATCAGATTTTAAATGCAGAAAATTTTGACAAAGAATGCCAAATTTTAAAGAAGAAAACTGTTGAAAATGAAAATAATCAGCTAAAAAAAAATCTCCATATAAATGAAAGAGGATTATTGTTGCATAAAAGCATACTGTACATACCAAATTCTGCAGAATTCAAGTTAACTATTATGAATGAATTACATAAACGACCCTATTCAGGACACCTAGGGTATCAAAAGAGGATCACCATGATCAAGAAGGATTTCTTTTGGACAAACATGAAGAAATATTTATCAGAATACTTAGCCCACTGCATAGAATGCTAGCATGTCAAGGTTGAACATCAAAATCCAGTAGGACTATTGCAACCGCTACTCGTTCCATAATGGAAATGGGAAATGATTAGGATGGATTTTATAATTGGCTTACTGAAAAATTTCAAACAACATGATTCAATCATGGTCATAGGGGATAAGTTAAGTAAAGGTTCTCATTTTATTCATGTGAAATCTACCTATAAATATGTTAACATTGCAGATATTTTCATGAAAGAAATATTTAGGTTACATGCCATACCGAAAGTAATAGTCTCAGATAGAGATGAAAAATTTACAAGTAACTTTTGGAAAGCTTTGTTTAAAGATTTAGGAACACAATTGAATTTCAGTACCGCATATCATCCACAAACGGATTGGCAAACGGAAAGTGTAAATCAAGTCTTAGAGTACATGCTAAGGATGTATGTCATGGACAAACCAGGTAAGTCGGAAGACTACCTACACTTAGCAGAATTTGCATATAATAATAATTTTCAAGTTTCTGTAGATATGAGTCCCTTTGAAATATTATACAGACGTAAGTGTAATACTCCAATCTCATGGAGCAATCCCATTGATTGATTAATGTTAGGACCTGATTTATCAAAAGAAATGGAGCTAACGGTGAAATAGGTACAACAAAACTTGAAGGATTCCCAAGACAGACAAAAAAGTTATGCTGATTTAAAAATAACTCCTAGAGAGTTCCAAGTGGGTGATCATGTGTATATAAAGGTAAAACCAAAGAAAAGTTCCTTGATACTGGGCAAGTATTCAAAATTGGCACCCAAGTATTGTGGGCCATTTGAAATTTTAACTAAAGTAGGACCGGTTGCATACCAATTATCCCTACCACCCAATGTTAATGTGCATAATATGTTTCGCGTTTCTATTTTAAAAATATATATGTTCATGATGTCTCTCATGTGATTGATTGGAATATAATCCAGGTGGAACCTGAAGGAGAATTCCAAGTGGGACCGGAGCACATTCTCGACAGGAGAGAATGTTTTCTCTGGAACCGTACCATCGGACAAGTCAAGGTGCAATGGAAGCACCTTAGTCCGGAAGAACCTACTTGGGAGCTGGAATGTAATATGTGGGAGGCATATCCAGACTTATTCCAAGAAAATGAAACTGAGGAATAAAACTAGTTATTATAAAACCGAGGACGGTGTATGTAATACCCCCAAAATTAATAATTTATTATTAATTCTGCTGGAAAAATACTTTAATTATTATTTTTATTATTTTATTATTTTTGACAGAAAAGTTAAGAATAAAACATTTTGTAATAAAATACTTTTATTATAAAAAATATGTCGAAGGGGGACAAAAGTGGATATCGTTGTTAAAGAGTGTTTGCTGGCCCACAATAAGAAAATACATGTTGCAGAATCCATTGAGTGAGAACTCAAGATGCAAGAGGCATCATCCCAAAAAATTAGGTCACAACTCCTAGTTGAGTGCTAAAGAGCAAGAGGCTCATAAATGACCAAGTCCTAGGAAAAATACTATATAATAGTATGTCCATAAGTAGTAGGAGGCTAGCATTGGATGGGGAATTAAAATCTATGAATGCAAGAGATGGCACATTGAAGGATTTTTCTCTTGTGGTTCAGCGAAAAGGCTCAGGGGTTTTGGAGCAAGTAACTTGGCTCCTCTCAGAGTTGGTTGGGAGGAACAAATTCTCCACTTTTGTTTTCCCAGTGTTGGTGCCATGTTCATAATTTATGTTTAAATTTTTGCAGAATGCGTTTTAAATTATAGATCTGAAGAATTTAATGTAGAACCTAGTCTGTATCAGTTAGCCTAATGATGCTATGCTTTAAGGTTTAGGATTTTGATTTCTATCGAAACTTGGATTCTCCACTTAGTGGATTCGAAATAGTTTAATTCTGAATTATCTCACATATTTATGTATTTAAATTTTTATTCCTTGTTGTATTGATGATTTCTAAATTTATTCCTTAGTCTGTAATTACTAGATTAAATGTAGACTAAATCTCTAATCTTGAAGGTATGATGCCGCTATCTTAGGTATACATACAATGAAATAATCAAATTAACCCTTAAACAAAACCTTAATCAACTTAACAAGGAGAAAAGGGTACGATTTTCAATCATGTACAAAGATCATGGGAATGAATCTCTTAAAGGAAACTAATTTAAAATACAATCTGTTGTTAAATAAAACTAAATTAAAACACAAATAGAATCGCAGGTAAAAACCATCAAACTATATTTCCGAGCATAACACTTCAATAATTTGGTTGTAAGCCCATGTCAAATGGCCTCCCCATTTTGCAAACAAGCGAGTTATGTTTTAAAGAGTGACAGACTGTACGGGGTATAGTAAATATTACAATCCTTGAGAATGTGAACCTGATAGCTACAAGCCCATTAAATGGATACTATAATTTGTATACAAGTTTACATCCACAATATAGATGGGAATCATTATAATAAAATTATTAAATAGAACAACTTTATATTTTATTAACCACTATCCTTACGGCCGTAAGACCATCGTGGATGGCTGCTATGTTTCAGGATAGTTTTTTCATGGCTTAAACCCTTAACTAAATTGCATAGACATTAAGGCCAGATATTTCAATCTTTCATAAGCGTATACAAAAAAAATTAAGAATATATTTACATCTACGATAATGGCAGAGACTAAATGATCATAAGGCCCCTGCTTTACAGGTTAAACCCTAAATTTTTCTTGTCACACATCATTTTTATTTAAATATAAACTTATCTTATTTGCAGTGGTGGCCATCATCATTTTCCCCTTTCCCTACTCAGCTCCACCTGCGACAAACAGACTAGAGTTTCATCTACGTCTTTTGACCCAAGTTTAAAGACTTGTAAAAGGAAATGGTTATTTGTAAAGCCAGAAAGAAAGTTACATGGGAATTTGGAAACACGGGCGTGGGAGGGCGAGACTCTGTCGCCTCCCTCTCCTGTGCCGAGAACCTACTAATTATTCATTTGCAGTCAGAACACTATACATTGTTTTCTTTCTTTCGAACCAACTAATGAAATTATTGATGTCTTAAACCCTTACCTTGGCATTTGGCAGTGAGGACCAGGGTGCATATCCTCTGGAGTACCCTTATCCCTCCACAGACTGCATTCACCAAAGAAACATTTCATAATTTGGAAATTCAACTACTATAAACTTTTGATTTTAAAATGCAGAGTTAAGTACCAATCCTTACTCACCTATTGAGACAGACTAGTCGCATGTTGGAAACTTTCGCAGGCTCATTGCAGCTCCAGATTTTAAAAGTAGACAGTTGAGGAAGCATTTGATAATAGGTACCTCAGTTACAGTATTAATGCAATTAGAATGGAGCTGAGTTCAACCACCAAGAGAAGCTATTTACACTGTAAACCAAAACAAGTTTTCATAAAGAGCAGAGCTCGGCCCTCAACCAACCTCCGACTAAACAACACTAACAAATGAAGAACTAAGATAGAGTAAAAGAGATTTTACGAAACCCTATGAGACATTTTGATCTAACCATCCAGGTGAAAAGTTAATAATGTTGTAAATAATTGAAAATTTTATGAGTTTTTATTTTGAAATAATTAATGAATACACTAGTAAAAATGAGTTTTTATTCTCATTTTTATTTTAAAATAATAAATTAAGAGTTGTTATTTTAAAATAATTTATAAATATTTTCAATTTGTATAGTTTTATATTAATAATTAAATTAAGTTTTACTTTTTAGAATGATTATTGTTGCTTTTTCAAAATTTAAATAGAATTTGTATTTTTATTTTTATTTTTTATAATCATATCCTTTCATTTCTAATAAAATGATATAGCTTTGTTATTTTTTAAGCATATGGTTGCAACAAAATGGTATAGTTTATTTTTATTTTGGCATTTTTGGTCAATTGCTTTGCATTGACATCTTCTATTTATTAATTTATATAGTATAATAAATTTATGATATAATAGTTGTGAAATTAAAATATTGTTTATTTATTAAAAACTAATTGAAATAATATAGGGAATACATTTTAAATGTATAAATGTACATTTTTTACAAGAAATTTATAATGAAAATTGTTTCACAAAATATAATTGAGATTAATGAAAAGTATCATTGCTTTAGATATTTTTACAAAATATAATTGAGATTAATGGAAAGTATCATTGCTTTAGCTTCTTTAAGTGCATTGCTTTCAATTATCCCATTTGCGACCCAATGCTTTGAACACTTGAGTTTATTATGATGAAATGCATTGTGGAGTAAATCAAAGAACCTTGAGAATTTCATAAATATAAACTTAGGGATTTGAAAGAACATTACACTTTCAAATTTAAGTTTATATCCAGTTAGAAGAAGCAGATGAACAGGGCCATTCTTGTGTTCAAGTCTCGAGCCAAGCCAATTTATATGAACGATATTCTCGAGTGATGTGCCATTCTGTGCAAATTTATGGATTAATTTTTCTTGAATGTGTTCGATCTACCATGGATTAACAAATAGCAACATATAGAGTCCTACTCTTTGAGCATATTTTTGCACTGAATGGATGTTGTTATCTCACAAATTCTTGAATTGCTTTGATAGCTGGTTATTTCACGATGCTAATACAAAACTCCCAACAATGACTATAAAATTTAACCTAGTGAAGTCTTATATTAGGATTTGCTGGTTATATGTCAAATTTTTCTCTCTTAATATGGGCAATTGGATAAGTATTATAAGCAAGGCCAAAACCAAATCCCATAAGTGGGAGATCCTAACATAATACTCATAACAAAAGCTGTACACAAGCAACTTAAACTCGTACATCAAACACATTGTGCTTCCAAACTTGAACCTCGAGGGTCATCCTTAAACTTGCCTTCTGCATAATCTGTAATGGCTTGCCCAAACAAAGCCTTTCACATTCCAGAACAATCCAGGGGTGGAACTCGAATCATCAACAAAAATTCACTGTTCAAGGTTTGGTTGGCGACTCCGTATGTGAATGCAAGTTTCCATATACATAATACACCTCTTATCCTCAGGACACCATTTGTTCAAAGCAACCTTGAGCTTTTTCCTTCCCCTTGAGAGCCCCTTAGCATGTGAGTTTTCTCACAATGACATTGCTGCGAACCATAGCCATGGAGACCAGGCGAGTGATTCTTGGTTCCCTCCAACGAGAAGCCACCAGATCCTAACATAATGTCGAGAACAAAACACATACACCAGCAACATAGGTTGGGGAAGACATGTATCGTCCCCACGATCATGCCTCACGGCAAGAGAAGTGAACACATTCGTCGTGGGGACATTCTCAAATTAAAAAAACTATAATACTAATTTCATATTATATATTAAAAATTATAAAATATATAAAAATGTGAATAAATATATATAATAAGATGAAAAAAAATTGATGAAATTTAAAATATATGTAAAGGTTTTTTATTATAAAAATAATTCTTATATTTATAAGGTCCATATTTACAATTAGACTCAGTGTGAACAATGGTTAGATTATTAAATTCACACATAGTATAATTAGTATACCATAGCATAGTATAAAAAATACATATACAAAAATTCACACAAACATAAAAAAACATACCACAAACATGCAAATAAAACAAACAGAAATATATAGAATTGCATACAAAAAAATTACACAAATTTATAGAATTGCATAAAAAACCATGGATAGAGATTAAAAAATACAACAAATACATAAAGTTGCATTAAAAACATTATTTCATATAGTAAGCATATAAATAATATCATCTAATAAATAATTACAAATTTGATTACACAAATATTTTAAATCTCAAACAATTTCATTTTATATTAAACAATTTCAAATCAACCAAAACAAATGTTTAAGTGTAGAATTTTGGTTTTTTTTGTGTAAAATTTGTTAAAACACTCTTATTATCGAGTATATAAGTCAGCTTTAACTTTGATACATTTTATACTATTTGATTCTACATGAAAAAAAACCAAACATAATAAATATAAACAAACATTATAATAGTAAAATACTATATAAATTATAAAACACATTTAAATATACATTCCATCTACTATGAGCCAAAAAAATGTCAAAAGGTAAATATTAAAATTTTTAAAATAAAAATAAGCAAAAATAAAAATGGTACAATAAAAATATGAATTGAATTTGGGTTGAATTGCTCATTACTAATTGATACCTAACTAGTAAACATATTCCCTATCTATCTTCACTAGGAAATAAGCACTCTTTGTATATAGAATTTACAATGAGCCCTCTTGGCCTGATGTCAAGACCTTTAGGCCTGATTAGACATTGACTTATGTCTTTGGTAGCCGATGCTCCTGCATCAATTCCTAGGTTATGGTCCATGTCTAATTTCTTTAAAAAAAGGAGCATTCCTGTACCAACAAAGTTATACTAAGATTGTGAATTCCCTTGGTTTCTTTAGAATAGACATGCTCGATTGATACCCGACCTAGGAAGGGGCATTTAATGAAGTTGCGTAAATCTATTAAAGGTGGATATGCAAGAAAATGAATTAGTATGCTTGTTTTGTGAGTTTAATTGCCAGAACATAACATAGAGACATTCATATCTCTACACGGCTTCAGATATTTAAATAAACTCATTGACAAAACCACAACAGAAAAGGAAGCTAGAGAAACTGCTCTCGATGTGGGTAAGGAAGTAGTGAGGTCAATAGACGTTATATAATAAATGTCTTGAAATCACGGGGTGAAAATTCCATGGCAATTATTGGGAACCTTGGAAATCATGAGAGTAGCCATCATCCCTGTCAACCACCATGAATGTGTCAATGTTGAGCCTGATAATGTCCTCTTGAGAGTGTTCAAGACTAAGAGGACACGAGTCTTGACCCGACTATGCTATCCTAAAAGGGGGAGTTCCGAACCACTCACTATAGCTCTCCTAGTAACCAAGGTAAACAAAGCTCTCGAGAGAACTATTAATGTGTACACAAGATTTCTGTTCAAAACATGGAAGAGAAACAATCCCTCTATGCAAAGGGTAGGGAATAGCGCATCAAGGTGTCCTGGAGGTCTTTCGTGTCTAGGGAGCAATGCCTAACTAATATACTATTGATTGTGCCTATGGCACCATTGGCTAAGATAGGCTGAAAGGAGGTCAGTAATCTAGATGACCTCAAAGGTCCTTATAAGGATTAATGACTAAAAGAGAATCTTTTATACATCGTTTTGGTTTATGCTCCCTTCTTCCATTACTCAATCCAAAGATATTTGGTCATGTATATTCAAAAGGTAGACACTGCATATCAAGAGGTTAGATCATTATAACAACAAATGAATGATAGATCTAAGAAAAGATAGGTTTGGAGAACAGAAAATAGAGCAGAAAATAAATAATAGATCTATGAAGAAATCAGATTATCACACTACCATCCCAATGGTAAATATAAGATAAATCGACTCTGGAAAAATCAGAACACCATACTAAATGTGGAAAAATCAGAACAGCATACTAAATTTATAACAACTCTGCCATAAAAAAAAGATCAGATCTGGAAAATCAGATCAGCACATTCATCTGCAATAGTAATTACATCTCTTTCTATTACAATAGAAAAGGACAGCAAATTAGCTTCTCCCAAGCTTACAATGCAAAACCAACCAGCTGCTTGCAATCTCATGAAGCAAAGCACTATCACTAACAATGGTAAACTTCCTGTGTCACTGTAACATTCTAGACATTATAAATCAGGTATTAGACATTCAAGACTTATAATTGAGGGAAACTTTTTCATTTTTAAGAGGAATTCTATCAGCATGGTTTATATTAGGTATTAGACATTCAAGACTTATTGTTCTTGGATAGTACACGGTGGAGGCTTATCAGTCTCACATTGCACCTGAAATAAAGGAAAAACAGTTGGTGTTGAACGACATAAATGAAGACTGGAAAGCAGCAATTTCTTCCAATGACATACATGAAGACTAGAAAGCAGCAATTTCTTCCAGACATGAATGGGGTGCAACATGGTGGGAACAATATTCTATTATGTTTAGGTGAGGCATAAAGGAAATATGCCATGAATATATGAGTTGTTTGAGAGCTGCACAAGTCCTATCAACACCATTCATAATTGGGCTGCTCTGGTTTCAAACTTGGCTCTAAAAGGAAGGAATGATCAGGGGCGGCCATGCCCATGGATTGACAATCACTACCGATCCTACACGGGAAAGCAGTATGGAAGGTGTGGTCCCTACTTTCTATTGTTGAGGAACCCAGATGGAAGATGCGGAAGTCCTGCTTGCTTCAAGATTAGTGCTAGTTGGAAGGGTTCAGAGACGTTCAATTGGGCATTTCAAGCGGTCAGGGTGGGCAATACATAAAGGTAGATGGAACTCCACTATCAATGTAGAAAACATATCTAATAATGCTGGAAAAATTAGTTAAAAAATGGTGAGCTAATTCAGTCACAAACAGGGCTCATTACTTCGAACCTGAACAAAGCAAGGAGTTATGGGAGTGTGTCACAAAGCACAAAAAGATTAGGATATGCTGGCTATTCTCCAAGCACAGGTATTGAAGTTCAAATCGACCCACCCTAGTATATGACGTACTTATATTACATGTATAAGATGCCATGAATATCTGAGTTGTCTGAGAGTTGCATAAGTCCTATCAACAACATTCATGCTTGGGCTGCTCTGGTGGCAATCAAAGATTGATACTCCTAAAGAGCTTCAAGATCAGGTTCGTTTGGGCTCCTTTTTCCTTCAAAATAACCTAGCATGTCTATAATTTTTAAAACCATATAGTTGACAGGCAGTGCATATGATAGGTTCATGAGTCATGTCTCTATTTTAAGCGTAAAGACCCCTACCCCTACGGTAGTAAGACTGAGAATTTACAGTTGTTGGAGCTCTCATTTAAGGAAATCGGTAACCATGCAATTTACTTCCCATTTCTCTCACTTGTGGAGTCAAATGATAAACTTCTACCTTATCATCATCAAATCAATCTCATCATAATATTTTAATTTACATGTCTTGGAAATGCACTTCTCCAGGTATCATGCAGGGTGTTTTCATCACACTTCCAAATTTTATTTGATTTTCATAAGAGACTTTTCAGAATCCTGGAATCTGTTTTGCGGCATTCCAGGTGAAGAGGGTAAGGGAATCCCCACATGGTGTGGTCCATTGGCAAACTTTGTGAATCCACATATTTCAGTAACTTAAGTAGATTTCCTCTATGGCTATCACCATCCAAATGACGGGAGTTTGAGCATGTTACCAAGGATATTTTGGAGGGAATTTTTTATTCAATCTGCATTTGCCGGAAAGAAACTATAAGGATAATTTTTGCTTGGAAAGTAGTTCTTGAGATCTAGGAATCTGGTCTGTAGCATTCCAGGTGAAGAGGGGTGAAGAGGGTAAGGTCACAAATCCGTTGGGTTTACTAAGAAAATTGTATGGATTCTCTTGGTTTTGTTGTGATTGAGGGAAGGTCATAGATGAACACCATTCCAATGCATGATTTGCCAATGAACGGGGAGAAACACCCTTCATGGCTTCAGAAATAGTGTTGGAATTCATGGGAGCATTTGCTCTCTGCCTTTTGCCCTGCTAAAATTTCTGAGCATATAAGCTTCATCGATGCTCTCTATTGTGCTATCTCTGCATCAACTGCCTCTTCACTTCTTTGTTTCCTCTTTATGCAAGACTTGGCTTGTAGGAGGATTGTTAGTAATCAGGATAAGGAGAACATGTGGTGGAGGTTACATCGATTTTTAAATAGTTTGAGAATCTATCAAATCGTTCTACAAAAGAAAATGGATTAAGAATTGCTTCTTTGAAATCTATATAGAGACAGTTGGCGAGCTGATAAGGTCAATGATGAATAGAAAAGATACCAATTTCTGAAGTATCGCTTTTCAATATAGATTGACAAAAATGTTTAAATGTCTTCCGCAAACGTGGTCAAATGGTATGAAGGCTGTTTGGAAGAGAACCATTCAACATATATATTACATAAATGTTCTATCACAGAAAAAAACCTATGTTGTCATAACATAAAATTATGTTTTCAAAACATTCTTGGAAAATGTAATTTTGTTCAGCTGTTGAGATACAAACGTGCATCTGGTAGCACACCTTGCTATCCACCTCACAAAGTAAGCAACCAACTGTACCCTGCAGGGTAGTATGTTTAGCTAGAGCCTTGTGTGAGCACATAGGCACTTGAATAGTACAGAGGCTCGAAGCCACCATGAAAGGGAGCGCTGTCTACTAAGCCACCTATTGACATATGGCCATTTTGCCCTGTCAACACCACCATGAGAAGTGCTCGACCAGCATGTAGTTATGTTCAAGTCTTGTGTTTCTATGGTCCAAAATCTGCAAACCTCAAGCAAGTCTGAAAGGTGGTTGAAAATGCTTCAAGTCTGCAATAGTTCAACTATTACAGGACATCTAGGAGTCATGTAACTTTTAGAAGCAAATTCTCTTTAGGGCCGTTTTAATTGTCAATGTTGTTTTAACATCTTCTGACATATATACATCATGTGGGAAAATTTTGTTGCAGGCTGGGTGACACATAAAAAGCATATGTGTCACACAGCAATGAGCTATAGGAGCAGCTGTTGCCTGTGATATTGGGTTGATCAGGATATGGGTGACAATAAAATGAGCTGTTCGAGCAGGTGTAAACTACGGGATTGGGTTGTGAATCCAGTTGGTTTTGGGTTCTAAATGCAACAAGAAGAAAAGAACAGCGGAGTAACAGCATCTGATATCTGTTCCCCATGTTGGAAGTGAATTGCAACGACTGCAAAATTATCAAAATTTTGAATACAGTTTTGAATAAACTTGATCTGATTTGAAGTAATACCATATTGATCAAATCCCACAATTTTGCTGTATATCAAAGCAAAATTCTATAAATCTCATATTCATTAAAATCATAAAGGATGTTCGTTTGTCACTTTCAAAATATCCATGGGTTTTTTTCTCAGTTTTTCTATATAGACCAACTTATTCATCATCTAATAATCACAATAGGAAACAAATTATATAAGAAAATTAAAGGTCTCTTTAATTATAGGTTAACTTACTTGGTGTTGGGATTGATTTTCGTGAATGAGAGTAACAGATTGCCCTACTGTGACGACATTTTCCAAAGCCCATTGCAAGACAGAAGGGTCCGCCCACACTGCAACATACACGTCCTCTTCCCTCGTGTCTGTACTAGTATCCTCCATTATCTCTATTTCTTCTATTTCAAGCTCCTCTGGCTCTTCTTTGAGTTTTTCCATCGCCATTTGTTCTTTCATTAGATTCCCATCAATCAATGCTTCCCTTGTCCCCATCTCCATGGAGGAAATCAATACCTCTGCTATATCTGTTCGTCCAAGAACATATATCTTCCGCGCCATCATCCTATCAAATCTCCATGGCTGAAAATAACAAAGCAATATATGATTAAATATGAAATAAACCCGGAATTCAAATTATTGTTGGCAGGTTTCTTCCAGCCAGGCAACAAAAACGCAGCACCCAGCAAAAAGAGAAGACCAAAGAGCAACACGAACATGCTATCATTACACGAACAGAAAACAGAGCACCAATTCTAAATACAGAGCACAATTTCAAAACAGAGCACCAATTCTAAATACAGAGCACAATTTCAATTCTCTTCCATCAAGGAACACACCCTACGCATAAAACCGTTTTTCTGCCCAACTGAGAAATGGCAAACTCTTCCCACGCAGATGTCGAAGCAACACGCCTACACGCAGATACACCTAGTAATGACACTCAAAAGAGCATGCAGGCTCTGCGCATTCACCCGAAGGCAGTCCAATATTTAAATAAATCATTTAATGAAATTAAAAGAGCATTCATGCTCTGCACATTCACCAAAATAAGGCATACAGAATTCACGCATACAAGATCCCGAATCAATCCTTAACCATAAATAAAAGCACTACCAATATGCTGGACAGTCCCAACCCAAAGGGCTCACGAATTCTAAATCTAGATGGGCTGTTCAATGTCAATCAATCATTTACAGAAGATTGACGAACCCTATGCGGTAGACCTGGATATCCTGCATAAGGTGTCGGGTTTACCTCGGATTGGGGAGGACGCCGCAGAAGTTGTGTTCGCTATAGACGCGCGCGCAGAGGAGATTTACAAGGAGTATGGCACACGGCCTGAGACTCGCGGAGTAGTTACTTCTGAAATCAATGATCCGTTCATCCGGTTTGCAACTCAGTTACTGGCCTGCAAACTAATCAGAAAATGTAGGAAGGACTAATGTCCAAACCAGCTACCTATCAAGCCGAATTCAATAATTACTGATTTGGAAAGGGATCTCTTCTGCTTACCATTAACCATTTGGAGAGGTCGTTGAAAGCCATTCCTCCTTTTGATCTGCTCATTTTAAAATGCCATGCCGCCTCCCTCACTCTCAGCTATCATAAGTAACAGTTCTAATGGCGCCTCTCCTCGTCCTCCGAGTTATCGCGGATACCAATTCAAACAAAGACACACATAAACTACAACACACAGACAAAGACACACACAAAATACAACAGACAGCCGGCACCATACACACAGACATCAAACAAACAAGGAGCGCTCCAAAGCATACCAGACACCACAGATAACACACGGCCTCAGAGGAGAGAGCGCAATAACGGAGGGACTAGATTCAAATTCAAGAAACAAGATAATGGAAATAGGAATTTGGAATTTGTTAGCTTTTATATGTCTTTGCCGGGCTGCGCTGCCCCAACGCTAACGGTAACGCTGACCGCTTTTGAGTGGCTGTCAGAGAATTTTAAATTTCGTGCACTTGGATCAAGTGGAGTTTGTTTGATTTTAACCAGGTGGACGTGGACTTGGTAGTGGGAGCTCTGTAACATTTTGTTTTTGGTGTTTTCATATTGGGATGGATTAACAAAGCATTTCCGGCTTAAAACACATGTGATTCTTTATTTTGGATTTCTTTCCACATTCATATTTCTGGCTCTATTATGTCTAACTTGTGACTCATGAGTTAATGGTGCTTATTCATTTCACAAATTTATTCTTGCAATTCCAATCCACTTTAAGTAAATCTCAGTAAATCCCACTATGCAAGAATTCTGTAGGCCAAAACGTTCTAGTATTCATATTGATGCAACACCTGAGCCTTGAAGTGCGAACCCCACTCTCCTATATAAAAGGTTTCAAAATAAAATTTGAAAAAGGGAGGAAGTGAGACTAAAGGAGTGAAGTGAACATAAGAAATAGTGGCGAGAATTTCCATTGTCAACATCTATAGGGTTATTCGGGGATTTTTTGAAATTCTCATAGTGGCTCTTGGTTAAGGCGCCTTGATACAAAGCCTCATTCAACCCCCTTGGTAAAACTAAGAACATTGGGCTGAGAAAAGAGAGACTGGAACTAAAACCCTGGTATAGAAACCATTGTCTATTTTTAAGAAATAATATTACAGAGCTATATATCTAGGATTTGTAGTCAATTTGGCTATTATAACTGGAAATAGGGAGATATTATTATTAATCTTCTACTGTGATATGGTGAGCTTGCTCTCTGTTTGTCCTCTTTTCGATCTCCCTCCCTCTGTCCTCTTTTCTGTGTTGTTGGTTTCCTACATAAATGCTTTGAACCCTCCTTTAGTGATTAGAACTCTCCATTTTGGAGGTTTTTTTTGGTTCAAGTAAAAAATAATTGGGCCAAAGAACAATTTATTCCCATGTTACTCCTCTCTCCTAGCAACAACTCAGTCATAGATCGGTTGGGGTTGTTTGTTTTTGGGATTAGGTGTAGGTAGGGAAACAAACTATGGCTCCTCGAGAGAATGTTGGTTGCTAGGCTCCTCGAGTGGTGGAGCTTATAATAAAAAGCCAATTCCTCTTATTAAAATAAATATGTATCAAAATTTCATTATAAAAGAGTAGTTTTTAAACTACAATTTATTCCCATGTTACTCCTCTCTCCTAGCAACAACTCAGTCATAGATCGGTTGGGGTTGTTTGTTTTTGGGATTAGGTGTAGGTAGGGAAACAAACTATGGCTCCTCGAGAGAATGTTGGTTGCTAGGCTCTTTGGGTGGTGGAGCTTATAATAAAAAACCAATTCCTCTTATTAAAAGAAATATGTATCAAAATTTCATTATAAAAGAGTAGTTTTTAAACTAAAACTTCATTATTGAAGGGTGATTTTTTAATTAAAACCTTGTTATGGAAGTTATAGTTTTTCAACAAAACTTCATTGTTGAATGGCACAATTTTAGATAAAACGTTTTATGATGGGGACTATATAAATCGAAAACGTCACAAAAAAATTGTTTGACGGGTAAAGATGGATACAAATTCCAACCTTGGAACTTACGACAAAACACAAGTAGAATATGGAAGGGTTGACCACCATGTAAACATGGCACATGTACAATGAGGCGCTGCGCAGTAATCCGTCCAAATTATTAATGAGATCATAGGTCATGACTCTCTCAAACATTTTATTTCTTGTTTGGCATGGAAGCAAACTGCAATTCCAACGAGGACGACGTATTTGATATGTTCTTGATCTCTGTTATGCTTTGGATGTTTTGTAGTTTCTTTACTATATATGGCTGCCATTTGTACTGTTATTCATTTATCAACATATACATTATTATGTCTCCGCAGGGGACTATATAGTTATCGATCAAACCAATTAATCTTTCTGTACAACGACATTTTTTCCAAGTTTCCATGTTTAAATT
The DNA here is from genome assembly GCA_027924585.1 of Larix kaempferi. Lineage (NCBI taxonomy): Eukaryota > Viridiplantae > Streptophyta > Pinopsida > Pinales > Pinaceae > Larix > Larix kaempferi. The sequence continues at coordinate 368,130 of BSBM01001502.1, read as the reverse complement.
TTAGAAGACAATTTTTCTATTTAAATTAATTTCAATAAAATCTATTTATGTGTAAGGGGATTGGTTTGAAAAGATGATGCCAGCCTCGGGGAATGTTTCCCACCTCCCAACGATGAGCTAAGGTCATTCTTTGCACTGTCTCTGTCACATTGTCGGCTGTCATTTTTCACTTCATGTTTGTAGTAACATTGTACATGAAGACCAATATGGTGAAAGAAGCCCTCCTTAAGATCAAAGCGTGTTGCATGAAAGATGAAACGTGTTTTCCAAGATGTACGATAAAATATTACCCACACGGCATGGAGGCCACCTGCTTGCCAGAAAACCGACCCCATGTTTTCTCTCCAGACATTGCTTTCTCCAGCAACCGGCTTAGTAGTGTGTAAATGGAGAGGCATCTACAACCCTCCAGGCATTCCTACATTTGAAAGTCGTCGTTTGGCTTCCCCCATGCCATTTATGTGGTTGTTTCGTTACCTCTCTCGTGTGACGATGTTCCCTCCAGCAATAGACTATGCAACCCATAAACCCACTCCAAATCCAAGAAGAGGGAGAATTTTCTTAATGGTTATGATGTCGAACACTGGATTGGTAAAGATGAGGTGAATGTTTTTCCTCTGGTGAAACTCTATACTTTCTCCCTACCTCGTGACTTGTTCGCTAAAATAAATGATCCAGACGAACAAGCATGGATTTCACATCATTTTATGATGCTTCAGAAGGTATTATTGCAGATTCCTCTAGATCTCCCTGTTACACGATATAACAGAGCCAAACGTGGCACTAATGCCATTCGAGAACAACTTGAGGACCTTATACATGAGAGGAAATTGCACTGGGAGAGGGAAATGCTTCTCTCGAGCAAGATTTGTTGTCTTTCCTACTCTCTAATGTTGACAATAAAGGTCAATCTCTCAAACACAAGGATAACCCCTCTGCTTATATTTGCAGGTCATGATACCACCAGTTCTACGTTGACTGTGCTGCTTAAATTTTTGGGGTCTGCGGAGAACCCTCACCGCTACAACGAAGTGCTAAGGGGTATGTCCAACACCTATAAAGTACTTGGTTAAGTGATGTTGTGCATGGTGTGCATTATGTGTCGTCTAACACCTATAAAAGGTACTGTAACATCAGACATATGCCATTTGTAAACTCACATTTGCTTAGCATGCTCCACATGTTTACAAAGAGCTTCTACACGTGTGAAGCTTTATGGGCTTACGCGTTATGTTACAACATTGCGTTCAATCCATAAAAACACCACTAAGAAACAAATCTAAGTAATGAATTCAATTGTCAAGTATATAAAAAATGGATGTCACACCTGCAAATATAGACTCGAAACCTCTCTTCGGATGTTATGTTATTGACAGTGCACCCACATTGTGAGTTTGTTCATTACACAAATTTGAAAACTCGAACACTTCCTTCCCTCACTTTGTATATATCAATGCAATGTATTGGTACAATGGAGTGTATTGGTAGTTCTATACTGACGAACAATCTATACCTAAATCACTTTTAACATGACTTTAGTTTTATCAATGTTCTATCTTCACAAATTTCTTAGAATGATGTAAATTGTTCTACCAAAGTGCTTATGATATGGTAAAGTCCTTATGATATGTTAAAAACTGTAAACCAATCAAAAATAAATATGTGGAACTTCCAATATTGATTTTCTCATTTTTCCAAACGAAGACTTGAGGCCTCTGTATTGAATGCCTAGAAGACGCAAAACTTAAGCTTCGGAAATAACCATGAACAAATAAAAAAATATTTTTTACAAAAGGAATTATCTTACTAAAAAAAACCGTTGTAACGACCACTGGATTCAGGTGGCATGTGGCGATGAGGAATTCTAATAACTGGGATCTATTTCGTAGATTGAACATGTGAGGTAGTTTCCATATGCAATTCACTATTACAAGCTCTCCCTCCTGGGATACGACATCTTCCAGGCCTTCCAAATATGTTTCCTGGAACAAAAATGGGATCCCCACAGAACTTGCATACTCCCACATCCTTCTGCCGGTGTGGTTGGAATAGAGCAGACACTGGTCATCCTCATTGTTGGTCCATTCGATTGCGATGATTCTTAAGTGATTTACCAAATCACTTTTTTTTTTAATTATAATTTACTAAATTACTGTAAGAATCAGAATGCCCTACACAACCTTAGAACACATTGTCTCTAACAAACCTAAAAGTTCATAAAAAATAATTAAAATTGAGATTGAACAAATAAAATTACTACAAAGTTATAAATTAAAAATGCTTGAAGGCGAGGAATCCTTTAAACCCCTGCTAGCCATTCATGGAGACTCAACTTTAACTCCTATCTAACTTCAAATACACGGGACACAAATAAATTGATACACCACATGGTTTGATATGGAAAGCTAGCTTTTGATTTCAAATAAACTTGGATTTAGAGCAACAATAGGGCAAAATTCAGGATTTGTTATGGTAATTTTGGCGTTGTTCCAAAGATTTCTTAAGGAAGCAACATACCCTTATCCTAAAGCATAATGAACAAATAATGCCTAGCTAGTGATCAAACGAAAGAAATCATATCGTTGCCTCAAGTCCAGAAGAATGATCAGATTTGGTGCATTGATATTGTAAAGAAAAACCTTTGACTACAATAGTGTCACAGCATTTAATGAAGAAGAGTCTTAGCTGATGAGATCACACACTTGTCCATTAGAAGAGATCGCTATAAGTTCACCTCACCACATATTCATTGAATCTCAAATTTCATAGCATAAGAATAGTGAGACCAAGAAGGACTTGATCATAAGAGACCTTTCTTATGATGACGAGATGTATGAGACAAGCCACGATGATAAGACGATATTCAAATGTGTTCCAACGTGATGATACCTCCCTAGCTAGGACAGAGTGTTGATGTTTGTATCTACATGATGTATCCTCACTAGCTAAGTCGACCCATAAAGAAAACAATCAATTATGATGACGAGATGTATGAGACACGCCACGATGATAAGACGATATCCAAATGTGTTCCAACGTGATGATACCTCCCTAGCTAAGATAGAGTGTTGATGTTTGTATCTACATGATGTATCCTCACTAGCTAAGTCTACTCATAAAGAAAACAATCAATAAAGTGTAATTTATTATCCTAAATGACAAGTCGGTCCCAATGAAAAAGTTAGCCAGAAAACCAATATAAATAAGGGTGATGTCCTTCTCATTTGCACCACTCAAGCAAGGAGAAATTTGCTCAAGGGTTGTAGAAGACTTCTTTTTTGGGGTTCTTTCTTTGGCATCGTCTTTTTATGTGATCTTTCTTGTCATAGATCACTTTTATATTTGATGTACTTGTACTTTGTACCGAATCCCGGGGTAAACTATTTTGTCTCTTGTGTTTCTGTGCATGGTTATTCTTTCAGTGATCCTTATGTGTAGTTAAAGTTGAAAGAGATGAAAATTATACCGCTATATCATTAAAATCTAACAGTAACTAAGCTAGCTTACTTTTAGCATATGCTTATAACATAACTACCCAATTTTATATACACAAACCAAAATGGAGGATCAAAGATGGACTTTAAAGATTTCAGTTCTTATTTAAACGAATGTGTTGAGTCACAACATCAATCATCAAAGCTTGTAAAAACCATCTCTCTGGGATAACCATCTAGAGATGATGCACTACCTATCCTTTGTAGCTTGGATATCTTAATGTTCAAGTTAGTATTTATTTGTTGAAATTTGCTTGAAATCTGTTTGCTCTGTTCAAAACAAGCCTACATATCCTTGATTTCTTTTGATCCTTGTAGTGATTGGCCTTCTCTTTCTCATTGTTGCATTGAGCTCATTTGGGTATTCTCAATGGCTATCTTCTTTTGGCATCATGGATAACTATATATTGTTTTTTTCTTTTCTTTTTTTCTAGGCATTCCTTCTTGTAAATTCATTTTGTCGAGATGTTTCTAAGGGAGTTTGCTTCGAGCAAATTCTGCAATCTTGATGATGTTATCACTTTCAATTGATGAATCATGCAATGTGACTTTTCTTTGATTCCTTGAATTTCCTTTTAGGTGAGTTGTTAGTGTTTCATTTGTTTGAAATTGTACACTTGACATACTCCTTCATTCCAATAATTTTGTGTTTTTCTTTTCATCTCTAAAATTCACATTTATGTTTGTGGCAAGATGTTCAAGTTGTTTCAAATTTAGAATACATCATTATCATTATCATTATCCAGTATCTTGAAGGGTTCAAAATCTTCATAGGTCTTGACCCCATGAAGATCAACTTCAATCCGTTATAGCATTTTGATCAAAAAAATACGTCCTTAGTTGGCCTATTGCAACTAGATTAAGGAGTAGACCATGCTTATCTATCCCATGAACTTCTAGGGTGTCTTTGGCAAGATGTTCACATTTGATCCGAGATGGAGCATGACTTCATATTGCAACTGTATTGAGGAGTATACCATTCTCTTCTATGCCATGAAATCCTAGGGTTTCTTTAGCAAGATGTTCACATTTGATATGAGATGAAGCATAAGCTTCTTGCACCTCATATTCTCCAATTAGTGCATTCAATTGAAATTATTTTCCTGACCTTTTTATTTGCACATGACATAGGGTTTTATCGACTATTTGTACGGGTGATTCTAGTTACCACACAAGTACCCCCTTTAGACTGACATCTTCTTGGTCATCCTCCAATATTTGTAGGAATTTCTGCAACCATCCATTGAATTCATCTTCTATGCATTGTACTGACATGATCTAGCCTTTGTTTAATGAATAGGCTATAAGCATTGTTTTTTCTACCTTTGCAAACTTTGCATCTCGTGTGCAGACAACCTCCCACATCACCTCGATTGCATTGCGCAATAGCGCTTTTGCTAAATTGCATCAAACATGTGTGCCTTCTATCGAGCCCTATGGGTAGGCCCCTAATCTATGAACCCCATATCTACTCCTATCTTGGTCATGCCATGGGTGATGATGTTTATGCTTGTATATACACGACCCACTAGATCTCCCTAAGGGTCCTTGGATCAAAATTAACTGAGTTCATCCCATGTTTCCTTCTGTCCCATGCCTCCCATTTCTCAATTTGATTTGGACAATCTTCATCATTATTCTCAATGTTTTTCTAGTGGCCATAGTGAGGATGATGCTATGTTAAGCTATGTTATCTTTCTTACGGTTCTACCTTCTATCTATAGCCTTGGTAAACTCTACCACAAATAGGCACGACAATTCTTTGTTTGGTGAGTGTTGGTCTTGCAAAATTGGTTATGTACAAATGTTACAGTGCTACTGTATTTTCGTGGTAGTGGTTAATGGTTAGGATCATGACCTAGATTTCGACATATCTTGTATATCCCCCCTTCTACCTTGCCCACAAAAAAATTCACGATCCTTTTTGCAGATTGTGAACTTGGTTCACAAATTCACAATCCTTTGCCTAATAAACTCTACTACAAATATGCTCTTTTTGGAGTGCTTGGTGAGCGCGAACAATGCAAGACAATCCTTTGTGCGATGAGTGTTGGTCCTGCAAAATTTGTAATGTACAAATGTTGTAGTGCTACTCTATTTTTGCAGTAGCGGTTAATGGTTAGGACCATGACCTAGATTTTGACATATCTTGTATATCCCCCATCTACTTGCCCACAAACAAATTCACAATAGCAGTGGTATATCTCTGGAACATGGGGCAATTTTATGAGACAAGCCACAATGATAAGACGATATTCAAATGTGTTCCAACGTGATGATACCTCCCTAGCTAAGACAGAGTGTTGATGTTTGTATCTACGTGATGTATCCTCACTAGCTAGGTCGGCCCATAAAGAAAACAATCAATTATGATGACGAGATGTACGAGACACGCTACGATGATAAGATGATATCCAAATGTGTTCCAGCGTGATTATACCTCCCTAGCTAAGACATAGTGTTGATGTTTGTATCTACATGATGTATCCTCACTAGCTAAGTCGACCCATAAAGAAAACAATCAATAAAGTGTAATTTATTATCCTAAATGACAAGTCGGCCCCAATGAAAAAGTTAGCCAGAAAACCAATATAAATAAGGGTGATGTCCTTCTCATTTGCACCACTCAAGCAAGTTCGCTCAAGCAAGGAGAAATTTGCTTAAGGGTTGTAGAAGACTTCTTTTTTGGGGTTCTTTCTTTGGCATCGTCTTTTTATGTGATCTTTCTTGTCATAGATCACTTTTATATCTGATGTACTTGTACTTTGTACTGAATCTTTGAATAAGAAGTGGACCAACTTGTGGAACCTAGCCCTTTCCTATTTATGGAATAGCGATGGTGATGTTGCGTGTTTTCCCTTAGGAACAACAATGACTATCTAACAAATAAAGGGAATCAAACTAATTATTCTTCATAATTCCATTTCTAGATTTTCACATGGTACAAATGTAAATACGAAGGTCATTATAGTTTTCGTAAAACAAAAGGTCTTGAAGAGTAATCAAGTTATGAAAGCAGGAAAATTTATGCCTTATATTATTAAGGCTAGAACATGTTAAAATGAAATGCTTTTCATTGTCAACCTTTTTTGTATTGGAATTCTTACAAAATCATTTATCCAAGGTGGTTTGGGTTAGTACAATTATTGATTTCATAATGAAGGTTGAGCACTAGCCCGATATTTGGCAATGCTCATATTGTTCTTTAAGCTAATAATGTTAGAAAAATAATTTTGATTATAACCAATTTTCATGAAAACTTTGTAATATTTCAACTTCTTCTCGATAATGATTTCATTAACATTCTAGGTATTATGTTTAAACTTCATATGTACATAATATTTCAAAGTTATGGGACTTGAACTCAATGATGATCCAACAAAATTAAAATGGAGTCAACTTGGTACAAAACTCGATAATAACTTAACGAAATTTGGCACAAAGCTTTGCAGTGACTTGAAGTCTTATTAAAACATACATATATTTAGATTTTTATAAATAAAAATCAAGAAATTGTCATTTGAACAACATAGATGTATAATCGATTAAGTATTGAATGGCTTCAATTTTCATAAGACATAAACATTGAATATAGGATCTCAAATTTTAAAATAGTTAAAACGCCCCATAGTCCAAAATTTATAGGGAAATAGTTTAAAAAATCAAATATATAGAACCGAAGTTCAAATGCCAAGGATGATAGATGATGGAATAAATGATAAGTGATTAATCATAAAATAAGTGATAAAATTATTGGCTGATGATTGGGAGGGCCTTTCCATTCCATCCAATAAAGCGTGATCCTCATTCGGGTACCCATGATCCTTTGTACCCAATGATCCAATTGAATGGAAACAATATCACTCATATGTATCTAATTTTCTATTGCAATATGCAAAGGCTAAGATTATAGTGCACAAGCAACAAATCATTAAGATTTTTTTGGACCCAACTTGTGGTGTTTCTTGAAATGAATGCGGTTGAACATGCTCCAATTGTTTTCACATCTAAAGGAACTACAAGTTTGGTTCATATGGACCGCAAATTTCTATAGCTCAAGAATTTTACCACCAATTCTTCCACATGACTCATTTACAAAACACTGTACATAAGTTGAAAACAAGGCTAAAATGTTTTAGTAGTGTTAAGTCAGGAACTTGTTTCTTACTATTTTATGTTTGATTGTCATTTTTATTCCAATTTGCTTATTTGCTTGAGTTTGTCCTTTTACTCACTGTGGAAAATTTTAGATTTTTAGTGAAATTTTCAAGTTTTGCCTTCAAGTTTTTTATTTATTTTTGTTCCTTTAGGTTTTTGAAGGGTTCTAAAGGTCATTATGTTGAATAATGGATTCACAAATCACATCATGAGCATAATTTATCATTTAAACTTCACTCAAAATGGAAAAAATGGTTAAAATAGCGCCAAAATCGAATTCAAATTATTCTTGTAGCGCAGCGATGAAAAATTAACACAGCAGTGCTACAAGAATATCGCGCGCATTGAAATCGCCGTTTTTTTAGCTGAATTTTTGCATGAGTTCGATTTCTAAGTGACTTAATCGCATGTTTAAAGGGTGTTGATACGTGTTGCTCCAGTAATCATCATGAAAGCAGGTGTGATTCGTGTCGTGGAAGAGATCGTGGAAATCATTAGCTAGAGCACAGCGTATCATGACATATAGAGGCATAGACTGAGTTTGATGTGAAGGAAGTTATTCTATACATGAATTTCGAAAATGAAGACTAAGTGGAGCAAGGACATTTGCCTAAAAGCCGGAAGCTGCAGTTACAGAGGAATTTTTGGGTTTTCACCGTTACAGAGAAAATTAGGGCTTTCTCGTCCTGCCAGCTGGAAGTAAATTGGAGATTCGAGGGCACCTGTACAGTTAAATTTGACAATCAGACAGCTCAAAGAGTGATTTTAAGCGACTACAGTAAGACATAAATAAGGTATTCCGCGATAACCTTGTCAGTGGCTGCTAAATTGGGGCTTTTCCCAGTAAAGCTTGTTTCGTTAAAATTCATTAAGGAAAACATAAATGTATGCTTTAAACAAAACTCCCGTCGAAGAGATATCAATCTAACAGGTTTCTAGATGTTGTGGCAAGTGAAAAGTTGAAGGTAGCAGTTATCAGATTGCCCTCATATCTTTCCATCCACTAGTTAAACAATCACCAGTTGATCTAAGAAGCAGGCATTTGAGAGCACTAATGCAAAATCCTTTTTGCAAATAGATAGCTCATAAGTGGCATTAAAAGGAGCTGTTAGGTTATTCAGAGGGTTTTAAAATTACACAGGTTTTAGCCATTGAAAATAGATGGGGAAAAGTGGCAAAACCAACAGGGCTGAGCCCACTGAGCTGAAATGGATTGACCAATTTCCAGGTTGTGCAGAGCTTTTTCAGAATGCTGGTTGGTTGGATTTCTTCAAGAAGATTGATGGCTATAACACTGAGGTCTCTTATAAATTTTCCCAAAGCAATAACCAGGACATGATAGTATTTGATACTCTAAAGTTTAAGTTGACTGTGGAGCTAGTTGTTGAAGCTACAGGAGTAAAAAATGAAGGTGAAATGTGGTTCAAAAAGTTGTCTTTCACCTTTAATGCCCAAAGGTACCTTTTACCTGGTATTACTCCAGACTGGAGCAAAGGAGTATTAATCTAGAATTTCAGAGAGGAATGGGTGGAGCCCATTAAAGTCCTACAAAGCTATATCACCTGTGAAGGGAGATATGCCTATGTCTTTAAATATCATTTTAGGTTCTTACAGCATCTGGTTGGTGAATCCAGAATGAGTCTTCCTTTCTTTTTGTTTAAAAGTTTGCAGAAGATGTCAAGTAGAATTAAGGGACATCATGATCATACTACACAATCCATCTTCCATCATGGTTTGATCAAGCTCATTATCAGTACTGCTCTACAACGAGAAGGGAAGACATGGGATTATTTTTTGTTTTGGTCTGGTTTTCAAATTAAGCAAGAAGAGCAGCAAACCAAAAAACGTGTAGACAAAGGGCAAACCCTAGTTAGGAAACTAGGTCAGAAAATCAAATCTGAAGATAAAAAAGAAGTTAAACTTGAAGAAGTACCCGAGCCCTCAAAGGGAAACTATGAACTTCAACAGTCTTCAGCTGACAGCAAGGGAAAAGGTTTGCTGATTACAAAAAAAGAAGATCAGCCTGAGCAACACATGGCACCAGCAGAAACTTTCAGTGAACAGAAAACTGTTGCCACAGAAAAAGTTACTATAGAGAAAGAAAACATCCAGGTCCAACAAAGGAGCCCCATCACTATCTTATCTGAGGATGAGGGATATCTGTTAGAGGAAGATGAATTCACTGTCAAAATTGAAGCTAAGGTTGACACATACACATAATGCTACAGTCAAGAGGATAAAACAAAGAGATCAAAGAAAAAGAAGACCAAAATCAAAGCTATAGTGTTAGCCACAATTAGACATCAAGGAAAAACTTTGAAGATGGTGAGAGAACTTGCTTCAGAATGGAGACCTAAAAACAAGTTAAGGCTGAGTATGAAAAAACTGCTAAACCCTAGATTAAATACAAAAGAGATAAATGTACTTGATGATGATTCTTCAGATGAAAAACCAAAGATTGAGAAAGAAGCAGTTCCAAAAAGTCTAGTTTCTCATCATACAAAGGGGAAAAAGTTATTGAGGTCAGCAGAAGACTCCAGCCTCATCCAAACTAAACTATCAGCTGTGTTTCTGGAATTAAGAGATGAAATGATAAAAGAACAACAGAAAAAGGAAACTGAAGTTTCTTATTCTGAAGATCAGCACTTGATAAATGAAACTACACCTATTGAAGCAGCGAGTCAGGAAAACCCTATTGTTCATGGTGTGTCTTCAAGGCTGTTACAGGAGGATGAAGACATTTTCAGAAGACTAAATATCCCATGGTTGCCCAGTGAGATGCAAGATACCACAACAGGGAAGGATTTTGACTCAGACATGGAGAACCTGCAAAGAACCATCAAACAATACAGGCATCAAATGGATTGCATGCAGGAGACTAATGATGCTCTGATCCTAGCAAATAAAAGGCTCAGGGAAGATTTACAAGAAGTAAATGAGCATTATCAAGAGCTAATAGCAGTTTCTAAGGAGGCCTTGAAGAGAAAGAGAAGCACAGATGTGCAATGTGCAGAGCTGAAGCAGACTGTCAGATACTTGCAGCAGTAGAATGAAGAACTCACAAGAAGGGTAGCTGATATGGAAGATGAGAAGAAGAGAGATAGGAAGAAAACCCAAGCTTCAGATGGAATAGCCTTGCTAGCTGAAGCTGCAAAGGACCTTTGAGTTTGTTAGTTAGTCAGTTATTTGTTATGTCTTTTTGAGAAACACTTTAGTTAGTCAGTTGTTTACTATGATTTGAAAAATATCTTATTTTGTAAATTGTAATTTAACTTTATCTCATCGAGTAGTTAGCTGAAGACAGTTAGGGTTTAAACCCTAACTGATTTTTGATTAAAGAATAGTATTTAGATAGATGAGAAAGACAGAAGGGGGGTTCGATTTTTGGGAGGACTTCAGGAGGTCTTTTGGACTTGTTTGTGCGCTAAGTATCATAACTCTCATATGTATTTGATGACAGATTATGAAATATATGATCCTTTTCACCCTTTAATATATATTTTGGCTTCATTTTTTACTTGTTTAGTTGCATAACTGATAAATTCATTGCTCGTTTATGTTTTATATGCTGGTAGTGCTTATCTTTTGTGAATGAACTTCATTATCATGTTCTGTTGGATTCTGGTAATTATATTATGCATCTTTGTCTTTCCTTGCTTATGATTCAGTTCTTATTTGGCTCATGAGTGTATTCCATGTTTGTTACAGAGAAAATTAGGGCTTTCTCGTCCTGCCAGCTGGAAGTAAATTGGAGATTCGAGGGCACCTGTACAGTTAAATTTGACAATCAGACAGCTCAAAGAGTGATTTTAAGCGACTACAGTAAGACATAAATAAGGTATTCCGCGATAACCTTGTCAGTGGCTGCTAAATTGGGGCTTTTCCCAGTAAAGCTTGTTTCGTTAAAATTCATTAAGGAAAACATAAATGTATGCTTTAAACAAAACTCCCGTCGAAGAGATATCAATCTAACAGGTTTCTAGATGTTGTGGCAAGTGAAAAGTTGAAGGTAGCAGTTATCAGATTGCCCTCATATCTTTCCATCCACTAGTTAAACAATCACCAGTTGATCTAAGAAGCAGGCATTTGAGAGCACTAATGCAAAATCCTTTTTGCAAATAGATAGCTCATAAGTGGCATTAAAAGGAGCTGTTAGGTTATTCAGAGGGTTTTAAAATTACACAGGTTTTAGCCATTGAAAATAGATGGGGAAAAGTGGCAAAACCAACAGGGCTGAGCCCACTGAGCTGAAATGGATTGACCAATTTCCAGGTTGTGCAGAGCTTTTTCAGAATGCTGGTTGGTTGGATTTCTTCAAGAAGATTGATGGCTATAACACTGAGGTCTCTTATAAATTTTCCCAAAGCAATAACCAGGACATGATAGTATTTGATACTCTAAAGTTTAAGTTGACTGTGGAGCTAGTTGTTGAAGCTACAGGAGTAAAAAATGAAGGTGAAATGTGGTTCAAAAAGTTGTCTTTCACCTTTAATGCCCAAAGGTACCTTTTACCTGGTATTACTCCAGACTGGAGCAAAGGAGTATTAATCTAGAATTTCAGAGAGGAATGGGTGGAGCCCATTAAAGTCCTACAAAGCTATATCACCTGTGAAGGGAGATATGCCTATGTCTTTAAATATCATTTTAGGTTCTTACAGCATCTGGTTGGTGAATCCAGAATGAGTCTTCCTTTCTTTTTGTTTAAAAGTTTGCAGAAGATGTCAAGTAGAATTAAGGGACATCATGATCATACTACACAATCCATCTTCCATCATGGTTTGATCAAGCTCATTATCAGTACTGCTCTACAACGAGAAGGGAAGACATGGGATTATTTTTTGTTTTGGTCTGGTTTTCAAATTAAGCAAGAAGAGCAGCAAACCAAAAAACGTGTAGACAAAGGGCAAACCCTAGTTAGGAAACTAGGTCAGAAAATCAAATCTGAAGATAAAAAAGAAGTTAAACTTGAAGAAGTACCCGAGCCCTCAAAGGGAAACTATGAACTTCAACAGTCTTCAGCTGACAGCAAGGGAAAAGGTTTGCTGATTACAAAAAAAGAAGATCAGCCTGAGCAACACATGGCACCAGCAGAAACTTTCAGTGAACAGAAAACTGTTGCCACAGAAAAAGTTACTATAGAGAAAGAAAACATCCAGGTCCAACAAAGGAGCCCCATCACTATCTTATCTGAGGATGAGGGATATCTGTTAGAGGAAGATGAATTCACTGTCAAAATTGAAGCTAAGGTTGACACATACACATAATGCTACAGTCAAGAGGATAAAACAAAGAGATCAAAGAAAAAGAAGACCAAAATCAAAGCTATAGTGTTAGCCACAATTAGACATCAAGGAAAAACTTTGAAGATGGTGAGAGAACTTGCTTCAGAATGGAGACCTAAAAACAAGTTAAGGCTGAGTATGAAAAAACTGCTAAACCCTAGATTAAATACAAAAGAGATAAATGTACTTGATGATGATTCTTCAGATGAAAAACCAAAGATTGAGAAAGAAGCAGTTCCAAAAAGTCTAGTTTCTCATCATACAAAGGGGAAAAAGTTATTGAGGTCAGCAGAAGACTCCAGCCTCATCCAAACTAAACTATCAGCTGTGTTTCTGGAATTAAGAGATGAAATGATAAAAGAACAACAGAAAAAGGAAACTGAAGTTTCTTATTCTGAAGATCAGCACTTGATAAATGAAACTACACCTATTGAAGCAGCGAGTCAGGAAAACCCTATTGTTCATGGTGTGTCTTCAAGGCTGTTACAGGAGGATGAAGACATTTTCAGAAGACTAAATATCCCATGGTTGCCCAGTGAGATGCAAGATACCACAACAGGGAAGGATTTTGACTCAGACATGGAGAACCTGCAAAGAACCATCAAACAATACAGGCATCAAATGGATTGCATGCAGGAGACTAATGATGCTCTGATCCTAGCAAATAAAAGGCTCAGGGAAGATTTACAAGAAGTAAATGAGCATTATCAAGAGCTAATAGCAGTTTCTAAGGAGGCCTTGAAGAGAAAGAGAAGCACAGATGTGCAATGTGCAGAGCTGAAGCAGACTGTCAGATACTTGCAGCAGTAGAATGAAGAACTCACAAGAAGGGTAGCTGATATGGAAGATGAGAAGAAGAGAGATAGGAAGAAAACCCAAGCTTCAGATGGAATAGCCTTGCTAGCTGAAGCTGCAAAGGACCTTTGAGTTTGTTAGTTAGTCAGTTATTTGTTATGTCTTTTTGAGAAACACTTTAGTTAGTCAGTTGTTTACTATGATTTGAAAAATATCTTATTTTGTAAATTGTAATTTAACTTTATCTCATCGAGTAGTTAGCTGAAGACAGTTAGGGTTTAAACCCTAACTGATTTTTGATTAAAGAATAGTATTTAGATAGATGAGAAAGACAGAAGGGGGGTTCGATTTTTGGGAGGACTTCAGGAGGTCTTTTGGACTTGTTTGTGCGCTAAGTATCATAACTCTCATATGTATTTGATGACAGATTATGAAATATATGATCCTTTTCACCCTTTAATATATATTTTGGCTTCATTTTTTACTTGTTTAGTTGCATAACTGATAAATTCATTGCTCGTTTATGTTTTATATGCTGGTAGTGCTTATCTTTTGTGAATGAACTTCATTATCATGTTCTGTTGGATTCTGGTAATTATATTATGCATCTTTGTCTTTCCTTGCTTATGATTCAGTTCTTATTTGGCTCATGAGTGTATTCCATGTTTGTTACAGAGAAAATTAGGGCTTTCTCGTCCTGCCAGCTGGAAGTAAATTGGAGATTCGAGGGCACCTGTACAGTTAAATTTGACAATCAGACAGCTCAAAGAGTGATTTTAAGCGACTACAGTAAGACATAAATAAGGTATTCCGCGATAACCTTGTCAGTGGCTGCTAAATTGGGGCTTTTCCCAGTAAAGCTTGTTTCGTTAAAATTCATTAAGGAAAACATAAATGTATGCTTTAAACAAAACTCCCGTCGAAGAGATATCAATCTAACAGGTTTCTAGATGTTGTGGCAAGTGAAAAGTTGAAGGTAGCAGTTATCAGATTGCCCTCATATCTTTCCATCCACTAGTTAAACAATCACCAGTTGATCTAAGAAGCAGGCATTTGAGAGCACTAATGCAAAATCCTTTTTGCAAATAGATAGCTCATAAGTGGCATTAAAAGGAGCTGTTAGGTTATTCAGAGGGTTTTAAAATTACACAGGTTTTAGCCATTGAAAATAGATGGGGAAAAGTGGCAAAACCAACAGGGCTGAGCCCACTGAGCTGAAATGGATTGACCAATTTCCAGGTTGTGCAGAGCTTTTTCAGAATGCTGGTTGGTTGGATTTCTTCAAGAAGATTGATGGCTATAACACTGAGGTCTCTTATAAATTTTCCCAAAGCAATAACCAGGACATGATAGTATTTGATACTCTAAAGTTTAAGTTGACTGTGGAGCTAGTTGTTGAAGCTACAGGAGTAAAAAATGAAGGTGAAATGTGGTTCAAAAAGTTGTCTTTCACCTTTAATGCCCAAAGGTACCTTTTACCTGGTATTACTCCAGACTGGAGCAAAGGAGTATTAATCTAGAATTTCAGAGAGGAATGGGTGGAGCCCATTAAAGTCCTACAAAGCTATATCACCTGTGAAGGGAGATATGCCTATGTCTTTAAATATCATTTTAGGTTCTTACAGCATCTGGTTGGTGAATCCAGAATGAGTCTTCCTTTCTTTTTGTTTAAAAGTTTGCAGAAGATGTCAAGTAGAATTAAGGGACATCATGATCATACTACACAATCCATCTTCCATCATGGTTTGATCAAGCTCATTATCAGTACTGCTCTACAACGAGAAGGGAAGACATGGGATTATTTTTTGTTTTGGTCTGGTTTTCAAATTAAGCAAGAAGAGCAGCAAACCAAAAAACGTGTAGACAAAGGGCAAACCCTAGTTAGGAAACTAGGTCAGAAAATCAAATCTGAAGATAAAAAAGAAGTTAAACTTGAAGAAGTACCCGAGCCCTCAAAGGGAAACTATGAACTTCAACAGTCTTCAGCTGACAGCAAGGGAAAAGGTTTGCTGATTACAAAAAAAGAAGATCAGCCTGAGCAACACATGGCACCAGCAGAAACGTTCAGTGAACAGAAAACTGTTGCCACAGAAAAAGTTACTATAGAGAAAGAAAACATCCAGGTCCAACAAAGGAGCCCCATCACTATCTTATCTGAGGATGAGGGATATCTGTTAGAGGAAGATGAATTCACTGTCAAAATTGAAGCTAAGGTTGACACATACACATAATGCTACAGTCAAGAGGATAAAACAAAGAGATCAAAGAAAAAGAAGACCAAAATCAAAGCTATAGTGTTAGCCACAATTAGACATCAAGGAAAAACTTTGAAGATGGTGAGAGAACTTGCTTCAGAATGGAGACCTAAAAACAAGTTAAGGCTGAGTATGAAAAAACTGCTAAACCCTAGATTAAATACAAAAGAGATAAATGTACTTGATGATGATTCTTCAGATGAAAAACCAAAGATTGAGAAAGAAGCAGTTCCAAAAAGTCTAGTTTCTCATCATACAAAGGGGAAAAAGTTATTGAGGTCAGCAGAAGACTCCAGCCTCATCCAAACTAAACTATCAGCTGTGTTTCTGGAATTAAGAGATGAAATGATAAAAGAACAACAGAAAAAGGAAACTGAAGTTTCTTATTCTGAAGATCAGCACTTGATAAATGAAACTACACCTATTGAAGCAGCGAGTCAGGAAAACCCTATTGTTCATGGTGTGTCTTCAAGGCTGTTACAGGAGGATGAAGACATTTTCAGAAGACTAAATATCCCATGGTTGCCCAGTGAGATGCAAGATACCACAACAGGGAAGGATTTTGACTCAGACATGGAGAACCTGCAAAGAACCATCAAACAATACAGGCATCAAATGGATTGCATGCAGGAGACTAATGATGCTCTGATCCTAGCAAATAAAAGGCTCAGGGAAGATTTACAAGAAGTAAATGAGCATTATCAAGAGCTAATAGCAGTTTCTAAGGAGGCCTTGAAGAGAAAGAGAAGCACAGATGTGCAATGTGCAGAGCTGAAGCAGACTGTCAGATACTTGCAGCAGTAGAATGAAGAACTCACAAGAAGGGTAGCTGATATGGAAGATGAGAAGAAGAGAGATAGGAAGAAAACCCAAGCTTCAGATGGAATAGCCTTGCTAGCTGAAGCTGCAAAGGACCTTTGAGTTTGTTAGTTAGTCAGTTATTTGTTATGTCTTTTTGAGAAACACTTTAGTTAGTCAGTTGTTTACTATGATTTGAAAAATATCTTATTTTGTAAATTGTAATTTAACTTTATCTCATCGAGTAGTTAGCTGAAGACAGTTAGGGTTTAAACCCTAACTGATTTTTGATTAAAGAATAGTATTTAGATAGATGAGAAAGACAGAAGGGGGGTTCGATTTTTGGGAGGACTTCAGGAGGTCTTTTGGACTTGTTTGTGCGCTAAGTATCATAACTCTCATATGTATTTGATGACAGATTATGAAATATATGATCCTTTTCACCCTTTAATATATATTTTGGCTTCATTTTTTACTTGTTTAGTTGCATAACTGATAAATTCATTGCTCGTTTATGTTTTATATGCTGGTAGTGCTTATCTTTTGTGAATGAACTTCATTATCATGTTCTGTTGGATTCTGGTAATTATATTATGCATCTTTGTCTTTCCTTGCTTATGATTCAGTTCTTATTTGGCTCATGAGTGTATTCCATGTTTGTTACAGAGAAAATTAGGGCTTTCTCGTCCTGCCAGCTGGAAGTAAATTGGAGATTCGAGGGCACCTGTACAGTTAAATTTGACAATCAGACAGCTCAAAGAGTGATTTTAAGCGACTACAGTAAGACATAAATAAGGTATTCCGCGATAACCTTGTCAGTGGCTGCTAAATTGGGGCTTTTCCCAGTAAAGCTTGTTTCGTTAAAATTCATTAAGGAAAACATAAATGTATGCTTTAAACAAAACTCCCGTCGAAGAGATATCAATCTAACAGGTTTCTAGATGTTGTGGCAAGTGAAAAGTTGAAGGTAGCAGTTATCAGATTGCCCTCATATCTTTCCATCCACTAGTTAAACAATCACCAGTTGATCTAAGAAGCAGGCATTTGAGAGCACTAATGCAAAATCCTTTTTGCAAATAGATAGCTCATAAGTGGCATTAAAAGGAGCTGTTAGGTTATTCAGAGGGTTTTAAAATTACACAGGTTTTAGCCATTGAAAATAGATGGGGAAAAGTGGCAAAACCAACAGGGCTGAGCCCACTGAGCTGAAATGGATTGACCAATTTCCAGGTTGTGCAGAGCTTTTTCAGAATGCTGGTTGGTTGGATTTCTTCAAGAAGATTGATGGCTATAACACTGAGGTCTCTTATAAATTTTCCCAAAGCAATAACCAGGACATGATAGTATTTGATACTCTAAAGTTTAAGTTGACTGTGGAGCTAGTTGTTGAAGCTACAGGAGTAAAAAATGAAGGTGAAATGTGGTTCAAAAAGTTGTCTTTCACCTTTAATGCCCAAAGGTACCTTTTACCTGGTATTACTCCAGACTGGAGCAAAGGAGTATTAATCTAGAATTTCAGAGAGGAATGGGTGGAGCCCATTAAAGTCCTACAAAGCTATATCACCTGTGAAGGGAGATATGCCTATGTCTTTAAATATCATTTTAGGTTCTTACAGCATCTGGTTGGTGAATCCAGAATGAGTCTTCCTTTCTTTTTGTTTAAAAGTTTGCAGAAGATGTCAAGTAGAATTAAGGGACATCATGATCATACTACACAATCCATCTTCCATCATGGTTTGATCAAGCTCATTATCAGTACTGCTCTACAACGAGAAGGGAAGACATGGGATTATTTTTTGTTTTGGTCTGGTTTTCAAATTAAGCAAGAAGAGCAGCAAACCAAAAAACGTGTAGACAAAGGGCAAACCCTAGTTAGGAAACTAGGTCAGAAAATCAAATCTGAAGATAAAAAAGAAGTTAAACTTGAAGAAGTACCCGAGCCCTCAAAGGGAAACTATGAACTTCAACAGTCTTCAGCTGACAGCAAGGGAAAAGGTTTGCTGATTACAAAAAAAGAAGATCAGCCTGAGCAACACATGGCACCAGCAGAAACTTTCAGTGAACAGAAAACTGTTGCCACAGAAAAAGTTACTATAGAGAAAGAAAACATCCAGGTCCAACAAAGGAGCCCCATCACTATCTTATCTGAGGATGAGGGATATCTGTTAGAGGAAGATGAATTCACTGTCAAAATTGAAGCTAAGGTTGACACATACACATAATGCTACAGTCAAGAGGATAAAACAAAGAGATCAAAGAAAAAGAAGACCAAAATCAAAGCTATAGTGTTAGCCACAATTAGACATCAAGGAAAAACTTTGAAGATGGTGAGAGAACTTGCTTCAGAATGGAGACCTAAAAACAAGTTAAGGCTGAGTATGAAAAAACTGCTAAACCCTAGATTAAATACAAAAGAGATAAATGTACTTGATGATGATTCTTCAGATGAAAAACCAAAGATTGAGAAAGAAGCAGTTCCAAAAAGTCTAGTTTCTCATCATACAAAGGGGAAAAAGTTATTGAGGTCAGCAGAAGACTCCAGCCTCATCCAAACTAAACTATCAGCTGTGTTTCTGGAATTAAGAGATGAAATGATAAAAGAACAACAGAAAAAGGAAACTGAAGTTTCTTATTCTGAAGATCAGCACTTGATAAATGAAACTACACCTATTGAAGCAGCGAGTCAGGAAAACCCTATTGTTCATGGTGTGTCTTCAAGGCTGTTACAGGAGGATGAAGACATTTTCAGAAGACTAAATATCCCATGGTTGCCCAGTGAGATGCAAGATACCACAACAGGGAAGGATTTTGACTCAGACATGGAGAACCTGCAAAGAACCATCAAACAATACAGGCATCAAATGGATTGCATGCAGGAGACTAATGATGCTCTGATCCTAGCAAATAAAAGGCTCAGGGAAGATTTACAAGAAGTAAATGAGCATTATCAAGAGCTAATAGCAGTTTCTAAGGAGGCCTTGAAGAGAAAGAGAAGCACAGATGTGCAATGTGCAGAGCTGAAGCAGACTGTCAGATACTTGCAGCAGTAGAATGAAGAACTCACAAGAAGGGTAGCTGATATGGAAGATGAGAAGAAGAGAGATAGGAAGAAAACCCAAGCTTCAGATGGAATAGCCTTGCTAGCTGAAGCTGCAAAGGACCTTTGAGTTTGTTAGTTAGTCAGTTATTTGTTATGTCTTTTTGAGAAACACTTTAGTTAGTCAGTTGTTTACTATGATTTGAAAAATATCTTATTTTGTAAATTGTAATTTAACTTTATCTCATCGAGTAGTTAGCTGAAGACAGTTAGGGTTTAAACCCTAACTGATTTTTGATTAAAGAATAGTATTTAGATAGATGAGAAAGACAGAAGGGGGGTTCGATTTTTGGGAGGACTTCAGGAGGTCTTTTGGACTTGTTTGTGCGCTAAGTATCATAACTCTCATATGTATTTGATGACAGATTATGAAATATATGATCCTTTTCACCCTTTAATATATATTTTGGCTTCATTTTTTACTTGTTTAGTTGCATAACTGATAAATTCATTGCTCGTTTATGTTTTATATGCTGGTAGTGCTTATCTTTTGTGAATGAACTTCATTATCATGTTCTGTTGGATTCTGGTAATTATATTATGCATCTTTGTCTTTCCTTGCTTATGATTCAGTTCTTATTTGGCTCATGAGTGTATTCCATGTTTGTCACCAAATTTACAACCAAGAAAACATTTCAGAAACCATAAAACCTAGTTTACTTTATTGAGTTTTTTGAGATTGTGTTGGCTTGTTTCTTCATAGCCTGGAAACAATTTCTGGCACAAACATCTTTGGCGCCGTTGCCGGGGAACGAAGTTGAAAACAGATTTTTCCCTGGGATACTTATCATTTCACTGGTTTAAAGAGGTGAACTTAAACCAGCACATCTTTAAGGCTATTTTTCACCAAGTTTGACACAGTGGCTACTAGAGGAGTGGGAACCAGGAACAGACCTACTTCACCATTGCAGTTAGGTGTTTCAGACCCTGAACAGATATTAAAGACAGCAAGAAAAGTTAGAAGGTCTCAATCTTTACCAGCCCTGTGTGACCCTGATCAGTTGGGTGGTTTATCACATTCAGCTTTGTTAGGAAAAGAAGAAGAAAACTCACCTTGGTTAAGGCCTATTATCCCTGATAGCAGTTTCCAAGTTTTTACTAATCCTCAATCCTTCAAGAAAGCCAAAACTGCTTCTCCTAGTAAGATACCTCTTTTTCAGCTGAAACTAGGTAAAAACCCTTTTCAACCAGGTTCCAGTCAAACTTCTTCATCATCAAAGTTAATCAGTCCAAAAATGGTAACCCAAAATCAGCCCATAGACATGATGGACCGGATGGTTGCAGCCAGATATGCACCATTGGTCTTTCCTCAACCTTTAAATGCACTGCCTGGAGGTGACTACCAGAAGTATTTGCCTAGGTTCAATGGACAAGGGGAAACAACAGCTGAAGAACACTGGGAAGCTTTCCTTAGTTATGCCGATAATCAAAACATCGAGGCTAAGGATGTATGGATGAGAATGTTCATGCAGAGCCTTGATGGAGATGTAAGGAAATGGTTCAGAGAGTTGCCTACTAACTCCATCACTATCATTGAAGAGCTCCGTGATCTTTTCATGAGACAATGGGGTGACACAAAAGACCATACATACTATATAACTGAATTTGGAGCTCTTAGGAGGAAAAAGGATGAGACTATTGCATATTTTTCGAAGAGGTTTAACAAGATGTACAGTAGAATTCCTGCATATATAAAGCCTACAGAAACATCAGCTAAACTTACTTATGCAAATGCCTTTGATCACGAATTTTCTTTATTGCTGAGAGAGAGGAGACCTATCTCTTGACTGAATATGCAGGATGCAGCATTGGAGGTAGAATCCAACATCCTGGATTCTAATAGATTAAAGAAAGAAACAGATCAGCAAATTTATGACAGAAAAGGAAAAAAGGAAACAGCCCCAGGAGGTTCTGCTTCTCATTCTGCTAAAGGGAAAATTGATGAAATGGCTAAGCTGGTAAAAATTTTAACTGCAAAATTAAACAAACTGGAGCTTGAGAAAAATCCCAGCAAGCCTGCTCCAGAAGGTGACCGAAATCCTAATAATCAGAATCAGTTCAGAAGGCAATTTGCTCCCCGTTTCATGCCTAGAGAACGAAGGAATAATGATATCCAACGGGAAAGGAGAGAAAATGAGGACCAAAGAGTGCCACCACCTCTCCAGAACAATGTGGTTGATGAGGAAGAAGTTGATGATGAGCTGATATTTGAAGAGACTGATCAAGATATGAATCATTTTGGAGATGGATTGTCTGGGGGTTTTGTCACTGAGGAAGAATTTCTAAATGCAGAATACTATGATGCTGACATGTTTGAAACCGAGGATTATTTAGGTTTGGAAAAGACTGTTGTAACTGCTGTTGTCCATCAAAATGAACTCAAGAAGACTATAAATCTAAGATCAGGTCCAAAACAGGTGGTACAAGCCCCAAAGAAGAAAGCAATTGTCCCTGCCAAACAAGCATCAGATCCTGTGACAGAGAAAAAGCAAGGTTCAGAAAAACAAAAAAAGAACACAAAGGTTGAAGAGGTAAGTAAAGCTGTTCAGAATTTCATCCTGGGAAATGAATTAGGCAAGTTAAATATTCCTGTACCTTTAACTGAATTGATAAAGAATCCTTCATATAAAGAATCAGTCCTTAAAATGCTTAATCCAACAAGCAATCAGCCTATTTCTAATACAGTAAATTTGCAAGAAGAAAATCCTAGGATTTTCATTGGATCAGCCTTGGCTGAGAAGACTGAAAATGAAGCAGGAGCTTCACCTCCATTCTATATCACTCTGACAATCCATGAACATATGATACACAATTGTTTGTTAGATTCGGGAGCATCCCACAATTTGATGCCAAAGGCTGTTATGGAGGCTTTAGGGCTGAGTATTACCAAACCCTATCATGATTTATATGCATTTGATTCTAGAGCTGTGAAGTGTTTAGGGGTAATAAAGGACATGGTTGTCAGTTTGGCTCAGTTACCTATGAAAAGTGTCATCATGGATGTAGTGGTAGCTGATATAACCCCTAAGTTTGGTTTACTTCTCTCTAGGTCTTGGGCAAAGAAAGTCGGGGGAACCTTACAAATGGACTTGTCTTATGCTACTATTCCTGTGTTTGGAGGAGAAAACAGAAGGTTGTACAGAGAGCTGCAGTTTGCTTACATTGTGACAGATGACAAGAACCCTACCAATCATCCACTGTATGCTGTTGATAAAGACCTTGGTACTTGCATGTTACATTTCAGTGAGGAAGACAATACTGTTGGTTTGTTACAAGTTGAGAAAGAACAGCCAGTAAAACACAACAGAGAAGAAGAACATGAACTGTGGCAATTATACTTTGATGGATCTTCTTGCAAAGAAGGTGCTGGAGCTGGAGTTCTTCTTATATCCCCTGGAGGTGAAACAGTAAAGCTGATGTATAAACTTGAGTTTATTACTACAAATAACACTGTTGAATATGAAGCTTTGCTGTTAGGATTAAAAGCTGCCAAATATTTGGGCATTCAGCAGATTTCTGCATATGGCGACTCCGAATTGGTTGTTCAGCAGGTGAAGAACAATTATCAAGTAAATCAGGGTTTGCTAAAGATTTATCGAAATGAGGTATGGGACATGCTTGAAAATTATTTTGTAGCTTTTAATATCACCCATATTCCAAGAGATCATAATCAGACTGCAGATTCATTGGCCTTGGCTACCACACACTTCAGGATCCCCAAGACCACTCAGTTGAGGTATCCCATTGAGGTGAGGTACAGACCTTCTGTACCTGATAATGTAAAGCAGTGGAGAGTGTTCGAAGATGACATTGAGATTAAAAGGTTCCTAGAGCTTACCCATGAGTTTTCAAATTCCCTGATTGATCAAGATGAGGATGAAGAAGATGGACAGGTAGATGAGATTGCTGAAGATGAGATAGCAGGACATAAAATAATTGAATTGAAAAGCAACTTCATTCCAAAAGGCTTGGTACCTCTGGAAAGAATATTTACAAAGGATGATACACTCTCAAAGCCTGTTGTTCAGTCTTCAGAAGAAAATGTGGTAGAGTGTAATATTGGTTCAGCAGAACATCCTAGAATGGTCAAAATTTCTAAATCCCTGACAGCATGGATGATTTTAAGAACCCCCCCAAAATTTATATGTATAAAAAATGGGCGAATCTCCGCGATATATAGGAAAACTTGAAGGCGATTTTATCAATAATATAATATGTATATATAATTGTTTGGCGAATGTTTCATTTCATTATATAATGTTGTAAAATCTTGGCTAATCTTTCACTAAATTATAAGATATTGTAAAATCTTGGCGATTATTTCACTTAATTATAAAAAATTGTAAAAACTTGGCGAATCTTTCACTGATTTATAAAATATAGTAAAAATTTGGTGAATCTCTTGCCAATAAGACTCAAGCTTTTGATTATGTAGATTATTAAGGTAGTGAAACAAAAGAACGTACACCGGAGCTCAACTCTGGAATCTCTCGACTCCTAGACTCTCGAATGAACAAGTGTATGAATAAGGAAAGGATGGATTTATTTATACATTTCACAAGCAGTATTTGATCACTCACAACTAGAAGGTGTTGACGAAATACGACTGCACTAACTAGGTTCAAGGCAAGTAGGGGCTCTACTTGTTTTTATCTTGTCCCTTAATGGTCCAATGGACATGTGGGGTCATGAATTCAAAATTCTCCCAAAGATGATAAAAAATCCCTAAGCACTTCAATATTTTCCCAAGCACTTCTAAATTCTCCCAAGGATGATAAAAACTCCCCATGCACTTCAATATTTTCCCCAAGCACTTCAGAATTCCCTCGAGGCACTTCAATACTTACCCCGTGCACTTCTAAATTGACACAATGATGATAGAAACACACCATGCACTTCAATACTTGCCTCAACCACTTCAAAATTCTCCCAACGATGATAAAAACACCCAGACACTTCAATATTTACCCCAGGCACTTCAAATTCTCCTAGCAAAGATAAAAACGCTCCCATCCATTTCCATGATTTCCCAAGCACTTCATTACTTGCCTCGGACACTTCAAAATTCGTCCAATAATGATAAAGATGCCCTATGCACTTCAATAGTTTCCCTAGGCAAGGGAGAAAAACACCCAACAATGATATAATCACCCAGGCAATCACAAAATTGCCTCAATCCACACAAATTTTCCCTGACAAGTGATAACTTTGCCCATCACTGTTTTAAAATGTCCCAACACTATAAAAGCATTCATACATTGATCAATAACAACCCCAAGCACTTCTAAATTCACGCAGTGAGGAGAAAAACGACCCATGCACTTCTAAATTCACCCGTTGATGAAAAAAATGCCCCATGCATTTCTAAATTCACCC
Source organism: Larix kaempferi (assembly GCA_027924585.1). Taxonomy (NCBI): domain Eukaryota; kingdom Viridiplantae; phylum Streptophyta; class Pinopsida; order Pinales; family Pinaceae; genus Larix; species Larix kaempferi. The sequence goes on along the minus strand of BSBM01001502.1, from coordinate 342,875 downwards.
AATGACGAGAAAAAAGCCCCAAGCACATCAATACTTGCCCCGGGCACATCAAAATTTTCTGAAAGATGATAAAATTGCCCTAAGAACTTCAATATTTTCCCATGCACTTCTAAATTCACCCAAGGATGATAAAAACTCCCCATGGACTTCAATATTTTCCCAAAGCACTTCAAAATTCCCCCAAGTCACTCCAATACTTGCCCCAAGTCACTCCAATACTTGCCACATGCACTTCTAAATTGACCCAATGATGATAGAAACGCCCCATGCACTTCAATACTTGCCTTGACCACTTCAAAATTCTCCCAACAATGATAAAAAAATGCCCAAACACTTCAATATTTGCCCTAGGCACTTCAAAATTCTCGCAAGGAAGATAAAAACACCCCCGTCCACTTCTAAATTCACCCAATGATGATAAAAATGCACCATGCACTTTTAAATCCACCTGGTGATGAGAAAAACACCCCATGCACTTCTAAATCCACCTGGTGATGAGAAAAACACCCCATGCACTTCTAAATTCACCTAATGAGGAGAAAAACACCCCAGGCACTTCAATACTTGCCCTGGGAACTTGCACTTCAAAATTCTCCCAGAGATGATAAAAATTCCCTAAGCACTTCAATATTTTCCCAGGCACTTCTAAATTCTCCCAAGGATGATAAAAACTCCCCATGCACTTCAATATTTTCCCCAAGCACTTCAAAATTCCCTCAAGGCACTTTAATACTTACCTCATGCACTTCTAAATTGACCCAATGATGATAGAAACGCACCATGCACTTCAATACTTGCCTCGACCACTTCAAAATTCTCCCAACAATGATAAAAACATCCAGACACTTCAATATTTTCCCTAGTCACTTCAAAATTCTCCCAGCAAAGATAAAAACGCCCCCATCCACTTCCATGATTTCCTAGGCACTTCGTTACTTTCCCTAGACACTTCAATATTCCTTCAATGATGATAAAGATGCCCCATGCACTTCAATAGTTTCCCTAGGCAAGGGAGAAAAACACCCAACAATGATATAATCACCCACGCAATCACAAAAATGCCTCAATCCACACAAATTTTCCCCGACAAGTGATAACTTTGTCCATCATTGTTTTAAAACATCCCAACACCATAAAAGCATTCATACATTGATCACTAACAACCCCAAGCACTTCTAAATTCACGTAGTGAGGAGAAAAACAACCCATGCACTTTTAAATTCACCCGATGATGAGAAAGATGCCCCATGTACTTCTAAATTCACCCAATGATGAGAAAAACGCCCCAAGCACTTCAATACTTGGCTAAGCACATCAAAATTTTCTGAAAGATGATAAAATTTCCCTAAGAACTTCAATATTTTCCCAGGCACTTCTAAATTATCCCAAGGATGATAAAAACTCCCCATGCACTTTAATATTTTCCCAAAGCACTTCAAAATTCCCCTGAGTCAATTCAATACTTGCCACATGCACTTCTAAGTTGACCCAATGATGATATAAATGTCCCATGCACTTCAATACTTGCCTCAACCACTTCAAAATTCTCCCAACAATGATAAAAATGCCCAGACACTTCAATATTTGCCCCAGGCACTTCATAATTCTCACAACGAAGATAGAAACGCCCCCATCTACTTCTAAATTCACCTAGTGATGAGAAAAATGCACCATGCACTTTTAAATACACCCGGTGATGAGAAAAATGCCCCATGCACTTCTAAATCCACCTGGTGATGAGAAAAACACCCCATGCACTTCTAAATTCACCCAGTGAGGAGAAAAATTCCCCAGATACTTCAATACTTTCCCTGGGCACTTGCACTTCAAAATTCTCCCAAAGATAATAAAAATTCCCTAAGCACTTCAGTATTTTCCGAGGCACTTCAAAATTCTCCCAAGGATGATAAAAACTCCCCATGCACTTCAATATTTTCCCCAAGCACTTCAAAATCCCCCCAAGGCACTTCAATACTTGCCCCATGCACTTCTAAATTCACCCAGTGATTAGAAAAACACCCTGCGCACTTCAAGACTTTCCTCGGCCACTTCAAAATTCTCCCAACGATGATAAAAACACCCATACACTTCAATATTTTCCCCAGACACTTCAAAATTCTCGTGGCGAAGATAAAAACGCCCCATCCACTTCCATGTTTTCCCAGGCACTTCATTACTTTCCCTAGACACTTCAAAATTTGTCCAATGATGATAAAGATGCCCTAGGCACTTCAATACTTTCCCTAGGCAAGGGAGAAAAACACCCGACAATGATATAATCACCCAAGAAATCACAAAAATGCCTCAATCCACACAAATTTACTTTAGCAAGTGATAACTTTGCACATCACTGTTTGAAAACGTCTCGACACTATAAAAGCATCCATACATTGATAAACAACAACCGCAGGCACTTCTAAATTCACTTAGTGATGAAAAAAATGCCCCATGCACTTATAAATTCACCAAGTGACGAGAAAAACGCCTCATGCACTTCAATACTTGCCCCGGGCACTTCAAAATTCTCCAAAAGATGATAAAAATTCCCTAAGCACTTCAATATTTTCCCAGGCACTTCAAAATTCCCCCGAGGCACTTCAATACTTTCCCCATGCACTTCTAAATTCACCAAGTGATGAGAAAAACGCCTCGCACACTTCAATACTTTCCTTGACCACTTCAAAATTCTCCCAATGATGATAAAAACACCCGTACACTTCAATATTTTCCCCAAGCACTTCAAAATTCTTACGACGAAGATAAAAACGCCCCCATCCACTTCCATGTTTGCTCAGGCACTTCATTACTTTCCCTGGACACTTCAAAATTCGTCCAATGATGATAAAGATGCCCTAGGCACTTTAATACTTGCCCTAGGCAAGGGAGAAAAACACCCGACAATGATATAATCACATAGGCAATCGCGAAAATGCCTCAATCCACACAAATTTACCTCGGTAAGTGATAACTTTGCCCATCAATGTTTTAAAACATCCCAACACTATAAAAGCATCCATACATTGTTAAACAACAACCCCAAGAACTTCTAAATTCACCTAGTGATGAGAAAAATGCCCCATGCACTTCTAAATTCACCAAGTGACGAAAAAAACACCCCATGCACTTCAATACTTGCCCCGAGCACTTCAAAATTCTCCGAAAGATGATAAAAATGCCCTAAGCACTTCAATATTTTTCCATGCACTTCTAAATTCTCCCAAGGATGATAAAAACTCCCCATGCACTTGAATATTTTCCCCAAGCACTTCAGAATCCCCCTAGGCACTTCAACGTATGCCCCATGCACTTCTAAATTGACCCAATGATGATAGAATCGCCGCATGCACTTCAATACTTGCCTTGGTCACTTCAAAATTCTCCCAACGATGATAAAAATACCCATACACTTCAATATTTTCCCCACACTCTTCAAAATTGCACCCAAGCACTTCAATACTTCCCCATGCACTTCTAAATTGACCCAATGATGATAGAAACGCCCCATGCACTTCAATATTTGCCTTAGCCACTTCAAAATTCTCCCAACAATGATAAAAACGCCTAGACACTTCAATATTTTCTCCAGGAACTTCAAAATTCTCGCAATGAAGATAAAAACACCCCTGTCCACTTCCATATTTGCTTAGGCACTTCATTACTTGACCTAGATACTCAAAATTTGTCCAATGATGATAAAGATGCCATAGGCACTTCAATACTTACCCTAGGCAAGGGAGAAAAACACTCGACAATGATATAATTACCCAGGCAATCACAAAAATGCCCAATCCGCACAAATTTTCCTCAGAATGTTAACTTTGGCCATCACTGTTTTAAAACGCCCCAACACTATAAAAGCATCCTTACATTGACAAACAACCCCATGCACTTCTAAATTCACCCAATGATGAGAATAACGCCCCATGCGCTTCAAAATCCAAAACAGTGAATAGCCTCGATCTCTCAAATAGTTGCAAGTATTGAATTTTCATCTTAAGAGGAGGGATGCTAGCCTCGATCTCTCATAGCCCTAGGGTTTGAGACAAGAATCTAATTGCCCTAACCTAACAAACTCTGCATCTCTTTTTCTCAAATTTTTAAATGTTTTATTTTATGCAAAAAATACATAAAAATAGTATACTACTGGAAAAACCCTAAAATCTAAATAAATTCATGGTATTTCTAGTCCACCATAAAAATTCGCCCTAGGGTTTTATCCATACTCTTTTCAGCAAGTGCGTTGGGATATGTGAAATCATTGAAATTGGGCAATTGCTAGCTGTTTGGTGTTTCTATTTCACCCTCAAAGTGCGCCCTAGTGCAGTTATCATCTTTACCTTGAGAGCGCACCTTTTCAAGGGCTTGCTTAGAGAAGTGTGATATTGTCTAGGGGAGAGTGAAATTTCCTTTAAAGGTGCGACATTTGTTGAGTTTTGTGATACATTAAATAACTCCATTATTGTATGATTATTATGTCTTGTTTAATATTGTTTGACTCCAACAAGGAACCGATCATAACTATTAAGCTTTGTGGAAGATATTTGTGGTTTGTTGGTGGTTGCAGGAGGTATCTTTCATTGATTAGAGTCCCCCCCTTGGGTTTGGAGCTACCCAAAGTGTTGAGAGTTTAGACTGGGGTGACATTGGGTTTAACCCCTCTTGGGCTTACCATCACTATCCTTGGTCCACACAACCTAGTTGTGTTGGGGCTGCTAGTTTGAGTGGTAACAACACCAATATGAGCTTAAGTGTTAACAAGGTTTCGGGGCTTCGGCTGCCCAAGTCATCATTTTTTTGGCATATATTCTAATTACTAGTTTATATAATATCTAAGAGTGTTCAATAATTCCTATGTCTAGTTCTAAGAGTATGTCTGATATTTTCTTTTGTCCAGTTTCCCTTCTCATTGACTACTGCATTAAAAAGTTATTCAAGCTGTTTGGTTCTTCGTTTTGGGATGATGTAAGTGATATATATGCACTTTACAATCAAAACACATTTCCATTCTTATCTTTCTTTTTGATATCATTATTTATTGAAGGTAAAAATTTAACCATGGAGATCTCCCAAAACTAGATTTTCAGTTGAGAACACAATGCCAATTAATTACTTCTGTGGGAATTACTCTTAACTTAACATTGATTCTCAATATTAATCAATAATGTTTGCAAAACATCAACCAGATTATTATGGCCACAGTGATAGTTGAATGAGCCTGTTGTAAGGGAGGACCAAAAATCTATGAATAGCCAAATTTTATTGAGCAAACTGTCAGAATGAAGTTTGCTAGAAAAAGATTACTGTTGCAGAAAGGAAATAGATGATTTTGCACATAAAACCAGGATGACAATATCCTGTGTTGGTTCAATATTTTAGAAAATCTTGACACATGAAATATAATATGGTCAAAACTCGAACACCTTCTTGAATTGTGTCATTAAAGTTCTTGAATAGTAACTATGCTTGACCTGATCACTCCATTGGTATTGCTTCATAAATCTACTGAAATTTTCTGCCAGTAAACCTTCTTGGATTCCTTGAAAGTTACAGATGATATATTTGTATTTTGTATAAGCCTTAGAACATATCTGCAAAATCATTTAAAATCTTCAAATAAAACAACAATGACCTTTTCCCTGTCTTGTCCAACTACTGTACAAGATGGTACATCTCTTGACCTTGTCAATAACCTGTAAAAATTCTGTCCATTGAAATTGCCAAACCTTTAAAAGTTTAACCTAAAATGATAATTTCAATCAATACCACATATCTTGTCTTAAAGATCTACTATTATTCATACAACCTCGGGTTTAAAGTACATAAATAGAGAGAATCAAATGAATTTAAAAACAAAAAGCCACCTTACAAAGAAGAAATGGTGAATGTCAAGGTCATTTGCCTGGGCCCTGAAGGCATCTTGCCGAGGAGCCCTCGATGTCCAAATCCAAGGTGATTACAAATATGGGAACCTATGTGATTATGTATAATATTGTAAAACTTGCGATGATTAGACCATATTGTTCTTTAATCCCTCTATAGTCACATGTACCACTTATAGAACATGTTTTTCAAATACATAGCTAACTAGAGTTGGGATCTTGATTCTTATCCCATATATCATACGTAATTACGTACATAAACTGCACACAATAACACATCTAAGAAACAAGATCATAATATCAAGCCTGTATATTCTTAAAGTAACTGAGTGCTCTTTTATGAATTATGTATACTGACCCATAAACCAATTAGATGACTCATGAGAATGTCAATTTTTATTTTGTACCATTTCCATTATTTCTGCTTCATGACTTCAGCATAGGAAAATGTATCGCTTTAGTTCATAACTGCATTCACATTGAAGAATTTTAAGACTTTTAGGCTTATCAAAGTTATTAAACCATTGAAAAACATGCAAGGAAAAAAGAGCACCTGGCATGTCAAGCCCTAGAATGATAGGATTATGTGCCTTCAAGTTTTGCTTAGGATAAGTTCTGCCAAAAATCCCTGCAACAAAAAGTCCATTTCTGAGATGACAGAAGAAGTTCCCTTCTCCTAGAAAAATTCATATATAAGAAATGAACTTGACGGTGAGGTGATCATTACCGCACACTCAAAGGGTCTTGATCATATGGATAAGTGTTCTCCACCAAATGCTGGACAATCCGAAAGCAATGTCAATCCTCCTTTTGTGTCATGAATTCAGGTGGGGCGAATAAATGACACTTCCATTGGCGCAGCTAGTTCCTACAACATTACATTGATCTCCTGTGTTTGTGAGTGTAATACCTTGTATCCTGTACCATCATATTGATCTTTATAGTATTAGGATATGGTTGTTCATGCCTAACTTCCAGTCCAGATCAATATCCTTCTAAGAAATGTTTCATCTTATCAATATTAACAATGGACAGCATTATGCTAGGAAAAATAACATACCTGACCTGACAAGACCAAAAATGAAAAAGGTATGCTAGCTTCTTGTTTAATGCTTGACTTAATTGAAACAACTTGCCTCTCTTATAATATTTTATCATAACAATCATAGAAATAAGCTTCATAGCAAGCTGTCACCAACCCCAAAGACTCTTTACCATATAGATAGGTGTCCCAGAAAATAAGTTGTAAAACTCTTAAAAATGGCAATTCCTTCACTGCAGTGAGAGAATGGTTTTTAACCTAGTCCTGATTTTGCATAACAAAATTATTGTCAGGAAAATAACCTGCCTCTTTCATCTGCCCAAATAGTTTCTTTAAAATTTCAGTTATCTCCTTTAGTTGTGGATGTGATTTCTCTCCTGCTACAAATGCATGCCACTTACTTTTAACTTCAATCCAGCTACATCCTGCATCCTTTTTCACTCCCCTTTCTTTCATCATTTTACTCACCCTTGCTGCATCATCCCACCTCCCAGCTGCAGCATAGGTATTTGACAGCTGCACATAAGTTGCAGCATTTTGTGGTTCCAACTCAAAAAGCTTTTTTGCTGCATGTTTTCCTACATCTATATTTCCATGAGTTCTGCAGGCACTAAGCAATGCTCCCCACATAGTTACATCAGGCTCAAAAGGCATGTTGTCAATTAAGGTCTCTGCCTCATTCAGTCGCCTAGATCGTCCAAGGAGATCAATCATGCAAGCATAGTGATCTACTTTTGGAGTGATCTGATGACATTTAGTCATAGAATCAAAATACCGACAGCCTTCATCAACTAAACCTGCATGGTTGCAAGCAGATTGGCCCAGTTGTCTGAAATGAGATGGGAATCTTGAGAGCTTGAATCGCATTGAGCAATAGTTCGGTCACTTCCATCATGATCAATTGACACACACTTGATTTTGTAATTGAGGGACTCTGATGCAGATTTTGGTGAGTGAAATTGTTTTGAATGGTGATTCTGACTTCCGCTTTTGGCCTTCTCAAGTGTTGCTTTTGGTAATCCAGGTGCTTTCTGCTTCAGACTATTAGGGTAATCAAATCCTTCTTGGTTTTCCTCATTAGCATTTTTTATGATCAAAGAAAAAAAAAATCATTCTAAGCTTTGTATGGGAACGATGACCTAGAATGCACATCACCACAGTACAACTGCATTATACAAAACAAAGCTATGGACATACTTCATATGTACAAAAGAGTGTCGTGAATAGTGGGAAAGCTGGGGGAAACCCAACTTTCAACAATTCTTAAGTTCAGAAGTTACAGTACAAGCACAAATCAAGTAACAGAAAAAACCCAAAAAACACCCAAAATTATGGTGTTCCAACTGTCTGCTACAGTTCTGGCCAACTAAACTGCTCCTCCTCACCCAAAATCCACCACACCACTAACTCCCGAAGCACCTACACCCTTGGCCACCTGCCAACTAGCAAACAGCATCTTAACTTTGTCTCAAGACTCCAAACTTGGTTCTCTCAACATTCATTGATTATTCTCAACTTGCAAAGTTAGTCATTTATACATAACCATCTCCAGGTTGGAACAACACCAAATCAGCTTCCCAAGTCCAATTTTTTTTGTTTCAAAATACCACCTTCAGAAACCATATCCATACTATTTGTCAGTCAAAAATTCACATCCATGTTCAGCGAAATTTAGGTCTACACATCATATTGATAACAACTGGGATGTTTCTCATTACTCACAAACTCAGCTTAATGTTCTAACTTCTAACAATTAAATAATTATACACATACAGGAGATTTGCATTTTTTGACATTCCATTTTTAATTGAAATTAAACTCAATTGCTTCTATCCATGAACATAGCCATGTCAAAGGAATCCATTTTAAGAGGAATTTATACCATGTTCATCTTCACAAAATACAAGAGATATATTCAACACAGTAAACCCCCCTTTCTAGGGCCTAGGTAACTCAGCAACAGAGCTTTTACAGCCACTCAACACATGCATTAATTTATAAAGCTAATATGACAGCAAGCGTGGGCATGGTACATACAAGCATCGCTATTTATTATAAGTGGAAGCATTGATAATATCTGTATTGACCATCTAGGACAACTAATGATCATCAAAATTGTAGTCACCTGAGGATCTGCCATCAAAATGTCATCTAAAATATGGCCAATCATATGAACATCCTGTTCTCTTATCTTTGTGCTGCTCCATTTTGTTTGTCCAACACTCTGGAAAACAAAATTGAAATAATAGTTTGAAGAGACAAGAAAAAACATGTTTACATATAATGAATATTTCCATAAAATTATTGCTCTTAACAATTCTTTGCTTACTGTAAGTTTACATACAGAAAGCAGATAACTGAGATCCAATTGCTGAGTCTCCATGAGAGATATGTGTCTTTGTGTTAGCAGCTCTGTTCTTCCAATAATATCATCCAACTTCTCATATCCTAGCTGTGCAAGAATACCTCTAACCTGGTGACATTAACAGTTTTCAGAAATTACCTAAACCATTGACAATACTGATAATTACATAAAAGGGAGAGGCACTGTCACTGCTGTAATATTTCGATAGAGGAAATCCACATAAATTGAAATTAAATTTTTTGTTGATGTCCAGTAGGAACCAAAGTAGGTCAAAGGGATTAGCTGACCCCAAACATGTTGGACAGATTCAGTGCCACCTTGCATTCCAACCACTGACTAAGATTGATAGATCCGGGTTTAAGATTGATCTTTTCCTAGTTTATTTTCCTTGTTTATTTTTGTAGTGACACAATAATCTAAGCATTTTGCAAATTGTATCTTTCTGCATCCTATTAATCTATTATCTAACTTCCATGAATGTTTCAGTTTATCTCTAGTCCTGATCCTCTCTGATTAGTGAGGATTGGGATCTTTTCCATCTGATGACTTTTTTTCTGGTGGATTAGTTGTGTGAATTTATCATGCTTCATAGTCAAGATATGAATTACTCTATCCATTAATTAACCCGTTTCTTCAATATTTTCCTTGAGTTCTTCTTGATGCTTTTTCACTCCATGTCTCTTTCAGGCTCTTCATGAAAAATGACAAGGGAGTATGCATCTGTCCTGTTCCCGGATATGGGATATACTCCCTAATTTCCTTGCTAATATTTTGAGCTTGAATATGCTGTAGGTTTATTATGCCAATGGAAGCTTTGGCACACACTATTTGTACCTTTAGGGTGCTTCAAGGGACTTTACATATATCTTTGCACCTGATTATTTCAAGTTGCTGCTAGTTCAAAATGTAGCTTCCCTAGCAGCATCCTTCTGGCGTTATCATTCCTCGTGGAGTCATCTAATGAGGTCTGTATCTTAATGTTTGGCTGGTAATGCTGCACTAGATGCTTCAAGTACAATAGCCCAATAAGGACATATCCAATTAGATCCATAGACAAAAATGCAAGCACACGTTTCATGCTTGTTTGAGTAATAATGACTAAACTGCCCTAACATGCTGAAAAAGGACAATATTTTCGAAATAAGATGTAGATCGTACATCTCGCTTTTCCACATTATTTTGCTAAGGTAGTCATATGAGTTGGACATTGAATAGCTTTAGAGTCCAAATCAAGAATTAATTAATTTTTGATAATCTTTTCTAAGAATATATTTAAACGTCCATACTTTGGATTGCTACTAATGACATTTTTGTCTACCATATAAAAGTGAAATCTTAACTACCTTTTGAAAGAAGATCAAGAAATCAAACCTTGAAATCCAGCATTTGGTTGTTCTGAACTCCCAAGTAGAAAGGGCTCATTCCAGTGACATATTGTGAAGCGTTTAGTGGAAGAACAATACCAACATCTGAGCATAGTTGGCCCCATGATGAAAATAAGAGACAATTGGCTGCAGATATAGACTGAGAAATGACAAGAAAAAAGATTGAGCATCTGAATTGCCATAAAGACAAAATGTCAATTACTTTCAAACATGAAACTTCTATCAACATAAAATATAATGAGGCATTCTTTCATAAGAGTCCCATCGTGAAGATATGTAATTTTTCCAATTCATTGAAGACAAAAAAAAAGGTAAAAGAAAGAACTCCGTTGGAATTCCTAATAGCTGGATGCAAGTTCAGCCAAAATTTTTTATTAGAATTCCATTAATTAGATGACCTACTTTTACAAAGTAAAACATAGATGTGCTGAAAAATCGACAAACTAGGAATCCAACCCATGTCATTTGGCTTGCTATCTTCGCCTAGAACTCACACAATAAGTTCCAACCAGAGGAGAACTGTACAGACTGCAGGTCCCAAGAAATGTTGAGCAAATGAAAATTAACATTGAATATTTATTTTCCACTCACCACTATCAAATTGCAACTGAAATCAAGCTTCATGCAAAACCTTATAAACCCAAGATCTGGGATTAGGAAAATTCCAGGTGTTAGCTTGGCTGGAATATAACCTAGTTATTCCTCAACGCATAAGGTCCTTCCAACTGTGTATAACGATATTTCCTGAAAGAAAGAAAATGAGTACGACCAAAGCAGATTGAACTAACAGAAGGAGTCCAAGTTAGGTTGGAAGAAAAATATGAAAAAAGGCTAGAAGATGGAAACCAATTAAACAATCTTAATGATTGTTCTGCGTGTGGGTCTTTGCTGACTACTGAGGCATTATATAGGAACCCTGTTTTACTAAATCATTTCCCATTTTCGCAAATATGGACCATTTTTAATTAAAAAACACTTCAAGTAACAAATGTAACAAATTGGGGCTGAAAAAAGTTGAAATCCCTATTGTGATCCTCCATTAATGAAAAATCGAGGGGGATTCAGTGAAGGAAACCTCCATTAATGAAAATCGAGGGGCGATTCGGTGAAGGAAACCTCCATTTATGAAAATCGAGGGGTGATTTGGGGAAGGAAAGTTTCAAGTGAATTTTAGGGCGAATGCAACCATATCCTTTATTTAAATGGTGATTTGAACGGCGAAATAAGTGTTGGGCATCCTCCATTACCGAAAATCAGTGGCGAAGGAAGTATTGAACACGATTTTCCCTGGAAATCCGACGGCTAGCTCAGGAATCGAGGTATATTCGGGATGGCTAAATGGCTTAAATCATTTTTTCCCTCTATACGGTGCTTGGCTATTTGTTTTCACATTATTATTAACTTAATAAACATTGGACTAATATGTTAAACTTTTAAAAACATTTTCTATATTAAAAATTCGCCCACCATTTTTTTGGAACCTCTTTAATTTCGTCCATGGGCTAAATTTCGCCCCTAAAATCATCCCTGAATTGAATGAGTATCACAAAAGCGCTTTTGAATTAAGACATACACTAGCACTGATGAGGAGGCTGGAAAAATAGGCTAAGGATGGAGGAGCAAGTAGAGAGAATTCAGAAGATGTGGTGGAAGAAGAAAATGCGTGGTTCCTATGCTGAAGAGTCTGGGGGCACAAAAGCAAGGAGCAAGGTTTGCAAAGAAGCAAAAGGGATGCATTAGCGTGAAATTGAAGCATGTGATTCTAGGGATGTTTAATGACCATAAAAATCAGTTTGCAGCAGCAAAGCTACAGATGGCTGAGCAAATAAGGCAACAGATAAAGAAGACAATAACCAGAGGGGAGTGGCAGCAGTCTAAGAAAATCAAGCAAGGAGAAGGGGGTGAGGCAGCTGGCAGACTAAACAACAGATGGAATTAATATAACACTTGACTTGATCCTCCACAATATGGGCATTAAAAGGACGGAGAAGGGACAAAGCAACACACAGGAAGTGCAGCAGGAAAAAAAATGACGGGAAGCAAGCTTGAAAGTAGCCGTGACAAGCCCATTCAAGTCAGATCAGTAATGAAACCTTGGTAATATTGAACCCTATAAGCAGGGTTTGCAGATTAGTTGCTGGCAAAATGCTGAAGTTTTGTCCATTCTATAATATATGCTAGTATTTTGAAAATAGGGAAATCTGGGTTGATATCAATGCTGGTTATGGTATTGATACTCTTTTTGTACAAGCAAATGCTGAGCAGAATTGAAACAAGGCATGCTTTATAGTCATATGGCGGAAAGTTGTTCTGATATCTAGCTTTGTGTTTATTTTAGATTTGTGTTAATATAAAATATTACTTGTCACAAAAAGAAAATTTACAATTATAGCTGCACAACTTTGACTCTCGTGAACATTGGATCATGTTTTACACTCATGCTTAAGAAGAAACACTTTAGTCTTTTATTGTCACAGCCTAATGCACATTTCGTGAATTTGTTAGTTCCCCTGGTAAAATGTTAGTTCCCCTGGTAAAATGTTAGTTCCCCTGGTAAAATCGCCGAATTCCTAATTTAAATCACTATTGAAACTTCCAGTAAAGAAAATCGATGGGCCAAGGAAGGTATGAATGTAAATTTTAGGGCGAATTAAACCCTATGGTCCGAAATAATGATCCACAATCTCGAATTGACGGCGAACTAACCAATATTTTCCCTAGGGTTCATAAATTGGGGGCGAACTAACTGTTATTCCCTCCATTACTGAAAAATAAGGGCAAACCAACTGCTCTCTGCCTCCATTACTGAAAATACTGGGGCGAACTCACGATTTCCACTGTATTTGATAGGGCTAAATTTTGTTTTCCTTCTCTCGCGGGGTTTGCTATTAGATTTCTCACGGTTATGGGTTTAATAAATATTGGGCTAATGTATTAAATATCAAAAATCCCTTTCCATATTAAAAATTCGCCCACCATTTTTTTGTGACCCCTATAATTTCGCCCCTAAAATTCAGATGAGGTCAAGGCAACTGCAGAATGGTCGACACAGGTTATATCCTTGAACAGTGAGCACGACACAAGAGTGACTTAGGCAGCTTTGAACACAAAAGAGACCATGATGCAAATCTGCAATGTAGGAGACATTAACAGATTCTCCATATGATTGGAAGACTAACCAAACGGAGGAGTAAGAACTCTGAGATCAGGTTTACTCTAAGGTCAACACTAGAACTCAACTTGTTTGATAGACTCAAAACAGGTGCTTTGTTCAAGGAGAGAGTTGACTTGCTACCATCATATTGAAATATATTTTAACATTCTTCCCTTCCCTTTCCTTTTTCATTTTTTAACGAGCTTGACAAAGAACTAAAGCATGCTCCACGATATTTTCATATTTAAGGAGTCTGAAAAACCTAGAAGAAAACTCCATATACCTATCCGTGGATTTTATATCGAGCCCAGATTGGTCTGTGCTCGGCAGTGTTTTCTTGCTTATAGAGTTGAAAAACTTAAATAGTCCTTTATTAACCATCTCGTGGATTTCACATCGAGTCCGAGTAGGTGAATGCTCGCTTGGGGTTTTCACATTTCGAGAGTTTGAAAACCCTAAAGACGACTCCAAAGGTCCTTTTTCGTAAAGTTAGTCTCCTTCCCCGAAAAAGTGTAAATTTCCAAGTATTGTGGTAATCCTCCTGAATGCCAAGGTCGTTCGAGCCCAGCCAACCCTATTGCAAGATATTTGTTGAATGGTAATCCACAATTTGATTCAAATGAAAGATGACCTGTTGTTGAAGAGACTGAATTAGAGGAAATGGGAGGAGATGTTTATTTTGGCAGTCCAACCAAGGATCGGTTCCAATACGAATATGAGCTTTATTTCCAACCTTCCACGCAAGTCCCTGTTCAATAAGTGGAAGAGATGAAAGTACTGCTTTCCAAATTACTACGATTCGTGAATTTGGCTTTGTGGGATTTATGATCCATTGGATGAGAGAGCCAGGGGCAATGTATTTTTGCTTTACCACTTTCGTCCAAAGATTTTTCGGTTGTGAGAATTCTCCATCCAACCTTTGCTGCAAGGGATTTTGCAAAGAGGTGAACATGTTTCAAGCCCCAACCACCTAAAGATTTTGGTTGAGCAAGTCTTTCCGAGTTGACCCACGGAGCGACATAGGAATCTGAGTTCCCAAACCATAAAAACAGAGGCATAGTTTCCTAGCTTTTTCCAGTGTGCCTTTTGGAATCCATGCCAGTGACATCCAGTAAATTGGTATGGCCTCCAAAACTGATTTTATAAGGACTAATCTGCCAGCTCTGGATAGCCAACGGTGGCTCCAGGTCATTAATCTTTTTTCTAGTTTTGCAAGTAGCCAGTTCCAATCACTTTTTTGTATCCATTTGGATTTAGATGGAAACCCAGGTATTTGAGACCTACATCCAAATTTAAGATTTCAAATGGGAAAAGTGATGCATACCTTTGTCTTTCCTCCTCGTTAAGTCTGTAAAAAGTGACGGTAGACTTGTGCTCATTGATGACCATGCTCGTCGCTTCTTGAAAAAGTTTCAAAATGTTATCTAGTTGTTTTGCATCCCTTTGAGTGACATCATAGAAAAGGAGTATGTCGTCTACAAAGAGGATATGAGTGAGTCTAAGTGTGTCGGTGATGCAAAATACTTTGAAAGATCCATGTCGTTTTGCATCCAATAATGCTCTACTCAGACCTTCGACAACCAGAAGGAAAAGTAGGGGGGATAATGGCCATCTCCGGCGAAGACCTCTTACCGCACAAAAGAAGTGTGTTGGAGAACCATTGATAAGAACAACAAAAGAAGTTGTTGCGATGCATCTCATTGTCCATTTAATGAAGGCATAGTCGAAACCCATATGTGTCATTAGCATTCTCAGATAAAGCCAACTCACTCTATCAAAATCCTTCGATAGGTCAATTTTTATAACAACTCATTTTATTCCTTTCATTTTTTGTGAGAGTAATCCTTCTCGAGCCACACCAATAGCCTCATGAATCTGTCTGCCTTCCAAGAAGCCAAATTGTTCCTTTGAGATGAGTTTTGAGAGGACACTTTTTAGCCTTTTTGTCATGATATTTTCCACCACCTTGTAAGTGATGTTGCAGAGAGAGATAGGTCGATAATCATTCATTGTTTCAGGTTTATCTGATTTTTGAATCAATGCAATCAAGATGGCATTTAGGGGTGGATGCACAATTCCCCCTTTTTCTTGATTCCTCCACAAGGTGTAAGAGATCTCTTCCATTGACTTCAAAATGTGCTAAGAAGAATTCGATTCTCCAGCCGTCTGGACCTAGGATTTTGTCTTTTTGAAAGTTGTGCAATGTGTATTTGAGTTCTTCTTCAGTGACTTTTTCCATGAGGTTCGGATTGTCTTCATTAGTTATAGAGCTAGGGAAAAATTGGGAGAGTCGAATAACGTTCGCTATGTTAGCTCTTCTGTTTTCTGAAAAGAGGTCTTTGAAATGTAATGTACCAAAAGTAGCCAGTTCATCAAAGGATGTAGTGACCTCATTTATTTCATTTTTTAACTCCCAGATAGT
Source organism: Larix kaempferi (assembly GCA_027924585.1). Classification (NCBI taxonomy): domain Eukaryota; kingdom Viridiplantae; phylum Streptophyta; class Pinopsida; order Pinales; family Pinaceae; genus Larix; species Larix kaempferi. The sequence goes on along the minus strand of BSBM01001502.1, from coordinate 326,628 downwards.
ATTTTGTGATTTCCTTCCTTTTGCAAAAGACTGGAATAATTTTATGTTCTCATCCCCACACTCCAACCAAATGGCCCTGCTTTTTAATCTCTAAACTTCCTCTTGTTCCAATAGAAGTTTTCGAAGGCAACCTTTCAAGGATTTTAATTGTTCAGTTGTGTCCTGAGTGAGGAAACCCCCTCCTTCCATGTCTTGCAATTTTGTGATTTCCCCTTCAACCTGAATTTATTCACTTTCATCTCTTTCTTTTTTTTGAAATCCCACTCTTTTAATAGATGTTTTACTCTAGTGAGATTCTTGAAAAAGTGAGGGGCCACAAAATTACCTTCATCATGTTGATAAGGGATCCAAGAGTCATTGATCATAGTTGTAACTTCTTCCTATTTTATCCAAGCAGCACAAAGTTTAAAAGGGCTAGGGGGTTTTGTAGAGTTTCCCAATATTTCAAGGCATATTGGTGAGTGATCAGAGTCTCCCCCAGAATCAACCCATTGTCTGAATCAAAATTTTGGTCTACCAGGTTTTTAGCCAACATAAAACAATCTAGCCGTTTTGCAATTCTCCCCTCTCTCGTTCTCTGGTTGGTCCAAGTTGGCTTCAGTTTGGTGGGGATGACATCTATGAGATGGGCATCCCTTATAACCTGCTCAAAGAACCCGACAAGGGGGTCCTCTCTAGTTGTTGGTCCCCAGTGTTCATGGGATCCAAGGGTGAAGTTCAGATCGCCTCCCAGGATTAAATTCTCCCCTACTAGAAAGGATTTTTTCCTTAGAGCATTACATAAAGTTACTCTCTCCATATAGGGACCATAAATGTTTAGTACAGTGAAAATAAAATTTAATCCAACATGAAAGAATTCCGCTCCCGACCCAGAGTCGAAGCCCCATGTATTATTTACTTTTATCAGTTTAGTGTTCCAACCCAGAGCAAGGCCCCTCAAGTGTCCCCTTTCATTTGAAGCAGCAAAATCATACAAAGGAAAATTTGCTTTGAGAAAATCAGTGACACCTTCCTCCATTCCCATTGTTTGTTGTAACATAAGAATATCCGGCTAATGTAGTGAGATCAACCTTTTTAGAGCAAGTTTTTTGGGTTTACTTGCCAAACCCCTACTCAATGAGAGATAGAATTTTCATTGAGTAACCCCTCTTTGAGCCTTCGCTGCTCTAAGCACCCCAACAATGATTTTTTTGTTTTCCATCCACTAGGTCTATTAAAGCCCTCTGTTGGGACTAAGAGAGGAGGGAGGGTCGTACTCTACCATTTGTTGTTTTCTCGGGAAACATATTTAGACCAAGTCCAATGCCTATGGAGAGAGGACACTAGTACAAAATGAGAAATTAATGACTAAAATTCGACTATAAACAACTATTTTTGATTGTTCATAGTTAATCCACAGTTCAGTAATTAAAAGCCAGAGGAGTCTGCGGAAAGAATTTTTCAATTCGACAAGTTTCGAACCTGTTAAGTAGGTTCATCCTCAGGATTCTTGTTCTCCTGAGGATGAACCTACTTAACAGGTTCGAAACTTGTCGAATTGAAAAATTCTTTCCGCAGACTCCTCTGGCTTTTAACTATTTTTGAGTCGGTGACTAATAGTATCCAATTTCCACTATCTTATCTCTAGTCGTATTTCACTAGTCATTAATTAGTTGATTTATTAGTCATTGCTTTAGTCATTGATAGTCATTGATTAAGTCATTGATTTAGTCATTGATACTCACTGATTTAGTCATTGATACTCACTTATTTAGTCATTGATTGTCACAATTAATGACCAAATATATGACTAAATAAACTACTAGATAATAACATATTAATGACTAAGCTAAATACGACTAAATGTTAGTCGCGCTATAAGATACCGGAAATTAGCTACTAATAGTCGTATATATGCGAATTTAGTCATTTTCTTAGTCACTAATTTATGATAGGGTACGGAGGAATCGAACCACCAATCTCCTGCCTATAATTAGGCAGGTGCTCTACCATTGAGCTAGCACCCTTTAAGAAGTTGTTATTTCTTGACAATGATGATATTCAAACAAATTTTGCACGGCAACAAAATGAATGTCAAACATATAGCAGTTCAACTGTGATAATGATGAAAATTCAAAGAAGAATGATCTTACAAACTACACATGAGTACAATAATCCATGGCTATACAAATTATCAGGAACAAAAGCAAGTTGTTTCCCTTCACAGACAGAAAAGAATACAAGATCCAACTTGCAATAAATTTGTTTTAATTGTCTATCAATTGTTGATCTCTCGACAGCTAGAGACGTTTGCATGTTTGAGATCCAAAATACATACAATTATCTTCAACTTCACTTCTTCAAAACCAGTTGCAGTAAAAGTTATTCTAGGAATTGTCTTATGAGCAACAACCACTTTTTTGAACAACAGGCTGCCCTTTCATTTGTACAGTAGCAGGTCTGCTGCTATTCATGGCAGGCTGACTTGCCATCCTGCAATACAAAATAAATGGAGTTAAGTCAATAGTATTTCATAGAAAATAGAAAATGTAATCTCCTTAAAAGCAAGATGTCACAATGAGGACTCTATCTAGGACGCTCTATTATGGAGTATAGGGGAATTGGTTTTGTCGAAAACCATCTTTCAAGGCTACGCTGCATCTTAGGAAAGAATTCCATGTAAAAAGAGAAACATATCAGTCTCTCTGTGGTTCAACAATTTTGTGAAAACAAGGCTTTGCTCGATAAATATGCTTAAGATGCTGGCAAGATTTTAAAGCCTGGAGCCTCAACAAAATTGTTACGAAGATGGGTTAGTGATGCGAATGCATGCAACCCATAAATTACAAATGTCTAGGCCCAAGCAAAAGCTTAACTAAAAATGGAATTATCATTGGCATTGTTGACTCTAAGAAATTGTTTAGAAACAACAAATAAAGTGTGGGATATAGTTCTTTGATGTCGTGGATCAAATGCAATCATTGAGAGGTTAATCAAATTTGATATTTAAATTTTCGATGTTAAAATATCTGAGCACTCGAACAAGGACAAGTCATATGGTAATGCCGCCACAAGTAAAGAGGCAAACAATAATAGAATATGGTTGAAGGTTCAATCCATATGCAACAAAAATTTCAAATAAATAAATGATGGGCATGAGTATTTATAATTTTATATGCTTGAAACATGCAAACTTGTGGATACAATTCACTTGGGCATGAATATCTTGAGCATATTGATAGATATGCTCAAGATGCTTGCAAGATTTTATAGCCTGGAAGCTTGGAGCCTGACCAAAATTGTTATGAAGAAGGGTTAGTGATGTGAATGCATACAACCCAGAAATTAAAATGTCAAGGTTTAGGAACTGAAAATGGCATAATCATTGGCAATGTTTCTCTATGGAGACAAGACATACAAGAAATTGTTTAGGAATAACAAGTAGAGTGTGGGATGTAGTTCTTTAATGCCCCTTTTCAAATGCAATTAATGAGGTTATCAAATTTGATGTTAAAATATCTGAGTCACTAGAACAGAGACAAGTCATACGTTAATGCCCACACAAGTAAACAAGCAAACAATAATAGAATATAAATGAAGGTTCGATACATATGCAACAAAATTTTCAAATAAATACATGAAAAACCTAGAAGAGAAGCACCCTTGATTGAAGAACCTGGATTAATACCCTCCAAAGATGGAACACTGGATGGAGACTTTACAACTAACTCCTCTCTAGAAAATGAGGGAATCTAACAGGCAGCATTTTGTCATTTTCTAGAGAGGAGATTCCCTAAGCACTACCATTTTTCTATTAATAATAGATGTACACTTGTGTCCTATCAACCTTTCTTTGGTTACTGGTGGATAATAAATAATTAATTTCTTTGTAACACCCCTTTTGATATCTCTCTTTATAAGGAAAGGGGCATCAATTGAGAATTCTAAAGGAGGCGCTTTGATATCCAGATTAATCTGTTGAAGGAGAGCGAAAGTAATAGCATACCAATTGTTTTCAACACCTTAACTAGCAAGCTACATAGAGGATTGAAGAGTTGGGAAGGGATACTAAAACAACCCAACTTGGAATGAATCATGCCTTGAATCTTCTTTATCATAACATGCAAAGTCATAGAAGTGAGAAGGGGTTGAATAGAACCTTCTACTGGGATTATAGAATATAGAACCATTTTCTTGGCATGAATGTATTTCAAGAACAATGTACTCGGAACCCTCTCAATATTGTTTTGACCTATTTTCTTCAAATGTGAGCTCCAAACCTAACAACCACATAGAAGAGAGGTGTAACCAGAGTGTGGAAGAGGTAAATCTTGGTCCATATATCCTAAAGAGTATCATGTCACCACCTCCACCACTATTAAGTGATAGAAATATGCATTGCCTTTTTTGAAATATTAAAGGTCATGAAGTCGGTGTTACTAATGTTTAACAATAATCCAAAGTCCACAAATTAAGAATGAGTGCAAAGTATCCAATTGTTTTTGGAGGCATGCTATTATGTGAGATATATGAACAATATCATCTACAAATAAGAAAATAGCAATGGAAATTTGAAAGAGAAGGAAACCACCTATATCACCCACAAATTTTGAAATAAGGTCCTTTAATTCATCAATATACAGCCCAAAGAGTGTACATGGAATTATTTCCATTTCATATGCATTAGGTTTCATATGTTGGAATATATGGATAAGAAGAAATAGCAGGATATTCAAAGGAAAGGGTAGATCAAACACTTAAATCTAGATGAGAATCCAAAAAACAATCACAAAAAACAAGTGTCCCTAAATTCGGAGGAAAACATGAACATCCCAGAACTAGTACAAGCTCTATCTATAATCCAATGGGAAAGTAAATCCCTAAGAGAAAAACGAGCCTCAAGTTTAGGTTCAGTGAAGCACTATATTATTAATCTACATTGCCAAGATAAATGTACATAATAATTTCCACGCAGAAGCTTTGGTAGGAATAGGAATAAAATTTGCTTTGGAAGAAAGGATTACAAACCTAATCATAGAAGGGTTCTCAAAGATTATTATCTATTTTAAAAAGCTTCACTGTGTATCATATTTATGTACAAGTAATACAACTAGCATTAAAGGAATGAAGATGAACCTACACTAAATATGGAAAACTTCTACTTTAAATTGATTGCACTATTGACAAATACATACTCGATAGACTGGTTGTTACTTGAAAAAATTTGAATAAAGACATTACGATCTGCCACCAAACCACGTCCAAATATTATCTGGTAAAGCCCACATGTTGATGAGTCATTACTCTCAAAACCTTACATATGTAGTGCTCTATCAAAAAGAAAAGTAGTTTTCATTAACAAGGGTTTACCTTCATAAGATATGTCAAGTCTGTTGCTTATTTCTCGCTCTTTCCTTCCCGTTTGGAAAGTGTGTGTATGATGTCAAATTAGAGAATGTTGGAAGCATAAAACTACTTCAAGGGTTTCCTAAGGGCTCCATCAAAGAATTAGGAAGCTATGATAAGTGAAATACTTGCCTCAAATTTGCTTTCATACTGGATATCCACATAGGCATGAAATGAGAAGGCATTCAACCACACATCGATCTGCAGTCAATCAAATAAATCATTTCAATTACATATGGTCTCTTTTGGGACAATTAATATGAAGATATTGTAATTCAATCTTCATCATGAATACAACTCATACCAAAACTTTATCTCATTGCAACTTATTGATTCCCTAATCAAACTAAAAATTTGAGCCTATGCAGAGTTGAAATTTTATCACAAGTCATTTCAGTTACCTAATAACTTGTCAAACACCTAACGCTCATGTTAAATCTAGTGTGAGATATGTTGATTACTCAAGGTCCTAATGTTTGGATTGGTGAATTAGTTGAAGAATATACGAGGTAATGGTTTAGTAAGCAGGAACTAAAAGAATGTACAACTATCCGCTTGTTTAATGCTATGGTGAATCTAGCTTGCAAGGAACTCATAGATTTTTGTCAAGTTCATTCCTAGTTTCCAATTTTTTTTTCAATTCAAATCCTTGAAGAATTACTCTAAGATTCATGTTAAGGAGGAATTCCTTCATCATTCGGTGAAATGATCATTAATAGGTCCCACGATTGGGGATGTTTTGATGAGCAAGGCAAATGCCTCGTAATTTTAGCAGTGCTGGAAGAGTCATGTACAAGTCAAATGAGCATAAAGTTAGCTTCAAACCAGGGTTGTGGGATAGCTCAAACAATTTCAGAGAGTTTATGGCTTTGAGGTTGTAGCTTAACTGTGCATTCGAAAGAGGTATCGATCATATTTAGATATTTTGTGACTCACTTCTAATGATAAACTGAATGTTCAGGCCCCTCCGTAGTAACTATTGAACTAGTTTTGTTTTATGGTTATTTTGGATGCCTGATTGCATATCCTCTATTTTAGTTTTGCAGGCCATAACCCACGGCCTGTGGGGGATCCTCTATTAAATGGATTTCCAGACTGTTTCTGTTTAGCTTAGTTAGCGATGCTTCTCAGACTTTTTCAGTTTTGGGACAGATGCTCTGCCAGTTACCACTGACATTTGGAGGCACTCTGTAGTAGGTTGCTACAGTCTTGACATGTACATTTTTTTTATTTTTCTAGATTAATAAATATACGAACCTTACAAAGAAAAACATATGGAGGCCTAAGAGGAAACTGGTCTTTCTCTCCAAATGAACCAGAAGTTGCAAGTGCAACATTTCATCTCCCAATACTGACTGAGAGAGGATAGGAAAACACGTGAAGCCCTAAGGGAATTTTCAATAGTGCTACAAATTGTTTAGAAGTGATGCACTCAATAACAGCTCAATTTAAATTTAACTTGATAACAAATAAGAGGAATAATCACACTGATAGTTTTCAAGTGGCGATGATGTTCAAAACATTTCTAGCTCCTCAGACAACATTAAGGATAAATTGTTAATAGCCATCACCTTCAAATATTCAAAATGAGGAAAGAATGAAGAAAATCTTTTACAGCGTTACACTCTCCCAAGGCTGCTTACCACATTCATAAAACTAGAAGCATGCCACATGTATGTGAAAAGGAATATAAGTACCAATTCAAATCCAGGCTCATCCAGTGCTTTCTTAATTATAAACTTTTCATATTAGTATAGAATAGGTGAATAGGTTCTTTATGTTTAAAATGCAATGAATTGCAAAATAAATTAAGATACACAAATATAGCATTCTTCTTCATATTTCCTAAGTACATAAACAGAGAGCCATACAATATGGTGATGAAGCACAAAGATACAAAGTCCATACCGTACTTCGTTGTGTTGCAGGTAGTTCACCCGCAATATCAAATTGGTTTGTGGATTTTGAAGGTGGATGATAATATGGCACTGAACCTGTAGGGCATGAAAAATAATGGTTGCAAAATCATAAAATTATACACATCGATTCAAACAAAGAGAAACTAAAACATAAAATATTGTTAAAATCACAATAATAGATTTCTCAAAGATAGGGAGCCCTTAGAGGCCAAATTGTGCCATGACTGTATATTTGCTTAATTCACAGATTACATACTGGAAAAGGCACTACCACTGAAGAAAATTGTACACCAGAAACACCACCAAGCTGGGAGCCCAATTGAAAACCTGCATTATGTAAAACCGGTTCAGGATAAGGGAGTTTAAATATGTAAATCCTCTGTACATTTTTTCTCTATGCGATTTTGAGAACCACCCATAATGTTGTTAACTCTGCCTTGCTATCGGTTTCTCTCCTAGGTGCAAACTTGATGCAAATCTTGGAGGAATCCGACATGTATAAAAATCCTACTGCGCCTCCTAATGGTGGAGATCCTTGACTGGCTCCATCAATGTAATCCCAGGGCTCGTTCTTGTTAATAACTAGAGTAGAAATTACTCGGATCTTTCTTGCTTTGTCATCAATTTTGTGCTCCTGTACCTTTTGCAGTAGGATGGCAGAAGTAATGTCTATTGGGATCCTTCTATTTTTTTAAATTGCTTGATTTAGAGCTTCCCAAATAGACTATACAAAGAGAGCAGGAAAGGCGTCGTAATTACGTACCCCGTCCGCTTTCCACCAATCTTGATTTTTCTGTTCCAGAGTTGCATCCCTTTGCACGAACCTGTCTTTAGCAAGCTTCTCGTATAGTTTGTCCCAGACTTCGCCTGCATAAGGGTATGAGATGAACAAGTGAGAAGATTGGTCCTCATTTGCATTACATAAGACGCAAATACTTGGTCCATGAAAACCTCTTTTCTTTAAATTTTCCCAGGTTAGAAGTTTATCATTTAAGGCCAACCAAAGATTCAGTACGGTTTTCAAAGGACTATGAATTTTCCATATAATGCTCCACCACCATCTTTTCTCTCCTTAAAAAGTTTCTTGGCTTACTACTTCATAACCAAGTTTGGCTAAGAAATCCCCATCAACTCCATTCTTTGTCCAAATTAATTTATCTTGCTCCCCATCTTCCAAATGAACGAAGTTGGACACTAATTTACTTACATATATGTTCCATTCCCCTGTTGTGTCTCCAGATAATTCTAGTTCTTGGGGTGATTTCCAACCACTTCTTCCTCTCTGTTGCGGTTGTTGTGCTTGAGCATCAACTAACACGTATACCTTCTGTGATCACAGCTTATCTTTCAACTCATCTGTCATTCGAAAATCTTCTCCCGCTCCTACCCATGGATCCGCACCAATTCTTACCTTTCTCGCATCTCCTATCTACCATGCTGTCCAATTTTCGATCATGGGAAACGCTAGTACAAGAACTTCCAGCCTACTAACCCGTTTTTGTAGGATTTGGCAGGGTTCCGAAACCATTCATCTATTGAGTAGTTATTGCAATATTTGGATCTCAAAAGCCTTCCCCACAGGGAGTTTGGTCTCTGGGTCAACCTCCAAAGTGTTTTAGCTGCTAAAGCTCTACAAAACAGCTCTGGGTTTTTTATGCCCCAGCCTCCAAGACTTTTGGGGAGAGTTAAGGATGACCATCTTACTAATGGATTACCTTCTGTCTGTTTGCTAGCCGTTCACAAAAAAGAAAAAACACTTTTTTCTTAGTTTTATCAGAATTCCTTTGGGAATTTATGCAAATGATGCCTAGTATATCGAGATACTTTGCAATATTGCTTTCAATAGAACCAGTCTACCTCCTCTCGATAGAAATCTGTTTGTCCATACTGAGATTCGAGTCTCTACTTTCTTGTAGAGCCAAATCCAATCTTGAAAGGAGTAACAATTTGGTTTTAGCGAGAAGCTTAGATATTTCACACCTTCTGATAGAATAGTTGTGGGAAAGGATAGAGACTCCTTTGCATCATTCAATAGATCCTCCGGGAAATCGTTATGGGCGAGAACGAATTTTTTTGAATTTATCAACATCCATGTTGCCTTATGATACAAGGCTAATAATGCTTCGAAGGCTGTCATATTTTATTTAGTATCATTTCCAAAAATGAGGATGTCATCAATGAAAAGAGTATGCCTTACTTCCTCCTTACTTGATACTTTCACCCCTTCAATTTTTCTACAATTCTTAGCATGGTGTATTAGCCTACTTAGAGCATCTGCTACTAAAAGGAAAAGGAAGGGGGAGAGAGGGCATCCTTGCCGAATTCCCCTTGAAGGTCTAAAAAAAGAGGAAGGAGCTTCATTTATCAATATTGCAAAGGAGGTGGATTGAACACATCCCACTATCCAATCAACTACCTATAACAACATTCCGATATGAATTAACAGTAACCGTAAGAAGGTCCAACTTACTCTATCATATGCTTTTGATAGATCTAGCTTCAATGCAAAAGCCTTTTGCTTCTCCTTCTCTATTGAATGAAAGGCTTCCTGAGCCAGAGAAACTGCGTCATAAATTTGTCTGTTAAAGAGGAAGCCAAACTGCTCTTCTATAACAATTCCACTCAAGATTGGTTTGAGCCTTTGAGCAATTATTTTGTAAATCATGTTACAACATGAAATCGGTCTGTAGTCCTCAAAAGTGTCGTTCTTTTGTTTCTTTGGGATCGACATTATGAATGTTGAATTGATAGTTCCAAGAACTTTCCCTGACCTCTGGGATTCCTGCACTACTTTCAGAAGATCATCCTTGATAAGTTCAAAAAATCCTAGAAAGAATTCCACAGTGAAACCATCAGGTCATGGGATTTTCCCTTTTTGGAAATAATGAATAATATGACTTAACTCTTCTTCAGATATTTCTGCCTTTAGAGCATTATTCATTTCTTCAATAATCAACTTGGGAAAGAGCCTTAGCACCTCTATAATTTCAGTTATCGGGCACCCTATAGGCTTAGTGAAGAGGGTACTAAAATGTTTCATAGCTGCATTTGCTTTGTCTTGAAAGGTTCTTACCTTAGTACCCATTTCATCTTTTATTTCGATGATAGTATTGATATTTCTTTTGTGATTGGCGAAATTGTGGAAGAATTTGGTATTGTTGTCCCCTTCTGCTAGCCATAAAGATATGCTTTTTAACCTTGAAATTTTCTCTTCCTTAGCCAATAGGGAAGTCTGCTTTCCTTCTAACTGTTTTAAGTTCTCCACCTCTTCTACAGAGAAAATGCCATCTTTTGAAGTAGAAAACAAAACCTCTATTTTAGTTTCTATCCCTCTCAATTCTTCCTGAAAAGACAATTTGTGCTTTTCCTCCCAATCCTTTGATAAATTTTTGGTACGAGCTAAATTGTCCACGAACTGCTACATGAAAGAGGGAGTTTGAGAAATGCTTAGAGGTTGCCATGATTCCATAACCAGTTTTTTATAATCTTCTTCTTCTATCCAAGAGGGGTTAAATTTGAATGGAGCAGGTGGCTTTTTATCCGAATTAAGAATTTTTATAATAATTGGTCTATGATCTGAGAGTCTCCCCACTTCCACCAATATCTTAAAGACTAGATGTCCATTAATGAACTCTTCAGCAACCAAGAATCGATCTAACCTCTTGGAAATCGCTTGATCCCCACCTCTCTTGTTTCGCCATGTTGGTTCTAATTTCAACGGTTGAAGATCTATCTGTCCTTTTTTTTCAAAGAGGTTATTAAAATAAGAGCTTAGAGAGTCTGGTCTTCCATTTTTTCCCACACCTCTTTGGCAAAGAGTGTTAGATTCATATCTCCCCCTACAATCACATTGGGTTGCTCCAAAGCACCAGAGTTCCCTAAAGACTCCCAGAAGGGCTTCCTGTCATAACATTTAGAACAGAGAAGGTATACCCTGTAACATCATCCGTCAAAACAGTATCTATTATCAAGTTAAAAGAATTCTCTAAAATTAATGTTATGCCTGGTCTCCATGCAGTTAACAATCCACTAGAGTGTCCATCCGCATCCAGGGATTTCATCTTCCATTCCCTTAAGCATCCACTTAGGGCTTCCTCTGCTCTGCTCCCTTCCAACATTGTTTCTTGAATCAACACTACCGATGGATTTGCAAGACTTATCAGTCTCTCGAGGACATTTATTTTGGAGGTCCCCCCTAACCCCCTTGCATTGAAGGAGATAATTATCATTTTACACCCCCAATAGGGTCTTTCTCCACTCTAAGATCTCGACTAATAATAGCTTGTTTTCCTTGCTTAATGTCCAAAGTTGCTTTCTTTTGGGCTTTGGACAGAAAAGATTTCCTTCCAGCCTGTAATTTCAGTTTTTGGTTAAGCGCTAGACCCCCGGTAGGGCACTCCTCTTCATCCTTCTGAGAGCTTTTAGATCTGAGATCGTACTCTCTTCTATGAACTAAAATAAAATTTGATCCTTCTATCTTTCGACCATATTAAGTACAATTATCTTTTCCTACACCACTAGTTGCGCCTACATCGTCTTGTTCTAAAAATAGACTTTCAACATTTTTAACTAAACAAGATGACTCAAAAAGACTAGAAATAATACATTCTGATATTACGTGTTCCCCGTTGCCAACTTGTGCCCCAGGTCCATCCAAGTCGCATGGTTGACCTTTCGTTGAATCCACCGTGTCTTTCTGAGCAAACTGTTCTAAGAGGGTCACTTCCTTGTCCAACTCCTTTTCCACACAAAACGACATTTCGTTCTCAGATTGAAGCTTGTTTTCGCGATTGCTCTTGCCACCTTCCGTAGGACTACCACTTTCTGAGTTTCCAACCATGGAAGAGGTTCATGCTTTCCTTACCCAAACCTTTTTTGGTGTGGCAACCTCCTTCCGCAAATTACAATCCTTCTGAAGAGCACCTCCACCTCAATACTCTCATTTCAATAGCTATACCAGTCATAACTTGAAGCCTCAATATATATATATATATATATATATATAGATAGATAGATAGATAGAGAGAGAGAGAGAGAGAGAGAGAGCACCTGCACCTCAATACTCTCGTTGCAATAGCTATACCAGTCATAACTTGAAGCCTCAATATATATATATATATTGAGGCTTCAAGTTATGACTGGTATAGCTATTGCAACGAGAGTATTGAGGTGCATGTGCTCTACAGCCAAGTAGATGGAGCATGCTAAATGTCATGGAGCATTCTTCCCTTTCAAGTAAGTGGGGGGCTATGAGTCCATCTGTAGATGCATTCAAACAGTGGATAATTGCAGTTTTGACGATAAAATTTTACAATCCCATGACTAAATTAGTCATGTTTTTATCCCGTGACTAAATTAGTCATGTTTTTATCCCGTGACTAAATTAGTCATTATTTGTTGTGATCACTTAAAATTGCTCAAATTTGGTCATATTTCATTTTAAAACACTGTGGTGACCAACGTTTTTGGTAGTTTAGTTATTTATTTTTCATGGTGACCAACATTTTTGGCCGACTTGTCATTTATTACCCATTTTTCTACTAGTGTTTTTTTACTTCCATCAGCATGGTTTAACCGTGATAACCATGATTATTCAAACAATTGATTTCCTAGTCTTTACATGACAAGTTATTTTCAAAATGTTCATTGGAATCATTCTTCTTGATCACATTGGATTGCAATGTCTTGTTGAAACAATGGTTGATCCTTCACATGTAAATCACAAAATGTTTTGCACATAGAACTTGAATTAGAGTGGAAATATTTCATCAACTTGTAAGGTTTCGAACCTACGAGAGAGGATCCGAGTGAACGGGAAGAAGATGGCAAGCAGTACTACGAGGATCCTGGGAGGGCCATCCCTGTCAGGGATCGGCCAGCCACGATGATCTGGGAACATGACAGGTTTTTTGGACTGTATCCCCACCCTCGCGGGCATGGTTTTTTTACTGTTTTTTGGCAGGTGGGCAGTATGATTTGCCTAGGGTTTGGCGCTTAGAAGATTGGTGACGTTTCGGGTTTGGGTGAAACTTCACTTCTGCCATGGAATATCTTGAGGCCGTTGGCACTGGGTGTGACAGGTTGGATGGACTCGATGGATGGGGGGTGCCATGTGGGAGGGAACACGTTGTACAGGTAGATATTCCTGTGTCGGGGATTGGGATGATTCATCCGGCGGGGTTGGAGCCTTTAAATCTCCCTTCTGACATTTCTCAGTGCGTTTCCAATACTTCGCCGGAGCAGTCAACACTTGGGCAACCGAAGGGCCCGGTGGTGGATCAACAGTTCGTAGATCTGCTCCGAAATGCGAGCTGGAGGGAAGCCGGGGGTTTATTCTCAAAGGCCCTTGAGTTTCCAGATGAATCAGCGTTGGGTGGGTCTGCAGAGGTGGTGGGCTTTGACTGGGTTGCGACGGGAGGAGTGGCTCGACAGGGACGAGTGGGCAGTGGTTCACGTGGGTTCTCGTCGGAGGAAGAACGAAGGGTTTCCCTAGGGGTTGCGGAGCAGAGGGGTTTCAGCTCTCCGGAGCGGGACAGGGGTCGGGGAAAGGAGACCGTGGATGTTGCAGCAGGCTCGAAGAAGGGTGGTGGCGGAACTGTGAAGAAGCGGAGGAAGAGCTGGATCAAGGTTAAGGTGGTACAAAACTATGCGGTGGGCGAAGACATAGCTTGGGGTAATGTACTGCAGATGGCTCAATTTACCCTTGTTGGCAGGGTTTTGGGGCGTAATTTCTCTAGGAAGACGGTGGTGGACTGGGTTGAGGAAGTGTGGAAGGACCTGGTGGGTCTTTTACCGGTGGTGGTGGAGCTGAATCGGGGGTGGTTTGCATTCAATTTCTCCAAAGAGGAGGAGCTGCGGCGGGTTTTGAATAGGAACTGGCATCTCAATCATACTCCGGTGCTGCTGAAGCCATGGCACTCTTTGTTTGATGCCAGCCGGGAAAGGGTGGATGTAGTTCCGACTTGGGTCCGTTTGCCAGCCCTTCCACTGCACTTCTGGGACCTGCAACATTTCAAACGGATTGGGGCTATATTGGGGACCTTCCTGGAGGCGGATATGTCTTTTTTGGAGACTCACAGTCAAAAGGTTGCGCGCATCCTGGTTAATATCAATATCCGAGATGGACTGGCAGAAGAAATTAAGCTTGAATGGGGACCGGAGATCATTTCCCAAATTCTGGACTACGAAAATGTACCATTTCGGTGCCGGCGTTGTCACGCTTATGGACACGCTGTATCTGATTGCAGCCTTCCATTTCGTAACCAAAGGGGGGGGCAGAGAAATCTTACACCTGGAGCTGAGGTGCATTACACGGATATTGGATCGGGTTCTTCTGACTATGTCCATTCCTCCTCTGATGACCTTGGGAATACGCGTTCCGGAGATGATCCTTGTCATAAGTGTCCGGTGGTGGAGCAGACTGCGGCAGAACAGTCGGCATTGGTGACTCCATGTCCGATTGCAGATGATCGTCGGGGACCTGCCCTCCATGGTAACACCCCTCTCTCTTTATCCCATTCTGACATGAACCCTGTTACTTTAGTGAAGCATGCTTGGGTGGAGGATGTACGCAACCTCTCTCTCTCGAACATTGTGGTACCTGGGGGGCCTCGGTATGGTGATCACGATGGTTTGCAGGACGAAACAGCTAAGATTTCTCCAGCTTTGGAACCGGTTTTGGAACCTGTTCTTGCTAGTATAGGTGTTGTGGATGATACCCCTCGGGGTTTTATTGACCCTGATCCAGGAGATGCTCAAGAGGAGGATTACCTCTCTCCCACGGAAACACACGATCCGGGTTATTTCCTACGCTCCTGTATGAAAAACTCCTCTGCGGGGCTGGGGAATGTTACTGTTCCTGCTCGTAAGGGAAGGGGAAGAAAATCTAATATTCATAAGGCACAAACCAGGGCAAGGGTTGATCTCCTGGAAGGGAAACAAACTTCAATTGTTAAGGCACTTAGAGCAGGGAATGCCTTGAAGAAGGGGCGTACATGAAGATTATGTCTTTCAATTGCCGGGGTCTGGCTGGGCCCAACAAGAAATCAGCCTTCAGAAGGGTGCTTACTCTTGAACACCCGGATGTGATTCTGCTACAAGAGACCTTAGGTGTAGGAGATGTTATTAAGAATCGTTTGGAGAGCTGGATTCCTGGATGGTCCTTTACCACTTTGGATGTAAAGGGACGCTCTGGGGGGTTGGCTGTGGGATGGAGGCAAGATAATTTCAAGCTTGTGAATTCGTGGGGAATGGATTCTGTTCTTTGTGTTGATGTTTTGTCGGTTGATCTGGGGATCATTATTAAGGTGATCAATATATATGGGCCTTATCTACATCGCATGGAGTTTTGGGACTCTTTGTTTGGAAACCCGCTCTTGAGTAGTGACTCACTGATCATCGGGGGGGATTTAAACTTTTCTTTGGGGCTGAACGAGGTATGGGGACCACATGCTCAAGTGGATTTACTGGCTGGATACTTTGTTCAGAAGCTCATGCTGAAAGGCTTGCTGGATATTGAGCCACTTAAGTTGAAACCGACATGGCGGAATAATCGCAGTGGGGATGCTAGGGTGGCGAAAAGGATTGATCGTTTTCTGGTGGCTGAACAGTTGGTGGACAGATTCTTTCAAGTTCGACAGTGGGTTGGTACCGGGGGTAACTCGGATCACTTTCCTATCTTTTTTGAGATTCAAAAGGGGCCTGCAAACCCTCCGAGCCCTTTGAAATTCAATAAATTATGGTTACAAGATGAGACATTTAAAAATCTCTTTCTTACTAACTGGATACATTT
Organism: Larix kaempferi; assembly: GCA_027924585.1. NCBI lineage: Eukaryota > Viridiplantae > Streptophyta > Pinopsida > Pinales > Pinaceae > Larix > Larix kaempferi. Next base: position 310,533 of record BSBM01001502.1, on the reverse strand, counting down.
TGATAGGGCTCTTGATCGAACTGCTGCCTTCCAATTTGCAGATAATATTAAAAAGATGAAACGACTGGTCAAAGACTGGGCTATTGCTAAGAAATGCAAGGAAAATGCTGAACTAAAACAGGTGGAGGATGAACTACAGCTGATTTATGAAGGTGAAGGGGGAGGACTGGTCACACAGGAATCCAAGGAGGCTTTAATCCGATTGGAAGGGCGGCGGAACACCATGTTATGTGATATGGAGGAGACCTGGAGGTTGAAGAGCAGAGCGATCTGGCTGGAGTGTGGGGATGATAATACCAAGTTTTTTCATGCTTACGCCCGTGGGAGAAAAGCAGCTAATACTATATGGAGTCTGAAGGACGATGATGGTATCACTCATGTCAGTTTTGATGAGAAGGCCCGATGTGGGGTAACTCATTTTAAGAATTTATTCTGGGCTCCAAATCAGGTTTCTATTGCTGAGGTGATAAAAGTGGCTGAGATGTTTCCTAGTTTCGTTGATGATGATGGAAACAGGGAACTGATGAAGGATATAACGGAGGAGGAGCTTAAAAAGTACTCTCAAGCTTTCAAAAAGACAAGAGCCCGGGCCCTGATGGGTGGACTATGGATTTTTTCCTGGATCTCTTTGAGATTTTGGGGAATGACCTCATGGCAGTTGTAGAAGATTCCAGAGATACAGGGTTGATTCCGGCAAGTTTCAATTCTACTTTTATTGCCCTCATTCCTAAGTCTGATAATGCGTTGACCCTCTATGAATTCAGGCCCATCTCACTGTGCAACTGTATCTATAAGATCATCTCAAAAGTCATTGCCAGAAGACTCAAAAGTATTCTCTCACAACATATATCTGCTGAACAGTTTGGGTTTTTGGAGGGTCGACAAATTCATGAGGCTGTTGGAGTGGCTCAGGAAGGGATGCATAGCTTGAAGACCAAGAACCTGAAGGGAGCCATACTTAAAATTGACCTCTCTAAGGCCTATGATAAAGTGAGCTGGATGTATCTCCGTCTACTTTTTACACATCTGGGGTTTGGTATTGCTTTTATAAGATGGGTTATGTCATGCATCACTACTGTCTCCTTTTTTGTACTTATCAATGGTGCGGCTTCGAATTTTTTCCACGCTGAAAGGGGACTACGTCAGGGTTGTCCCTTATCACCGCTGCTCTTTCTGTTGGTTGCTGAAGGACTCAGTAGGGCCATTAGCAGGGCAAAGGCGGATGGGCTGTTTCAGGGGATTCCGGTGGCTCCAAATCTGTATATTACACATTTGCTATTCGTGGATGATGTCTTAATCTTCTGTTCTGGTAGCAGAGGGGATACCCGTATTTTAAAGGAGATATTGGATCTATTCTCTAAGGCTACAGGTATGGAGATTAATGCTGGGAAATCCACCTTATCCACACACTTGTTGAGACCGGAAGAGGAGGTCGAACTCACAAGGTTCTTTCCCTTCATTACTGCGGGACTTGAGGATGGCCTGAAATACCTTAGGTTCACGATTAAAGCAAACTTATATTTGAAGAGAGATTGGGCTTGGTTGATTGGGAAGGTGGAGAAGCGATTGATGGTCTGGAGCCACAGGTGGCTTTCATGAGCTGGTAGACTGGTCCTGGTCAAAGCAGTGCTGGAAGCAATTCCTGTATATTGGATGTCATTAGCTTGGATACCTAAAGGCATTCTTGATAGCATTAGGAGGATCTGTTTCAGATTTCTTTGGAGTGGCAAGAAGGACGTACAGGTCACCCCCTGGATTAACTGGAAGAGACTCGCTGTCCCTAAGGGTATGGGGGGATGGGGGATAAAGAACATTTTCTTGTTTTCAAAGGCTTTGGCAGCCAAGGGGGGGTGGAGGCTGGTGAAGACTACTAGTCTCTGGACCAGGGTTATCAAGCAGAAATACTTGGCAGATGAAAGCATTGATGATTGGATTCGGAATCCTCAGAAGTCACATATGGGGGGATCGATGATTTGGAAGGCTGTAGTAAAATCTTTTGGCCTCATTGCATCCAAACTAGCATGGAATGTGGGGAATGGCGAAAAGCTGCTGGTTGGCAGGGACCCTTGGATGGGTTGTTCACATGAACACATTCTCCCTGGTCATGTTATTGAGGCACTTGGCAGAAGAGGGATCTACACACTGAATCAGCTGGCGGTTCCGAGACCAGTGGAGTCATGGAGACAGAGTTGGTGTAGTGCTCACACCTTGGGGCTTCAGGAACAGGAGTCGGCTTTCGTGGAGGCTTATACACGACATTTGGAAATGACCAATGTACTGTTGAGTGATGCGGAGGACTCTCTGGTCTGGGAGGCGGACCCGGAAGGTAAGTACACCCCTAAGGCTGGTTATATTTTATTAAGCTTTGAGGAGGAACAGAGGGAGGTTGTATGGTGGTGGAAGTCCCTCTAGAAATTAAAATGCCCAGCTAAATCGAAACTTTTCATGTGGTGCGTACTCGAGAATAGAGCACCTACATGGGATATTCTGCAGAAGAGGTCCTTTCATGGGCCAAGCTGGTGTGTGCTTTGCAAAAGGGATAACGAATCTGCTACTCACCTATTCCTTACTTGTCCTTTTTCTGTTGCTGTTTGGAAGGAGTGCACTGTATTGGTGGGGCATCTTTGCCAATGGGATGGAGAGTCAGTTGGGGCAGCTTGGGATGCTTGGTGGCGAAGGAACACAGTTAAAAATTTTAAGAACCTACCTCTGCTTGTTATCTGGGGGATTTGGGTGGCACGGAACAATGATATCTTCAATGATAAGCCAAGTCTTCCTGAGATAATTGCAGCACAAGCCATTGGCATCTTTAAGTCTCTACCTGTTCATATAAGGACTGACAATCAAAGAAGGTTTTTGGAGGTGGAGATTGATCACTCTCGGCCATAAGCGTCACAACATAACTTGTGTGGGGGCGGGGCGGTTCTACATCTCTCGGAAACGCATTCTTACACTATTTCTATGGGTCTTGGGGAGGGCTCCAACAACTATGCCGAACTACAGAGCTTGAAGCTTTTATTAATTTTTGCACTTGAAAAAGGATGCAACATATTGACATGCTACGGGGACTCGATGAATGTTATAAATTGGATCAACCAGATTCAAGAATGCAGAAATGTGAGGCTGGCGATTACTCTCACATCCATCCAGATGATCCTTCTGCGTTTCGTCAATATAACTTGCCAGCATGTTTACAGGAACAACAACAGGGAAGCGGACATCGCATCAAAGGAGGGGCTCATGAGGGTTTTTGGCACTTGGCATATTAAAGAATTTCATGATGGACGAACACGGTCTTATTTTCATAGGCCTTTTATAGAGAATCTATGAACTATGGTTACAGATTCTGCTATTTGAAAGCTTAAACATCATTACTACTGGTTATTTTTTAAGAGACGGTCCAGAAATATTGATAGAAAACATGTATGAGATATGCCTTTCGGGGCTGAGACACTTACCTATTCAGCATCATAGTATGTTTAATGTAAACTGAAGGAAGACATATCAGTTCCATCATAGGAATTTATGATCTTTATGAATTCACTATTTAATGGTGAACCTACAGAATGTAATTTTGATCACTACAGATGAATGAAATTACGCTTTTTTTTCTTGGAAAAAAAAAAAAAAATCACAAAATTTTTTCTCTTAATATTGTAGTTGTTTTTGGAACTCTTTTGTCTTGTTAGTGTGACCTTGTAATTTACATTTTAGGGTATGCAATTCATTTTGGAGGTATTCTTCAACATTTTGAAGATCTTTAACTTGTGTGATCAAGTTGTGACTATGGTTCTTAAGGTGAGAAATTTCTTCATCTTTGTCAATTACAACCTTGCCAACTTCTCTTTGGCAATCTTATAGCATTTGTATTGATTTATGGCTATCTTCAAGGACTACTTTGGATACAATATCATTCATGGCTTCTAATGAGGGTGCCTTTGAGCATGCTTTCATTGTATTTCCCTACCATGTTACCTTGTTGTTACGATAGGAGTATGTAAAAGACATTTCCTTCATATTTAAGATGAAGGTACCCAATGTTTCCATCCAAGGTGAACCTAAAATTTTGCCAATGTCTTCATAAGCTTAAACATAATCATCATTTCTCAATGGTATATTATTTATTTTATCATCATCCCAACGGTTTGTCTTTTCAATTACACTTTATTTGGTGATTAGTATCATGGAAAATTAGGGGCCAATCTTATCCCATGGGTTAAATTTAGGGGTTTTAAATTTTCAATAGGATAATTTTTTATTAAACACCCGTTAGGTATGATTAGCCCACATTTTATTTATTTATTTTAATGAATATGAAGTTATCCCCGTCGAATTTAAAAAGGGGATCCAAGATAAAACAATTTCGCCCCTCTAAAACTAGATTTAAACCTTTGTTCGCCCATGATAATAGTCGGGCAGCTCCCATTCGCCCCCGATTTCCCGAAATGGCAGTTTCTAGGCTCTCTTTTGCCTTCTATCGATCATGGAAATCAAAGTCAAAGTTACATTCGTCCATATTTTATGAGTTGAATCTTGTTTTGCAAGTTTCTTAATGTACACATGAGAAGGGAATTTGATATTTACTATCAGGTCTTATAGTGACCCATTTGCATCTAGGAGAGTTCTGAATCCCATCACCTTAGATCCAAAGTTTCCCCAAGAAACATGGGGGTTATGAAGCTCGCGATCGACAATGCGGCAATAACGTTTCTATGGGTGTTTGGGGCATCATGCATGGGGATTGGGACTTCATTCATAGTAATGTATTTGGGCATGTAGGGGGGAGACACTACTTGTAACCACTGTTATTTTGTTTCTACTTGTGTTTGTGTTCTCCCTTTTGGGACAAGCCATGGATGGAGCAACCTAGAATATTACTATCTTTGCTACTTCTTGTGCTTTCGGCATTGTCACGTATTTTGACATGTTTCTTGTTTTGTTTATCATATTAATATACATGGTTTTACACTTTATCAAAAATTTTACCAAGACTTCACAAGATTTTATAATTTAGTAAAAGATTCGCCAAGACTTTACAAGGATTTATAATTTAATGAAAGATTGCCAAGATTTTACAAGGTTTTATAATTTAGTGAAAGGTTTACCAAGATTTTACAAGATTATATAATTCAATGAGAGATTCGCGAAGAAATTATATATACATAATATAACATTGGTAAAATAGCCTTCATATTTTCCTATATATCATGGAGATTCGTCCATTTATTATACGCATAAATTTAGGGGGATTCTTGAAATTTTCCTTGATTAGTATTTGATTAGCCATGTCAAAATTAATGACTTTTTTCTTATCATCTGGACAAATAGCAATATTAATATCACTTCCTTGAATAGATCCCTTAAGTTTTAATATCATAGATGTGTATTTTATAAAAGTGTTAGAACATATTTTTCTTTTCTTTCTTAAATATCACAATGCATGGTTAATTGAAATACCTTAAATAATATTCAAATATTTGTTATCGGTTTCTTTCTCCATACAGTTGCTTTGGAAACAAAATTATTTATTAATAATGGGTAAAGTAAATGTGTGATGTGTTGGTTTATGAATAGGAGTATAAGCTTGGGCCTTTATAGCCTATAATTTAATTCTCATGAGATCCATATTGTTTTATTTTACTAAATACCATTCTTTATTAATACAAAGTTGCTAAAATTTATGGATTTTAATAGTTTATTGCAAAACATAAATTTGACCTTTTTAACTTAGAGGATTCCTAGAGCTCGACCCCATGGGTTTTAGCCTTAGGCTTGTTATGAAATATAGAACAAGACGACAATGATAAGTGAACAATATATTAATAGGAAACCCACAATATCCATGAAATAAATAATTTTTATTTGTTATTATTATATGAGGTTGATGATACGAGTTGGGATAAGTGTAGTGAATCAAATAGATATGGAAACATCTATCTCTACAAGGTTGAGTGCTTTAAATTTGACCTATTTCAAGTGCTTCAAGCACATGAACCTCCTGTTACATCTCCTAAAATCTCGTTTCAAGAACCTCGTTTGCATCTTTTTCCTTCCACAAAACCCCAATTTCTCTAGAAGATTAAATGCATCGAGGCCAAAATCAATCAGGTCAGGATACTGCTTGGTGAAGATGTCGGATTAGACAAGGATATCCATCTTTCTTCTCGTGCTTTGGTTGGAAAGTTCATGAAGAAGCCAATGTCGAGAAATGCTCTAGCAGACTGCCTCATTTCTGGTTGGAAGGGTTTGCTAGGTTATACCCCTCATTTTCATATCTTACTTAAAGGTTGGACCTGTTTTGAATCTAAGTATGAGGAGGATATGAAAAGGATCTATTCCCAAGCTTGGATGTGGGGACCTTCCATCCCAATCCTTAGTTGTTGAAAGATGGGTTTGGACCCTCGCACTGAGCCTTTCTTCATCCAACACATTTGGTTTTTGCTACCAAGATTCCCTTTGGAGTTGTGGATGGAAAAGGATATGGTAGGGATTACAAATTCCATTGGCAAATCCATTTCTTTCTAGGAAGGGTTTATAACATGTGCAAACAAAATGACGACAAAATTCTTAGTTGAATTGGATATTAGTAAGGGATTACAAGTGGAGTTGGATGTTTAATGGAGGTTGGAGAAATTCATCCATCGGTTAGACTATTGGAAAATACCTTTTTCGTTGTTTATCCTATCAGGGGGTAGGTCATGTTTGGTGGGATTGCCTATACAAACTCAAAGGGATCCTTACAAAAAAGGTCTTGATTAAAAAAATCAAAACAAAATGATAAAAAAGAACCATTCCCTCGTGATGATATGCACCAAGTCACGGGAATAGATGAGGCAACATACAATGAATTTGTTTTCTCTATAAATTCTATTAGACTTGGTTCGAAGGTGATGGTCCCCTCAAGTCCTCTACCTTTAGTGGACCTTTTGGAGGACACTAGTAAGAAATACTATACTCTCGTTGGAAATCCTATCGTTGTTAATTCTCTTGTGTCGTTTTCCAAAGGCTCAAATAAACATGTTGAATTGCCTAAGGTGGCAGATAATTTATAATGATTACCTGAAGTTGTCAAGATCAGGTTGGAATATGAAATTGGGAGGGTAGAGGAGAGAACCACTGCCTCATCCCCCATCCCTTTAATTCCATCTTCCATCAGAATCTTGACTAACTATCCTCTAGTAGAAAATTCCTCTGTTAGTGGTCAGGAACAGACAAATCCTACTTATAACAACAACTTTTGAAGGTTCCAGTAGGTGTTTGTGATAGAAGTAAGACTTGCAAGTCAAAATTGGAAGGTCTGCCTTCTGAAGATAAGCTTCTTTCACACAAAATCATCCTGAAGGAGGTGGTTTTGATGCATTACTAGCTTAGATCAAATAAGAGTCTGGACTTTGAGAATCAAGGGATAGAATGGGGTCTAGGTTAGTTGTCTCCACAACTTTCTAAAGATGGTTGCAAATCCCACATCTCCATAGCTAACTCCAAGGCATCAAGGGAATTTATTCAAGGAAAGCAACAAACAATTGTGAGGGGGCCACTCAGAGCAAATAAACCCTTAAGAAAGGGTTCAAGATGATCATTCATTCCATGAATGTGAGAGGGATAGGGGGTCCCCTAAGCAACAATACCTTCGAAGGATGTTATATGTTTATAAGCCATTGGCTATGTTGTTATGAGAAACCATGGTGTCTAAGGACAAAGCAATCAAAACTCTTTCTCCTCTACTTTCTAACTATAATTTTTGTGCTATTGATGTTGTTGGGATTTTGGGTGGGTTTCTAATTGCATGGAATCACTCCTTTGCAGCTAACAACACTAGTATGTTTTCTGCATGGATTGTTTTGGAAGAAGAGGTGAAGGATCTTGGCAGGTTTTAAAAATTACCAATTTATGTGGTCCATATGGTTAACACTGTACTTTTCAAGAAGATTTAAGGGATTAGGAGGTTTTAAAAGGAGAAAACCTTATTATTGAAGGTGATATGAATTTAAAATTATATGTCAGAGAGATTTGTGTTGATTCGGCAAGGTATGATCCACTATCTCCTTTTTCCTGTCATTTGTTCGAGGAAGCCAATATTATCGACTTTGAACCTCCCTAGCTTGTTTCGACTTGGAGAAATGATCATGGAGGGATCGCATGCATTTCTAAGAGTCTGGATAGATTTTTAATGGCATAAAATTTGGTTATGGAGCTCAAAAAGTATATATCTTTGGTGGGTTTGGGGGGTTCCTCTGATCACTATCCAATTTTACTATAGATTGAAAAGAAGGATGAAAATCCTATGAGACCCTTTAAGTACATTCATGATTGGATGTCTAATGAGGGTGATAGTGTGCTATTCTTGGAATCTCTTCGACCCTTGGGCTAATGATTATGCTATGCAACAATTTGTCAACAATTTAAAGAATGCCAAAAAAATAAATGTAGAGTGGGATAGATCTCAGAAGGTCAAAAGGAAGGAAAACTTATTGACTATTGAAAAGGATATTGCTAAAATGTTTGATCATAATGCAATTGGCGTGTTCGATGACCCATATCTGGAAACCTTGAAGGGTTTGGAGAGTCAAAAGAGGGATATCTTAGATAAAGAAGAATCAACGTGGAGGCTGAAACGTAGAGTGATCTGTTTGAAGAAAGGTGACAATAACTCAAAATTTTTCCATAAATTCATTGCACACAGAAAATTTGTCAACACTATTTGGAAATTAGAAAGGGTAAATGGCTCCAAAGATTCTTGTTGCAAAGATTTGGTAGATGTTGGAAAAGCTCATTTTAGTTCTCTTTTCACTGAACCAAATTCCTCTCACATAGTTGAATAAATGAGATTAGTCAATCTTTTTCCAAGGGTGTTTAATCAAGAGGTGAATGATAGTTTTGCAGCACCAGTAACTAATGAAGAATTAAAAAATGATATGCTTTACTTAAAAAAATCGAAGATCCCAGGTTCAGATGGATGGAGTGTATATTTCTCTTTAGGTTTCTATGGTCTATTGGAAAAACATCTTTGTAGGGTGCTGGAGGAATCCTGGATCTCTGAAAGATTTCTTGGAGCGATTGATTCTACATTCATAGCCCTGATTTCAAAGAAAAATGAACCTAAAACCTGTGAAGAATTTAGACCGGTATCTCTTTGCGATATTTTATACAAGATTATTTCGAAACTCGTAGCTAATAGGATAAAAGTGTGTCTTTCCAAGTTTATCTCTGAGGAACAATTTGGTTACATGTTTAATAGGCAGATCCATGATGTGGTACCATCGAACCAAGAGGGTCTTCATTCAATAAAATCAAAGAAACTGCCAACAACTGTAATGAAAATTGACTTGTCTAAAGCATATGACAAGGTCAGTTGGGTCTTCTTAAGATTAGTATTATGTGTCAATTGGAATCCTGATTGTGTTTCTCCAGCCTCCTTCATAGTTCTCATCAATGGGTTCCCATCTAGGTTCTGTAAGGCATTGCGTGGGTTGAGGCAAGGATGCCCCTTCATGCCTTTCATGTTTCTATTAATTGCAAAAGGGTTGAGTAGGCTTATTATTTTTGCGTAGAGGGCATGCTCCTATAAAGGTATGCATGCCACAGTTTCCATTGTGCTTTCACATCTGCTCTTCATAGATGATGTCCTAATATTTGATGAGGGATCGGTGAGAGAATGGAGAATTTTCAAAGACATCCTAGATACTTTTTGTTTGTAGATGGGTATGGAGGTCAACATCAATAAACCTCAAATCCTTTATGATGAAGTCTCTCTGGAGGTGGAATTGCAGATTTGTCATCTCTTTCCTTTCTATGTAGAGCAATTGGATCGAGTTTTGAAATATCCTGGATTTTATCTAAAACCAAATGATTATCAGGTTTGGATTGGATGTGGCTCTATAAAAGAAATGAGTCTAAGATATCTTACTGGTCCTTTAGATGGTTGATGTTGGGAGGCCAGACAGTGTTGATAAAGTTGGTCGTGGAAAGCATTCTAGTGTTTTGGATTTCCATAGCACACATTCCTATGAGCATTCTAGATAAAATCCAAAGAAAGTGTTATAGTTTTAATGGATTGGTAGCAAGCATAAATAAGGGATTCCCTTGGTGAAATGTTCGACATTGGCTAGTCCTAATAAAGTTAATGGATGGGGTTTTAAAAAACATATACCTCTTTGGAAAGGCTTTAGTTGCAGAGAACCTATGGAGAATGATGTTTAACAATGGTCTACAAGGAAGATTCATGCGAAAAAAGTACATGAGTGATAACTCTATGGAAGAATGGATCAGGCATGAATGCAAGTCACTTAAATGTGCTTTGAATGTATGGAAGGGAATGGTCAGATCCTTTACCGTGCTTGGTCAGTGGACAACTTGGAAAGTGGGAAGAGGAGGCAGACTCAAAGCTGGCGAGGATCCATGCATGGGAGTAATAGGAAATTATAAATTATTTGATGGCTTAGTAGCTTATTTGTGTTCCATAAACATCCATATCTTACATATATTGGATTGCAAGTAAATCCAAATAGATGGTTACTTGAATGGGTCTATGCAGAGGCTTTAAATATTTAAGGGGCTCAGGCTGAGGAGTGGAGAAATTATGTTACACTACTTGCACTTTATGCCTTTTGGCTACAAGATTTGGAAGATGAGTTAAAATTGTCATGGAATGATTCTTCTTTCTCTTTCACTACTAAACTTGGATACAAAGTGATAGGATTTACAAAGATGCCCAATGAGGTATGTCCGTGTGGAATATTGTTTGGAAGTTGGTTTGTCCCTTGAAAATTCATATCTTTACTTGGCTTGCAATGTCTAATAAAATTCTCACATGGGACAATGGTCAGAAACGTTGTTGGAAGGGACCTATCAAGTTCATCGAATGCAAGCAAGAGGGCGAATCGGTGGATCCTATGTTCACAAGTGTTCCTTTTCCTTAGTTGTTTGGAAGGAAGTCCTAAGATATTTCAATTGTCCAAGAAATTTGATACAAGGCACTCTATTGCAGTGGATGAAATCTTGGTGTGAAGACTCGTTGTTAACGGACAATCTACCAAGAGCGGACTCGAGGCATGATCTCCCTAGCTCAACATGATACTAGAACAAATAGTGCAGAATAGTAAACAACTTTCCTAGATCTAGTCAAAGATTGAGTAGATAGATGTGTTACCTTGAATTTGTAGATCTTTCTCCACGGGGTTGCTCCAAGCTTCATGGTCGTCAGATCCAAGCTGCAAGACCTGTCAAGACATATAGAACAAGACAACAAGTAAAACGCATCTAAACCATAATAGATCTAAGTAAACAGTTAAGCAGGTAAACTACGTAAAACATCATTAATACAATGAGATTTGGTGGAAAGCGTTTATATTACTGTAAATGGAATAGGGAAAGTACATAGAGTGATGATTACAACCCAAGCTTAACGTCGCAATCCTCCTCCGACAAGCCAAAGCCAAAACCTTCTAAGGAAGTATAGGTCTCCCAATAGATGAGTAGAGGTACCCAAAGTGATTTCACCAGCATGCAAGTGCTATAGCCTTCCTCCCTTTGGTATGGGAGTGAGCTTCACTTATATAGGAATAAGAGGATAGGATAGGTTAAGATATGGTAGGAGAGAGATAGGGGGTCCTCCCAAGAGGTTAGGGAACTGAATGCCATCCCCCCCATAGGCTAGGGATATGGATCCACATCACCAAGCTTCGAGAATGGGCTCGAAGATACCTTTTTATCCATTTAACTGACATCATCGCAGGTTGCATGAGGGAAACATGCGACGTCGCAGGCTGCATGAAGGTGACCTGCGACGACCTCACAAAACTATATGTGAGTAGGTCAGGATCTCATCCAAGTCAACAACTTAGTCAATAAGAATTTATGGATGTTTACACTAGGTCTCATGATGGTAAGATTTTAGGTGTAACACTCATTGAATATTAAGTTTAGAGCTCCTCCTATATATTTTATATGGGGTATATGGTTTAACATGAACAAAATTATTTTCGATGACAAAGAAAGGTTCTCCCCCTGTCGTTGCTCACAATATTAGGATCCAAACATTAATACTGAGACTATTGAAGGATCCAAACATTAATTGGGATGCAACCTGGGGCTTCTTTGATGGTTCTTTCCAAGGAGTTCCTGGTAGGTGTGGTGTAGGAACAGTTCTTTACTTGAGCATGAATCATTACTTTTCTTTAAAATAGGTGCAGCTCTGGGGACGAACAACATGGAAGAGTTGTATGCATTGTGGACCATGTTGAACTTTGCAGTGGACAAAGGGGTAACCTCTTTACAAGTTTGGTATTATTAAAAGTTAGTGGTTAACTTGTTTAATGGACATGCTCAGTTCTTAAATTTGGCCTTGTCCTCTTTGATGAATAGAATATGAGACAAAGCGAGATCCCTCAGTGAATTTTCATTGAACATGTCTATAGAGAATTTAATGCTTTGTCTGACAGGATCTCAAAAGAAGTAGTGAAAATTCAAGAAGGGGTCCTGATTTACAGGGAATTGTGGAAGGATCAAAGGTAACAACAAACATATTTTAATTCCTTTCATAGGTTTTTATGATCAGGCAGTCTTTATTCAATTTTTTGTTATGGTAGTTTTCATGTTTTTTTTGTGCTATGATCTAGTGAAGTAAGTCCATGGTATTTTTTCTTCTTCCGAAAAGGACATTTTAAGGTTTAGTGAATCACCCATGGTCTATTTTGATTAGACATGTAAAATAGACTGTCAAACTGTTGAGATTTTAAGCTTCGTTATGTATATTTTGATTTATACATGACCAAATATATGATTTTTTATTGGAAAAAAAGGTTGTTGCTATGAGATACAATTGGCATGTATATAAATACGTGTTGGGGTGAGAATTCATGTCCTTTAGTAAAATGCATGACTTATCATTATTACAAAATAAACATTCGATATCGTTTTTTTTCCAAGGAAATTAAAATCACATTTTATATTCAAAGAAGAATACAAAATGCATTCTTTAGGTGCCAAGGTAGATATTAAATAACATTTTTTAGTAGAAAATAACAAATTCTATCTAAAACGAGTAATCAAAATAAGGATTATAGGTCCTTTTATAAACAACTACAAAAATCCCACACAACTTAAAAACTATCATAAATATAGTTTGCCAAAGTTTTCATATAAACCACTCGTTAAAAACTAGAAATATGTCAATCACTACCCAATATGATCAAAGAATTTGTTTGGTCTTAGATGAGACCCCATTCATAATTTCTCCAAGCCATAAATATCATGGTATCTATCGTAAACCTTGCTTGGGCAGAGTGTCAACTTTTGTATTTAGTTCTTTGTAGATGTGAGTGATTGTGATCACCTCAAACTGTAAGGAGTGTTCTTAACCTGAATGACCAAAGGTTGTAAGTTCAAATTGTGTATATACTATTCATGATACATCTAACCAATCACTAACATAGATTTATCACCAAAAACTTGGAGTCTATGAGCGCCTTTGGTAAAGCCATAATTTTTTAGAAATCTATTTGCCATGAGTTCAACATAATTATTGGATGTTCTACCTAAGTGAACCTTGAATATGAAATCTATGTTCCAAAGAAAATATTCCTCCCAGGCACATGTTCTCAGTCCCCTAGCATGCTCCACCAAATAAACTCTAGGGGATTGTTTTATCTACGAGTAGTTCACCAACTTGTCAAGGAACCTTATTATGTACTTACTTTTTAACAATTGGAAATTAGCAATGATCTGAACTGTGACCTAGAATGTAGATAGGTGCTTATTGTTGAAAAGTAGTGCAACATTGGCCAACTAGATACCCCATAAAACAAGAAAAAAATTCCCTTAGCTTCTTGATATCTTGTCTTAAAAACCAATGATGTAGATAGTTTTCAATATAGTTACCAAATCATTTATCTACAAGAGTTCATTTCTGACACATGTGTCTCAAAACCTATAAAACAAGGGAAACAAACATAGAGTAGTGTAATGTTATCTTCTCCACTTTAGTAAAGAACACAAATACTAGGCCCTTGAGTTTGTCTCTTTTGAAGAATCTCCCTTGTTAGGACTCAATTGTTAAGAGCTAACCATATATGTATGATTGTTTTCCTAGAAACCTTTATCGTTCGAATCTTAAATCACCAACACTTCACCTCCTATTTATCTTCAATTCCCAATGTAATATAACCGATTTGTGCAGTGTAATGTCCCACAATCTTATTCATGGACAAAACCATCTCATCACCTTCATTTTTAATCCTTATATGACATTTTTTAACTGCTCTAAGTAATTATTCCACAAGTCAAAATACTCCTCATATTTCAAACATTCTAGCCATATTCTATCCTTGGTGCCATAGATTTGCCAAACCCAAATCTGTTGTTTGATTAAGTATAAAATATCCCCTTCTCATGTAACATGTTTACCAATGATTCAGGAAGAAACATACCATTCCCAAAACCCATAATGGAATCAACTCCAACCTTGACAATTTTATCATTTTTGTTGTTCTTGATCTGCGTTAATGTTTTTTTATGGGCTCATACAAGTTTGTCATTACCTACCCTCCATACAATAAACTTGCCTATAATGGGAAAGGTTAATGGGAAAGTTTAATAGCAATGATTTCCATTGATTGGAGACACTCCCAAAATGCTTCCTATCACATCTAATCCAATCCAATGTTGTACCAGGAGCAATATATTTATGCACAATACTCCTCTTTCATTGAATCTCTTTATTTCCGAGGTTCCAAAGACTCTTGACAACCACATCTATGCTAAAAAGATAAATGAGCTTAAGTCCCCATCCTCCTTTACTTTTTAGATGTGCAATTTTTTCCACTTTGAAAGTTGGCACCTAATCTAGTCTGATTTCCCTTTCCACAAAAAATAAAAACATGTTATCCTTACCTTCTCCAACACCCCTTTAGGGATATGAGATGATGGGTGTTAAGAAACATGTATTTCCCCTAGTGTATGCTTCACTAATGTCAACCTCCCACCCCCTGAAAGCCACGTAGTACACTAGAAATTGATCCTTCTTTCAACCTTGCCCAAGAGCTAATGCCAATCCTACTTATAGTAATCTTCAGGTTTCAATATGAAACCTAAGTATTTTAAACGAACATCTAGGTCATTCATAAGTGTTTTATAGTTCTTATGCATAGTGTTGGAGCAATTTTTTATTCAATTTGAAACAATTTTGTTTCCACAAAAAACAACTACATATTTTCTATTTCAAGAAGAAACTTTAATACACATAAGTACATGCTATTTAAAGCACTCTTAAAAAAGCTCACTAAAAAACCATAAACCGTTGTCTTATTCCTCTCAGACCTAACATAAAAAATAGATTGTGCTCCTATGTAGAAAAATCCTTCTAGGCTCAGAATACAATAACCATAGATTAACTTTTCCCATTCACATGAGGATCTTATCTTAGCCACTTTAGAAATGAAACCATTTACCATATTAAATATCTCTCAATAAGAGAGAGGTTATGCATATAAGGATCTATTGATAATTGGAATCAACACCCCTGCCTTCTCGTTTTCAATCCTTACAATATATGTATTGAGAGGCAAAGCTTGTTTAATGAGATTATCAACTTTCACATTTAGTTCTTGATAAATATGCTTAAAAGAGAAAGAAGAAAGAATCCTTTGAGCTCTAGAATTTTGTCCATAATCGGGCCTGAATCAAATTGTGAAGATTGTTTCTATCATTTATCTAGTCAATGACTCAATAACTATCTTGGAATATATGAGGATTTGAATATTCTCTGCTTCATATTCTATTGCACTTCTTAACAACAATGCTGATGCATATAATTCATCCTAGTTGTTAGAGCCTTCCCCAAAGTTGCTTTAAAGATTATATAAGGACCCTCCTTTATGAACAAAACTCTTGCCCCACCTGAACCATCAAAGGAACCCCATGGAGTTGATTTGTCTTTTTTCGAGCTTACGATTACCTTTGAGGATTTTACATTTCTAGCCTTCTAAACACCTTCATGAGCATATCTTATTTGAGAACATACTTATATTGGAAGTACTTCCTTAGTTTGGAATATCATCTCATGTCTTGCTAATTGGAGCACCCAACATATTATGCAAAGCAAAGCCTTACGTTCCTCTACTGTTTTATCTTAAACCAAAGCTCCAAACAACTTTCCAGATTTGTGCCTTGACATTTTCCTTTGTTTCCTTCTAGCTTCATAGATTTTTGCTAGACAACCTTGGTGAATGTTTAGTCTACAACTTGGATGGGCCTAATGGTTAAGAATGTGTCATATGTTCAAATTCGGAGGGGGGTAGGGTATGTACACCTCTATAGACTTTAGCAGTTAAATCACTGTGTAGAGGTGGGTCCCTTGTCCCACAAACAAGGGGGGTCTCATACACCAAATTGGTGTCTCACTTGGCGATGACCTTACAAATTTATTATTATTATTATTATCACTATATTCATTTTTACATAGGATACATCTATATGGTCTGCTCCATGCTCTTTTTTGGCAATTATCCTATATTAGTTGATAATGCCAGCCACATAAATGCTCATCTTCAATGGTTTCTCTTGCTTCCAAGTATACTTCCACCACCAAATTTGTTCCCTTTTTTTCTCCACAAAACTTGCCTTGTATCGCAACTTGTGTGTGTATCTCCCAAAGGAAGTGCTTTTAGAGCATACTAAATCGTTCTCCTCGTTCCTATAATTCTAATTTAAATGAACTCTATTTCAGTTTTTGCACATATGTTGACCAACTTCGTCTATCTTGCCAATGAAAATGTGTCGTTTGTCCTCTCTTTGTTCCACAGTGTCTATAATGTATGTCCTTGTTTGTCCTTGTTTGTCGTTCTATTTCCACATTTTCCCTCCATGTTGATGTCAAATGCATACACGTATGTGGAATACTCGATTGTATAGGCATTGGTCAAAGTGTAACAATTTAATTGGCTATATGAGTTTGAAGATATATATTGTGTTGAAAGCCATAATGCATTGCCTTCATCATGTTTGCCATCCATTGGTTAGTGAATTTGAGCCATCCAGGACATCCATCATATTGTTTTGCAGTTTCCACCATCCACGTACATAATTATCCCACTCATCACAACTTGTTGTCCTCTTGTATATCTCGAACCAATGAAGAACAAGCCCCAAACACCAACATTACACTAGAACATTAATTCTTATTTTCCCTATGTTAACAACTCATGGCATGGGCTATGATAACACATGGTGTTATGACCTGGTCTTCTATCAATTGACCTTTTTTTTATCATTTATGATTTTGGTACCATATTCGATCAAATTTTATTTTTCCTTCTAATTCCAACATCTACGATGTTGTTGAAATACATATATATTTACTGTTATAAATATATAACAATGGATGGTGGAAGAAGCAGTAGCAATAGACTAAAATTCAAAGTATTTGATGAGTATCACATGTCGAATCATCAAATTGTGTTAGATTGGTGTTCTAATGCTTGTGATGACTTTGACTATGGGGTTTGATTCCTCAGTTCTTCTATTGTTTTAATATGGAGCTTGATAATCTCCGGCAAAGAATACAAGCTCTATTATTCTCGATCTTTCCAAACTTTTTTGTTGATTCCTCAATTCTTCCATTGCTTTAATATGAAGAATGATGTTAAAATCGCCAACAAAAAGAAAAGAAGGCTTCACGTTTCTTGATCTTTCCAAACTTTCTATCAAATTTTAATCGAGATATATGCAAAATGGGAATAGGAAGGAAATCAAAGGATACAAGAGATATATGAACTTGTGTAGGGGATAAAGAATGACAATCACGTGTTTAATTATGTTGTTATTTAGAGTAAAAGATATTTAAAAGAATTAGGTCAAGAATTCAAAGTGATCGAAATATTAAAAAAATGGAAATTAGAAAAAAATCAAAGGATATAGAACATATGATTTGGTGGAGGGAAGTGATTAATGACACTCACGTATTTAATTACTTAATGAGATATACTTTTACATCTACATTAAAATTGCTAAACTTCACCATAAAAATAAACTTCATATCCAATTTAAAATTCTTTACACATAGAATTTTGTTTCAATGCATAAATGATTAGGGAGTTTAACTCAAAGAATTAAACAAATTGAAACTTAAAAATTTCATAACCATTGAAATTGAATCTCAAAATTGATTATCACATAAATATTAAAATATAAAATTGAAATTATATATATTAATTATTTTATTTTATTTTTTATATTTATATATATTTTACAAAATAAAATAATATTAATAAAATAAAAAATCTATATTAATCATGTCATTAAAAATATAATATTTTGAAAGACGTTGAAGTAGATGTTTGTAATACTTTTTTTTTTCAACAAAATAAAGCGTACTATTGATATTCATTAAATGAATCAAACAGTACAACGATAGTCCCTTATAGCTTATATGATCGCTATAATTCCGATATGTTCAAATATTACAAAAAAGAGATTTCTGCAGCATCTCGAGAATATCAAAACCGATTTCTATGCATCCAATAATAAAACAAACAAAATATAACATGATCGAGAATGGATCTTAATCCAGAAAATATATAGAGCCATGACTCTCGATCTTTGAATCTAGAATTTCCTCCCAGTTCAGAAATCCATCTTCGCCTTCAAGTGCCTGCTTAGAAAGTTTATCAACCAATGAGTTGTTTTCCCGATAAATATGTTGAAGTGAGACGCTGGAAAATATGTTGATTTCTCTTCGAATTCTGTTGCACCAGTGTAATAATGAGGTCACATTTAGCTTGTAATCACCCCTAGCCCATTTTATAGTAACTCTGGAATCACCAAATACATTGACATCTGCCAAACCAAATATATTGGCAACTCTAATAACAACCCACAGTGCAAGGATTTCAGCCTTCATATTTGTACCTCTGCCACATCTGAGACGAAAGGTAAAGTAATGTTCCTGATTTAGGTAGATAACCTCTCCTGCTGCACATTGACCAAGTGAGGCAGCCCCATCAAAGAAGAGTAATGGTCCATTAAAATGGAAATTTAATAGATACACCTTCCGATATTTATCATGAACCTGCTCCCTCTGGTAAGTAGCATATAATTTCAAAATCATATTGAAAGCCAAGGAAACACATGGAGAATGATCTTCAAATATAGACAGCTTCCTGATGTGCCAAATAGACCAGAAGATAAAAACCGGAAGGGTAGCATAGGATTTACAAGTATTGATCCAATTATAAAGGCTACTGATAACATTTAAATCTCCCCAGTTCTGCTCAATCTTAAATGCATTACAAACCATACCCCATAAATTTTTTGTAAAGTCACATTCAACAAACAGAGGATATGCACTTTCATAATTTGTTTTGCATAAGATACATAGACTAGGTCCTGACCAACCTTTCAAGAGTAGATTGTCCCAAGTTTTCAACCGGTTCTGGAAAGCAAACCAAATAAAGCATTTAAAGTGTAGAGGTATCTTCCACTGCCAAACTACTTTATAGCACCAATGTTTGAGAAAATACACTTTCTTTTGATAATGGCACTATAAGCAGTTTTAGCAGTCACAACTCTAGAATTTTCATTCCCAACCCAAAGTATTTTATCACTTCCTTGTGAAACTCTGCAACCTGCATCGTTTAATGAATGAATGTAACTGTCCCATTGAAAAGCAGTAGCTCCTGTCATCCCAAAATCCTTCGCACCATGCCAATAGCCTCTATCACTCTTCTTTACTATACTATCAAGAGTAATACAACCAAAACTTCTCACATGTGTCAGAACATCACTGGAAAGTTTATAAGAATCCTCCAGTCCCACAATTGGATCCACACCGATCGATATTTCTTTGCCATCTCCAACCTGCTAACACAGGTCATTTGCTAACCACTTATACACCTTCAGAAAACCATTCTAGATTGGCGAAACACCTCTAATTTTTTTTCCAGGACTTCTGAGCCAATTACTAACCTTCATCTTGATATATTTTAGGTGGAGCACTTCTGTCCAAAGAGAATTACCAAATAACCCTCTCCAAAACTCTTAAGTCGCAGTGCTTCACTAAAGAAGGTTATATCCTTTATTCCCCCGAAACTTTCAGGAAGTTAAATTTTTCCCAGCCTATCATCACTAATCCAGCATTTGATAAACCACCTGTCCATAAAAAATTGAAGAGTAATCTCCTCGAAGAGTTAATAATTGAACAAAGAACAGGTAGTAAAGAGAATTGGATCATGAATGATTGGAGCAAAAGGTATATTTTTGTCTTTTCTATGACGTGGACTGAGTATGGAGGGAGATAAATTTGTCTCTTTGTAGGAAAGGGACTTTTTTTCAAACAGGAACTTCGTATGAAAGGGACTGCCGCCGTGAGGGAAGGGACTGCCGCCGTGAGGGAGTGGAGACAGAAAAGCAGACGGCAAATAACATTGAGAGTTCATTAACAGCGGATATATATTTCTCGTATAAAACCAAAGTACATCGTCAACATTCGTCCTTCTCTATCCTGGAAGTTGACACCGTTAAAGCTGGTTCTTCCACAATGCGTCCGTCTGCCTTTTTAATGCAGCAAAAGCAAGGAAGGAGTGGAGGTGCACCTCAGGCTTTTTGCTTTTTTTTGTATGTGACCGCTGGATGGATAGTGGTGCGCCTCTCCCTCCCTCGCCTCTTTTTTTAAACACTCACATGGATCACCACATATGTTCTGAATTGTGATCACTCTCAAAGATCAACAAGGCGTTCATGAATTCACATCACGCTCATCCATCTTTTTCTCTCCATCTGATTGCATTCGATTCCATCTTTTAATAGCTTGCCCTTTCTTTTCTTTTCTGGATCACTTATTTTGTTTTCCTTTTGCACATTTTGCTGTTCAATTTTAATTTCTTTCTCATCATTTTTGTTTTTGAATTTCTATATGCACCAGACTTCTCAATGTTTCTCTGAGATGGGATGGGGTTGGGCTTTTAGATTGTTGTTGCATTTACCCAGTTTTCATATTTGAAAACCCCCAGAGACGCATGTCTGCACCAGTGGGTAAGGTATCGCAGTAAAAATGTCGGAACCGAGCGAACCAATCCCCGGGGGCATTGTTTAGACTTAAGGTAAATAAGTTTCATTTCTCTTTCATTTCATATTGTTAAATGGAAGATTTAAGGTTGATATTCTTTGTTTCCTTGCAGTGATTTCGTCTGTCCAAGACAGTGAGTTGAGTTGAGCTCGGCTCCGGGGTTGTGGTGTAATGGCGTCTGAAGGATGAGGGAGTTATGTAAACGTCGAGTTTTGGTCGCTGTCAGAGACAAGACCCTATGTCCAAGGGTGATGCAGAAATGAGGAGGGGGGTTATGTAAACACCGAGGTTTGGTCGATGTCAGAGACAAGACCCTACGGCCATGGGTGATGCAGAACTACAGAGCGGATGGGGAAGACAATTGATGACACTGTACTGTCAGCAGAATGTCCATGTCTTCGCCGGTCTCACAGCAGCGACCGAAAAAGGTAGGCTGTTTTCCTTTCCTGATCTTTCCTATGGGTTTTTGGTTGACTATGTCCACAATGAATTTAAAGAACCTAGATCTTGTTTTATGAGCGTGGCCCACTTATTACTTCCTATATTATACTCAAAATTTTTAAGATATACATATTTTGGTGAAACTTTGTTTGCTAATATGGTATTATTGTGTTAGTCTAGGATATAGCTATATTGGATAAGTCCTTTGGACCAATATCTTGTACTAAAAATTTAAGAGAGTTTCCAATAGCTTTAGAGTGTGTGGTTTTGGGATAAGTGTAATGTTTTCTTTGTTGAGTTGTTTATGAATAAGACGAATATTCTCTTTGTTGAGTTGTTTATGAATAAGACTAATATTCTCTTTGTTGATTGGCTATGTATAGTTTGTCATGTAGTGGCCTCTATATAGGATCTCATGTGGGGAGCATGCATGAGATATAAGGCTTGTTTGTGGCCTCTATATTCATCATCAATGGTGCCTCTTGCTTCCAGATAGTCTTTCACCACCAATTTTACTTCCTTTCTTCCTCCACAAAGCTTGCCTTGTATCCAAGCTTGGTGGCTGTGTATCTCCCGAATGAGCTGCTTTTAGGCCATACTAAATCATTCTCCTTATTCCTAATCCTAATTTAATTGAACTCTGTTTCAGTTTGTGCACATACCCTGACCGACTTTCTGCTTCCTCACCTTGGAGGCCCAATAAATCTGAACTCTTCCACCTTGGGTTTCAAATGGTTGTGCTATCTGGATTTGTTATTTCATTTAGGTTCTGTTATCCCTTCATATTTGGAATATTTATTATAAGATTAGGTAATTTATAGGGACCTACACAACCTACCTAAGAATCCATTCCTAATTTGACACCATGCCGGTCCATCTCCCCACCAATGGAAATGCCTTCACCAAAGCTTTCCAGATTATGGATGCTCCTACAACTGTTTTAACTGAAATCCTTATCCAATCCTCAAGGGATAGAGGCTCAATGTACTTTTGCACCATAACTTGTTTCCAAAAGCCCTCAACTTCTATAAATCTCCATAAACTTTTTACAGCTAAAGGTTGTCCAGACTCCAAACAAATGAATGTTCTTTAATCCCCATCCCCCAACCTCTTGGGCTTTGCGATCCTTGTCCATTTCACCGAAGGAATCCTCTCCTCTCTTTTGCCAGTCATTAGGAATTTGAAACATTTCTTTTTAATATTTTCCACCATACCTTTGGGTATGTATGTAGGCTAAAGAATGCCAAAAGAACAGTATTGCTTCTAGCACAGATTTTACCAATGTCAGCCTACCTCCTCTTAAAAGACACATATAGCATTAATTTGAGCTTCTGTTTCAATTTTTTCATAAAGCCAATTTCAGTCTTGATACCTATAGTCGTTAGGTATTAGTCTGTAAACCAGATACTTAACTCCTCCATCAAATGGGCACACACTAAATGGGAGCATTTGAAGGACCCTTCTTTCTTATTTTACATCATTCTCATTGAAAATAATAACGGATTTCTGGGAGTTTATTTCCATCCTTGTTGAACTGCAATATACAGTTAATATTTCCTTATAGCTTCCTGCATCTCTCACAGTGTCTGCCCCAAAAAGCAAGTTGTCATCTAAACATAGAAGATGGGATAGAGAGAACTACCTCCCTATTTTGATCCCCTTTATATCTCCTTCTGTCTTACCATCTTGTACTGCGCTACTTAGACCCTCTGCCACCAATGGAAAGAGAAAGGGTGACATGGAACATGCCCGCCTTAACAACCTTGGTGAATGGACAGTCTATCTAGAAACGAGATACAGATTCATCTTCATTTTTACCGAGGATACATCTATATGGGCCGCTCCATGCTTTTCTTTTGAAATTATCATAAGTAAATATCTTATTGGATAATGCCAACCACAGAAAAGTGCACATCTTCAATGGTGCCTCTTGCTTCCAGATAGTCTTCTACCACCAATTTTTCTACCTTTATTCCTCCACAAAACTTGCTTTGTATCCAAGCTTGGTGGTTGTGTCTCTCCCAGAGGAGCTACTTTTGGAGCATACTAAATCATCTCCTCATTCCTAGTCCTACTTTAATTGAACTCTCTTTCAGTTTTGGCGCATACCTTGACCATCTTTCTACTTCCTCACCTTGGAGGCCCAATAAATTTGAACTATTCTACCATCAGTTTCAAATGGTTGTGCTATCTGGATTTGCTACTTCATTTAGGTTCTGGTATCCCTTCATCTTCAGAGTATTTATTGTAGGAATATGTAATTTATAGGGACCTACACAACTCACCCACGGATCTATCCCTAATCTGACTTTGACTCCATCTCCTACGCTCCATGCCATTGATCTTCCCACCAATGGAAATGCCTTCACCATAGCTTTCCAGATTATGGATGCTCCTACAACCGTTTTTACTGAAATCGTTATCCAATCCTCAAGGGATAGAGGCTCAATATACTATTGCACCATAACTTATTTTCAAAAGCCCTCAACTTCTATAAATCTCCATAAAAATTTTCCAGCTAAAGGTTGTCCAAAGAAGTGAATGTTCTTTAATCCCCATTCCCCAATCTCTTGGGCTTTGTGATCCTTGCCTATTTCACCAAAGGAATCCTATCCTCTCTTTTGCCAGTCCATTGGAAATTGAAACATTTCTTTCTGTTATTTTCCGCCATACCTTTGAGTATGTAGGATAAAAAATGCCAAAAGACCAATTTTGTTTCTAGTACAGATTTTACCAATGTTAGTTTATATCCTCTTGAAAGATGCATATAACACCAATTTGAGATTCCGTTTTCAATTTTTTTCATAAAGCCAATTTCAGTCTTGAAACCTATAATTGTTAGGTTTTAGTCTAAAAATCAGATACTTAACTTCTCCATCAAATGGGCACACACTAAATGGGAGCATTTGAAGGACCCTTCTTTCTTGTTTTACACCATCCTCACTAATTCAAATAATAACTTATTTCTGAGAGTTTATTTCCATCCTTGTTGAGCTTCAATGTACAGTTAATATTTCCTGATAGGTTCCTGCCTCTCTCATAGTGCTTTCCCTAAAAAGCAAGACGTGATCTAAAAATAGAAGATGGTATAGAGAACACGACCTCCCTATTTTGATCACCTTCATATCTTGGTCTGTCTCACCATCTTGTACTGCCCTACCTAGACCCTCTGCCACCAATATAAAGTGAAAGGGTTAACCCCCTTGTAGGGACAACAAATCTAGAAGCAGCTTCATTTATCAATAAAGCAGAAGAAGCAAAGGATACACACCCAACTATTCAGTCTACCATTTGAATGTTCATTCCAATATGAATTAGCATTAATCTTTAGTAAAACCAACTTACTCAGTCATATACCTATTTACCTCTTGTGCCAATCCCACTGCATCATGAATCTGCCTATTATACAAAAAACAAAATTGCTCTTGCCAGATATTGTCTGAAAATACCCTCTTTAATATATCGGCTATAAAATTTGCAATGATTTTATAAATAGTATTACATGATGAGATTGGCTTGTAATCATAAATACCTCTGGATTGTTCTTCTTAGGGATAAGAGCTATAAGTATAATGTTGAATTTGTGGCTCCAAGGACTTTTTTGGAAGTCCTTTATTCCTCCACTATCCTCAATAGTCCCTCCTCCAACATCTCATAGAAGCCAAGGTAAAACTCCACAATCCAACCTTCTGGACCTGGACCCTTGGATTTGTTAAAAGATTCAACCACAGTCTTCAGTTCCTCTTTTGGAGACCATGGCTATGCTATCTTCATTCCGATCTTGGTCCCTGAAGCTAGGGAAATATGAAGTCATCTTGATGATTTTTGCTACATTGATGATTTTTGCTGTTTGTAGATCTGCTAAAAATGGTTTACCGCCAATTCTGCTATCTCCTAGAACCTTCTTACTGATGTACCATCCTATTTCTTCATCTCCCAGATTGCATTAATATTTTTTTGTGTGTTTGGCATAAGTTCTGGAAAAACTTAGTATTTTCATCACCTTTTGCTAACCAGATTTCCAGACTCTTCATTCTCCACTTTGCTTCTTCCCATTCCAACAACTTCCACTTTTTCTCCTCTAAAATTGTAACTGCTTCTTTTCTTCCTCCAAAAAGATGCCTTCTATGTTTTTGTTAAACAAGTCTTCTACCCGAAAATCCACTTATAAAAGCTCTTTTTGGGAATTTGTGTTGCCCAATCTGAAATCATGTTTTAAATCAATTTCAGGTTTTCTGCAAATGAAACATTGCTGGGTTTCCACTTAAAGCATCATACCTTCTCCAAGTTTGGCTGACCAATCTCTTAAACTCTTCATCCTCCCTCCACTTAGGGTTAAACTTGAAAGGCCTTGATGGCTTATTCTCATCCTTCATTATGTGAAGAAGTATTCAGGGAGGATGCTCCCCCTTCCCCACCCAGGTTTTTAATCCATCTGCTTCCTCCATGATTCTTTCTACCACTGTAAACTTGTCCAGTCTCTTTGACACCCCTTCTGCTCCAGTTCTTAAGTTCTGCCAACTTGGGACTAGTTTTAAAGGCAACACACCACATAAACCTGCATCCTCAAACTTGTGAGACAAGCAATCAACCAATAGGTTTATCATGGCATTTTGCCCCATTACCTCACCTGATTTTGTAGTAAAATTGAGGCCCCTTCCTATGATAATATTGTCCTTTTTGAGAATCTCCTGAGATTCTGTTTTCATGTAAAAAATCCTTTTATCCTCACATGGCCCATATAAATTGATTATAGACAAGGTTTTTCCAAGATCCTTTGACCATAATTTGGAACAAAGGCTTGCATTTAAAATACAGGAGTTTGTCAGAGAAAAAGCATCTTTCAACCTAATATCAAACCTCTAGATTTCCCATTTGAGTCTAGAGAGCTGAATTTCTAATCACTCAGAAGTCCTTTCCAGATTCCTTAGGCTTCCACC
Organism: Larix kaempferi; assembly: GCA_027924585.1. Lineage (NCBI taxonomy): Eukaryota > Viridiplantae > Streptophyta > Pinopsida > Pinales > Pinaceae > Larix > Larix kaempferi. Next base: position 284,094 of record BSBM01001502.1, on the reverse strand, counting down.
CTTCATTCATTGTTTCCCGGATTAAGAATATTTCAGGTTTATATTGTACAAATAATTTTTGATGGCCAAGTTTTTTATGGGAGCCCCCAATCCTCCTGACATTTAAGAAGAGGACTATCATTGGTTCACTTGGATCAAGGCAATGCCTGCTCAAAGAGCTGTCTTGATCGTTTTCTATTTACCTTCTTTGGTCTCCTTCTTCTCTCTCTTTTTTGCTTTGTACATAAAGGATTTTAGGCCTATAGAACTAGGGATTCCCCTCTCAGTATCCCCTCATCTTTCCCTAGACACTCTTCTTTCCTAGTTCTAAGTTTGTAGCTCCCATTTTTGGCACTAAATTCTTTCTTTTCCGATTCTGAATACTAGCTAATAGAGCACATATCCAAGTCAACTCTCATTACTTTCTTAAGTTTTATCCCTTTTCATCCCTCCCATCCTCTTTGTCCTCTACCTTTTGTGACTGGTTAGTATCACTCCCTCCTCCCGTAGGCATAAATTCTATGATACTAGTTTCCCTTGAAGCCCCTCACACCCAGCGGAATTTTTCATTATGATTAACTTATGATTAGTGGCACCAATAGAGATCTTTTGTGGAGAGGTGAGACAAAATACATACCATTTGCTTGTGCTTCCAATGTTCTTTTGGTTTCCTCCTGAACAATGCCCCAACTATGGGCACCTTGTAAATTTAGACTTTTGGATGATAAGCACTTCTTCGACCGTACTTCTTTTTGTTTTTGGACTACTTAATCCACCTACAAAACCACAAACTCCGGAATCCCTTTCTCCTCTCTCAAAACTATCTTTGACTTATTGGCCTTGACTTTACCATTGCCCACCTTTAATCCATTTTTTGGGGGATACTTCTTTTGATTTTCTCCTTATTCTGAGGGGTTTCCTTTCCAGTCAGTGCCATTTGCTCTTGCCTTCTAAAGTTGTTCATTGTTTCATCAAATGACCATGAGCATGGAACCTTGTGCATTTGAAGGGGATTTTCCAATAATTTAGCTTCAAATTGTATTTCCTTTTGCCCATTTCTAGATCCACTAATTTGGTAGCTTGTCGTGCAGGTCAATATCCACCAAAGTCCTTGCAATCACACAATTTCTTTGTAGAACCATTTCTCTTCAAAATCTATAAAAGACCCTATCTTATTGCCTATTTCTTCTAATACCCTGTTGACTCACATCTCCATTGGCAATCGTAGAAGGAGGACTATATTGGTTGCGTGGTATGTCTCTCCATTCTAGGGTCAAAATTTGGGGCCCATCCTAAGAGCCAAAAATGTCGAGACTCAAAACCATTTTTTATTCAAGATTGCCTAACCATCCTTCCCATTCCAAAATTTAAAGACTAACCAAAAATGTGGGATCTCAATCTAGAGCTTAACCATTCTTTCCATTAAGAATCGATCCAACGTCCCGTAGGTTTTTTTGCGATCGCCCTGTTACCACTTACCCCCCATTTTGCATGGGTGTTCATTTGTGATTTTTATCACAATTTCAGCTAGGGGTTACATGTTGATGGATATTTGGATGGCCTAGTATTGATGCTTGCCTTTGTGATGATGTCTTGGGTTCTTGATGTTCATGCTCTAGCATTGATGGAGATTTGGATGGCCTAGTGTGTTGATTTTTTCCTGAGCAGCATCGAGTGCCATTCTCTGGGAGAATGGAGGCACCTGGTCAGTTACCAGGATATTGACCTAGTCTGGGATTGGGAACTCAGCCTGGGGCTGAGTGCCATTCTCTGGGAGAATGGAGGCACCTGGTCAGTTACTAGGATATTGACCCAGTCTGGGACTGGGAACTCAGCCTGGGGCTGAGAGCCATTCTCTGGGAGAATGGAGGCACCTGGTCAGTTACCAGGATATTGATCCAGTCTGGGACTGGAAGCTCAGCCTGGGGCTTAGAGCCATTCTCTGGGAGAATGGAGGTACCTGGTCAGTTACCAGGATTTCACTGTAAGCCCCAGACCAGGTTTGGGCAAGTGGTGTGGTCCTCCACTTGGACTTGGTGACCACAGGTGGGTGAAGTAAAGCATTTAAATATCTTCCTATGATGATGTACTTGGAGTGGACATGAAGACCCTGAAGAACACCTGGATGATTTATTGAAGAACCATAGAACCCAAGCACCACTTGGCTTGGTCCATGTACCCACCAGTTAGAAGAAGAAAAATAAATATGTATTTATTTATTTATTTTGGGTCAACTCATTATTGGAGGGAAGACAAAATTAAATTGATGAATGATGTGAAGAAATTAAAATATATATGTTATATATATATTTATTGGAAGGTCGGCCTCAATGGTTAAAATAAAAATTTAATGGCAAATGATGCAAGTCGGCCTCAATAATTTAATGGCTATATAATGCAAGTCGGCTCAATGATTAAATTAATTTTTAATGGCTGAAATAAGAGGACAGGTCGGCCCCAATAAAAGTGGAATTTATTCCACTATAAATAAAAGGTGAAAACTCATCATTCAAACACAATTTCGTGTGACAGCTCTGAGAACAGTTCGGTGGTATCAAGGAAGAACAGTTCGGTGATGTCAGAAGACAGTTCAGCGGTGTAAATGCTGGGTTATATACACTGTTTCTCATTACTGTGCACACCCGAGCTCTGCTGTACATTCAGGGTGATCTCCATACTGCTGGGTCATCTCTTTACTGCTGGGTCATCTCCATACTGCTGAGTCATCTTCATATTGCTGGGATATCTCCATATTGCTGTTGCTGCTGAGTTCTCTCCACTCTTTACACTGTGGTTATTACTGCTGGCTGCTGTGCATACCCGAGCCCTGTCAAGGGTGATCTTCTTACTGCTGGCTGCTTACTGCTGGGTTCTACTGCTGGTTCATGGTTCAGTACAGCTGTAAGTCTTATTCAGGGTCTATCCCTAACTCTTTGGCATCCATTACATTACTACAGCCCCTGGAAAAGGCCACAACAAACATCAGTGAACAGTGACAGGTACAGGATGATTGTACAAGGTTGAGACTGCTTCAGCTACAGCAGAACAGGGTTCTTCTTTGTAAATGAAACAATTCTAATTGTTGGAAAGGCTTGTTTAGCCTGCTGTTGTAAAACTCAGACATCTCATATTTAAGGAAGATATTCTTGCTGGGGTTTTTATATCTTAAAAGGTTTTCCCCAGGGTAAACATCTGTGTTTTTGTGGTTGCATGTTGTTCTATTTTTATCTACAGTTAGCTATCTCTGCATTTTGATATTTACAGTCTGCTACTGCTATCATTTTTTGATTTTTAACATAGTGTTGATGCTTGCCTTTGTGATGATGTCTTGGGTTCTTGATGTTGATGCTCTAGTGTTGATGATTGATTGATGGAGGATGATGTTGCACTTGTTCATGGTATATGGTTCATCTTCTTCATGAGCACTCTAGTGTTCTTGATCTTACTTGGCGGCACCTTGATTATGTGTTCTTTCATTATTCATGGAGCATCCTTGTATCTTGCTCACTTGGCATGACTTGATGACATGGATGCTATAGTGGCCTTTTGTGGCCCATCTTAGTAGACATTCATGCAAAATGGGGGGTAACAGACAGCACATCATGAAATCTCCAGGTTATCCTACAAAGACAGTCACATCTCCATACAAGATCAAGTCGATCTTGGAATACAAAGCTTGTAGAATAGTAATCAAATTGTGCAAGGTCATTATCAACATGTCAACATGAGAATCCCTCTCATATCAAGTCGATCTTGGAATACAAAGCTTGTAGAAGAGTAATCAAATTGTGCAAGGTCATTATCAACATGTTAACATGAGAATCCCTCTCATGTACCTCAAATCTTTCGACAACTGAAATAACCTGAAACTAGGTCAACTCCTTCATCTCATGAGAATCTTGAATCAAGAGTATCATCAAAGAAAACTCCCTCTCTTTGAGATAATCCAAAATCCCTAGCTCTGTACTCTATAATACTCCCATCAACTGTGTATCTAGAATCAATCTTGGCAACATTGACCATGAGAGAGCCTACAAATTTTACAATAAGAGATTGAGAAGGATAATTGAAAGTATAGATGTGGTAGTAGACGAAGATCTGACTCAAAAACTGCCAGAATCTGAGCCAGAAGACACATATGACGACTTGTTTGATGAAGAAGAAACACCTAATGAAACAACAAAGGAACAATCTGGCCAACAGGAACAAGCAAATGATGAAAAACCTTCCTCGAAAAGTACAAATCCTTCACTCAGATCTGTAAGATGGAATCATCCGGAAGATCTATTATTGGAAATATTGAAGGAGGAATGCAACTGAGACATGCACCACAGAAACAAAATTTGGCATTGCTTTCAACAATTGAACCAAGAAGCTTTGGTGAAGCCTTCAAGGACGAACATTGGAATAATGCAATGAAAGAAGAATTAAATCAAATTGAAAAGAGTGAAACCTGGCAGTTAGTTCCACGACCAGAAAACAAAAATATATTTGATACTAAATGGGTGTACAGGAATAAACTTGATGAAAATGGAAAAGTCATTAGAAATAAAACAAGATTAGTTTGCAAAGGATATGCTCAAATGGAAGGAATTGATTTTGATGAGACTTTCGCAACTGTAGCTCGAATGGAATTGATCAGAATGGTATAAAAATTTCAAGGTCTATCAAATGGATGTAAAGCTAGCCTTTTTGAACGGGACCCTAAAGGAAGAAGTACACATCGAACAACTTGAGGGTCTTGAAGAGCCCGGTAAAGAAGATTATGTATGGAAATTAAAAAAGGCCCTCTATGGTCTTAAATAGGCACCTAGACCCTGGTATGAAAGGTTGGACACATACCTTCTTCAGCAAGGGTTTAAGAGAGGAAGTACTTGTTATCACACAAACACTAGTTGCCTCTAGATGTATCCCATCCGGGACGGTAGTGGAGGGTAGGCAGGTGACACCTGCAAACACCAAGTCCACTGATCGGTAGAGCAGTAGTCACTCCGGACAGGGTGTGTCACTTTAGACAAGGCACGTAGCCTAATCAAGGGGGGGACCCTATTCAACTAGCTATGGTTGAGACTCAAAATCAGACACTTACAAACCCCAAATAAACAAGAAAAGACAAAGAAGAAGTGTCTAGAACATCCTAAGACTCTTTCCAACCAGAAGACTGAAATTGTGAGTGAATTTAGACCATCCAATTGATTTATTTCAGATTTGATATGAGCATAAAAATGGTAGCATTGAAGTAATAGATGGCTGGAAATTAAATCAGGGAGCAAAATTAAGCTAGAAGTGAAGAATGAATTTCTGCCTATGGGGGAAAATGACTCAAATTCACCAAGCATGCATAGCAGAAATACAATCAACGATTTAATCAGCACTTCTAGTGATTCTAACTTGGTTTTAGATGATGATTAAACAAGTAAAACAACGACCAAGCCTACCCACAAACGCAAAACCAAACAACCAAGGGAAAATGACCAAAAATGCCCAAGTAGGGTGTAGGCTAGCAAGTGACTAGTTCCAAAAAAGTGGGTAAATGGAGTCGGAAAGGTACGGGGTTTCGGATTTAAGGTTTTCTAAGCAAAACAAAAGCGGGTTTAAAACACAAATAAAATCCTACGGTTAAAAATGGAGATGTGAATTTTTAAGAGTTATTAATTTGTGAAGATTTTTCTATACCGTCTAAAAAATGAAATTCAAGAGAAAGAAGTGAGATACTTACTTGGAACTGGGTGATATCTTTGATTTGTTGAGGATATGTGGCCCAAAGATCAAATAAGAGCAAATTGTTGAAGCCCCCAGGTGAAATCGAATTTGCCCAGTCTCACCAATTCGCCCTCCTTAGCCTACCAAAACAATGGACATAAATCAGATTGGTGAACAAGCAAGGAAAACTTCAGCAAGGTAAGTAGAAATGAAAGGAAATGCTTGACATAAATAGCAAAAACACTTCCCTTTGAAGACCAATTCCGGAGAGTGGAGCAACAATGGTGTCCAAGTGATGCGCCCTCCTCCAAGAACCCTCGCCTGCCACAAATATGGTAAGAAACAAAGCTGAAGACAACTACAATCTCTCTTAGTGCATTGAGATAACAAGGACAATCAATATCTCATGAGAAATCACCACAAGAACACAAGTATGGAGCTACAAATCGTTTTCTCTCTATTCCAAATGGTAAGAGTGCCAAGAAGCCGTACAAAATGAGAGAGCTTCTCTTTAAATAGAGAAAACCCATACAAAAACCCTTCCCACCAAGATGAAGGGCTGAGATTCAATCTCACCATCACCAAACCGAATGGCTGAGATCGAATGAGCTAGAGAGTGGGGGTGAGTTACCCTATTGCGCCCATGTGGAGAGTGAGGGACCAAGGTGGGGTCCACACAACAAGTGAGAGGGTGTCTAAAGGGTGGCTTTAGGATGTTTTAGCCCCTTAGACCCCTTGCCCAAGGTTTCATTACATAATATTTCCAAAATATGAAGTTTTGCTTGCCCAAAAACGCCCAAGTGTGGAAAAATTCGCCCCATATGCATAGCTGGGCTGAATGGAGGGCCCCACACCAAATAATGCATGTCCAAACTATGTAAAAATGCTAATAAGAGACCCTTTTACCTTTACACAACATTGCACTTACCATGTCAAAGTTTAACTTAACCAATTTTGATTTTTCCTTTAATTATTTTGCTGGTTCACATAGCTGAAGATGAAAATTTTCCTTTTGACCCACTTCTTTTGCTCGGCTTGACGAGCCATTCGTTCCAATGTGATCGTAGGCCCCAAATGTACTAAGAATGGTCACTAGAGCGACCATGATCCATCATCTAGGCCCAATTTGCCCAATTTCAAACATTTTTAATCAAAGTATGGCCCTGCTGGCCATCATTAAATTAAAAATCTCATAGATGCTTCACTATTTTGACGATCCGACATTTGGGGGCTTGTATGGGACCCCAATGCATACCAAATAACCAAAATCAAAGTTTTGGTTCCAACTTTTTTCGGGGCCCATTTTTGGCCTAGTCAAGCTAGTTTGACCAAGTCAACCCCGGTAAAAAATGGCAATGGTTGAAGTGTTATGTCTCTGCATGCACATGGGATGCCAAGGCTCCCTTATTTATGTTAGTACAAAAACTATGAGCATAAAATGACAAACATATGGTGATCATAAATAAACAATATCTCAAAAATGGGCCCAAGGTGAGGTGGACCCACCACTTCCAACCAAGACTCTACTGCTATGCGCATTTATAGATTTGGTCATTGAGCTAGCTTTGGGTGAGGTGGACAACAAGGCTCAAGGATAGGGGAATGACAAAAACCAAGACTGAGTGACCCTTCGGATAAGCGGGGAAAACAAGACCCAATGACATAAGTACACCGTGAGAAACACAGGGAAGGGCGGTGCCTCACAAATGGGTATAGTGCAGGGAAACCACCACTAGACTCTAACATGCACCTTGCAACTCACATCCGTGCCTGCAACAGACTTCGTGAGGATCTTTTCTAGAGCTGCCATGACTGGGTATCCGACAAACTGTAACTTGAGACTCTAGGGGACACTTATAATTAGCTGTCCCTTACTCCATCTCACCTCCCAGTCCTTTTGGACTCGGTGAGGAATAACCATTACTTGCTCAAATAGACATAGCTAGCCTATGTCTGTGTGTGTTGACAAACACATTCTTGGATTTACATTTCATAGGCTTTATGATCCGTGTGTGTTAAGAAACACATTCTTGGATTTCACGTTTCACACATTTCTCATCAGATAAAACAATGATACACATATTGCAAAGTAATGGGGCAAGTGTGCATGGTTCGAGGACTAATGGGGAGCACCCGGTGACTCTAAACAATCCTATACTGCATTACAACATCGGGGGCAACCGATAGGAGTAAATCCCAGGTTTGAAAATGCATCTCACACAATACAGAGCCGAGGCAGAAAACAACATGATACATGCCATACCATATACCTGTTGCTGTAAGTGGATCTGAAGGCTAATCTCTGCTATGTGTGGGCAGGTAGTAGTGAACCAGATCTGAATTGTGCTGCTCTCATCAAAATATGGCTAAGTTATCCCTCTCAATGGGATCGTGCAAAGGTGAGAAAGGAAGAGGGACTTTGTACAACTGCTCAGTAGTACATCTGGACCATCAAAATACATAATGTCCCTTCTATAATCTCTGCTCTGGTTGAAAAAAATAATTTGGAGTATGGTCCCTCACCACACAATCTGCAACATGGTAGCTCCAACTAACATGGATGTGATAACATTTGGCTGCAGCTGGGACAAGTGCTGTAAGGGAGAGAGTGCTTGAGAACCTCAGAATCTCTGGTCCACAGCACCCCTCTCATCATCATCAAAGTGCATGCACGTACATGCTATCTACATCATCATCATGTGTATGTACCTGTACCTGTAAAATGTAGACGCTATACCAATCTCTGCAGACCGTTCGTCAGGATATGCAATATATATATAATCCAGCAGAAAAATAGGCAAAATGGCAATTCTGAAAATGGAAAATGAGAAAAATGAAATGTACTCTAATAGCTCAACAATGACAGTGTTGTCCGCCAGATTGCACACCAGCAACGGAAATCTTTCGAAAGCTGTCTCTTCACTACAAGTGAGAGAGGTGTGGCCTTGGGGGCAAGCAATGAGCCAGGTACTGTCATCTAAATCCCAGCTCCTCCGTTTAGGCAAACTCCTAATGAAGCCAAGGGGGGTAGTCCCTAAAAAAGAGTTGTCTAAGGCTCTTGTGTGTTTAAAATGTATTTTAGTGTTGTGATGCGGATGGGTGTTGTTTAGGAGTTTTTTGAAGGTGAGAGACACAAAAATGCTTTAATAAGACCAAGATAACGCAATCCACGTTGCAATAGAAGATAAGAGATACACTGAATCAGATACAAATCACTCTTTATAAAAAATAACACAAGTACTCCAGATTGATAATAAGCAAATATAGTATGTGATTTAAGGACCAGTGCCTTATGGAGTCAAAAAATATCTGAGTGATTTTGAAATGCTTGATACAAGTGTTTGAGATAAAAGTTTTTTGAGATCGTTTTGCAGCTTATCTTGGTAAATTAAAGATTTTAGTGGTCTTGATGATTATGGCTAAGAACAAGGATATTCAAGAAGTGGAACCTTGACCGAGAAAAACACTGGCAACCTTTTAGATGATAGGTCGGGAGCACCCAGATTGCAAAGAGGGCAAGTGTGCTTACGGCTTGACCGCCCTCGAGTCTGACAGTGGATTCCCGGCACCACCTGTTTCAGGAAGAACTCAGTGATTTTGTCTTGGTTGGGGTTTTGGGTAAAATTTTAATTAATGTTATCACTTATGAATTAACAAGTCTTCCACCTTTCTGAGTACTAGCCCAACCGTTTTCGGTTGGCAGAGCATACAGGTGTAGGACAAAGACCAAGATAAATTAATTAAAAGGGAAATATGGGTTGAAAAGTTTTATTATTAGAGCACCTTGTTCAACTCTCCGACAGAGAGCGCTCTTGACTTGATCTTATGACCACAGTTCAAGAGACTTGCTAATTAACAAATGCTTAATGCAGGGAATGATGCAAGACTAATAATGCTCTCCGATAGAGAGTGCTCTTGACTTGGATTTGGCCAAGTTCAAGAGACTTTAGTTCGTTTTAAGAAGCAAATAGTAGTTGTAAAAACAAGATACTTCAACTTAAAAAGTGCTTAAATCATGTGATAGATCAGTAAGATATGGAATATTGCTAATAATACTACTTGCAAAATAAAATGAAACTTGAAAAATCTAGTGTTCTACCAAACAAATTTTAATCTAAAGGTGGGATCAACCTCTGAACAAGGTCAACCACTAGAAACCACCAGTCTTGGAAACCTTCCAGCTAGCTGGATGTCCACAAGAAGCTGATGGGGGAACGAGAAGCTACCACAAAGTTATGTGGCCTTTGGGATACAATCCCAAAGTTAGCTTACTCTAGTCAAGGTTTGGAAGAGAAGTGACAAGATAAAAATAAAATATGGAACATAAAATAAAGCCTAATCTACCCAAGAATCTCTTTCAGGTCAAAGACCGTACTCGGGAGAGCATGGGGGTAAGTAAATCAGAAATTGTAACAAAAACAACTTATTGAAATGGAAACTAATCTAAGAGCATATCATAGATCTAAGCTAGAAACTCAAACCAATCAATGAAGACTACAAGACTTCCCCAAATGGGGGAGGTGAATGTGGGGGCTTAAAAACCCCACTTGCAACTTTATTATGAGAGTACAAATGCCTTTGGGAATGAAACCCTTGTAAGGAATTTGAGAGAAATAACTTGGAAAATACTTGAAACAAGCTCTTAAGAGCTATTACAAAGGATAAATAATGATTTCTTGGTTTGGATCGTCGTTTTGGTTTATGCTTCTTCTTGTTTTCGAAGTTCCTCAACTGTTTCTTTTCTCCTTCAAAGCACCTACAAAAAAGTTTTCAAACTCAAAGTACCCTTTATCATTAGTCTTTTAAAAAATCAAACAAAAATGGAAACTACTTAGATCTACAAATCAAATAAAACTAAGGAGATGTAAGCTTTTAAATTTAGAAATGGAACTAAATCTAACAATGTAAATAGAAAACTAAATGATAAAGGAAACTAGACCCTAACTATGAAATGCAAAAATGAGATCTAAGATTAACCTTTCAAAGAGATGCAACTAACTTATTAATACTAATCTTTTGTTTGTTTTGTTGTGTTTTAGGGCTAAAGATGGGGATGGACGAGAAGGGAAAAGGAGCAAAACCTAGGGGCAAGACAAAGAGGGTGAAGGAGGAGGTAGCTAAAGATGGGACGAGAGGAAGAAAGGTGAGGCAAAACGAATGGAGAGAAGGGTAAGGGATTGGGACGAGAGGGAGGTGAAGGAGAGGATTTAGGAAGAAGATGAGAGGGGGAGCTAGAAGGAGGACGAGAGGCCAAAGAGAGGTAGGACGAATGCAAGCTTAGGGAGAAAGAGATAGGACGAATGGTAGGGCTAGACTAGGGCAAAGGATGAATGGGCTAGCAAATCAATACAAAGGGGTTCAAGGAGAAAAAGAGGGCTTGAAGAAGAGAAAGCCTAAGGTGACCAAGGTAAAATAGAGTTTTGATTGATGAGAAACTTGAGAAGAGCTCTTCCTAGCTTTCTTAAGATGAAAGATCTTGGGATTATTGTAGATCCTGCAACCACAAAATGTTAGGCCAAAACTTGAAGATGAACACGGGTTTGATGCAACCGAGCTCTTACCCCTCTTCACTTTAAGCAACACCTAATCACAACCACACCACTCAACCAACAAGTGAGATCAACAATGCTAGTATGCTAGAAATATCAAGATTAGATCAACAATTTGTATAACCAACTACTCATGTCCATTTAGATCTTGATAAACTATGCATAAATAACCAACTTAAATTGTAAATGGTTACTCTATTGTGCTAGCCATTGATCAAATACTATGCATAATCAAGAGATGGGTTTGGAGAAGATATCACCTCAACAAGAGATGAATTCACACCAAAGATTGAAAGCTCATGGACCTCCAAAGTCGAAATTTTTATTGAAAATATTAAGCCAAAGCTATTACAAAATTGTGCAGAGTAATCTTGCATCAAAGTCTCCACATGAGAATGGCCAAAATGCCATCTCTTATATAACAAAACACAAGCCGACCATCAACCTAACTCGAATTGGCATAGAGAAGAGAGCCAATGGCCTTGACATAATTCGAACCCCATCAAATCTCAATCAAATCCCATGTCAACACATGCTTGGAGTGCTAATCCACCAAACAAACTTGAGTTGCATTGAAAAGAGGTGAGGAGGTGGCCTCCACCTAGGCAAGGCGCCCCTCACCTTTCCTTGGAACAATCACCAACCAAATAGAGATACACCACCTAGCAGCTCGAGCTCAAACCCTAGATTGACGTGAGCTCCTTGAGAGGGCGTGAATGCCATATGTGGGAAGTCAAGCTAGAGTTACAACCAATGCAATCATGTGTGTAATGGGATCCAAGTTTTGTGATTGCACAAATGAAGGAGAGCGCCTACCATAGGCATTAATGCAACTCAACAATCCAATAACCATGTGCCAAATCACCAAATCGAGTTTTTGATGAAGGAGGGCGAATTTCCTTGAAGAGATTGACTTGTGTTGACTGTATACCTGATTGAATGATGACTGAGATGATTGGAATCTTCATAAATGTCAAGTGCCATGTCAATTAGCCTTTTATTTTACTCATTTCTGATTATTTTGGAGAGTTTTGGATTTCTCCAAAATATTCAAATTTATTAATTTAATTAATAATTTCTCTGTAAATGGCTTTTTAGAGAAAATATTAATTATGAGGCTGAATTGACATCCGAAAGTTGGGTTTAGCTGGTCCACGGGTCATGTGTGATTTTTGGCTTATGAAATGAGCCATCAATCACTAAATTCGGACCTCGGATGACTGACATATTACAGACTCAAATTTCTTTATTTAAACTATAGAGAAATTTAATTAAAATTTAAAAATAATTAAAAATTAAAAACCCCAAATCCGACGCGTCCGGTAAAATTTTTTTCGAAATTTTTTCTGGGGGTCCTAGAGACTTAGGACATGACCAAAACTATTCTAATAGTGTCTAGTAGGTTTATACATATTAGTTGGACTCTAATAACCCCCCACGGCTCAGATTTTCAAAATCGGGCATTCCAGCTTTGGAGGAGCGGGAGAAAACCTCATCGATTATATATCGCCTTAAGCAAAGTATAATTGACAAGGGAAAAAACTCCCTGGAATACCTTAGTTGCTTAATCAAGTCATGGGGAACCGAGCCACTCAGACCCTACTAGCACACTTTGTTACAAACCCCCATGGGGCCATGGTCATGTCGACTAAAAAACAAAACTGGCTAGACCCAAAAATCTGAAACCCAGATACTCTGGAAGTGAACACTGATGTGTTCCAACACTAGCGGCTCAATGAGGTTTCAACTATTGTACAGATACAGTTGATAACAGACCGCATCGTAAATTTTATTGTGCCGAGTAAAGAAGGTGAAAAAGGTGAAAAGTGAAGAAAAAGAAGGCTAGGCTAGATAACCAAAGAAATGGAAAAGTGTGCCAAAGGTAAGAAAAACAAAAGACCAAAACAAAAGGACAATAGGCCGTCAAGAAAAGGTGAAACAATCAAGGTGAGAGACAACCGGCCGCTGCTCCCGAGAGCTTATTTGCCGCAAAAAGGGACACGGATCACGTGATCAAGGGAAATCTCCCCGGGTGGACCCGGGAACATATCCCCATAAGTGATGACCACTGACTGGAACGAAGAAAAGGTGCCCATCCTTAGTGGACAGATAATACATGTGGTGCTCACAGAGCTCCACTCTGAAAGGACCGACTAAAAGACCCCTATGATGACTAGCCATGTGATGATAGATGTGGTTTGGCAAGACAACCTGGTCTCCGGTGGTGAACGCTCTTTTGTTGACCGACAGGGGGTCCACTCCTATATCCCGAAAAACTGACACATCAGCGTTCTCCCTATCATCAGGATGGTGGTCCCTACGACTGAAATGTGTAACAAATCTCGGGGAACCTCCATCTAAAGGGATAGCAACCTCACCAATCAACACCTCCTGGGTCACCTCTTTCGGTGGGGCATGGGTAGCACGGGGACCAAAGGGCTCAGGATGGATAACATCTCGCTGGATCTTGCCAATGGTCCAGAAATCACGAGGTTGGGGAGATAGCCTTCCAGTGATCGGATCGACGAAAGGCGGGGAACGTGCGTGGGTGCTACATCCTTCTCTTGATGGGATAGGAATCTCTGTCGGGAGAAGGAAACTAGGAAAACTGGTCGGGCGAGGTGAGGGAGGTGGTGTGTCGATAGGTGTGGGCTCAAACTCACCGATGATGTCAATGGGAAGGGAAAACTCCTGAAAGGTGGTCTGGTTTGAAAATTCGTTCTCCAACTTGGGGAAATCCCGAGAAAGGGATTCTTCCCACTAGTATCGTGGGGGAAGGCCTCTAGCCTGCCTGGCAAGGTTGTCATCTTACAGAGGCCAGGTTCTCAGTGAGGGCTCGAAAACTCCTCTGCTTAGGGGGAGGGATCCCTCTTACCTCCCAATCCTCTAAAGGGCGTGGGATATCGTCATCAGGGTCTTCTGCCTGGGGGTCTCTCCCTCCAGGAAGGGGCACTTCAGGAGTGGTCATCCTAATCTCGGCTGGCGGAGAATGCTTCGCCTCTTCATCTGTCCGGGTCGAACGACTGCGCTCATCCAAAGATAACCGATCCAGCATATCTGGGGGGTCTGAACAATTAGGGTAACCCCTAGAGGTGCCCTCGTGCCTCTCAGTAGGATCATGCCCCTCAGGAGGCGGGTTCAGCTCGCTCATAAGGTATTCATGGACAAGCTGGCGGATACACTCTTCATCGGAATCATCCTCAGATGAGTGCATTCCAGGGCTAGAGAGCCATTGGTAGAACTAGTGCCTGGCTCTGGCCTGGTCATCAAAATCCTCCCGGTCATCACCAAAGGCCATGTAAATCCCGTCAGGTGTAGGCTCACACTCTCCGTAGGTCCTCCTAAGGCCCTCCTCCATGCCTTCAATGTGCCCTTTGTAAAATGGTTCCCGATAAACTCTCACCAACACTCCGTTAGGGTCGGGGATGGAGGCATAGGATAAGTCCATCTGGAGGTGGCCTCCTAACCCAACAACCCACTTTCTTGACAGAAGCATGCCATAAACAGGGGGAAGGTCGATGACTACCACATCCATGAGTGTGGAGATATCCAGACATGAGAAGAGGTCAGCCTTCAAATTCTTGATCAAGCCGTAGGCTGGAACTTGTCTAGAATCGATCCCACACATGTTCCCATAAGGGCGCTTCACCTTGAGACCTTGGGCCTTCATGATGCGCAGTGGCATGACATTCATGGAGGCTCCCGAGTCAAGCATGCAGTTGTGTAGTAACATGTCTTGGATACAAAGAGTAAGATAAAATGGTTGGTGTCCCCCATTCTTTCTCTCATAGGTAGTAGTGTGAATGTTGCTCGGGGGGTTCTCCGTATCCTTCTCGTTCTCGCAAGAAACATTAGGGCCTTCAGGGACACTCGTGGAGGTAGTGGGTAAATCCCTCTGCACAGGAATATTGTCAAGGAAATCTGGAATCTGATCATGGACTGAAGGGAGATTCACAAGCTCAGAAACAGGGACACTTTGCATAATCCGTGCCAACTCCTTTTCCAACTCAATCCCATTCCCAAAGACCTCGTCAGATGTGTGAAGTCTAATGTCAAGGTCAGAATGAGTGGTCTCACGCCTCTCCATGAAAGGTGCTGGTCTCGGCTCATTCCTATGTCGTCGGTAGATTCTAGTCCTCACTGGATCCTCACACAGGGTGAATCGGAAGACACAAGGGGCCTTCATCACTCATGGTTTCTTCCTCTTCTTCTTCCTCATCTTCGATGAGGATCCTCCTGAAGTCCAAGTCAAAGGTTATGTCATCAATAAAGTTTATCTTTTCAAGGTGCTCCTCAGGTTCAGTGAACTGACACTTGGATGGAGGGTGCTCATCATCACATCTGTCACACCAGTTTGTCATCACATTCGGAGGTACAATAAAATACAATAATAATATCAATATAAAATACAAGTGAATATCTTCTGATATTTTTGCCGATATTGCAATAAGCTATATTCTGGACCCTAGGCGATATATTCATCGCACGATATATGTAACTTTGGGATATTGGTTAGAGATGTAGTGGAGTTGGTTATTTCGCTCCACCCTAGGTTAGATCTAGGAAAATATTTTTTTTTGCAAAGTGGGAAGAGGCTACGACCTATAGAAGGGTTGGCCTTTTCACTCACTTGGCATGGTTGGATTGTGAGATCTCTCTCATTTTTGGAGCTTCATTGTCATATCTTTCATGGAGTATATTGAAGTTTAAGTATCGTCTTCTCTTTGGTTTCAACTTGGTGGATTTAATTAAGTAATTTTGTAAGTTCTTATCATTGTCAAGTTTATTTGCTTATTCCTTTGAAAATTAGTGCTGCTATGTGGTTAATCATATGCTAGTTTATGTTGCATGTTTGAGATATTTGGCATCTTAGAGGGGTATCTGGCAAGTGACATATGTTGGGGTATGAGATAAACAAGTAATGGAAAGTGTATGTGAATGCCACCTTTCCTTGATAGAATTTTATAGAGTAAATCAATTGCTTTCATAGAAGCTTTGTCATGCCATTTGTAGGGGTTTTTATCAGGAACATATGAACAAGGCATAAGGGGGAATCATCTGTAGAATCCATATGCTCTGGGGATTGGCACTAGTCTTCAAAGTCCTCCCATCACCCATCAAACTATACTATGAAGACCTCGAGTTTTGCTATTGCTACCTTTCCTTGATAGAATTTTATAGAGTAAATTAATTGCTTTCATAGAAGCTTTGCCATGCCATTTGTAGGGGTTGTTATTAGGAACATATGAACAAGGCATAAGGGGGAATCATCGGTAGACTCCATATGCTCCGGGGATTGGCACTAGTCTTCAAAGTCCTCCCATCACCCATCAAACTATACTATGAAGACCTTGAGTTTTGATAGTGCTAACTCTTTGTATCACCTTTGATCCCTAACAATCCTATGGAAGCCCTCCTCAAGTTGGAGAAGAGCCAACCATAAGTGTAGAGAAGTAGTTATCGAGGTGTGTTGTTGCTGCAACGTCCCCCCCAAATTTTTGTAAATATTGGGGCCCCTCCTTCATGTTTTTTAGAAAGTTTGCTTAGAAATTAAGCACTCCCTAGAAGGTCTTTTGTACTTAGTTTTTCTAGAGAAGCAAGTTTTTTTTGAGTTTGTTTATCTTTTTTCTTCTAAGTCAAACTCAGCCTTTTCATCCGAAACGGCGGACAAACTCAACAAGTTTTGTTGCAACGGGCACCTCCTTTCGTTAAGTCTTTTTGAGCTTGCTAGTTTCGGACAAACTCACCAAGTTCATTCGAAACAGCGAACGAACTTGGCTAGTTTCGCCGCAACGGCGGAACAACTCACAAAGTTTTGCCGCAACGGGCGGGCAAATTTTCTCCAAGGCACAAAGTCATTTCACGCCGGGTGAACTCGCCAAGTTCCGCCGCAACGTCAGATGAACTCGGCTAGTTCCACCGCAACATCGGACAAACTCGTGAAGTTTTGCCGCAACGGGCGGGCAAATTTTATTAAGGCCCGAGGTCGTTTAACGTCGGACAAACTCGTGAAGTCTCGCCGCAATGGGCGGACAAACTTGTGAAGTTTCGCCGCAACGCCGCTTGAAACTTACAAGTTTCAACTGCAAACTGTCGGGCGAACTCGCCGACTTCGTCCGATTTTGACAGTCGCATTTAACGCTAAAAGCGCTGAAAAGACCCCGACCGTACTTGCCTTTAACCCTGTTTTAAAACCTCACCCACCAAGTTAAATGCCCGCATGTGTCAATCAGTTATATATAGGGTTTGGGTTTTTAGTTTTTTATTGGTAGTTTGTGCGTTGAGAACCCTGTTCGAGGTCGCGTCAAGCTGCTCCAGCTCAGCCAAGGTGCAGCAACGTCAATCATCATTAGGCCCAATTGCTCTTTGCCAGGTAGGTGGTTATTTAACGTCTCCTTTTGTATTTTTTAGTTGCTAGTCACTGAGCCAGTCCCGGCATTACCATCGTCGCAACTAGTTCCATGGCCCTTAGTCAAGTTGCTAAATTTGTTTGGCCATCCCCAAGCGCTGGAGCTTGTAGCCGTCGGCCCATCCAACCCGCTTCTAGTCCCTTAAGCCTGCATGCTCAGCGTTTCCCAGCCGCACTTTCTTGTCGCCTCACTCACGTTTTTGTTAAGCAAAGGACCAAGCTTCCCATCTCTTTCTGAAGTCAGTAGCATCTTTCCCAGCCCCGCTTATCATCCTAGGGAGAAGCATGGTGTTCTATTTCTAGTAAAACTCTTAATTCTTGTCTATATTTTACGACACATTGCTATTAAAAGTGCTTGCCATTGCTATATCTATGCTAGTCCAATGTTTAATATTTTTCCGTTATGGTCGATTTTAGGTCTACTCATGCATGGTCATTGAACAGGATTAAGCCACGATGCCGAAGGGTAGCAAAAGGAAGGCAAAGATGACTGAACCAGAATTAGAGGAGGCAAGAGTTGAAACTTTATTCGAGGACACCAAGTTTGTCACATGTGTTCCTCCTGAAGCCAAGTGGGGAAATATATACCGCATGTTAAGAGACCAAGATATCCCTGGAGCACTCTTGGAAGAAGGATACTTATACCAAAACATCAGAAGCTCTGGTATATCTAAAGCTTCCACGCGCCCAGAGCTCTTTCCCTGTTCAGAAGTGATCGGATGAATCCTGGAGCATGCAGATGCTGAATCAAGAGTAGTATCCGATAGCAAAGGAGAGGCTTTTGCCTCGTTTCATCCAACCTATATTGCAGGAGCTTACAAGTTACCACGCCCTCAGCAGCAGCTGAATGACGAATGGTTGGGGCAGCTCAAGATGGATAATTTTGAAATGGCTAAAAAGCTGTTAATCTCAGGAAAGCAGCTAAGGAAAAGGGACAGTGATGAGTATGAAGTCCAAAACCCGAGGGCCCCTTTCCGGATGATCGCCCTTATGTTGAGTAGAATTTTTGGCATGGCTGACGGAACCGTTTATAGGATACAATGGGTCCCCATAATTCACTACGTGGCATTCAAGGGAATGGTTTTTAATTGGGCAGATATCCTCTCGGATAGTCTTTCATCCGCCATAGCCGCTGCAAAAGAAGGGCTGATCCTAAAGAAGTCAGAATTTTAC
Organism: Larix kaempferi; assembly: GCA_027924585.1. Lineage (NCBI taxonomy): Eukaryota > Viridiplantae > Streptophyta > Pinopsida > Pinales > Pinaceae > Larix > Larix kaempferi. The sequence goes on along the minus strand of BSBM01001502.1, from coordinate 265,281 downwards.
ATGTCATCTTATCTCATAGATTGTATTCTGGCAAAGCTTCCTTTTCTAAAGTTAGGTTGCGTCTGGGATCAAGCCAATACCCCAGTGTATACCGCCTATAAAATGCTTTGGGCCCAAAATTACAAGAGGCAGTACAAACTCATTTGTGAAGAATTCATCATACCTTTGTATGAGCTAATGTTTAATGAAGAACCTAATTGCTTATCGGAGAATGCCATGGAAGTTATGGAAAGCTATGGTGATTTCTACTTTTCAGAGAAGGGTACTTATATAAGAATGTATGGAGGTTCCAAACCACCATATATCTTGCCCAGGTATGCTACTAATTACATAGTCCTAAAGGAGGCAGTCAGGCAAGTTTTTCTTGATGGATTTGGCGGATTTTTGAACAGATTGAAAAAGGCTTCTTTTCCTCCTTTGCCTTTCTATGTTGGAGCCTATAAGTTCTCAAAGGTTTCACCGGCCGAAGATTTTGTTCAGGAGTTAAGAGACTTTCACTTCGGGGAAGTGGTCTTCCATAGAAATGACAGGTGGAACAAGGCTGCAGAACATTGTAGAGAGATCCATGCTCACTTTGATTATGCTCATTACTATGATGAAGATGAAGAGGTGTATAGAGGAATCAATAACATGACCGAGCTCCAAATTTGCTATAACCTCAAAGGTGGAGCTAGTTCTAGCTCTACCGCTACCCAAAACGCCCAAGAAGCCAAGCTACGGAGAGAAAAGGAAGCAACCGAAGCTCTGACCAATGAAGAGCAAAGGCTTAAAGAAGCTGAGAGGATCCAAAAGGAAGCTGCCGACAAGGTGCAAAGGAACAGGAAGACAAGTTTCGAGAAGAAGAAGTTCTTAGGCCTTAGGAGGAAGAATCCCAGAGGCTCTGAGACGAAGAACTAGAAAAGATAAGAATAGAGGAAGTTGTTAAAGAGCAAGAAGAAAGGGAGGCGGTTGAGAACCAGCTAAGGGCCGAAGAAGAGGAAAGACAGCTTAAGGCCGAGAGAGAAAATAAAGATAATGAAGATGCACAAGCTGGGGGCTCTAACACGCAGGATATGGAGATAGACTCATCCCAGATGGTTCAGACCCCGCGCGCGGAAGAGAACATCCCTATGGAAGATCTTCCATTGATTCCTTTCACTCCATCGAAGGATCATACTATGACCCAGTGGGATAAATTTGTTTTTGATAAGAAAAGGAAGTCCATCGCGCGAAAGACAGAGACAAGGTTGAAGAAACCTTTTCACCCGGACATCATTACCCGGCGAGAAACCACTGTTATGCAAGGTACACAGAATGCTCCCGTAGCTATGGCATCTGCTATTGTAGTTGTCGCGAAAGCAAGCGAGCACAATGTAGTAAAGATAGTGAATGAGTTTGAGGCAACCAAGAAAAGGGCTCGTATGCTGTAGCACACCGTGGTTAATGAGCAGGCCTATAGGGACCTTGTGGTGAAGAAATATAATCGCCTTTTGTCAAATCAAAAGGAATTGCCAGATAAGTATCAACACCTGGAGGAGGAAAAGGAGCACTTGGCAGTCCAAATGATGATAGTTGAAGGAGAGAAGAATGATTTCGAAGCCCGAATCATTCAATTAGAGGAAGAGAAGGAGTTGATGGCTGAGCAGCTGGAGCAAGCAAATAGCAGAACAATGGACATGGCCCCTTTTCATGAGCAATCCTGCGACATACTAAAGCAAATGCATGAGTCGCAGGAATTGCTTACTGAAGAGATTTGTAGGCTAAAGGCCATGGTGGACAGAATGAAGGAGATTAACTCCGAAGCTATTAGGCTCAAGAAAAAGTACACACGGGTTAAAGAGGATATGATAAAGCAGATGGAATGGAGAGAAGGGAAAGTGCATCTCCCCAAACACCTCCCTCTCAAATCTGTGGCTGATTTTAAAGAGGACATAGGCTTCATGGAATTCTGAAAGAACTGCGGTGGAAAATTGATCTCTGTGATCCAAGTAACCATTGGAAAGTGCAACAACCTCTATCAAAAGATTTATGAAGTTCATGAGAGATGCAAAGTAGCAATTCCCCAGACTCTTGAAGATTTCGCAAGCAAAGAACAACGCCTATCTAAGTTGAAAGGTGAGCTAAGCATCCAGATGGAATATGTAAGGAGGATAGATGTGCTAACCACCGATGACCTTCATCAGTGTATCATGCAACCTTCCATTCATGCCCACCTGCTCCACGAGACTCTCCAGACTACAGTGGCAGAAGTACAGGATATTCAAACAGAACTAGACAAGCATGTGATTTCCAAAAAAATCCTTCTTCCTGCCCCTGCCAATATTGTTATAAGGGACACAGGCATTTGGTTCAGTCACATAGAAGATGCTGATAAGATGGCAACAGGAAAAGCATCGGTCGAGGAAGGGACGCCATCCAGAACAAAGGCTGCAGCTGAAGCAGAGGCGCCATTTGAAAGCTGACTTGGTAGCCACAATATGCTGAGAGTTTCTCTTTCAATTTTCAAGTCGTGAAGTCAGAGGGACAACTGTCTCCTTTTTGTCTTTTGTAAAAGGCATTTGAAAGAAAATTAAAAGATTTAGGGAAAAGAGACAGGTGGCAGCTCAGGGAGCATTTTGTAAAGCTATATATAGATGATTAGAGAATAGTAGAGTGACTTTTGCAGGTGAAAAGACATTTTCTGTCTTGTACGTGAACTATTTTACTGCATGTATAAGGAATTCGAATTTTGCCTAAAGAAAGCCTGGGAGACTGCATTTTTGCCTGAAGGATGTCTTAAATGTTTGCTAGATTATTCCGGTGTCATCTATACATTACTGTGAGATCATTCCTTGCTGTTATGAATTACTTCTGTGTGATGAATGTTCTCATAATTTTTCTGTGCAAAGATGTTTATCTCAAATGAGTAATGGAATGTGTTAATTGAATTAAAGCTATCTTTGATATCTCTTATCTTCTGCTGGAACTGCATCTTTATGATTAAATAGCTATCTGTCTGATCTTTACATGTTTCTTTCAGTTTATTACTCATCTTTACAGTTTGCTCCTTGCAAGGATAGATTAAATTTGCTTATACAGTTCTAGATTAATTACCTGCATTTAGCTTAGGGCACTTGCATATCATCTTTAAAATAGAAGACATAAACGGTGGATTGGGCCGCAACCGGTGTAAAGGATACAAATCTTTAAATCTTACACGGTAGCCGGAATCGTTAACCGGACGGATTCCCCACACCAAACAGTGAGCGATCTAATTAGGCTTGCTTACCGTGGAGAATCCCTTGCTGATTTATGCTACGATTTTCGAGGCATCAACAGTTTTTTGGCGCTAGAAGGAGGGCCACCAGTGCATGGCTGGCAGAGGAGATTCTTCCGTCATAGGAGATCTTACTGTGGAAACCCGCTTGAAACAACAATCCTAGATAATCTTGAAGTAACAAATCAAGAAAATCCTCACTCTGAGTTGAACAGCAGGAAACACTATATGCTATACCTTTTGCTGAAGTAGCAAACTTGAGAAGACATACCCGTGCTTATGTTAAGCAGCTTGGTGGTTTGAACGCAATTCCCTTACTCCCTAGAAGAGGAGCTCCTAGAAGAGGCTACGACCTATAGAAGGGTTGGCCTTTTCACTCACTTGGCATGGTTGGATTGTGAGATCTCTCTCATTTTTGGAGCTTCATTGTCATATCTTTCATGGAGTATATTGAAGTTTAAGTATCTTCTTCTCTTTGGTTTCAACTTGGTGGATTTAATTAAGTAATTTTGTAAGTTCTTATCATTGACAAGTTTATTTGCTTATTCCTTTGAAAATTAGTGCTGCTATGTGGTTAATCATATGCTAGTTTATGTTGCATGTCTGAGATATTTGGCATCTTAGGAGGGGTATCTGGAAAGTGACATATGTTGGGGTATGAGATAAACAAGTAATGGAAAGTGTATGTGAATGCCACCTTTCCTTGATAGAATTTTATAGAGTAAATCGATTGCTTTCATAGAAGCTTTGTCATGCCATTTGTAGGGGTTTTTATCAGGAACATATGAACAAGGCATAAGGGGGAATCATCTGTAGAATCCATATGCTCCGGACATTGGCTCTAGTCTTCAAAGTCCTCCCATCACCCATCAAACTATACTATGAAGACCTCGAGTTTTTCTATTGCTACCTTTCCTTGATAGAATTTTATAGAGTAAATTAATTGATTTCATAGAAGCTTTGTCATGCCATTTGTAGGGGTTTTTATTAGGAACATATGAACAAGGCATAAGGGGGAATCATCGGTAGACTCCATATGCTCCGGGGATTGGCACTAGTCTTCAAAGTCCTCCCATCACCCATCAAACTATACTATGAAGACCTTGAGTTTTGCTAGTGCTAACTCTTTGTATCACCTTTGATCCCTAGCAATCCTATGGAAGCACCCCTCAAGTTGGAGAAGAGCCAACCATAAGTGTAGAGAGGTAGTTATCGAGGTGATAATGGGTAGCACCTCTAGGTTGCAATTGGGCTAGCTTGTTCATTAGGGCTTTAATCACACATGCCAATTCAAGTTGTAACACATGGCATCCCACCATACATGCTCTACATGTGCCTTAAAACTAGAAGGCTCATCCAACCTCTCACGGGAATGTACAAGTGCTACTAGATTAGCAAGTAACGTATAAAGGTCACCCTTTCTCACCCCTCTAGCCAAAGAACTTAAACTAGCTAGACTACAATCATTGCTGGTGCACTACTGCCAAAGAAACTATCCACTATACATCTTATCATATAAGGCACTAAAAGAAGATGCTTCTTTAAACCAAGAACAAACAAAACAAAATCCAACTCAAGAACATTAGCTAAAGGCATTTGAAATGAAATGGATCTAACTCCTCTCACATGGTAAGTAGCATCATCAACAAGCTCCACAACGTTTCCCCCTCTTGCTCTTGAAATTTGTTGAATAATAATCTATCATATGCTAAGATACCATACATGTCCTTTAGGCTTGAAGTGTCCTATGTCCGCATGTAGGACATAGACACGTCTTGAGTCTGGAAGTGTCCTATGTCTGCATGTAGGACACAGACACAGACAGACTCTTGACACGGTGTCAGACATTTTTTAGACGTGTCCTGTTTCAAGACATGTACAAAACACGTGCCTGACATCGTGTTAGGATGTCTCCCGTCTTGTGCAAACCGTGTCCCGAAAACTGGACACGCATAACCCAAAAAGCGGCTTGTGAGTGATAAAAAAACAATTTTACCCTCATCCATTCACATTTTTCAGAGAGGCTTGAGCTCTGAGAGGGTTTTTTTTTGCTGGTGAAGAGCATTAGAAGGTTTTCCAAGGGATTGCAAGTGACTTGAGGATGGATTTTAGTGAGAGCATTGCAAGTTTTCTAGCAGGCAGCAAGAAGATTGTCTCAATTAGCAAGGGTAGCTAGTAAAGGGCAAAGGAGAGGGAGCAATATCCTAGTTGGTGTCTTCTCTTCTCCCTCAAAATCCAAGCTTGAGTTTATCTAATGTTTCTAGTGCTCCATTTGTTGCTAGTGGAGTTGCTGGTGTTGTATGTAACCTTGTATTAGCAATATAATAGGCCCAAGAGAAGAAATACCCCTTGTGGAAGCATGTAAAAAGGAAATCAAGGCCTGGGGCAAAGCTGGGTTGGGGAGAGAATGTGATTTGGACTTGTAATTTCTGTAAGAATGAGTTCAAGAGCACCTATTACCGGGTTAAGGGCTATTTGTTGGGCCTTCCTTGCGGGCTTGCTGCATGTAAATTAGTGACCGTTACCCAACAAAGGGAGATGGAAAGAAGGATGAAGTTGGCTTGGGGAAGGTGGCAACAATAAGTAAGAAACAAAAAAAATGAGGATCCTCCATTCTTGAGGAAACCCTCTAGCACTAGAAGATATGGGTGTGGGGTTGATATTCAACCAACAAGAAAGAGGCCAACTCCAAGCGGTCCAGTGGACATGATTTTCCAACAAGAGAGGCGAGATGAGATGGACCTTATATTTCATTCAATGTTGCACGATCACCATTGTTTATTGAGATGTATCTAGGTCTAGTTGAAGGAGTTCCAACTGGTTATGTGCCTCTTGGTTCAGAGAAGCTTAGAACCACATTGTTGGCTAAGGCAAGGATGGAGGTGCATAAAATATTAGAGCCAATAAAATCAACATGCTCTCATCTGGTGTCCGTATTGTTTCTGATGGATGGACTGATACAATGTGCCATTAACTCATCAATTTCATGGTGTCTTCCCTAAATGGACCAGTGTTCTTGAAAGCGGTGAATGCGCTTGGGAAATACATGGTGTCCGTATTGTTTCTGATGGATGGACTGATACAATGTGCCATTAACTCATCAATTTCATGGTGTCTTCCCTAAATGAACCAGTGTTCTTGAAAGCGGTGAATGCGCTTGGGAAATACAAGGATGCACAATATATGGGCGAGTTGTTCATCATGTTAATTTTTCGATAATTGCATTCAAACATTATCTAGGATCCTACTAAGAGAATAACATGCACAACATAACAATCATAAATACAAGAGACGCAGAGTTTCCTCGGGGAAACCAAGAAGGTGAAAAACCCCGCAACTTCCTCAGAGATAGAATAAGCCCCAATACAAAAATCACAGTGATCAATCCCCAAAAGATAGATGACTCCAGTAGCTACTCCTCCTCCACTTGTGCGCACTCCTCTCTCTCAACTATGTGAGTTGAGAGAGTGAGTGAATGAATAGAATGAGAGACACTCACTCTCTATTTATACACAACTTAACCTGCCTTTAACTCTAACAGGATCGACTTCCTAAGGAAGCCTAATAACCCAATCACATGACTCATACAGGGCCGACCCCACACTGATGGTCTAATAACCCATCAAATATAAGTTGCGATACTTGCGACACTAATACAAATGACGACACTTCTGATTGGAGGAATAATACATCTCCATCATGAATATAATAAAGTACAAGTGTAATACATAGAAGAATATCTTCTGAAGTTACAAATACATCAACGCTCCCTCTTAACTAGGAAGGTATTCTCTAGACACAGGTCATGAATACATATCGCCACAAGTCTTCAATTCTGGAGCTGGATCATCGTCACTGGATCACGGAGCATCATCGTCACTGCTGCTATACTTGTCATCTCGATCACTGGTGCTGTCTCTCAATTCTTCTCGTCATAGGAAGTTCTATAGAGCCAGCCCTTTTTCATGTTAGTTGTAGGCCTAGCCTCCTGTAGGTCTTCAACATCTCTGGCCATCCTGTGGAATGTGCGTCAACAAAACCTTGAAAGAGCATCCCAGGACTTTTACGAGCACACAGCTCAACCCATCGGATCTCCCAAGATCTTTTTCATGTTACCACCACAAAACCTCGAAAGAGCATCCGAGCTCAAACTATCGGATCTCCCAGGATCTTTTACATGTGACCACCAGAAAATCTCGAAAGAGCATCTGAGCTCAAACTATCGGATCTCCCAGGATCTTTTACATGTGACCACCACAAAACCTCGAAAGAGCAATCGAGCTCAAACTATCGGATCTCCCAGGATCTTTTCTATGTGGTCAGGCAAAGCCTTAAAAGAGTGTCTTGCAACCTACAAGATCTCTAAAGAGCATCCCAACACTTTTACGAGCACACAACTCAACCTATTGGATCTCCAGGACTGATTACATGCCTCTTGCAGCAAAACCTTGAAAGAGCATCCGAGCTCAAGCTATCGTATCTCCCAGGATCTTTTCTATGCTACCTGTAGCAAAACCTCGAAAGAGTATCCGAGCTCAAACTATCGGATCTCCCAGGATCTTTTCTATGCTACCTGCACAATCTGTCCACTGCCACGGAGTATCATCCTGATACTCATGATCATACTGATCATCATCATATAGTACATCATCCTGATGCACATGAATGATAACCCTAATCATGTACACAACATCATCCTGATGCATATCATCTGGAGCATTGTCTTGATGCTCATCACACATGATCATCTTGATCATCATCTTAGCATCGTCGTGATGCCTATCATCTGGAGCATCATCCTGATGCTCATCAAACATGATCATCCTGATCATCATACATAGCAGTAACCGGAGCATCGCCCCGATGCTCATCACACAACGCTTACATCCACAGCCATGGGAAGGATCCTCCTACCACCATGCTTGGAATGGCTCTTGCAAATGTGTCCCATCATTTCTTCCTCGAAGTATCTTCTATCTGAAGAACACCAAGCCTCTCTCTGAAGTACTCGAACTTCACTCTAGCTAGTGGTTTGGTCAACACATCTGCAATCTGCTCATCTGTTGCAACATACTGGTATAGTGATATTTGATCTCGATGTGCTTCTACCTTTCATGGAACACCGGGTTCTTTGACAACTTCACACAACTCTGGTTGTCACAATAGATACAGGTAGATCCAATTGGAGATCAAGTAAATCCGACAGTAGCTTCCTTAGCCATACTACCTCACAACTAGCTGAACAAGTTACGACATACTCTGCTTCGGCTGTACTCAGTGCTACACAGGATTGCTTCCTGCTAAACCAAGAGATCACACCTAATCCCATACTGAAGCAACACCCCGAAGTGCTCTTCCTATCTACAGCATTGCCCGCCCAATCTGAATCAACATAACCCTCCAGGTTAAACTTTTGATTCGCATCATACTTGAGCCCATAATCAATTGTACCCTTCAAGTACCTCAGAATATGCTTTACAAGAATCAGGTGAACATGTTTAGGATCTGTTAGAAACTGGCTCAAGGTGTTCACCACAAAGCAAATATCTGGTCTTGTTCGTCAGGTACATCAAGGACCCAATCATCTAACAATACACCGTGACATCAACCGAATTTGATGAAGCATCACTCAATAGCTTCAGGTTCGATGCCATAGGTGTGGCCATGGCCTTGTAGTCCATCATCCTGAACTGCTTCAGGATCTCTACTGCATACTTCCCTTGTCCAAGGAAGATTCCATCTGCACTTTGCCACACCTCCATACCTAGAAAGTAATGCATCATGCCCAAGTCCTTCATCTCGAACTCGGCAGCAAGCTTCCTCTTCGTGTCGGCAATCAATCTATCCTCACCTGTCACAAATAGGTCATCCACATATAATAGAAGTATCTCTGGATTTCCCTCCTCAACCTTGTAGTTAAGGTTGGAATCTGCTTTACTCTTGGTAAAGCCCAAACTGGACAGGATGCTGTCTATCCTGCTGTACTATGTCCTAGGTGCTTGCTTTAAGCCATACAAGGCTTTCTTCAATCTGCACACATATGACTTCCTGTCATGTGTCTCAAAACCGAGTGGCTGCTCCACATACACTTCCTCTTCGACTACACCATTCAAGAAAGCTGTCTTGACGTCCATCTGGTGTACCTTCCACTTCATCACTGCAGCCAGAGCAAGTACTGTTCTGATGGAAGTGTATTTGGCTACAGGTGCAAAAGTTTCTTCATAATCTATCCCCTCTTTCTGAGAGAAGCCACGAGCCACAAACCTTGCTTTGTATTTCTCTATGCTGCCATTTGCAGCATGCTTGATCTTGTAGATCCACTTGGAAGTCACAACATACTTCCCATCTGGTCTTGGGACCACATCCCAAACATCATTCTTCACGATCGACTTGTATTCCTCGACCATGGCATCCTTCCATTCTTTCTTTTCCGTCGCTTCTTCATAACTGGAAGGTTCTTTGTTCATAATGTCACAGAGCAAGGCAACATAGCTGGTGTGTGATCTTGTTCTTTTCCTTTCTCTGTGTTCCTCCTCTGGAATACCATACCTTTCTGCATCTTGGATGAGCTCTCTAGCCCATGCAGGTTTCCTCTTGTGAGAGTTCTTCTCACGGGGTGGATCTATAGGTTCTTGTGGATCTTCTATTTCACGATCCACTTCTGGTATTGCTTCATTCATGGTGGTGTCTTGTGTTCTGGGTATCCTTGGTTCTTCATAGTCTTCAACAAGTGTCTTCCTTGATTTGATGTATGCTGAGTTTTAATCAAAAGTCACATCCCTGCCGATGTCAATCTTCTTGAACTCTGGAAAGTAAATTCTGTATGCCTTCGAGCTTTCACTGTACCCCACAAATATACCCTTCTGTCCTGAAGGATCTAACTTTGTCCTCTTTTCTTTTGGAACATGTGTATATACTGGATAGCCAAATATTCTGAGATGGCTAACTTCTGGTCTCTTACCGGAGAAAACTTCTTCTGGTGTCTTGTTGTCAAGTATCTTGTGTGGTGTTCTGTTTTTGTACATATACTGCTGTTCTTGCTGCTTCTGCCCATAGGTGCATGGGTAGATCTTGGTCATGAAGCATTGCTCGTGTTGCTTCCATGATAGTTCTATTCTTCCTTTCTGCAACCCCATTTTGTTGTGGTTTGTAAGGAGTGGTCAACTCCCTCTTAATCCCTGAATCACTGCATAACTTCTTGAAGTCCCCTGAAGTGAATTCTCCGCCATTGTCGGATCTAAAGATATTGATCTTCTTATGAATTTGATTTTCTATCAAGGCTTTGAATTCCTTGAACTTATCAAACACTTCATCTTTGTTCTCCAAGAAATAAACCCAAGTCTTCCTAGAGAAAATCAATGAAAGAAACATAATATACATACCCACTCAGAGAACTGGATGACATTGGTCTGCATACATCGGAGTGGACAATCTCCAAGATTTCTTTTGCTTTGCTTTCACTGCTTGGAAATGCCTTCTTTGTGTTCTTTCCTTTTGCACATCCTTTGCAAACACCTTCATGCTTTGACTTGATTTCAGGAAGGCCTTCTACTGCTTTGCTGGCAATTGGTAGTGCTCTATAGTGTACATGAGCAAGCCTTCTATGCCAAAGTTCACTTGGTTCCATGGATTCATGTACCATAGCATGTTCAGGTTGTCCCTTCAATTTGTACAATCCTCCCTCTTGCTCTCCAATCACTACTGCATCATCTATGGTCTTACCTTTTGGCCACATGAGTACTTGGTCATCCATAAATGCAACTCTTATCCCCTTTGCATCCAAAGATGATATGGAGAGAAGATTCTTCTTGAGTCCAGGTACATATAGAACATATTGCATCTTTAAAGACTTCCCAGAGTCTAACTTGTAGGAGGCTTCACCACTTCCTTTTATAGGGTATTGATAGTCAACCCCAAGTTTCACCTTATGAGGTGACTCATGTTCAGATAGATCCATAAGAGATTCTTTGAATCTCGTCATATGTTTAGAAGCCCCACTATCAATGAGCCAATCATTATTCCCATGAGTAACAGTACCTGTGAGAGCAGAGATTAGGACATATTCATTGTCACTTGAAGAGTCTTCACTTTCTGCCCAAGATTTCTTTCTGGGAGGTTCATCATCCTCAGCAGCATGAGCATGATACCTTTTCTTGTTGTTGTTCTTCTTCTTGTTGAGGTCTTGATTGTTCTTGGGACAGTCTGAGGCAAAGTGTTCCTTTTCATTACAAGATAAGCATCTAACGCGAGAGAGATATTTCTTCTTTTGATAGAAGTGAGGAGATTTCTTTTGATGAGATTTCTCCCTCTTGAACTTACCTTTCTTGGTGTGTGCTGTGAGAGCTTGGTCTTCATTTCCCATCTTCTCTTCTTGGGCCACAAGCCTAGCTTCTTCTTGTGAGCATTCCTCCCATAGTCTACTGAAGGAGATCAATTTCTTTCTTGCACAAATACCTTGGATGAAGGAGTCCCATGACCTAGGTAGGCCATTTAATGTGGTCATGACAATTTCTCCATTCTCCACTACTTCATCCACAGCTTCAAGTTGTTCTTTGATTTGAGAGACCTTAGTAAAGTAGGATTGGATGGTCTCTCCATTCTGGAACTTAACCCCTTTCAATTGATTCCGCAGAGTCGTCTTCTGATTTATATTCTTTCCTTTTAACAACTTGGTCAAAGAGTCAAACATCTCCTTAGGTGTCTTTAGAGAAGACACATGGGGTATGAGATGGTCTTTTATAGAATCAACAATGATTCTCATGGCCTTGACCAAGTTCTTCTTGTGTAAGGCCTTAGCCTCATCTCCCTTTGGAACTGGAACCTCTTCTTTCATGTAGGTGTCCAAATCATTCTCTTCTAGGATTAACCCAATCCTATATTTCCATGCTCGGAAGTTGTCAGCTCCTTCAAGTTTATCCTCAAGCTTGGTGTGGTGAGACATCTTAATGAGAAACTCAAATGGAAATAAAATATTTAGGGCTTACCACTTGATTTGCTGAAAACTGGATCTGGAGCTGGATTAGGGTTTGTCAGAGAAACCCCAAAAATTCAAACTTTGAATTCCAAACTTCTGAATGGATGGAAAGATGCGCCTTGCTGAGTTGATCAAGCTGGTATACTTCAATTTTGAAATCTGCAAAATTTGACCTCTCAAAATTGCCTTTGAAACTTTCGGATCTTCTAGTCAAAATCCTGAACTAGGGTTTGATAATGCCTGGGGTTCTGCCCAGCGAAAAAGTTCGATCTTGTGCTCTAAACTTCGATTTTTTTGAGGAGCATCCAGCCGTGGTCACAGATTCCAAAAATTTCAACTTTTGTAGAAACCCTAATTTTCCACCTTTCCGATCAAAATCCCGAACTAGGGTTTGATGATGCCCGAGGTTCTGCCCAACCAAAAAATTCGATCTTGGTCTCTAAAATTCAATTTTCTTGAGGAGCATCTAGCCGTGGTCTCGGATTCCAAAAATTCCAACTTTCTCCGAAATCCTAATTTCCCATAGCAGTGATGGGCTAAAAACTGAAAGTGCTTAGGATTGAATTCTGTCTCGACAGAAAGATGTGCCCTTGCAAGGAGAGTCAGCCTAGCTTCCTGCCTTCGATGACCTGAGGAGAGAAACCCAAAGATTAAGAAGCCCTAGCTTCCGCAGCTGCACAGTGTCTTCTTCTTAGCACAGCTTTGATACCATGTTAATTTTTTGATAATTGCATTCAAACATTATCTAGGATCCTACTAAGAGAATAACAAGCACAGCATAACAATCATAAACACAAGAGACACAGAGTTTCCTTGGGGAAAACCAAGAAGGTGAAAAACCCTGCAACTTCCTCAGAGATAGAATAAACCCCAATACAAAGATCACAATGATCAATCCCCGAAAGATAGATGACTCCAGCAGCTACTCCTCCTCCACTTGTGCGCACTCCTCTCTCTCAACTATGTGAGTTGGATGAGTGAGTGAATGAATAGAATGAGAGACACTCACTCTTTATTTATACACAACTTAACCTGCCTTTAACTCTAACATGGCCGACTTCCTAAGGAAGCCTAATAACCCAACCACATGACTCATATAGGGCCGATCCCACACTGGTGGTCTAATAACCCATCAAATATAAGTTGCGATACTTGCAACACTTACAATAATACTTGTGACACTTGCGACACTTACAAATACAAATGACGACACTTCTGACTGGAGGAATAATACATCTCCATCATGAATATAATAAAGTACAAGTGTAATACATAGAAGAATATCTTCCGAAGTTACAAATACATCAACACATCAAAGTCATTGAAGATGTTGGTGTTGATTCTGTTGTACAAATCATCACAGATAATGCACTTGTTTGCAAGGTTGCTGGCATGATCGTGGAAGCTAAATATCCATAGGTATTTTGGACACCTTGTATTGTTCATGATTTGAATTTAGCACAAGATTCATCGAGGGGAAAGGTCATTTTATAGATTTGAGTTGTAGACTCATTTATACTTGCTTTTATTGCTCTTACAAGTATTTTGGACACCTTGCATTGTTCATTCTTTATTTTGGACACATGTATTTTCTCTTGGGCTTGTTGTCTTCCTAACAAAGGGTTATATGGAGCTTGAGCTCCACTAGCATTAGATGGAGCATTAGCAGTAGTAGATGAACTTAGGCTTGGAGGAGGAAGAGGAGGGGAGACACTAGATGGGGCATTTCTCCCTTTTTTTTTCCCTTTAGTAGCTGCCCTAGCTGATTGAGACATTCTTCTTGTCGCTTGATGGTAAGATTGCAATCCTCCCAACGAAATCCACCCTAAAAAGCACTTGGAAACCCTTGCAAATCCTTAAAATTCTCTTCACCTACAAACACAACCAATCTAACACCTCTCTCTTCACTTGCAAATGACCAATAAAAAAAGAAAAACTGGGTTTTAACCCCCCGCGGGCCTCCTTGCACACTTTTTACGTTTCCTGTTTTTGGGACACGAAATACACAGGTTGAGACACGAGCCAAACACGTGCCCGGCACGTGTATTGGTCGTGTCCATAAAAACATGTGTCGGGCACGTGATTGGCTTGTGTCCGTGTATGACACGATGACACGAGACACGCCAGGGTATATCAATGTGTTTGGTTTCTTATACCAAATGTAATAAGCACATGTATACATGCGAATATGTAAAACACCCTCCCAGTGACACCAATAATGTAAGATCACTACATAGCCACTAAGAAGCATCCATATGTCAAGAGAATGAAGCAAATGCATGAAGGTAGCAAGATGACCATCCACCGTAGAGAATTGAATCTCCTCCAGCACAAATATTTATCAAATATCCCAATGCCAAGACGAGGAGGCTTCATGAAAATGTAGGCCTTAAGGTCCGTCAAGATGCTCTGAAGGTAACAACTACAATCCAATGTGAAACCTCATACAATATGAGGTGTAACAAGCATGATACTCCAAGCTAAGATCATGTATACTCCATAGGTATCAACCCACATGTCCCTGTCATGTGTGATGGAAATCATAAGTGCAAGGCCTCAAACAATATGAGGGGTTACCCTACCATTTTGTTATTGTTGGAAAAACAAAAACATGGCCAATGAATTTAGTTAGGTAGACCTGCATAGTCTTTAGGACGTTATGTTGATATGTCTGCATAGACCTTTGTCATGTCCCTTTCCGAATGATCACCCAAGGACGACTTATTACCCTATCCAATTCTTGTAGGCTATAGTCGACAAAAAAAGAATTAATTAATTATTTAATGTCACATGAGCCAAAAGTACATTATAAAGTGACATTAAGTGATTAATTCATAAAGTGACTTTATAAAGCCACTTTAATTATTTATTTGAGAGGGAAAAGGTTAAAGTGGTGGAAAAAGGGTAAAGTGGTCCAAAAAAGGTAAAATGAGCTTAAATAGGGCAAATTGACCTCTTTCTCTTCATTCATGAATTATTTAATGTCACATGAGCCAAAAGTACATTATAAAGTGACATTAAGTGATTAATTCATAAAATGACTTTATAAAGCCACTTTAATTATTTATTTGAGAGGGAAAAGGTTAAAGTGGAGGAAAAAAGGTAAAGTGGTCCAAAAAAGGTAAAATGAGCTTAAATAGGGAAAATTGACCTCTTTCTCTTCATTCATGAATTATTTTCGAAAAGCGATTTTGGAGAGCTCTTGTGGCTTCTTTCTCTTAGGGATGGAAACCCTAAGAGAAAATATTGATTTCGGTGGTGAAACCATTCACCGTAATCATTGATCACTCAGATCTTCCATTGAACTCCATCGCTGTAAAAGAATACCAAGTTTCCATTGAAGATTTGTCGAGATTTAGTGTTTTTCATGCAATTTGGTGATGGATTTACTCAGGGAGGGGCACTGCTGGTTATAGTCACTATCCATTCTCGTCCACCTTCAAAACTGCTGCTTGGGGACAAGGTCGAGTTAGTGGAGAAGACCCTTGGGGGTGTGTTGCTCTTTCTATTGGCAGTCTGCATAGTAAGGGGGTGCACCACTGGAGGAGGGTGCACTTGTGGCTTAAGAGTGATCTTTGAGAGCAAGAAGGCACAGTACCCTACATCAGTAAAAAGGGCAACAAACTGAGCATTCTCACTGAAGACGAAGCTGAAGGTTCAGGCAGTAAGTTATGGCCAACTCATGGCCCATACTGAGAGGTCGTTTGGCACTAAGGAGAGGTCGCTTTAGTCATCCAAAGACAGCTGCTAACACACATATTCACCTACAACCAGTTAAAGGAGGAATCACTGTCTATGATAATCATCTATAGGAAGCCTTTAATTTCCCAAAGGCCGCTGTTAACACTCTCAGTCATCTACAGCTGGTTGAAGAAGGATTCACTGCCTCCAACAATCATCTACAGGTCTGCAAGTAATGTCCAAGTCTGATTTATTTGTCTTGTTGTGAACTATTGTGGTCACTAATAAGTAATAGAAAGTACAGTCATCTTCATGTCCTTCTGTGGTTTGTTTATGAACATGTTTATGATGAACATCTTGTATGGATAATGTCATGAAATTGAGATCTGAAAAATCTAATATACAAACTTAGCAAAACCAACAATAACAAACACAGGAATGAAATCATCACCACCATAGGGAATGCTACAGGGGTAGAGGGGCTTGACCATCAAACTGTTTGACTAAACTTTTGAACCAAAAAAGGGCATAATACAAGCAACAGTAAGCCAAACACTTAGCAGCACTTCCGAACAAGGTTTCCATAGTGATACTAGAGTATTGTTACCAAGTGTTTGACAAAAGTCCTTAGCCAGACTACCTAAACAGTTAGCATAATTTAGTTAGATTTGATGGAACATTACAGTGGTATTGAAGCTGGCAATTTTGCCAGCTTGTGAGTTGTATGCACTTTTATGAATGCAGAAGGTAGTGAACATATCACCTACAAGGGAAGATGGCAGAGAGGAGAATAAACAAAATATTTTTATCATAATTCTGAGAAGAGGGTCAAGTAGAATCAGAAGAAGAGCAGTTTGAAATAGAAGGGGAAGAAGAAGAAATGGGGGACAGGAATGAGCCACATGGGTGTAGAAGGAATGACACAAGTAGAGAGGAGCCACCTGAGGGTAGCACCATGAACATCTTAAATGATCTGGCAAGGGGGCAACGATAGTTAGTGGAGATGTTGACTCAGTTTTTCACCACTACTCAGGCCAACCAAAAACATAATGGTAATAATAGGAACACCCAGAGGGAAGCAACACCAACATTCCAGTCCAAACCAACACCTGAGCAACTAGTAGAACAACTCCTCAACCACTCTTTCCCCAGTTCACGGAGGAGCAGCCAGTTGGAAATCCGGGGTAGCCATTACCAGGTGATAGTTTTAAAGGCTACTTGAGGAAATATCAGACTCTGGGCATGGATTTTCATGCAACAATGTCACTAAAAGAATTTTGTACCATCAAGTACAGGAACAGACCTAGAGACTTCAACAGGGGCCAAGAAAACTTTGATCTGTAATGGAAGGTTAGGAAGTTAACTATCCCTTCTTTTGATGGGCCTAACAAATGCACATCTAGGGCTTGGGTTCAGATGTTGGATACATACTTCCAACTCAATCCAATGAAGGAAACAAAAACAATCAAATATGCTGCTGTGCATTTGGAGGGAGAGGAAAGACCCAAAGTTGCATTTCAGGGAGTTGGCACAGCTTAAGCAGGTAGGTACAATAGCTGCCTACAATTCAGAGTTTTAGAGGCTTGTAGTTATGGTGTTTGATGTGTCGGAGGCTAGACTTATTATGTTGTTCACTGAGGGATTATCCGAGCCACTGCGTGGTTGGGTTAAGGCCTTCAAACCCGCGACATTAAAAGATGCTACCATTAGAGCACAAAACATGGAGGACGTAGTCCCAAAGAACAAATTCCAGTCCAAACCTTTCATTCCTCAAAAAGGAAAAGACAAGAAGCCCTTCTAGAAAGGGTGAACCGGGAAGAACAAGTTGGATTATGAGACTCGAAAAGAATTGAGAAGGAAAAAATTATGCTTTGGCTGTAAATAACCTTGGGAACTGGGACATAGGTGCATGGGTAAAGGTGCGGTTGATTACATAGAGGTGCACTCGGATAGTGATGAGGAATATGGGAAAGAGCAGGTCAGGATGTTGAGCAGAGCAATGGGAATGATGATCAGCTGTAGGTACAGACTCAGAGTGGAACCATTGCCACCTTATCCGAAGTTCCTAGATTCAACACTTTTACAGTCTGGGGAGTCATACAAGGACAACGTGTCGCGATCTTAATAGATGGTGGGGCAACCCACAATTTCATCGACTCATCTTTGGTGACTAGGAGGGGTATCCCTACAGAGGAGTTTGAGGGATTCACTGTGGAGGTAGTTGGTGGATGCTTATTGACTTGCATGCGGAAGGCTCCATATTTGAATTTGACGATGGGGAACTACAACATGACTGATGACTTGAGATACATTGGTTGCAGAGACCAATGTAGTCTTGGGAGTCTAGTAGATGGAAGGAGGATAGTTCTGAGGGGCATGTCCAATGGTGCTCCAAGGGTGGTTTCCTCCAAGAGAATGGAGGCATTTATTAGGCACATAGATGTAGCTTATGCAATAGAATGCCTTATCACGACTCATAAAAATTTAAACAATAGCCAACAACATCATATAGATATACAAGCATTATTGGGGAAACATGATAGGGTTTTTGGAGAGATTCCTCCAGGGAGGCCTCTAGATAGGGGCTTCAAGTATACCATTGAGTTAGAGGAGGGCGCCAAACCAGTGATCACCACTTCCTACAGGCACTCAAGGAAATTGAAAGATGAGATTAAGAAAGTTATTTAGGAGCTATTAGCCATGGGACACATCAGACCCAGTTCCAGTTCGTTCGTGTCCTCAGTGGTTTTGGTAAAAAAGAATGATGGAACAATGAGAATGTGCATTGACTACAGGGTAGTGAACAAGTAGACCATCCAGAATAGGTATCCTATCCTTCAGATTGATGAGTTACTAGATGAGTTGCACGGGGCAACGAGGACGCAATAGATTGATCTTCGATTGGGGTATCATTAGATTAGAGTCCTGGAATAGGATGTACACAAGGCTATTTTCAGATGCCACTATGGGCACTATGAGTTTTTGGTTATGCCCTTTGGGTCAACCAACGCGCGTTCTACATTCCAATCATGCATGAATCATATTTTTAGGAAACAATCGAGGAAATTTTTTATGGTGTTCTCCGACGACCTCCTTTTATATAGAACAACACATGGGAGGAACATGTGAGGCACCTAGATGAGATTCTAAGCATTATGGAGGAGCAGTCCTTGTATGCCAAGGCCTCCAAATGTGAAGTCAGCATTACAGAGATTTTATACTTGGGCCATGTGATAAGCGCACAGGGTGTTCAAGCTTACCAGGAGAAGATTCAGGCTATATTGGATTGTCCCACACCTAGATCACTTACAAGCTGCCAAATCTTTGGGCTATGCACTTATTACATGCGTTTTGTAAAGGGATTTTCATAGTTGGTTGCACCCTTAATTGATCTCACAAAGAAAGGGGCTTTCAGGTGGACTGAGGATTCACAAAGAGCATTCGAAAAACTCAAGGAGGTAATGAGTACTGTTGGCACTACCAGATTTCAGCCAGCCCTTTGCGCTGGAGTGTGACGCTTCGAGTATAGGTATAGGGGTAGTTTTGATGTAGAACATACACTCGATAGGTTTCGAAAGAAGGAAAACCAGGGAGCTAGAGAGGCTCTATTCCATTTATGACAAAGAGATGCTCGCCATCATGCACGCATTGGCGAAGTTCAAACAGTGCGTAGTAGGTAGCAGGTTTGTGGTTAGGACAAACCACAACAACTTGAGATACTTGTTAGAACCAAAGGACCTGAATGAAAGACAACAAAAGTGTTTAAGCAGGATACAGGTCTACGACTTTAATATTGAGTATGTAAAGGGATAGAAGAATGTTGTTGCTGATGCCCTTTCCAGGAAGCCAGCTGCGTGCTCACTGATGGAGATTTAAGCCGATTGGAAATCTCACCTCTTGGTGGAATATTCCAAGAACAAATTTGCTTGTGAACTTATGGATGGGCACATCCAGGATGACAAGTATAGGGTGGTAGATGACATCATCTTCTACAAAGATTGGATATACTTGGAGCTGGAATACAAGTTTAAGGAGAAGATTCTGAGGGCCAAACATGATACAGTGCTAGCAGGGCATTTGAGGTACTTTAAGACTTAACGTCAGATCAAGGAGAGGTTCCCTTGGAACGACCTCAATCAAGGATGATGGTGTTGAGGCATGTGAGAGAGTGCATGGCTTGTTAGTAGAATAAGACAGAGCAGACCCATCCAACAGCCATTGCCCATACTGGAACAAAAGTGGGAGAGTATCTTGACGGACTTCATCATAGGATTATTGAAGGTGTGGGGTCGAGATTGTATTTATGTTGTGGTTTATCGGTTGACGAAGTTCGCACACTTCTTCATGATCTCCTTAGAATATTCAGCAGCACAGGTGGGAGAAGTATTCTTCTGGGAGGTGTTTCGACTACACGGGCTACCCAAATACACTGTCAGTGATTGAGATAATATTCAGCAACACGGGTGGGAGAAGTATTCTTCAGGGAGGTGTTTCGGCTACACGGGATACCCAAATACGTTGTCAGTGATTGTGATAATAGGTTTCTCGGGGCATTTTGGCAAGAGGTTTTCAGATTGGCAGATGCAGAGTTGACTCCCAGCACTAGTAATCACGCTAGACGGATGGACAAATGGAGATTGTGAACAAATGGGTCGAGGGGTACCTGAGCAATTATGTGTTAGGACAACAGAGAGTATGGATTAAGTGGTTGCACTTAGGAAAGCATTGTTACAACACCACTTACTATATGTCCATGGGTATGACATCGTTTCGAGCTTTGTATGGCTATGCCGCTCCATAATTTGTGGATATGGCGTTCATGGATAAAAGGGCGCCCAAGGAAAATGATTGGATGCAGGAGAGTCAGGACATCCTTAGAGCTCTTAAGGATAATCTACAGGTGGCTCAGAGTCAACAAAAGAAGTATGCGGATAGACATAGGATAGATCGCAGTTTTGAGGTGGGGGACTTAGTCTTTTTGAGATTACAACTATACCACCAGTCCTCACTAAAGAAAAAAGGCACAGAGAAGTTGAAGCCCAGTTTTTATGAGCCTTGTAGAGTTGTCCGGAAGGTTGGAGAGGTAGTGTACGAGCTTGATTGCCAGAAAGGAGCAAAATTCACAACGTATTGCCTGTGTCGTTCCTCAAGAAGGCACTAGGATAGTAGGGTCACAACTTCAGCAGAGTTGCCTTCGTTGGATGAGCAGGGGTAGTTGGTACTGGACCCTGAGGAGATCTTGGAGATCAGGGAGAGGAAATGAAGGAATAGAGTGATTCGTGAATATCTTGTCAAAAGGAGACGCATGCCACTGGAAGATGCCACACGGGAGGGAGAACAAATCTTGCAACATCCCGGTTTGCACTTGCTTTAAGACAAGCAATCTTGGGAAGGGAGGACTGCCATGTCCCTTTTTAAATGATCACTAGGGACGACTTATTAGCCTATCCAATTCTCGTAGGCTATAGTCGACAAAAATGGAATTAATTAATGGTTTAATGTCACATGAGCCAAAAGTACATTATAAAGTGCCATTAAGTGATTAATTCATAAAGTAACTTTATAAAACCACTTTAATTATTTATTCAAGCAGGAAAGGTAAAGTGCGGAAAAAGGTTAAAGTGGTCCAAAAAAGGTAAAATGAGCTTAAATAGGGCAAATCGACCTCTTTCTCTTCATTGAAAAATTATTTTCGAAAAATGATTTTGGAGAACTCTTGTGGCTTCTTTCTCTTGGGACAAAAACCCTAAGAGAAAATATTGATTTTGATGGTGAAACCATCCACACTAATTAATTAGTGGAGGGAGATCACTTAGATCTTCCATTGTACTCCATCGTTGTAAAAGAATACCAAGTTTCCATTAAAGATTTGTTGAGATTCAATGTTTTGCATGCAATTTGGTGAAGGGGTTATAGTCACTATCCATTCTCATTCACCTTCAAATTTGCTGCTTGGGGGCAAGGTCGAGTTAGTGGAGAAGACCCTTCGGGGGCGTATAATAGATTGCTCCTTCTATTAGCAGTCTACATCATGAGGGGGTGCACAACTGGAGGAGGGCGCACTTGTGGCTTAAGAGTGATCTTTGGGAGCAAGAGGAGGGTGCACTTCATACAAGAAGAGGGCACAATACCTTATAACAATAAAAAGGGCAAAAAACTGAGCATTCCCACTGAAGACAGAGTTGAAGGTTAAGGCAGTAAGTTACAACCAACTAGTGGCCCACACTAATAGATCTGTTATCACCTAAACTGTAGTTACCCCTGTGGATGTATCCATTAATGGATGGCAATAGGAAAAGGCAACTTAAAAGGTGCAACCACGATCACCTCGACCTCCAATAGATGGTTGTCATGCCAGTCGAGGCAACCTTCACTTTATGCTATCTAGCCCAGACAGCAAAGGGGGAGACCCGATCTACTCCTGACAGGAGAGATCAAACCAAGACACCAAATCAAGTTAAGACCAGGTGAGGTAAGGTGTATGGTTTATCCTAGACCTAAGGATGAAGTCACAATATGAGTAAGGGGTTCAATAAATATAGCTTTGGCTCATTGTTGATGTGAAAGTGACTTATAGTATTTGAAATGAGATCCAGGATTAGAGTACTAGTTCAATGTGAGACAATCCACTGCCTTGGGAACCGTGTCCAATGTAGGGTAGTTTAGGGGTTGAATTGGGGCTAACTAGTACAAGTGACAAGCTTGATCATAATGACATCAAAGGGTTTAGTCCACCAAACAAGGATCAAACCACAAGTTAATCCAACAATCTAGGAAAGTCGAATTGACTTGGAGAGAGATCAGTGCCTTGGGAATTGGGATTAATGGAGTCAAGAAGAGATTATCTTATGGTTGATGACTCCTATGGCATAAGACAAGTGGGCTATTAATGGTTTGATGGATGAATAAGTCTAGATCTAATAATTCATGGTTTGACCTAAGTGGACCACAATCTCTTAAAACAAGGAATGCTATCCCCAAGGCAAGATTTCACAAAGTGACCCACTAGACCTAGGTTTTGAATTATGCTTGTACCAAATCCATCAAAATCTCATGTACCCACGTCCTAGAAGTGGACCAACTCAATCTCCCAAGGAAGTGCGACTTTGCCCAAGGAGGGTAAAATGTGGGGTAAATGGGATCAAGACAAGTCCAATGACATCCAAATTTTAGATCCAAGTAGGTTAGTCAAGTGAGAGTGTGGATCTACAGTTTCAAGGCAATCCAATGGTTAGATCTTACTAGATCTGAGTTTAAAGACACCAAGTGGTCACAAATGGGGATTAAATCCCTTAAAATGTGGAATAGGGCCCACAAGGTAGAAATTGCCAAAGTAACATTCTAGGGGTAGGTTTTAGGATGTGTAGATCATGAATCAAGTGAAATATCAACTACCCATGTACCAGATCTAGGTCAACTCACCCAAACCAAGAAGTGCGCCCTTGCTTGGAGAAGCTAAGTTGGCTTGGGAAGAGGGTCAAATGGAGGCCAATCCTCACCAAACTATAGATCCGGGATGCCGTGGATACTATAGAGGTGGGTTTTAAATATCTTACCCAAGGAACCACTAGATCTTAGTAGATCTGAGAAAATGTAACAATGAGGGTTTAGATTAATTAGGGTTTTATCAATTATGTGTTTGTGCCAATGGATTGGAATCAAGATAAGAGAAACAAACCTGTGGATCTTACCTGGGTAACCTTGTAGATGCCTTGATGATGATGATCTATGCAAACCCGATCAATTTGAAGCAATTTGAAGTAGATCTATGAAATCGATTTTGCTCCAAGGAAGCCAATGCGCCCTCTCTCCTGCCCAACAAACGTCAACAATATCAGATTTGATGAAATCAAGAGATAAGACTAATGCCACAAGAGAAATAACAGAAAGATAGCATAGATCACAATGATACTAATGATAACCCCCTGATACAAGCGAATGCCAAGAAGATCGATTTGAAGAAGCCTTGCAAACTCGCCCTTGTTGAAGTCGCCCTCCTGTAGACAAGACAGAGATTTCCAAAAATAGATAGATCTTACCACAAATACCCAAATGCTAGGATGCAATAGACTTTCCAATCACCATCTAAGAACACCAGATGCAAAGGACACCAGATGCAAAGGACACCACAAGAATTTCCACGAGAAATTTTCTATATCAAGAATCCAAGAGCCAAAGACCCCTTACAATGAGAAGCTCTCTCCTTTAAATAGGAAGGAGAGGCATCAAACCCTAACCACTTTTTGAATGAGTGGCTAAGATTAAAAGATACAAATGTCTAATCAATGGTTGAGATGAGCTCAACAATAAAATACATGGATCACTAATAAAATATAACATAAGTGGACAAAATCGCCCTAGGAGAGGGGAATCCCACCATATCATGATGACAAAATATAATAAGAAGCTTATGGTGGGTCCAAGGGGTAATTTTTGCCACCCTTGGTCAATCCCCATAGCACAATAATAATAAAATAATCATCAATATACCAAATCGTGCCTCTATGGGCAAATTGTGGGCCTCAAAAGGCCTCAGAAATCATCAGAAAGTGCCATAAGTGATGGATGCGGGTCCCGATGAAGCTGAAATTGTTGGAGGAGGTGTGGAAGACATCAATCCATCATCACTGATCATCCCATGCCAAAACATTGCCTCAGTAGCCCAAATTGAATTCCTCAATAGCCATTTCTACCAATCCTGAAATGCCTCGGGAAGCATGAAATTGCCCCAAACTGCCTCCTGGAGTGCCTGCACTGTCAAGGTGAGGGCACAGGTGTGTCTGGGAGGGGGGTAATATGGTAAAAGCAAGTGGCTGGACCACCCCCTCCAAGCACAGCGCCCTAGGTCAACCAAATAAAAATCCTCTCTGCTCTGACAGGGTCTCCGACAGACCAAAACTGCACTGGGTTAGCCTACTGAGGATCAATAATCACTGTAAGTGCCCGGAACTGAAAACAGATTGTTTTATTGGACTCAGAAGGTCCAAGTCCATCCAAGATGTGTACTCATACACCATATGAATCTCTGCATGATCATATAATATATCAAGTATACAGGAACAGGTCAAATAATAATAATCTGTAAATGATCAATAAATGCTGAAAACCATGAATCATCATCATAAACCTGTATCTGATGCATAGAATCATCATGTACATGTACATAGACCATATATCATCTATCTGTATCATCACAAAGTCCAACCATCTCATGTCCTATGGTTGACCTTGGTCAAACTAGGTTTGACCAAGTCAACATGACCAAATATAACTCAGACTATCATCAGAAGCTGCTGCAAAGTGTCAAAGGTTAATGCATGCTCTACAACTTATTCAAATAACAATTATAACACAAAGTAATCATTTCTGGTGATCTAAATCCAAATATATAATGTCATTAATTATTATTTAACTCAGATTAGACTTTCAGGATCATACTCACTTCATAGCTGTGATCAATTTGTTAGTGAGGGGTGAAGGCTAAAATAAACTGGCTAGGCTAAAGGATGACTTGACTGAATCAACGTTGTGACACTTTGGATATGGGAAAGGGAATACACACCATAGTATATACTGAATGAGCAACAACACAGGGAATGGCGGTGTCTCACAAATGGATGAGTTGTTCAAAGAGAGTTTATTCACCTATAACAGATGCGCACAATCCATAATACAAATGAGGCCAGCAATTATTTAGATATAGCATTTAAGTTCCATTGCTTTTTGGGCCTGAAGTTTCCATAGCCTTTGATCTATGTGTGTTTACAAACACATTGCATAGATTTACATTTATTTTAGGCTTTTTGCTGCAGGTGTGTTTTTAAGGCACTTGTTTACCTGAGAACTTCTAGGTGTGTCACAGACAACTTGTTTACCTAGGTAATTACATTTCCACAAGATATAACATTTTATTTTCATGGCCATTTTCATTTGGCATGCCTTTCATTGCATGAACGGGCTTTACATACAAGATATAACATTTCATTTTTTCCAGATTTTGTATTCATGGCAGCACTAAAAGTTTCAGGTTTAGCCAACACAACTTTAGTGACTAGGGGGAATTCACAAGGAACTCCAACTCACCATAGGTAAGTTTTGTCACCAACTCAGAGCCGAGACACAACAAACAGGGAAGCTCATCCAATACAGAGGCTACAGTGGGGAAAAGTTCTCCATGCCACTAGTCAAGTAGTAAGTCAGGGTGATAAACTAAAAGGTAAGTGATGGATGGATGAAGACAATGAATAATGGAGCCAACACTAGCAAGCCAAGGTATGGTGGAATGATCGCCTCTATTCTCCCTAAGGAGGGTAAAACCAATGAGTATGAATAGTGAACTTCTAAGTCTGAGTAGGGACAATAGAATATATATAATAAGATCAACCAGGTCCACATATCTATATGATCGCCAGATCATGACACTAAGTGCTAAGACATGCTATAAGAATAAATATAAAAGCAATATAACCACAACACTATGATATACCTGCTGAGTCATATACCTGAATGCTCATCCTCTGAACCATCATCTGTCCTCTGAAACTGCTACTGTAACTCTGGGCACTACTGACTGCTCTGTACAAATGGTATAATGGCTACATCGGTCATCTCTCTGAGTGTCCTGAGACTCAGTCATGGCAATGGGGAATAAAACTGTTGTCCAAAATCTGATAGTGATCCAAAATAGATGCTCATCTCAGCATCTCAATGTAAGGGAACTGGCTGAATGGCGCACTGGAATCTGACAAAAAATGTATGGTAGCCTGGCTACTATATATGTGATAACAAGATCATTTGGCAGTAAGGAGGGGTCACTTCAGTCATCCAAATACAACTGCTAACACACATATTCACCTACAGTTGGTTAAAGAAAGAATACACAATTGGTTAAAGAAAGAATCACTATCTATAACAGTTATCTACATGAAGTCTTTCATTGCCCAAATGCCGTTGTTGACACTCTCACTCATCTATAGTTTGTTGAAGAAGGATTCACTACCTAAAACAGTCATCTACAGGTTTGCAAGTAATGTCCAATTCTGATTTATTTGTCTTGTTGTGATGTATCACACAAACTCTAGCTGCTTAGTGCATGTATCCCAATAGGGACGGTAGAGGAGCACAACTAGGCAGGTGTAACCAACAACAGTCAAGTCCTCTATCCAAGGGACAGAAGTCACACCGGACGAGGCTGCAGTCACTTTAGACAAAGCACTTGGCTTAGTCAAGGGGGAGACCCTCTCAACCAATGAAGGTTGAGACTCAATCAATCAGACACCCTAAACCCAGTAAAGATGATCAAAGCAATAGACAAAATGGATGACTGAAGGTGAGAGTTCTTCCAGCCTTAGTGGAATCAAGACTCTGGGTAAGAAGATATGCTAAGTAAAACAACTCAGATCTGATTACACATATAAAAGATGAATGAAATGAAGAATTAGAAGGCTAGAAATTAAATCAGCAAATAGAACATGCTAGAATAGTGGTTAGAGACCCTGCCTATGGGGAAATGAAGCCCATAATGTTTTATCAATACATGGCAACGGTAGATAAGTGATTTAGACACATATTCCAGCACTTTAATCTTAATTAAATGGCTGATTTAAGACACAAAAACAGATCAGCAAGCAAATGGAATGAACAGCCCTAGGGGGATGAGCTAAACAGTAAAAATGTGGACCTAGGGCAGTAAAAAAAAAGGCGTTTCTAAGCATTTCCAGCTGCTGAAACTGGGTACTCTATGGTAAAATGATGTTACGGAACATATTAGAGAGTACCCATAACCCCAAAATGCACCCAACAGGCAGAAACAGAAAAACTCCCTAAAGGGGCGTTTTTGACCAAGTGACCAGTGCCTAAAATATGGGTAAATGGAGTCGGAATCTAACTAAACTTGGGATATAAGCTTTTGAGGGCAAATAATAAGCGGGTTTTAAAGAACTAAAGATTTTAACGGTGAAAAAAAGAAATATTAATTTTTTGGTTTTTTATGTGAGTTTTTCTCTTAGCAAACACACCAGAAATCTAACTAGAGAATTGAGCATGAGAGGAATATTTTAAACAAAGGCGAATGGATGAATAATTGTGTGAAGACCACTTGCCGAATCCAAATGATGAGCAACCAACGCTTTTCCTAGGCGTTTGAGTCAGCCGGAGAGCAAGTGCGCCCTAGCTACCTGCCACAAGAGATGAAAGATTAGAAATCTGTAGCAAATAAGTAGTTAACACAGCAAATTGAAAGACAAATGACTAGAAATTGAATAACAGAACAGTAGATTCAACTCCCTCCTTGAAATCCTTGAGGAAAAACCCAAGTGTGGAGTTCCCACTCCAAGACGTGCGCCCCTCCTCAAGTGGACTTCCAACCTGCAAATCGATTCAGCTGTAGAAGATGGATAACAACACTAAAATGCTCATCAATACATCAGCAAATGGCATCAATCATCACAACATTCATCCAAGCAAAATGTCTCAAGAGCTCTCTAGAATCTCTTCTCTATTTCAGTCTAAGTGTTTACAAAAAATGCCAAGAGGAGCAAAATGAGGTGAGTCCATTCTCTTATAGAGATGGCTCACTCTCAACTAGGTTTCCCCCCAAAATGGAGGGTTGAGATCATCTCCCCATCCACAAAATCGAATGGTGGAGATGAATCCCAAGTGGGGGGTACGAATTGCCCCAAGAGAGCGCACTAGTGGGTGAGAGGGACCATGTGGGGTCCATACAATATGTGAAGTGGTGTTGGGGGGTGTCTATAGTATGTTTTATCCCCCCAACATAATACATCAAGGTTCAATACATGAAACATACACCAAGTCGAATTCCCCTAGTGGAGAAAAACGCCCCCCTATGGGCAAACTCGTCCTCCATGGAGCTGGGCAAGTGAGGGCCCCACAAACATTAAATATAATGTGAAAACATACCAAAAATACCTTATGATTTACCTTTATCAATGCCAGCCATTGATTTTGCCATTTCACTATAGTTGCCTTAGTCAAAATTCTGATTTCCATGTATTTTATGCTGGTTTATATGGCTGAAGATGAAAATTCGGCTTTTGACCCACTTTTATTGCCCGGATTGCCGAACCGACTGCTGCAATGTGATCGTGGACCCCAAAAGTAGTAGGGATGACCATTCGAACGATCTCGATCCATCACTTTGGCAATATTTGCCCCAAATCCATGATTTTTAATTAAAATAGGTCAAAGTTGACCAATAATAATTAAAAATCTCTCAAATGGCTCAATGTTTTGCAATTCTATCAGTTGCATGCTTATATGGAACCCCTGTAGATAATAAATGATCGAAATCGAAATTTCGATCGCAACATTTTTTCGGGCACATTTATGGCCTAATCAACCCAGTTTGACTAAGTCAAATCTGGTCAACTATAGTGCTAGCTGAAACCTGTATGCAAGCATGAAGTGACAAGGCTCAATTAAACAAGTTAGTACATTACTAAGCAATAAATGATATCATGGTGATCAAAAATACATTAAATCCCGAAATAGTACAAGGCCCTAGTGAAGTGGGCCCACCACCTCCAAAAGACTAGGATGCTATACACCTCCATAGAATTGACCACCTTGCTGACTCTAGGTGATGTGGACAACATGGTAAAAGATATGGGAAGACGAGGATAAGGATCATGTGACCACTAAGACAACTCGGAAAAGCGGGGTCCACTGAGGTAAGTATGCCATGACAAAACACGGGGAGGGGCAGTGCCTCACAAATGGGTATAGTGCAGGGAAACCACCACTAGTCATCTAACAAGTATCCCACAACTCACATCCATATCCGAAGACTCCGCGAGGTTCTTTTCTAGAGCCGCCAAACCGTAACTTGAGACTCTAGGGGGCAATCTTGAGCTTGTTCCTTGCTCCTTCTCACCTCCTTGTCCCGCAGGACTAGGTGAGGAATAACCACTACAAATGCTGACATGTATAACTGACCAGAATCCATGTGTGTTGATAAACACATTGCATGGATTTTACAATGAGTTTCATACTTAGCCCTTTTTTGGCTAGATTTTACAATTTACAACATAGAGGCCTTTTTAGCTTGATTTACATTTCATTTCTTCATTTCTTCATGGCCCTCTTGGGCTACATACATATCTCAAAAGATATAAACATGGCGCTCATACTGCAAAGGTAATGGGGGTGGGTAATACAAGCTTCGAGGACAAGTGGGGAACACCCGGTGAGGCTACACAATCCTAATTACATTGCAACATCGGGGGCAACCGACAGGAGCAAATTCCAAGTCTAACCGTGTATCTCACACACTAAAGAGCCGAGGCACAATAAACAGGGAGTCATGGCAAACTCAGAGATCAGTGGGGAAAGGGGGTCCTCGTGATCACAAATCAGAATCCAAGTCGGGGAAAAGTGTCATGGATGAGTCGGATGAGTGGAGGAAGTGAAGATGGTGCTAAAGTCATCTACCGAGGGGCTAGGTGATCAAGTCTAAGCCAAGTATACAGGACATGACTCAGCGTGCATATACATAAGTCTAACTAGAGGGGTGGACTGACATCACCAATAGGCCCACACATATCATATCATAAGCAGATCACCAAATATATCATCTCATGCAAAGTTAGTGTACTAGCAAGTGTAAAAGAGTCTAATCTACAACATGAGCAATAATCAATACATCCAATACTTGCTGCACCATATACCTGCTGCCACTGAACCTGTATCTGAGCTGGATCTCTGCTGAATCCGGGCATACAATAAACCAACTCTGTACTGTGACAATCTCTATCAGAATATGACTAGGCACTATCTCAAATGGGCTTGTGTCAAACCCTGGCAAGGAAAGGTAACCCTATGGTAGATGGTAAGTCCAACCGTTTGTCCCCTCTGATATGTCTGCTAGAGGCAATCTGAACAAAAATGCCTCCTCTGAAGGCAGCTGATCTCCGATCTGGAAAAAAAGTACTGTGTGGTCCTCGGCTGCACAGTCTGCAGTGTGGAAGCTGCTCCCGACACAAAATGTGATAACATGTGAATTATTGTAATCGTTAATAAGTAATAGAAAGTATCTTAGCCCATAGGCCCCTCTGGCTGAGAGTGTCATCCCACAGGCCCTGTGGCTGAGTATCTTAGCCCATAGGTCTTGTGGCAGAGTATCTCAGCCCATAGGGCCTGTGTGGTTGAGATACTCGGCCACAGGGCCTGTGGGCTGGCGTGGGCTCTACTCAGCATGTTGGCGCCTAATACACACCTAGGGAAGTGCGACAGGAAACCTTCAAGCCGCTTGGTGTGTCTTTGGGGGCAAGTGAGAGTCAAGTGCTGTCACCTGATTACTCGACTCCTCCGTCTAGGCTACCTAGCGAAGCCAAGGGGGGTGGTCCCTGTTAGAAAGTGACAACTTGGAAGGTCTTCCTGCATGCATGTGTCCTTGCATGCAGAAGACATTAATTGGAGAAGCCAATAAAATGTATTTAATTAACTTTTCCTAAGTTTACTTTGGAAAATTAATTAAAGTGATCTAATTAATTATTGACTTAATGAAATACCTTTTTATAAAGTATAAGTGAGATTACGGTTTTCGCTTAGCATTGAGTTATAAAAGAAAGATCAATTGGTGAAGAGGACACACAATTGCATTCCGACAGAGACGAAGAAAGAGAAGTGCGAGAAGAAGAGTTTTGACGAAGAAGACGGAGGAGCAGCCATTCGAAGAAGAAGGCAATGCAGGAAAGTGAGAGAGACAACGTGAGCAAGCAGAGGATTCTGTACAACCGTCAGGAAGTACAATCCGTACAGTAGGCCGTACGGATCCGTACAGCAGGCCGTACAGCTACAACATAGTGCTGCATTGGGATCCGTGCCCATTTGACAGTTTTTTCTCAATATTTTTGTGTGATTCGATTTTGCTATTGGGGGCTGAAAAATCGATTTTCTGATTTGTAAAAGGCTCCATATTTTCTGTAATAAAATATACTCTCATACTGTTGCACTGGTTTTCCCATCTTGGGTTTTGTCCGGGGGTTTATACCCAAAAAGATCATGTTGTCTCTATTGATGTAATTGCTGCTATATTTCTTTCAATATTTATTATTCTGTTGCATAGTTAAGAAATCCATGTGTGGTTATTGGTAGCAATTAATTGGTATGCTTTTAGCCCTAGTTGGGTTTTAAGGAAATTTACATGGTATCAGAGCTCTTCTGAGCAGACTGAAAGAGGGAGCAGCAGGTTGGTTGGATAGATCACTACATATCTATCCAAGGGTTTACAACTACTATTCATTATGGTTGTACAATTGAGAGTTGAGGATAGACTCCAGGGGGCACAGAACTTTCCTACTTGGAAAGAGAGGATCACCAGGATCCTTGATGTCAGTGATGCTGATGAATACATTGATGATCAGAAGGTAGCTCCTACAGATTCGACAGATTTAGCTAGATGGAAGAAGATAGATTCCAGGGCAATGTTGATCATCTAGGATGGGGTGAAGGTCCACATAGCCCCTCATCTGTCTAGGAAGAAAATTGCATTAGAGATTTGGAAGGCTTTGGAGAGTCTCTACCAGAGTAAGAATGAAAACCAGAAGATGGTGCTGCAAGAGAGATTGCGTAGTACCGGGATGGCCAAGGGTGAAGGAGTGGTGCCTTACCTTACAAGGCTCACACAGATTAGGGATGAGCTTGGAGCAGTGGAGCTAGTTCGTATAGCTCTCAATGGATTTTCTAAGCCATGGGGCGTCTTTGTTAAAGGCGTTGTGGCTAGGGAGAAGCTCCGTGACTGGCAGAGATTGTGGGATGACTTCGCATAGGAAGAGACCCGCATGGGTCAAGGTTCAGCTTCATCCAGTGGTACTACACAGATCGTGGATGAAGAGGCTCTAGCCCTATCGAGCAAAGGTAAGGGGAAGGCAAAGAAGAAGAAAGGTGACAAGAAGAACTTGGACATGTCAAAATTCAAGTGCTTCATTTGTCACAAACAGGGACACTTTGCTTCCTAGTGCCCAGAGAAGAAGAAGAAGAAGAAGAACACTCAGATGGCAGGTTCTGCAGAGGTGGATGATTTCAGCAAGAGTTTTGATGAGGATTTTTGCTTGATAGCTTGCATGGCAAGTTCCATCAATAGCAGTATCTGGTATGTGGACAGTGGTGCATCTTGTCATATGATAGGACATAGGTAGGTCTTTCTTCAAAAGCTTGAAGGAGGGTGGAGTAAATCTCCATATTGAGTTAGGAGATGATGTGTGGTATCAGGCACGCAGGGTGTTGGTACTGTATCGTTTCAGAGGGAGTCTGGAAAACCTATCAACTTTGCTGATGTGCTATATGTCCCAGGGATGACCAAGAATCTCATATCAATTTCGACACTAGAAGACAAGGGTTTTCTAGTAACTTTCCGGGATAGGAAAGTATATATCAGGCCACATGGGTCAGATCAGAGATTGGATAGGATGATTGGGGTTCGGAGTGGGAAGGTTTACAGACTATAGTTTGAGCCTACAAAGGCTCTGGTCAGCAGCAGCAGCAGTGATGGTGAGTTATGGCATCAGAGGATGGCACACTTACATCATGGTGCACTTAGGCATCTGAGACAGGCAGTCATCGGAGTTCCTTCAGCACAGGAGGACAAGCAGAACCACTGCAAGGGTTGTGCGTTGGGGAAGAACATTAGGAGACCTTTCCCACATAGTGAGCACAAGTCTGAGGGAGCCTTAGACTTGGTGCATTTGGATGTATGCAGACCGATGAGTGTACATTCATTCATTGATGACTACTCCAAGAAAACTTGGATCTATTTTCTAAAGCCCAAGTCAAAGGTCTTCGATCAGTTCTGAGAGTTCAAAACTCTCGTGGAGAACGAAACATGGAGAAAGATCTGGATATTGAGGACAGAGAACGATGGTGAGTACACCGAGAGAGAGTTTGTGGAGTACTGTGCATCAGAGGGGATCAGGAAGGAACACACTATTCCTCATACCCCACAGCAAAATGGAATGGCGAAGAGGAAGAACAGGACACTGGTGAGTGCAGCTAAGGCCATGTTATTTGATCAGGATTACCACAATTCCTATGGGTCGAGGCATTTTAGACTGCATTATATGTCCAAAATAGGTGTCCACACACTGCATTGGGGAGGAAGACACCTAAGGAGGTATTCACAGGTTCTAGGCCAGATGTCAATCACTTACGCATATTTGGTAGTATCTGCTATTGTCACATTCATGCTGACACTAGGAAGAAGCTGGATCCTTTTGGAGAGAAGGGGCTTCTAGTTGGGTATAGTAAGACTTCCAAGGCTTATAGAGTTTATATCCCAGCTCGCAAGAGGATCATTGTGAGCAGGGATGTCCAGTTTGACGACGACAGAGCCTTGAGAAGATCTATAGACTTACCAACACAGGAGCAGCCAGCTGAGGACTCAGAGGGAGTTAAGTTGGAGGAGTCATAGGTACAGATTTAGACACGGGGCACAGTCTCTGGTAGTCAGAGGGAGTCAGGTGGACAGGATCCTCCTATCTTTGATGGGGAGGATGAGCAGCAGTAGGAGGAGGACATCCAGTAGCCGCAACAGACAGACACTAGGCCACGACCAAAGTGGTATAGGTCCACAGTTCAGGATTCCAGACATGTGAGTCTTCCAGAGAGATCCTTTAGACGTAGCGTACCACCAGATAGACTGAGTTATATGGCACTGATGACAGAGTTGATTGACTCTGAGCCTTCTAGTTTCGAGGAGGCTGCACAACATGATGTGTGGCAAGAGTCCATGGTTGAGGAGTATGACTCAATCATGAAGAATCGAGTATGGGAGGTTGTTCAGAGGCCACAGGGTAAGAAGGTGGTGGGATCTAGATGGATCTATAAGGTAAAGCATGCAGTAGACGGAAGTGTGGAGAAGTACAAGGCACGCTTCGTGGCGAAGGGGTATTCACAGAAGGAAGATATTGACTATGAGAAAACCTTCGCCCCTATCGCTAGGTATTCTTCTCTTCGGACTATCCTATCATTGGTAGCAGAGATGGGTTGGCACTTGGCGCGTTCATCAGATGGACATGAAGACAGCCTTCCTCAATGGAGTTATTGAGGAAGAGGTTTATATTGAGCAGCCAGAGGGGTTTGATGTGGAGAGTAGATAGTCTCATGTATGCAGGTTGCAGAGATCTCTTTATGGGCTCAAGCAGGCACCTCGAGCATGGTACTCGAGGATTGACAACTATCTACGAGAGATGGGGTTCCAGCAGAGTGAGGCAGACCATAACCTGTACTTCTTGGCAGGTGAGGTTCCTCTCATACTGGTTCTATATGTGGATGATCTCTTTCTTACAGGAGATGAGAGGCTGATTGGGAATGCAATTCCAACCTTGCAGTGGAGTTTGAGATGAAAGACCTTGGGTTGATGCATTACTTTCTAGGTCTGGAGGTTTGGCAGAGAGATGGGTGCTTCTTCATTGGATAGGGGAAGTATGCAGTAGAGATCTTGAAGAGATTCAGGATGGAGGACTGCAGACCTATGGCTATACCTCTAGTTTCCAACTGGAGGAAGATTGATGCATCGGGATCATAGGAGTTTGATCCTACACTGTATAGGTAGCTTATCGGGTCGCTTATGTATCTGGTCAACACTCGACCAGACATTAGCTTTGCAGTCAAATCTTTGAGTCAGTTCATGGTGAACCCTCGAAGAGTACATTGGACAGCTGCGAAGCATATACTTTGCTACATCATAGGTATAGTGGAATATGGATTGGTTTATGAGCGCAGTGGGAGTTTTTAGTTGGCAGGGTTGACAGATGCTGACTGGGCAGGATGTGTAGAGGATCGGAAGAGCACTTTAGTTTGCTGCCTCAACATTGGATCAGGGGTTGTCTCTTGGTTCAGCAGGAAGCAGAAGTCAATTGCATTGAGTTCAGCAAAGGCTGAATACATGGCAGCCAACATGGTTGCATGTGAGGGGATGTGGCTGAGGAAGTTGCTCTCAGGATTGTTCGAGAGTGAGGTAGAGACTACTATAGTTCACTGTGATAATCAGAGTGGTATCAACCTTTATGAGAATCCAGTGTTCCATGACAGGAGTAAACACATTGACATTCGATATCACTTCCTCAGAGTTTGTGTTCAAAGAGGAATCATTCGGTTGGAGTACATTTAGACAGATGAGCAGGTGGCAGACATAATCACCAAGGCACTTTGCAAACTCAAGTTTGTGAAGTTCAGAGACAAGTTGGGGTTGTTGTCAAATCCCTTCCTCGTTGAGAGGGAGTGTTAGAAAGTGACAACTTGGAATGTCTTCATGCATGCATGTGTCCTTGCATGCAGAAGACATTAATTGGAGAAGCCAATAAAATGTATTTAATTAACTTTTCCTAAGTTTACTTTCAAAAATTAATTAGAGTGAACTAATTAATTATTGACTTAATGAAATACTTTTTTATAAAGTATAAGTGAGATTAGGGTTTTCGCTTAGCATTGAGTTATAAAAGAAAGATCAATTGGTGGAGAGGACACACAATTGCATTCCGACAGAGAGAAATAGAAGTGTGAGAAGAGTTTTGACGAAGAAGACGGAGGAGCAGCCATTCGAAGAAGAAGGCAGCGCAGGAAAGTGAGAGATAGCGTGAGCAAGCAGAGGATTCCGTACAGCCGTCAGGAAGTACAATCCGTACAACCGTATGGATTCCATACAACAAGCCGCACGGATCCGTATAGCAGGTTGTACA
Source organism: Larix kaempferi (assembly GCA_027924585.1). Lineage (NCBI taxonomy): Eukaryota > Viridiplantae > Streptophyta > Pinopsida > Pinales > Pinaceae > Larix > Larix kaempferi. The sequence continues at coordinate 228,695 of BSBM01001502.1, read as the reverse complement.
GGTCGTATAGCTACAGCAGAGTGTTGCATTGGGATCCATGCCCATTTGACAGGTTTTTCTCAATATTTATGTGTGATTCGATTTTGCCATTGTGGGTTGAAAAATCGATTTTCTGATTTGTAAAAGGCTCCATATTTTCTGAATAAAATATACTCTCATACTGCTGCACTGGTTTTCCCATCTTTGGTTTTGTCCAGGGGTTTATACCCAAAAAGATCGTGTTGTCTCTATTGATGTGATTGCTGCTATATTTCTTTCAGTATTTATTATTCCGTTGCATAGTGAAGAAATCCATGTGTGGTTATTGGTAGCAATTAATTGGCATGCTTTTAGCCCTAGTTGGGTTTTAAGGAAATTTACAGTTCCTATGAAAATAAATCTATGGCTTTTACACTATGAAATGAAAAAAGCACATTTTCTAGGAGTTAATGATGGATATGAAAAACACTGAAACAAAGCATTTTGCAGATAAATTTAAATCAACAACATTTTAAAGATATTGCATTCACAACATGATAATAAATTGATTTAGACAATAAAAATGTGTATGATAGACCAGTGTTGTAATATGTAGATTGTTGTTGTGTTGGGGATGCTGTTGATGTCTTTGTTTGTCAGTTTTAAATTATTAGAGATGAGTGATTAAGGGAGTTGGTTGATTGTTTGTTTGGCCCAACTCTGAATCGCTCCTTCAAATTGAGCGTAGTGACAACTATACTAAGTGTCCAACCGAGCGAGACAAAAGTCTGCTTTGGGTAGCTTGCTGACTCTATAGTTAGCTTCACTCGACCTCCCGAGTTCTTGAGAATGAATCTTTGTAGGATTTCCCTATTAAAACTAGCCACTCGAAGTCCCCTTTCTGATTGACCAAACTGTTTTGACTAAGCTGCAGCGGTCGAGAGCATACTTAGATCTTTCAAGCCTTGGTAAATTTTATTAATTGTGAAGGGTGATTTGATTAACTAAACTAAAGCCCAAGAGTCTCTTTTCCACACACCAAAGATTGGTGCAGTACTTTGGAAAAGCAAGGGCATAAATTTTAGAGTTTATTGAAAAATGTGAAATTGTAAATGACAAAGCATAAAAAAAGAAAATCTAATCTATACAGCCCTCTAGGGATAGATTGTGTGCATGTGATTGTTTTTTAATTATTACTTGCATAAAGAAACTATACTAAAGCAAAAAAATTTGGAAAAATTGCATAATACCACCAAAGACTCAGATCCCCCTTGGGGGCAGGCGCTAAATAACCTGCTTGCTCCTTTTATTTTTTAGTTACAATAAACCCAACGAAGAAATGCTGCTGGTCCTATTATCACACAACTTGTAGTTGCCCCTAATGGTGATCCTATCTAGGATGGTAGATGGGACGGGAAACTAAAGAGGTGACCCTAGAGGGCCTCGATTCCCAAGATAGATTGGTTGTCACTCCAATCAAGGCACTCTTCGCTTCTTGCTATCCAAGCCCTAAATAGCAAAGGGGGAGACCTTGATCTACCCTCTAAGAGAGAGATCCAAATCAATCACTAGATCAAGATATTCAATAAGGGATCTATGGTGAAGGATTATGAACCCTAGATTTAAGGAATATAGCTACTATAGAGGCTTAGGGAAGATAAGATATGAAAGTTTATTAGTTCAATTACAGTAACTCAAATTAAAGATGAATCTAGGATGTAGGTGCTAGGGTAAATGATCAAAATCGAATGCGTTGTGAAATGTGTACTTAAAATGTGGAAAATGGTCCCAAGTAGCAGATTTGAGAAGTATAGGGATTCCTAGCACAACTTGATGATAGATCTGACCAGGGAAAATTTTAGGGGCAAAATTTAGCCCATGGGCGAAATTATAGGGGTCACAAAAAAATGGTGGGCGAATTTTTAATATGGAAAGGGATTTTTGATATTTAATACATTAGCCCAATATTTATTAAACCTATAACCGTGAGAAATCTAATAGCCAACCCCGCGAGAGAAGGAAAACGGAATTTAGCCCTATCAAATACAGTGGAAATCGTGAGTTCGCCCCAGTATTTTCAGTAATGGAGGCAGAGAGCAGTTGGTTCGCCCTTATTTTTCAGTAATGGAGGGAATAACAGTTAGTTTCGCCCCCAATTTATGAACCCTAGGGAAAATATTGGTTAGTTCGCCGTCAATTCGAGATTGTGGATCATTATTTCGGACCATAGGGTTAATTCGCCCTAAAATTTACATTTATACCTTCCTTGGCCCATCGATTTTCTTTACTGGAAGTTTCAATAGTGATTTAAATTAGGAGTTCGGCGATTTCACCCTCACATTAGTGTTGTTTAGCTGTTCACATTTGTGTGAAGAATGCAAATGGGGTTTAAAGGACGTCAAGACCACTTTAGTTCATTGAGATAACGATTGGTTCTTTGGGTGAGTTGGGAGGAATGGAATTTTGTGCACGAAGCTTTATTCTCAACTTCATCAGAATCAGTTTCCATGGCTCTAAACAGAGTAAGACCTTAATTGCTTTTTGGGCAGGATTTCATTTTTGAACATACCTCACTTTGATGATATAGTGACTAGTATATTATTGCTGTTCAGATTATAGCATGGCAGAGCAGGGGTTTCCTCCCTGTGTCTGTGGAGATCACGGCAACAATCAAGGGTATTAATCAGAGAGATCCATTCTTCATGTATGTGTTTCTTTCAGCCAAGCTGGAGCTTGTATACTAAATGATTTGCAACTGTTCATATGTCAGCAAGATTGCATCTTCATTATAGGAAATAACTACAAGTCATAAGATTTCATACTAAGAGAGGAATGCTTACTTTTTGCATTGATTATTTCTGGCTTTTGAAAAGTATGAATTGTAAAAGGTGTATTGGTGATTTTTTGTTAGGTAGATGTTGTGGCTTGATATAGCGCCTACTTTCCACCAAAATTCAGCTTTTAGCATGATGTCATAATGCATGTTGTTTTCTGCAACAGGAACACAATATTTTGAGTTTCCGTTGGACTCTATTGCAGCTTATCATCTTTACTAATGATTCAATGCCGGAGAAACAAGAAGAGAGTGTTTCAGTTTATTGTGCATGTAGGGATACTGTGCATCAGCCTAACATTTTACCAGGGGAACTAACAAATTCACGAAATGTGCATTAGGCTGTGACAATAAAAAACTAAAGTGTTTCTTCTTAAGCATGAGTGTAAAACATGATCCAATGTTCACGAGAGTCAAAGTTGTGCAGCTATAATTGTAAATTTTCTTTTTGTGACAAGTAATATTTTATATTAACACAAATCTAGAATAAACACAAAGCTAGATATCAGAACAACTTTCCGCCATATGACTATAAAGCATGCCTTGTTTCAATTCTGCTCAGCATTTGCTTGTACAAAAAGAGTATCAATACCATAACCAGCATTGATATCAACCCAGATTTCCCTATTTTCAAAATACTAGCATATATTATAGAATGGACAAAACTTCAGCATTTTGCCAGCAACTAATCTGCAAACCCTGCTTATAGGGTTCAATATTACCAAGGTTTCATTAATGATCTGACTTGAATGGGCTTGTCACGGCTACTTTCAAGCTTGCTTTCCGTCATTTTTTTTCCTGCTGCACTTCCTGTGTGTTGCTTTGTCCCTTCTCCGTCCTTTTAATGCCCATATTGTGGAGGATCAAGTCAAGTGTTATATTAATTCCATCTGTTGTTCAGTCTGCCAGCTGCCTCACCCCCTTCTCCTTGCTTGATTTTCTTAGACTGCTGCCACTCCCCTCTGGTTATTGTCTTCTTTATCTGTTGCCTTATTTGCTCAGCCATCTGTAGCTCTGCTGCTGCAAACTGATTTTTATGGTCATTAAACATCCCTAGAATCACATGCTTCAATTTCACGCTAATGCATCCCTTTTGCTTCTTTGCAAACCTTGCTCCTTGCTTTTGTGCCCCCAGACTCTTCAGCATAGGAACCACGCATTTTCTTCTTCCACCACATCTTCTGAATTCTCTCTACTTGCTCCTCCATCCTTAGCCTATTTTTCCAGCCTCCTCATCAGTGCTAGTGTATGTCTTTATTCAAAAGCGCTTTTGTGATACTCATTCAATTCAGGGATGATTTTAGGGGCGAAATTTAGCCCATGGACGAAATTAAAGAGGTTCCAAAAAAATGGTGGGCGAATTTTTAATATAGAAAGTGTTTTTAAAAGTTTAACATATTAGTCCAATGTTTATTAAGTTAATAATAATGTGAAAACAAATAGCCAAGCACCGTATAGAGGGAAAAAATGATTTAAGCCATTTAGCCATCCCGAATATACCTCGATTCCTGAGCTAGCCGTCGGATTTCCAGGGAAAATCGTGTTCAATACTTCCTTCGCCACTGATTTTCGGTAATGGAGGATGCCCAGCAGTTATTTCGCCGTTCAAATCACCATTTAAATAAAGGATATGGTTGCATTTGCCCTAAAATTCACTTGAAACTTTCCTTCCCCAAATCACCCCTCGATTTTCATAAATGGAGGTTTCCTTCACCGAATCGCCCCTCGATTTTCATTAATGGAGGTTTCCTTCACTGAATTCCCCCTCGATTTTTCATTAATGGAGGATCACAATAGGGATTTCAACTTTTTTCAGCCCCAATTTGTTACATTTGTTACTTGAAGTGTTTTTTAATTAAAAATGGTCCATATTTGCGAAAATGGGAAATGATTTAGTAAAACAGGGTTCCTATATAATGCCTCAGTAGTCAGCAAAGACCCACACGCAGAACAATCATTAAGATTGTTTAATTGGTTTCCATCTTCTTGCCTTTTTTCATATTTTTCTTCCAACCTAACTTGGACTCCTTCTGTTAGTTCAATCTGCTTTGGTCGTACTCATTTTCTTTCTTTCAGGAAATATCGTTATACACAGTTGGAAGGACCTTATGCGTTGAGGAATAACTAGGTTATATTCCAGCCAAGCTAACACCTGGAATTTTCCTAATCCCAGATCTTGGGTTTATAAGGTTTTGCATGAAGCTTGATTTCAGTTGCAATTTGATAGTGGTGAGTGGAAAATCAATATTCAATGTTAATTTTCATTTGCTCAACATTTCTTGGGACCTGCAGTCTGTACAGTTCTCCTCTGGTTGGAACTTATTGTGTGAGTTCTAGGCGAAGATAGCAAGCCAAATGACATGGGTTGGATTCCTAGTTTGTCGATTTTTCAGCACATCTATGTTTTACTTTGTAAAAGTAGGTCATCTAATTAATGGAATTCTAATAAAAAAATTTGGCTGAACTTGCATCCAGCTATTAGGAATTCCAACGGAGTTCTTTCTTTTACCTTTTTTTTTGTCTTCAATGAATTGGAAAAATTACATATCTTCACGATGGGACTCTTATGAAAGAATGCCTCATTATATTTTATGTTGATAGAAGTTTCATGTTTGAAAGTAATTGACATTTTGTCTTTATGGCAATTCAGATGCTCAATCTTTTTTCTTGTCATTTCTCAGTCTATATCTGCAGCCAATTGTCTCTTATTTTCATCATGGGGCCAACTATGCTCAGATGTTGGTATTGTTCTTCCACTAAACGCTTCACAATATGTCACTGGAATGAGCCCTTTCTACTTGGGAGTTCAGAACAACCAAATGCTGGATTTCAAGGTTTGATTTCTTGATCTTCTTTCAAAAGGTAGTTAAGATTTCACTTTTATATGGTAGACAAAAATGTCATTAGTAGCAATCCAAAGTATGGACGTTTAAATATATTCTTAGAAAAGATTATCAAAAATTAATTAATTCTTGATTTGGACTCTAAAGCTATTCAATGTCCAACTCATATGACTACCTTAGCAAAATAATGTGGAAAAGCGAGATGTACGATCTACATCTTATTTCGAAAATATTGTCCTTTTTCAGCATGTTAGGGCAGTTTCGTCATTATTACTCAAACAAGCATGAAACGTGTGCTTGCATTTTTGTCTATGGATCTAATTGGATATGTCCTTATTGGGCTATTGTACTTGAAGCATCTAGTGCAGCATTACCAGCCAAACATTAAGATACAGACCTCATTAGATGACTCCACGAGGAATGATAACGCCAGAAGGATGCTGCTAGGGAAGCTACATTTTGAACTAGCAGCAACTTGAAATAATCAGGTGCAAAGATATATGTAAAGTCCCTTGAAGCACCCTAAAGGTACAAATAGTGTGTGCCAAAGCTTCCATTGGCATAATAAACCTACAGCATATTCAAGCTCAAAATATTAGCAAGGAAATTAGGGAGTATATCCCATATCCGGAAACAGGACAGATGCATACTCCCTTGTCATTTTTCATGAAGAGCCTGAAAGAGACATGGAGTGAAAAAGCATCAAGAAGAACTCAAGGAAAATATTGAAGAAACGGGTTAATTAATGGATAGAGTAATTCATATCTTGACTATGAAGCATGATAAATTCACACAACTAATCCACCAGAAAAAAAGTCATCAGATGGAAAAGATCCCAATCCTCACTAATCAGAGAGGATCAGGACTAGAGATAAACTGAAACATTCATGGAAGTTAGAGAATAGATTAATAGGATGCAGAAAGATACAATTTGCAAAATGCTTAGATTATTGTGTCACTACAAAAATAAACAAGGAAAATAAACTAGGAAAAGATCAATCTTAAACCCGGATCTATCAATCTTAGTCAGTGGTTGGAATGCAAGGTGGCACTGAATCTGTCCAACATGTTTGGGGTCAGCTAATCCCTTTGACCTACTTTGGTTCCTACTGGACATCAACAAAAAATTTAATTTCAATTTATGTGGATTTCCTCTATCGAAATATTACAGCAGTGACAGTGTCTCTCCCTTTTATGTAATTATCAGTATTGTCAATGGTTTAGGTAATTTCTGAAAACTGTTAATGTCACCAGGTTAGAGGTATTCTTGCACAGCTAGGATATGAGAAGTTGGATGATATTATTGGAAGAACAGAGCTGCTAACACAAAGACACATATCTCTCATGGAGACGCAGCAATTGGATCTCAGTTATCTGCTTTCTGTATGTAAACTTACACTAAGCAAAGAATTGTTAAGAGCAATAATTTTATGGAAATATTCATTATATGTAAACATGTTTTTTCTTGTCTCTTCAAACTATTATTTCAATTTTGTTTTCCAGAGTGTTGGACAAACAAAATGGAGCAGCACAAAGATAAGAGAACAGGATGTTCATATGATTGGCCATATTTTAGATGACATTTTGATGGCAGATCCTCAGGTGACTACAATTTTTATGATCATTAGTTGTCCTAGATGGTCAATACAGATATTATCAATGCTTCCACTTATAATAAATAGCGATGCTTGTATGTACCATGCCCACGCTTGCTGTCATATTAGCTTTATAAATTAATGCATGTGTTGAGTGGCTGTAAAAGCTCTGTTGCTGAGTTACCTAGGCCCTAGAAAGGGGGGTTTACTGTGTTGAATATATCTCTTGTATTTTGTGAAGATGAACATGGTATAAATTCCTCTTAAAATGGATTCCTTTGACATGGCTATGTTCATGGATAGAAGCAATTGAGTTTAATTTCAATTAAAAATGGAATGTCAAAAAATGCAAGTCTCCTGTATGTGTATAATTATTTAATTGTTAGAAGTTAGAACATTAAGCTGAGTTTGTGAGTAATGAGAAACATCCCAGTTGTTATCAATATGATGTGTAGACCTAAATTTCGCTGAACATGGATGTGAATTTTTGACTGACAAATAGTATGGATATGGTTTCTGAAGGTGGTATTTTGAAACAAAAAAAATTGGACTTGGGAAGCTGATTTGGTGTTGTTCCAACCTGGAGATGGTTATGTATAAATGACTAACTTTGCAAGTTGAGAATAATCAATGAATGTTGAGAGAACCAAGTTTGGAGTCTTGAGACAAAGTTAAGATGCTGTTTGCTAGTTGGCAGGTGGCCAAGGGTGTAGGTGCTTCGGGAGTTAGTGGTGTGGTGGATTTTGGGTGAGGAGGAGCAGTTTAGTTGGCCAGAACTGTAGCAGACAGTTGGAACACCATAATTTTGGGTGTTTTTTGGGTTTTTTCTGTTACTTGATTTGTGCTTGTACTGTAACTTCTGAACTTAAGAATTGTTGAAAGTTGGGTTTCCTCCAGCTTTCCCACTATTCACGACAATCTTTTGTACATATGAAGTATGTCCATAGCTTTGTTTTGTATAATGCAGTTGTACTGTGGTGATGTGCATTCTAGGTCATCGTTCCCATACAAAGCTTAGAATTTTTTTTTTTTTCTTTGATCATAAAAAATGCTAATGAGGAAAACCAAGAAGGATTTGATTACCCTAATAGTCTGAAGCAGAAAGCACCTGGATTACCAAAAGCAACACTTGAGAAGGCCAAAAGCGGAAGTCAGAATCACCATTCAAAACAATTTCACTCACCAAAATCTGCATCAGAGTCCCTCAATTACAAAATCAAGTGTGTGTCAATTGGTCATGATGGAAGTGACCGAACTATTGCTCAATGCGATTCAAGCTCTCAAGATTCCCATCTCATTTCAGACAACTGGGCCAATCTGCTTGCAACCATGCAGGTTTAGTTGATGAAGGCTGCCGGTATTTTGATTCTATGACTAAATGTCATCAGATCACTCCAAAAGTAGATCACTATGCTTGCATGATTGATCTCCTTGGACGATCTAGGCGACTGAATGAGGCAGAGACCTTAATTGACAACATGCCTTTTGAGCCTGATGTAACTATGTGGGGAGCATTGCTTAGTGCCTGCAGAACTCATGGAAATATAGATGTAGGAAAACGTGCAGCAAAAAAGCTTTTTGAGTTGGAACCACAAAATGCTGCAACTTATGTGCAGCTGTCAAATACGTATGCTGCAGCTGGGAGGTGGGATGATGCAGCAAGGGTGAGTAAAATGATGAAAGAAAGGGGAGTGAAAAAGGATGCAGGATGTAGCTGGATTGAAGTTAAAAGTAAGTGGCATGCATTTGTAGCAGGAGAGAAATCACATCCACAACTAAAGGAGATAACTGAAATTTTAAAGAAACTATCTGGGCAGATGAAAGAGGCAGGTTATTTTCCTGACAATAATTTTGTTATGCAAAATCAGGACTAGGTTAAAAACCATTCTCTCACTGCAGTGAAGGAATTGCCATTTTTAAGAGTTTTACAACTTATTTTCTGGGACACCTATCTATATGGTAAAGAGTCTTTGGGGTTGGTGACAGCTTGCTATGAAGCTTATTTCTATGATTGTTATGATAAAATATTATAAGAGAGGCAAGTTGTTTCAATTAAGTCAAGCATTAAACAAGAAGCTAGCATACCTTTTTCATTTTTGGTCTTGTCAGGTCAGGTATGTTATTTTTCCTAGCATAATGCTGTCCATTGTTAATATTGATAAGATGAAACATTTCTTAGAAGGATATTGATCTGGACTGGAAGTTAGGCATGAACAACCATATCCTAATACTATAAAGATCAATATGATGGTACAGGATACAAGGTATTACACTCACAAACACAGGAGATCAATGTAATGTTGTAGGAACTAGCTGCGCCAATGGAAGTGTCATTTATTCGCCCCACCTGAATTCATGACACAAAAGGAGGATTGCCATTTCTTTCGGATTGTCCAGCATTTGGTGGAGAACACTTATCCATATGATCAAGACCCTTTGAGTGTGCGGTAATGATCACCTCACCGTCAAGTTCATTTCTTATATATGAATTTTTCTAGGAGAAGGGAACTTCTTCTGTCATCTCAGAAATGGACTTTTTGTTGCAGGGATTTTTGGCAGAACTTATCCTAAGCAAAACTTGAAGGCACATAATCCTATCATTCTAGGGCTTGACATGCCAGGTGCTCTTTTTTCCTTGCATGTTTTTCAATGGTTTAATAACTTTGATAAGCCTAAAAGTCTTAAAATTCTTCAATGTGAATGCAGTTATGAACTAAAGCGATACATTTTCCTATGCTGAAGTCATGAAGCAGAAATAATGGAAATGGTACAAAATAAAAATTGACATTCTCATGAGTCATCTAATTGGTTTATGGGTCAGTATACATAATTCATAAAAGAGCACTCAGTTACTTTAAGAATATACAGGCTTGATATTATGATCTTGTTTCTTAGATGTGTTATTGTGTGCAGTTTATGTACGTAATTACGTATGATATATGGGATAAGAATCAAGATCCCAACTCTAGTTAGCTATGTATTTGAAAAACATGTTCTATAAGTGGTATATGTAACTATAGAGGGATTAAAGAACAATATGGTCTAATCATCGCAAGTTTTACAATATTATACATAATCACATAGGTTCCCATATTTGTAATCACCTTGGATTTGGACATCGAGGGCTCCTCGGCAAGATGCCTTCAGGGCCCAGGCAAATGACCTTGACATTCACCATTTCTTCTTTGTAAGGTGGCTTTTTGTTTTTAAATTCATTTGATTCTCTCTATTTATGTACTTTAAACCCGAGGTTGTATGAATAATAGTAGATCTTTAAGACAAGATATGTGGTATTGATTGAAATTATCATTTTAGGTTAAACTTTTAAAGGTTTGGCAATTTCAATGGACAGAATTTTTACAGGTTATTGACAAGGTCAAGAGATGTACCATCTTGTACAGTAGTTGGACAAGACAGGGAAAAGGTCATTGTTGTTTTATTTGAAGATTTTAAATGATTTTGCAGATATGTTCTAAGGCTTATACAAAATACAAATATATCATCTGTAACTTTCAAGGAATCCAAGAAGGTTTACTGGCAGAAAATTTCAGTAGATTTATGAAGCAATACCAATGGAGTGATCAGGTCAAGCATAGTTACTATTCAAGAACTTTAATGACACAATTCGAGAAGGTGTTCGAGTTTTGACCATATTATATTTCATGTGTCAAGATTTTCTAAAATATTGAACCAACACAGGATATTGTCATCCTGGTTTTATGTGCAAAATCATCTATTTCCTTTCTGCAACAGTAATCTTTTTCTAGCAAACTTCATTCTGACAGTTTGCTCAATAAAATTTGGCTATTCATAGATTTTTGGTCCTCCCTTACAACAGGCTCATTCAACTATCACTGTGGCCATAATAATCTGGTTGATGTTTTGCAAACATTATTGATTAATATTGAGAATCAATGTTAAGTTAAGAGTAATTCCCACATAAGTAATTAATTGGCATTGTGTTCTCAACTGAAAATCTAGTTTTGGGAGATCTCCATGGTTAAATTTTTACCTTCAATAAATAATGATATCAAAAAGAAAGATAAGAATGGAAATGTGTTTTGATTGTAAAGTGCATATATATCACTTACATCATCCCAAAACGAAGAACCAAACAGCTTGAATAACTTTTTAATGCAGTAGTCAATGAGAAGGGAAACTGGACAAAATAAAATATCAGACATACTCTTAGAACTGGACATAGGAATTATTGAACACTCTTAGATATTATATAAACTAGTAATTAGAATATATGCCAAAAAAATGATGACTTGGGCAGCCGAAGCCCCGAAACCTTGTTAACACTTAAGCTCATATTGGTGTTGTTACCACTCAAACTAGCAGCCCCAACACAACTAGGTTGTGTGGACCAAGGATAGTGATGGTAAGCCCAAGAGGGGTTAAACCCAATGTCACCCCAGTCTAAACTCTCAACACTTTGGGTAGCTCCAAACCCAAGGGGGGGACCCTAATCAATGAAAGATACCTCCTGCAACCACCAACAAACCACAAATATCTTCCACAAAGCTTAATAGTTATGATCAGTTCCTTGTTGGAGTCAAACAATATTAAACAAGACATAATAATCATACAATAATGGAGTTATTTAATGTATCACAAAACTCAACAAATGTCGCACCTTTAAAGGAAATTTCACTCTCCCCTAGACAATATCACACTTCTCTAAGCAAGCCCTTGAAAAGGTGCGCTCTCAAGGTAAAGATGATAACTGCACTAGGGCGCACTTTGAGGGTGAAATAGAAACACCAAACAGCTAGCAATTGCCCAATTTCAATGATTTCACATATCCCAACGCACTTGCTGAAAAGAGTATGGATAAAACCCTAGGGCGAATTTTTATGGTGGACTAGAAATACCATGAATTTATTTAGATTTTAGGGTTTTTCCAGTAGTATACTATTTTTATGTATTTTTTGCATAAAATAAAACATTTAAAAATTTGAGAAAAAGAGATGCAGAGTTTGTTAGGTTAGGGCAATTAGATTCTTGTCTCAAACCCTAGGGCTATGAGAGATCGAGGCTAGCATCCCTCCTCTTAAGATGAAAATTCAATACTTGCAACTATTTGAGAGATCGAGGCTATTCACTGTTTTGGATTTTTAAGCAGTGGTATATCTCTGGAACATGGGGCAATTTTTTTGGAGATGGCCTTTTGTCTTGCAGAATGTGCAACACATCACCTCCTTGCCCTTTACTAGCTCTTGAATATGCTTAAATAGAGTTGTCAATTGATTATTGGAGTTGTGCCAACCCTGGGGCTAATCTTGGAATCAATGCTTCAACCAATTAATTCTAAAGCTTCACGTTGTGTCAAAAATGGTTATTGTTGCAATGGCGTCCACATATAAGGTATTATTAATGTGTCAATAAACCTTTCTTTTTATGTTGCGCCATTATGGTGTCCTATCATACCACCCCACCATGCAAGGCTTACACTTAGTTTCCAGGCTTACACTTAGTTTCCAGGAGGCACTATAACATTCCCCATTTCACAAACTATAACTTAGTTTGCTAGTGTGGTCCTTGAAAACCTCTAGCATGTTTGTTGAACACTAATGGCATTTTGTTGCAAGTCAAAATCATAGCTTTCAACAAAACCTTTATACCAAAAATCAACCACTTCGTTCAACTTATGTTCATATCATTGGATCTTTAGCAAGTTCTGCACGATCGCTCTATTCTTCTCCATGGAATCGAACATCGACGCTTCTCCGTGATTCTTTCTAGTGATTTGTGCAAAATTATCACGAAATCAACTTATAAAATCTCATGTAGGCACTCGAACAAGTACTTAAATCTTGCAACATCTTCTTTTACAAATGCACTTTCTTGAATTCTTTGTTCTCACGAATATTGAATCTTGACATTCACTAGCTGCCACTAAACATCATCTTCACTTTGCATTTGTTAAGGTCCCAACTTTGGAACCATATTGTTGGATCTATGATGGACATTTGCAAAAGATGTCCAACATATGTTAGATGTAGAATACAAAAAAAATTCAAACTTTCGAAGGAAGGTCTTGCCATGTGAATAATTTGTAGAGTATTAAAGCTTTAGTGGTAGTGCTGAAGTCATCACTCCTTTAATCACATTCATTTAAACTACTAGAATTTCTAGCATTCATAGTAAAGATGATGATGGAAACAACATCATAGACACGAGTAGAACAATCTTCCATTGTATTCCCACTATAAACATTATTACATCTCTTAACAACTTGAACCTAACTCTCAAGGCCATTACATAACAATTCTCATATATATCGGATGCAGAGGTGCTTATAGAGGATCCCAAAATATACTGAAGATTTTACCCACTGTGCTATAGTTGCATCGAATTTTTGCATCTTTAGAAGAATGTGTAGAGGGTTGAAGAGATTGGGCATGGAGGGTTTATGAGGATATAGTTGTCTTCTAGTAAGCTCTATGCCAATTCTTGGTCAAAAGTGGGCCACACCAAGTGCCAAACATTATTTTAAATTGCTAGATCTCACTTTTTTATATTGGTTTCTCACTTCACATATTTCTTTGTTTTTGTTTGAACTTTTTTAGATTATTCTTTTATATTTTATAACCGGAACGAGTAGAGAAATTTCGTATTAAATGGATCAAGGAGAATCAATCGATACATGATAATGCATGTTCAAAATATGCAAAACGTTGGACAACAACAATACCTATCACCTTCACAAATAATGACAACTATAGATCTAGAAAAACTGACCTAACTAGCACAAGTAAACATTATAAACAACATACATTTAAAAGGACTCGTCGCCATTTTGTCCTCTTCTATATACCTAGAGCCCACTGATTGAACCTTTGCAGAATGAGCATCTTTAGACATCCATATGATGATGTTAAATGCATCTCAGAATCGTTGACTAACTTGGCAATTTGCTTTCCTTGTTTTGCAACAATGTTCTCTATAATCCATTGTATTTCATCTTGTAAAGCCATATAGGATTTAATGTTGTCAATAGTCCCTTGCAGAGTCTCAATCCTTGAACTTAGGAGGCTCATCATCCTCGTAATCTTCTTGATGTCTCCCTATTCATCCCCTCCCATGTCACCCCATCCTACGAGACTATCCATGCCCACATTCAAAATCATTAGTGTAGAGTAGGGCCCTTCGCAAGGAGAGAAACCCCTTTTTCGACTATGAGCGATCTCCAAATACATATAAAAAGCATAGAGTCAATTCCTTTTGTTCATTGGAGTCCAAAAGGATCCCACCCCTCGCACTTGGCACTCTAAACTTTTTTTTTGTTAACTTACAGAAGGATTGATAAATTAAAATTGATGTAAACTTGCTTTTGGTGTCTCGAAAGAGCTTAGAGAAAATATTTGGTCAAACTAGTCTCCGTGGCATCCATTCTATCGAGAATGGTGGTGTACCGCAAAGACCAATATGCATGGATATTTCTTACTATTCCTGTCTTCATCTAATCATTGGCTTGCAACATTTTTGTTTAATTATTATTATTTGATCCAACATAATGCACATCACATGAAACCCTCGAGCATGGTATCGTCTTAAATCATTCAGTTGTAGTTTTGGCAACTGAACCCAATAGAGGCATCAAGTGAGGCCCACAATATTCATGCACTTGACCCCATGACTCCTTGCTTACAATCCATAGCACTCAATCTCTTAAATGCGTAACTTGTTACACTAGGTTGGGCTAAATTTACTTATCCTGCACCTTGTTGGTGTGGGTGTTTATGATGCCCACTTGTCTCTTTAAAATATAAAACTTAATTTGAAGTTGCACTTGTAGGTGCAATGCCTATTTTGTTTGGATATATAATTTTCTTTCAACATTTGCATACTTGAACTCGGGGATGAACTCTAGTGGTGGCCTTACCAATTTCATAAAACACAATAATTAAGGTTGGAAGTAACTTTCCCTTGTCTTTTTTCATGTACACTAATTCATACATCATAGTTTTTCATGTACACTATTCATACATCATAGTTTTGTGCTCCATCATTTTGTGGTAACTACGCAAAACTAGATTTCTTACAAACACTACCCCGTCTCTAGAAACATGAGCGAGATATGTATTCATTTTTAAGCATGATTAAATATTGTTAAGCATAATTAAATTGTAGATTATTGTGATACTAACATTAGGAGAGAGCTATTGAGACTC
The DNA here is from genome assembly GCA_027924585.1 of Larix kaempferi. Taxonomy (NCBI): domain Eukaryota; kingdom Viridiplantae; phylum Streptophyta; class Pinopsida; order Pinales; family Pinaceae; genus Larix; species Larix kaempferi. Next base: position 213,286 of record BSBM01001502.1, on the reverse strand, counting down.
ATTGTTGTTTAAAATGAGATCCCATCACAATTTTTTGAAATCAAGGTAATGCAAATAATTTACGTACATTCTTTTTGTAATGTGTTCCCATAATTTGTGTTTATTGTACTAAACGGGGTTTATCTAGCGCTTTCTCATTTTCCCCATTGTCAATATCTTTTCAATCTTGAAATGGTATATGTTCAATCTTCAATGTTTTTCATGAAAGCCATAATCCCAATAATATAAAGGTAGAGGTTTGATGTTACTGACAAACATGATCTTTGATGAGTGATCAGATTCCATTTTCGTGGACTTGTATTTTTTGCATTTGAATTGGAAAAGTAACATAATGTCTTGGATTATTTTTACAAGATATTTTGAATGCATCTTGTAAAATCCAAGTAGTTTTTTTGAATGCATATTGTAAAATGCATTTTTAAAGTGCACGCACGAGTAATATGCACACACACATATCTTAGAAAATTCTACAAGGTTTCATGTAAAATCAACATAATTCATGTATATCCTTTGGATATAGTGTATATGTTTTATGTTTTGGATCATCTTTTCGACGATTTTCTATGGCGGATATTTTGCTAGAATTGTTGGAATTGCATAATTTGGGTGCTCAAGGTGCAATGAAGAATATAATTTGAACAATTCCATGATCTTGATGAGTGATCAAATTCCATTTTTGTGGACTTGTATTTGCATTTGAATTGGAAATGTAACATAATGTCTTGGATTATTTGTAGATGAACTTGAAGGAGGGTTTAGGCATGCCCTTTTTTTTTGGCTACAAGGTACACCTGGTTTGTTTTAAATAGGCAAGGATGATGTGGAAAAGAAATTTTTCAAAAGCAAAGTCCATGCATCACTTTGTTGTGAACACAAAAATAACAAAAAGGCATTCAAATGAGAATTATTTTCCTTTGAAATAATTGAATGCATAGTTTTTTTTAGGCATCTTTATTTTTACATCATCATTTGATAATTTCTACAAGATTTTTTGAATGCATCTTGTAAAATCCATGTAGATTTTTTGAATGCATATTATAAAATGCATTTTTAAAGTGCGTGCACGTGTGCGCACACATATCTTAGAACATTTTACAAGATTTCATGTAAAATCAACATAATTCATGTGGATCCTTTGGATATAGTCGTTTTATGTTTTGGATCATCTTTCGTGGACTTGTTAGAGCCATTTAGATCATCTTTTTTGACGATTTTCTATGGCTGAAATTTTGCTAGAATTGTTGGAATTGCATAATTTGGGTGCTCAAGGTGCAATGAACAATATAATTTGAACAATTCCATGATCTTGATGAGTGATCAAATTCCATTTTCGTGGACTTGTATTTGCATTTGAATTGGAAAAGTAACATAATGTCTTGGATTATTTGTAGATGAACTTGAAGAAGGGTTTAGGCATGCCCATTTTCCTGGTTTGTTTTAAATAGGCAAGGATGATGTGGCAAAGAAATATCTCAAAACCATGCATCACTTTGTTGTGAACACAAAAATAACAAAAAGCATCAAATGAGAATTATTTTATGAATGCATCTTGGAAAATCCATGTAGATTTTTTGAATGCATATTCATGTAAAATCAACATAATTCATGTGTATCCTTTGGATATAGTCGTTTTATGTTTTGGATAATCTTTTTGACGATTTTCTATGGCTGAAATTTTGTTAGAATTGTTGGAATTGCATAATTTGGGTGCTCAAGGTGTAATGAAGAATATAATTTGAACAATGAAAAATGGTAATTTTAGGAAATATTTCATCATCAGCTTCCCACAGTAAATCATTGGAAACTGTTTATTTTATTTTAAAATGTATATCATGATTTAGATCATTGGAAACTGCTTATTTTATTTTAAAATGTATATCATGATTTTTCTTGGAAGTAATTGAAGTCATTAAGAAGTGTTAATAATGTTGTAAATAATTGAAAATTTTATGAGTTTTTATTTTGAAATAATTAATGAATACACTAGTAAAAATGAGTTTTTATTCTCATTTTTATTTTAAAATAATAAATTAAGAGTTGTTATTTTAAAATAATTAATAAAGATTTTCAATTTGTATAGTTTTATATTAATAATTAAATTAAGTTTTACTTTTTAGAATGATTATTGTTGCTTTTTCAAAATTTTCAAAATTTAAATAGAATTTGTATTTTTATTTTTATTTTTTATAATCATATCCTTTCATTTCTAATAAAATGATATAGCTTTGTTATTTTTTAAGCATATGGTTGCAACAAAATGGTATAGTTTATTTTTATTTTGGCATTTTTGGTCAATTGCTTTGCATTGACATCTTCTATTTATTAATTTATATAGTATAATAAATTTATGATATAATAGTTGTGAAATTAAAATATTGTTTATTTATTAAAAACTAATTGAAATAATATATGGAATACATTTACATTTATACATTTTAAATGTATAAATGTACATTTTTTACAAGACATTTATAATGAAAATTGTTTCACAAAATATAATTGAGATTAATGAAAAGTATCATTGCTTTAGATATTTTTACAAAATATAATTGAGATTAATGGAAAGTATCATTGCTTTAGCTTCTTTAAGTGCATTGCTTTCAATTATCCCATTTGCGACCCAATGCTTTGAACACTTAAGTTTATTATGATGAAATGCATTGTGGAGTAAATCAAAGAACCTTGAGAATTTCATAAATATAAACTTAGGGATTTGAAAGAACATTACACTTTCAAATTTAAGTTTATATCCAGTTAGAAGAAGCAGATGAACAGGGCCATTCTTGTGTTCAAGTCTCGAGCCAAGCCAATTTATATGAACGATATTCTCGAGTGATGTGCCATTCTGTGCAAATTTATGGATTAATTTTTCTTGAATGTGTTCGATCTACCATGGATTAACAAATAACAACATATAGAGTCCTACTCTTTGAGCATATTTTTGCAATGAATGGATGTTGTTATCTCACAAATTCTTGAATTGCTTTGATAGCTGGTTATTTCACGATGCTAATACAAAACTCCCAACAATGACTATAAAATTTAACCTAGTGAAGTCTTATATTAGGATTTGCTGGTTATATGTGAAATTTTTCTCTCTTAATATGGGCAATTGGATAAGTATTATAAGCAAGGCCAAAACCAAATCCCATAAGTGGGAGATCCTAACATAATACTCATAACAAAAGCTGTACACAAGCAACTTAAACTCGTACATCAAACACATTGTGCTTCCAAACTTGAACCTCGAGGGTCATCCTTAAACTTGCCTTCTGCATAATCTGTAATGGCTTGCCCAAACAAAGCCTTTCACATTCCAGAACAATCCAGGGGTGGAACTCGAATCATCAACAAAAATTCACTGTTCAAGGTTTGGTTGGCGACTCCGTATGTGAATGCAAGTTTCCATATACATAATACACCTCTTATCCTCAGGACACCATTTGTTCAAAGCAACCTTGAGCTTTTTCCTTCCCCTTGAGAGCCCCTTGGCATGTGAGTTTTCTCACAATGACATTGCTGCGAACCATAGCCATGGAGACCAGGCGAGTGATTCTTGGTTCCCTCCAACGAGAAGCCACCAGATCCTAACATAATGTCGAGAACAAAACACATACACCAGCAACATAGGTTGGGGAAGACATGTATCGTCCCCACGATCATGCCTCACGGCAAGAGAAGTGAACACATTCGTCGTGGGGACATTCTCAAATTAAAAAAACTATAATACTAATTTCATATTATATATTAAAAATTATAAAATATATAAAAATGTGAATAAATATATATAATAAGATGAAAAAAAATTGATGAAATTTAAAATATATGTAAAGGTTTTTTATTATAGAAATAATTCTTATATTTATAAGGTCCATATTTACAATTAGACTCAGTGTGAACAATGGTTAGATTATTAAATTCACACATAGTATAATTAGTATACCATAGCATAGTATAAAAAATACATATACAAAAATTCACACAAACATAAAAAAACATACCACAAACATGTAAATAAAACAAACAGAAATATATAGAATTGCATACAAAAAAATTACACAAATTTATAGAATTGCATAAAAAACCATGGATAGAGATTAAAAAATACAACAAATACATAAAGTTGCATTAAAAACATTATTTCATATAGTAAGCATATAAATAATATCATCTAATAAATAATTACAAATTTGATTACACAAATATTTTAAATCTCAAACAATTTCATTTTATATTAAACAATTTCAAATCAACCAAAACAAATGTTTAAGTGTAGAATTTTGGTTTTTTTTGTGTAAAAATTGTTAAAACACTCTTATTATCGAGTATATAAGTCAGCTTTAACTTTGATACATTTTATACTATTTGATTCTACATGAAAAAAAACCAAACATAATAAATATAAACAAACATTATAATAGTAAAATACTATATAAATTATAAAACACATTTAAATATACATTCCATCTACTATGAGCCAAAAAAATGTCAAAAAGTAAATATTAAAATTTTTAAAATAAAAATAAGCAAAAATAAAAATGGTACAATAAAAATATGAATTGAATTTGGGTTGTTTTGTGGCGAAGGATAGTTGCGAAATTTAGCCCATGAAGGATAAGTAAAATTTAGCCCATGGGCCATTTTTCCATGTTTTTTTTTCAAAAAAGATTTGGCCAATTTGCATTTTTGAAGCCCCATTTTGCGAAATTTAGCCCATGGGCCATTTTTCCATGTTTTTTTTTCAAAAAAGATTTGACCAATTTGCATTTTTGAAGCCGCATTTTGCCCAATTTTAAAGGGGTAACTTTTTTCACTTTAAAAATAGCCAAAATATTATATAAACTATATAAAATCCTTAAAAATTGAAATATTTTATAATTGACGTTTTGAGAATTAGTAAGATTCGCCAAAATTTATACACTTTAGCAAAAATTAAAATTCTAAAAATCATAATTAGAATAAATATATTTTTGAATTTTTACTATTTATTTTTTTAATATTATAATAAATTTAAATTTTTAAATTTAATAATAATTTAATTTATATTCATTAATATAATTTTAAAAAATCAAATATTAATCTATAGATATTATATTTCATCAAATATATATTATAGTTTTAAAAATAAAATCAAATGCTAAAAAGCTAAAATAGATTAATAAATTACATAAAGTTTAAATACAAAATTAAGTTTCAAAATTAAAATTTAGATTATAAATTTAATTAAGTTTTAATTTAATTTGTATTCTTAATTTATTTTTTAAAACCAAATATATAATAGTTTTAAAAATAAAATTAACTGATTATATATTTGAATACATTAAAATATAAAATTAAAATAAAATTATGAATCTAATTATGTTTTAAGTTAACTTGTATTTATTAATTTAATTTTTAAAACAAAATATAAATTATAGTTTTAAAAACAAAATTAACTATTATAAAGGGTTTAATTTTTTGTTTATGTATTTATTAAGTTGATTTTATTATAGTTATGATTTTATTTAATTTATTAAAAATTGTAGATTAATTTTTTTAATTGTTATAAATTTTGATATTGTAATGAAAAATGAAACAAAACAAGTAAAAAAATAAAAAAATTTAAAAATTAAAACAATTTAGAAAAATAGAAAAATAAAGTGAAATCACATAGTACATATTTATTATGTTTGAGATTTCCCAGAAAAGTGATTTTTCTGCTGAAAAAAAGCTATACATAATTTATATAATACAAAATTCACATTATATATTCAAATACATAAAATTGTATACAAAAAACATGTACAAAGATTTCCAAACACAAACACAAACACAAAGTTGTATATAAAGATATCAAACACAAACATAAAGTTGCACACAAAAACACATTATTTCATCCAACAAACATAAAAACCATTTCATTAAATTTAAAAGTTAAATACATAATAAATTTCATAACATAAATTATTTTTTAAACTTATTATTTAATTTTTATTTTGAAATATTAATATTTAAGAAAAAAAACTATTTTTTTTTAAATTTAATATAAATAATTATATTTTAATAAATATTATTATTAATGCATTAAAAATCTAATTATATATTTGAGAGCTTTTCTTAGCTTTGAGATTTTAGAATCTCTACTAACAAGACCAACCACGTGAAGGTGAAAGCTCATATGGCCTCAAAAACTGTGCTTTGTTGTTGTTGTTACAACAAAGCTAATCTGTGCTTTGTTGTTGTTGTTACAACAAAGCGGGTTGTTTAATTTTTAAAATTTTTGTTTATGTATTTATTAGGTTGATTTTATTATAGTTGTGATGTTATTTAATTGATTAAAAGTTAAATATGATGAATTTTTTTAATTGTTATAAATTTTGATATTAAAAGTATATAAACAATGAAACAAAACAAGAAAAAAAATTTTAAAAATAAAAAATAAAAAAGTAAAATCATTTAAAAAAATTAGAAAAAAATGAAATCATATAGTGCATATTATATATATATATATATATGAATTATACATAATTTATATAATACAAAATTTATATAAATATATAAACATAAAGTTGCATATATAAACATAGAAAAAGATCTAAATACAACCATATAAATCTACACAAACAAATATCATTTCATACAAATCTATATACTCAACTACATAAAGTTGTATACAAAAAATATGTACAAAGATTACAAAGTTGCAACAAAAACACATTACTTCATCCAACAAACATAAAAATCATTTCATTTAACAAAACATAAAGTTGCATAATTTTTTTTTACAAAAATCTACAAACACAAACACATAGAGTTGCATACAAAAAACATGTACAAAGATTTACAAACACAAACACAAAGTTGCATACAAAACCATCAAACACAAACATAGAGTTGCATACAAAGATATCAAACACAAACATATAGCTACATACAAAAACATATCATTTCATCCAACGAACATAAAAATCATTTCATTTAACAAACATAGAGTTGCATACAAAAACATTCTAAAATTTAACAAAGATAGAAATCATCTCATCTAACAAACACAAACATAAAAATCATTTCATTTAACAAAACACAAAGTTGTATAAACAAAATATTACAAAGATCTACAAACACAAACACATAGCATACAAAAAATATTACAAAGATCTACAAACACAAACACAAAGTTGCATACAAAAAACATGTACAAATATTTACAAACACAAACACAAACACATAGAGTGCATACAAAGATATCAAACACAAACATAAAATCATTTAATTTAACAAACATAGAGTTGCACACAAAACACATCATTTCATCCAACAAACATAAAAATCATCTCATTTAACAAACACATAAAATTGCATACATAAAACATTGTATTCTCTAACAAATCATATGATCTGATAAACACAAAGTTACATACAAAAAAACATTATTTCATTTAAGAACATTAATTGTATTGCATCTAACAAACACACAAAAAACATGGTTTCTCATCTAACAAAAATAAAAATGATCTCATCTACCAATACATGAAGTTGCATACAGAATACATATACAAAGATATCAAACACATAGAATTGCATGCAAAAAACAATATTTCATTTAATAAACTTTAAAATAATTTAATAAAACAAACACATAAAGATCATACAAAACAACATTATTTCATCTTACAAACCTAAAAATCATCTCATCTAACAAACACATAGATTTACAAAATACATGTACAAAGATCTCAAACACAAACTTAGAGTTCATACAAAAAACAATATTTCACCTAACAAACATAAAAATAATTTTTCCTCACAAACACATAGAGTTGTACAAAACACTCAAAGAAAGCACTAAAATACAACAAACAAGGTAGTTAAAGTAAGTAAGTAAATAGATATATATGTTAAAATATAAATATTATAAATAATAAAAATGTAATAATATAAATACTATATAAATATAAATAAAATTCCAAGTACTTAAAAAAAAAAGAGAGGAGAAAACAAAAACAAAAATGTGAAAAAAAAATAAAGCAAAACAAATATAGAAATGGTTAAAATTTCAATTATATAAATGAAGTTTATTTATGTATTAAGAAATATAAAATTAGTTTGTGTAAATTCATTTAGTGGAAAATGAAGTTTATTTGTGTTGAATAAATTATAACATTAGTTTATGTGGAGATAATTAGTGAAAAATGAATGTGAAAAAAAAAATACTAATTAAATTAGTTTATGTGAAACAATTAGTGGAAACTGAGTGTAAAGAAGAAAACATACCACATAACACTATAAGAGACTACTCTTAAGACGATGAGGCGCCCCACCATCTAGAGCATTATACCTGAAAAAATAAAAAAAGCAAAACAAATATTAGACACATCTTTATTTAAATATTGCTTTAAATAAAAACATGAAAAAAAAGATAAGATGCTTACCTTTTTTTTTCTCTATTCATTTACATTCTTAAAAAATACAATCAATCAATATGTTCAATTCAATCCATATGTTGAATCAATGCAATGCTTGATATCTGAAAAACCCACATAACAAAACATATATAAAACATCTTAATTAAATATGCTTATATGAAAAACCAATATAACAAAACATATATAAGACATCCTTATTTAAATATAAATTAATGAATCAATGCAATGCTTGATATCTGAAAAACCCACATAACAAAACATATATAAACATATATAAGACATCTTATTTAAATATGTTTATATAAAATACCAACAAAATAAAACATATATAAAACATTCTTATTTAAATATCACTTTGAGATAATTATCATTACATTTATCTATTTCTATATTATATTATATTAAATAATAATAATAAAAACACTAAACAAGGCCATCCATCCTCCCCACCCCAGCGAGAAAAGAAGACTCACACCATTCCTACTCAACTGACACTAACACTTCACTAACCGGGCAGCTGGAAGAAGATTAACACTTTTCCTACATGGAAAAAACCGAGTAAGCCCAACAGCTGGCAGACTAGACATGCTCTACTCGATAGCGAGCCGGAGCCGGATCGAACCCAACAACCATTCGTATACCTTTCTTCCCCAAATACTGGATTCATTTGTGTAGCGCATCATTCTATGGCGAGTTATTGAGTGTTTTCTTCCAGGGTTTTGGACTTGGTGATCCAAAAACCACATTAATGATCTGTAAGTCAGCGTGGGTGCCTGCCAACTTGATGAGCATTACTGATGACCAAATTGTGCTAGCTTACCTATCTCCTCTCAAAGCCCACTTAGCTAGACTTCACTAACCTTAGGTACTAGCCAACGATGGCACTATTCTATTATTTCCTTAACCGGTATACTGACTTCACCAAACGCCATTCACTACGGCCTTAGTGCGTTCCTTTTCCTTTTCTGGCCTCTGCTCAAACCTAAAACACTCATCGTTCCCACTGAAAGCAATGGCTTTAAACGCTATAAACCAATGCTACGAACTGGTACCCTATATCAGGTGGTCACTGCCCTGCGACCGTGATTCCATCCCAGTCATGAAAGAGTGAATTTGGTGTACAGGCTTTTGGAGTGTGAATTGTAATAGGATCTTAATACATCTTAAAACATTGACCAGGAGCAATTTTACCTCACGGCCAAGGTGCCATTGATCTCTGCGCAAATCTGAGTGTGATGTGGATTGACGTTCGTTGGTCCTCACCAATTCAACATCGATATAATCGCCACCGTTTAACCACTACAGTTTCCAACATTCGCCTCTGTTTATAATTGGGGCATTGTTCTTCCAGGGTTCGGTCAATGTTGTTCGATCTCGACTGCAAACCAATTTTATCTCCCTTAATTTGCAATTGTCCACGACCATAGAGGCGTTCCCATCGTTCTTGGAGTCTCTTCTCTATACGCCAACCCTAAACCGACTGTGATTCCATATAAAATCAGATAAAAAGAAACAAAATCAAAGTACCTCTATTCATATCAATAGCAGGTCTGCGATGATCTCCAGGCATATCAGAAGAATATCAATCCAATCTCAACTTGTACGCACAGAAAATCCTTGGTCATCGATTCACCAATCTCTGGAACTCTTCATTTTCTGTCAACAATACGCTCGACCATCTCTACCATTCCTCTGCGCAGAAATCCCCCTGCACCCAACGTTCTCTACATGTTTCGACAGCATCAATTCGTGCCTGCAGTCTGCTCATTTCACTTCAACTTCCCCTTGTCGATACACAGGGATTTATGAATTACGCCTCCTATGCGCTCACCGGTTCAAACCCTCCAAGACCTTCGACCTGCACAAAGGCCATCTCCATTCAATGCAACTACTGTACATTTGTAGCACATTCATACATTAAATATGTACAGATACTCTGTCCGCCAATGTCTTCTCAGTCATCAACAGGTTCTGCAAGACTGGAACCTTTCGGGTTCTATCCAGTCTCAAACTTAATTGGAATCACATAAGGATTCTACCCGGTTTCATTGACAGTCACATACGGATTGGAAAACAATAACACATAGTCCATTGATGAATCTATTTCCATTAACATCATAAAAGCTGTACATGCAATTTCAAAACCTTCATATCTTCTGTCTATGGTCTGATACCACATACAATGACCATCTTCCCAGAACTCTTCACTGAACTCTCTCTGTTCTGCCCGTAGGCTTACAAAGCTCTCTCCTTTTCGAGAGTTACAATTTCGAGACTCTTGATTCTCCGACGGTTACAATTCGATTCCTGTTCTATCCTATCTAACTGAAATTTCGAATTCATTAACAGAACTCCTAAACCAATCCCCAGATTCCAGTCATAGCCTCTATTATTAGAAAACTAGACTCATATCTTCTATGACTCATCTAACTGCTAGACTCGAGTCATCCCTCCAATTCAGGGATAGGTTACATTGCTCATTACTAATTGACACCTAACTAGTAAACATATTCCATATCTATCTTCACTAGGAAATAAGCACTCTTTGTATATAGAATTTACAATGAGCCCTCTTGGCCTGATGTCAAGACCTTTAGGCCTAATTAGACATTGACTTATGTCTTTGGTAGCCGATGCTCCTGCATCAATTCCTAGGTTATGGTCCATGTCTAATTTCTTTAAAAAAAGGAGCATTCCTGTACCAACAAAGTTATACTAAGATTGTGAATTCCCTTGGTTTCTTTAGAATAGACATGCTCGATTGATACCCGACCTAGGAAGGGGCATTTAATGAAGTTGCGTAAATCTATTAAAGGTGGATATGCAAGAAAATGAATTAGTATGCTTGTTTTGTGAGTTTAATTGCCAGAACATAACATAGAGACATTCATATCTCTACACGGCTTCAGATATTTAAATAAACTCATTGACAAAACCACAACAGAAAAGGAAGCTAGAGAAACTGCTCTCGATGTGGGTAAGGAAGTAGTGAGGTCAATAGACGTTATATAATAAATGTCTTGAAATCACGGGGTGAAAATTCCATGGCAATTATTGGGAACCTTGGAAATCATGAGAGTAGCCATCATCCCTGTCAACCACCATGAATGTGTCAATGTTGAGCCTGATAATGTCCTCTTGAGAGTGTTCAAGACTAAGAGGACACGAGTCTTGACCCGACTATGCTATCCTAAAAGGGGGAGTTCCGAATCACTCACTATAGCTCTCCTAGTAACCAAGGTAAACAAAGCTCTCGAGAGAACTATTAATGTGTACACAAGATTTCTGTTCAAAACATGGAAGAGAAACAATCCCTCTATGCAAAGGGTAGGGAATAGCGCATCAAGGTGTCCTGGAGGTCTTTCGTGTCTAGGGAGCAATGCCTAACTAATATACTATTGATTGTGCCTATGGCACCATTGGCTAAGATAGGCTGAAAGGAGGTCAGTAATCTAGATGACCTCAAAGGTCCTTATAAGGCTTAATGACTAAAAGAGAATCTTTTATACATCGTTTTGGTTTATGCTCCCTTCTTCCATTACTCAATCCAAAGATATTTGGTCATGTATATTCAAAAGGTAGACACTGCATATCAAGAGGTTAGATCATTATAACAACAAATGAATGATAGATCTAAGAAAAGATAGGTTTGGAGAACAGAAAATAGAGCAGAAAATAAATAATAGATCTATGAAGAAATCAGATTATCACACTACCATCCCAATGGTAAATAGAAGATAAATCGACTCTGGAAAAATCAGAACACCATACTAAATGTGGAAAAATCAGAACAGCATACTAAATGTATAACAACTCTGCCATAAAAAAAAGATCAGATCTGGAAAATCAGATCAACACATTCATCTGCAATAGTAATTACATCTCTTTCTATTACAATAGAAAAGGACAGCAAATTAGCTTCTCCCAAGCTTACAATGCAAAACCAACCAGCTGCTTGCAATCTCATGAAGCAAAGCACTATCACTAACAATGGTAAACTTCCTGTGTCACTGTAACATTCTAGACATTATAAATCAGGTATTAGACATTCAAGACTTATAATTGAGGGAAAATTTTTCATTTTTAAGAGGAATTCTATCAGCATGGTTTATATTAGGTATTAGACATTCAAGACTTATTGTTCTTGGATAATACCCGGTGGAGGCTTATCAGTCTCACATTGCACCTGAAATAAAGGAAAAACAGTTGGTGTTGAACGACATAAATGAAGACTGGAAAGCAGCAATTTCTTCCAATGACATACATGAAGACTGGAAAGCAGCAATTTCTTCCAGACATGAATGGGGTGCAACATGGTGGGAACAATATTCTATTATGTTTAGGTGAGGCATAAAGGAAATATGCCATGAATATATGAGTTGTTTGAGAGCTGCACAAGTCCTATCAACACCATTCATAATTGGGCTGCTCTGGTTTCAAACTTGGCTCTAAAAGGAAGGAATGATCAGGGGCGGCCATGCCCATGGATTGACAATCACTACCGATCCTACACGGGAAAGAAGTATGGAAGGTGTGGTCCCTCTTTTCTATTGTTGAGGAACCCAGATGGAAGATGCGGAAGTCCTGCTTGCTTTAAGATTAGTGCTAGTTGGAAGGGTTCAGAGACGTTCAATTGGGCATTTCAAGCGGTCAGGGTGGGCAATACATAAAGGTAGATGGAACTCCACTATCAATGTAGAAAACATATCTAATAATGCTGGAAAAATTAGTTAAAAAATGGTGAGCTAATTCAGTCACAAACAGGGCTCATTACTTCGAACCTGAACAAAGCAAGGAGTTATGGGAGTGTGTCACAAAGCACAGGTATTGAAGTTCAAATCGACCCACCCTAGTATATGACGTACTTATATTACATATATAAGATGCCATGAATATCTGATTTGTCTGAGAGTTGCATAAGTCCTATCAACAACATTCATGCTTGGGCTGCTCTGGTGGCAATCAAAGATTGATACTCCTAAAGAGCTTCAAGATCAGGTTCGTTTGGGCTCCTTTTTCCTTCAAAATAACCTAGCATGTCTATAATTTTTAAAACCATATAGTTGACAGGCAGTGCATATGATAGGTTCATGAGTCATGTCTCTATTTTAAGCGTAAAGACCCCTACCCCTACGGTAGTAAGGACTGAGAGTTTACAGTTGTTGGAGCTCTCATTTAAGGAAATCGGTAACCATGCAATTTACTTCCCATTTCTCTCACTTGTGGAGTCAAATGATAAACTTCTACCTTATCATCATCAAATCAATCTCATCATAATATTTTAATTTACATGTCTTGGAAATGCACTTCTCCAGGTATCATGCAGGGTGTTTTCATCACACTTCCAAATTTTATTTGATTTTCATAAGAGACTTTTCAGAATCCTGGAATCTGTTTTGCGGCATTCCAGGTGAAGAGGGTAAGGGAATCCCCACATGGTGTGGTCCATTGGCGAACTTTGTGAATCCACATATTTCAGTAACTTAAGTAGATTTCCTCTATGGCTATCACCATCCAAATGACGGGAGTTTGAGCATGTTATCAAGGATATTTTGGAGGGAATTTTTTATTCAATCTGCATTTGCCGGAAAGAAACTATAAGGATAATTTTTGCTTGGAAAGTAGTTATTGAGATCCAGGAATCTGGTCTGTAGCATTCCAGGTGAAGAGGGGTGAAGAGGGTAAGGTCACAAATCCGTTGGGTTTACTAAGAAAATTGTATGGATTCTCTTGGTTTTGTTGTGATTGAGGGAAGGTCATAGATGAACACCATTCCAATGCATGATTTGCCAATGAACGGGGAGAAACACCCTTCATGGCTTCAGAAATAGTGTTGGAATTCATGGGAGCATTTGCTCTCTGCCTTTTGCCCTGCTAAAATTTCTGAGCATATAAGCTTCATCGATGCTCTCTATTGTGCTATCTCTGCATCAACTGCCTCTTCACTTCTTTGTTTCCTCTTTATGCAAGACTTGGCTTGTAGGAGGATTGTTAGTAATCAGGATAAGGAGAACATGTGGTGGAGGTTACATCGATTTTTAAATAGTTTGAGAATCTATCAAATCGTTCTACAAAAGAAAATGGATTAAGAATTGCTTCTTTGAAATCTATATAGAGACAGTTGGCGAGCTGATAAGGTCAATGATGAATAGAAAAGATACCAATTTCTGAAGTATCGCTTTTCAATATAGATTGACAAAAATGTTTAAATGTCTTCCGCAAACGTGGTCAAATGGTATGAAGGCTGTTTGGAAGAGAACCATTCAACATATATATTACATAAATGTTCTATCACAGAAAAAAACCTATGCTGTCATAACATAAAATTATGTTTTCAAAACATTCTTGGAAAATGTAATTTTGTTCAGCTGTTGAGATACAAACGTGCATCTGGTAGCACACCTTGCTATCCACCTCACAAAGTAAGCAACCAACTGTACCCTGCAGGGTAGTATGTTTAGCTAGAGCCTTGTGTGAGCACATAGGCACTTGAATAGTACAGAGGCTCGAAGCCACCATGAAAGGGAGCGCTGTCTACTAAGCCACCTGTTGACATAGGGCCATTTTGCCCTGTCAACACCACCATGAGAAGTGCTCGACCAGCATGTAGTTATGTTCAAGTCTTGTGTTTCTATGGTCCAAAATCTGCAAACCTCAAGCAAGTCTGAAAGGTGGTTGAAAATGCTTCAAGTCTGCAATAGTTCAACTATTACAGGACATCTAGGAGTCATGTAACTTTTAGAAGCAAATTCTCTTTAGGGCCGTTTTAATTGTCAATGTTGTTTTAACATCTTCTGACATATATACATCATGTGGGAAAATTTTGTTGCAGGCTGGGTGACACATAAAAAGCATATGTGTCACACAGCAATGAGCTATAGGAGCAGCTGTTGCCTGTGATATTGGGTTGATCAGGATATGGGTGACAATAAAATGAGCTGTTCGAGCAGGTGTAAACTACGGGATTGGGTTGTGAATCCAGTTGGTTTTGGGTTCTAAATGAAACAAGAAGAAAAGAACAGCGGAGTAACAACATCTGATATCTGTTCCCCATGTTGGAAGTGAATTGCAACGACTGCAAAATTATCAAAATTTTGAATACAGTTTTGAATAAACTTGATCTGATTTGAAGTAATACCATATTGATCAAATCCCACAATTTTGCTTTATATCAAAGCAAAATTCTATAAATCTCATATTCATTAAAATCATAAAGGATGTTCGTTTGTCACTTTCAAAATATCCATGGGTTTTTTTCTCAGTTTTTCTATATAGACCTACTTATTCATCATCTAATAATCACAATAGGAAACAAATTATATAAGAAAATGAAAGGTCTCTTTAATTATAGGTCAACTTACTTGGTGTTGGGATTGATTTTCGTGAATGAGAGTAACAGATTGCCCTACTGTGACGACATTTTCCAAAGCCCATTGCAAGACAGAAGGGTCCGCCCACACTGCAACATACATGTCCTCTTCCCTCGTGTCTGTACTAGTATCCTCCATTATCTCTATTTCTTCTATTTCAAGCTCCGCTGGCTCTTCTTTGAGTTTTTCCATCGCCATTTGTTCTTTCATTAGATTCCCATCAATCAATGCTTCCCTTGTCCCCATCTCCATGGAGGAAATCAATACCTCTGCTATATCTGTTCGTCCAAGAACATATATCTTCCGCGCCATCATCCTATCAAATCTCCATGGCTGAAAATAACAAAGCAATATATGATTAAATATGAAATAAACCCGGAATTCAAATTATTGTTGGCAGGTTTCTTCCAGCCAGGCAACAAAAACGCAACACCCAGCAAAAAGAGAAGACCAAAGAGCAACACGAACATGCTATCATTACACGAACAGAAAACAGAGCACCAATTCTAAATACAGAGCACAATTTCAAAACAGAGCACCAATTCTAAATACAGAGCACAATTTCAATTCTCTTCCATCAAGGAACACACCCTACGCATAAAACCGTTTTTCTGCCCAACTGAGAAATGGCAAACTCTTCCCACGCAGATGTCGAAGCAACACGCCTACACGCAGATACACCTAGTAATGACACTCAAAAGAGCATGCAGGCTCTGCGCATTCACCCGAAGGCAGTCCAATATTTAAATAAATCATTTAATGAAATTAAAAGAGCATTCATGCTCTGCACATTCACCAAAATAAGGCATACAGAATTCACGCATACAAGATCCCGAATCAATCCTTAACCATAAATAAAAGCACTACCAATATGCTGGACAGTCCCAACCCAAAGGGCTCACGAATTCTAAATCTAGATGGGCTGTTCAATGTCAATCAATCATTTACAGAAGATTGACGAACCCTATGCGGTAGACCTGGATATCCTGCATAAGGTGTCGGGTTTACCTCGGATTGGGGAGGACGCCGCAGAAGTTGTGTTGGCTATAGACGCGCGCGCAGAGGAGATTTACAAGGAGTATGGCACACGGCCTGAGACTCGCGGAGTAGTTACTTCTGAAATCAATGATCCGTTCATCCGGTTTGCAACTCAGTTACTGGCCTGCAAACTAATCAGAAAATGTAGGAAGGACTAATGTCCAAACCAGCTACCTATCAAGCCGAATTCAATAATTACTGATTTGGAAAGGGATCTCTTCTGCTTACCATTAACCATTTGGAGAGGTCGTTGAAAGCCATTCCTCCTTTTGATCTGCTCATTTTAAAATGCCATGCCGCCTCCCTCACTCTCAGCTATCATAAGTAACAGTTCTAATGGCGCCTCTCCTCGTCCTCCGAGTTATCGCGGATACCAATTCAAACAAAGACACACATAAACTACAACACACAGACAAAGACACACACAAAATACAACAGACAGCCGGCACCATACACACAGACATCAAACAAACAAGGAGCGCTCCAAAGCATACCAGACACCACAGATAACACACGGCCTCAGAGGAGAGAGCGCAATAACGGAGGGACTAGATTCAAATTCAAGAAACAAGATAATGGAAATAGGAATTTGGAATTTGTTAGCTTTTATATGTCTTTGCCGGGCTGCGCTGCCCCAACGCTAACGGTAACGCTGACCGCTTTTGAGTGGCTGTCAGAGAATTTTAAATTTCGTACACTTGGATCAAGTGGAGTTTGTTTGATTTTAACCAGGTGGACGTGGACGTGGTAGTGGGAGCTCTGTAACATTTTGTTTTTGGTGTTTTCATATTGGGATGGATTAACAAAGCATTTCCGGCTTAAAACACATGTGATTCTTTATTTTGGATTTCTTTCCACATTCATATTTCTGGCTCTATTATGTCTAACTTGTGACTCATGAGTTAATGGTGCTTATTCATTTCACAAATTTATTCTTGCAATTCCAATCCACTTTAAGTAAATCTCAGTAAATCCCACTATGCAAGAATTCTGTAGGCCAAAACGTTCTAGTATTCATATTGATGCAACACCTGAGCCTTGAAGTGCGAACCCCACTCTCCTATATAAAAGGTTTCAAAATAAAATTTGAAAAAGGGAGGAAGTGAGACTAAAGGAGTGAAGTGAACATAAGAAATAGTGGCGAGAATTTCCATTGTCAACATCTATAGGGTTATTCGGGGATTCTTTGAAATTCTCATAGTGGCTCTTGGTTAAGGCGCCTTGATACAAAGCCTCATTCAACCCCCTTGGTAAAACTAAGAACATTGGGCTGAGAAAAGAGAGACTGGAACTAAAACCCTGGTATAGAAACCATTGTCTATTTTTAAGAAATAATATTACAGAGCTATATATCTAGGATTTGTAGTCAATTTGGCTATTATAACTGGAAATAGGGAGATATTATTATTAATCTTCTACTGTGATATGGTGAGCTTGCTCTCTGTTTGTCCTCTTTTCGATCTCCCTCCCTCTGTCCTCTTTTCTGTGTTGTTGGTTTCCTACATAAATGCTTTGAACCCTCCTTTAGTGATTAGAACTCTCCATTTTGGAGGTTTTTTTTGGATCAAGTAAAAAATAATTGGGCCAAAGAACAATTTATTCCCATGTTACTCCTCTCTCCTAGCAACAACTCAGTCATAGATCGGTTGGGGTTGTTTGTTTTTGGGATTAGGTGTAGGTAGGGAAACAAACTATGGCTCCTCGAGAGAATGTTGGTTGCTAGGCTCCTCGGGTGGTGGAGCTTATAATAAAAAGCCAATTCCTCTTATTAAAATAAATATGTATCAAAATTTCATTATAAAAGAGTAGTTTTTAAACTACAATTTATTCCCATGTTACTCCTCTCTCCTAGCAACAACTCAGTGATAGATTGGTTGGGGTTGTTTGTTTTTGGGATTAGGTGTAGGTAGGGAAACAAAATATGGCTCCTCGAGAGAATGTTGGTTGCTAGGCTCTTCGGGTGGTGGAGCTTATAATAAAAAACCAATTCCTCTTATTAAAAGAAATATGTATCAAAATTTCATTATAAAAGAGTAGTTTTTAAACTAAAACTTCATTATTGAAGGGTGATTTTTTAATTAAAACCTTGTTATGGAAGTTATAGTTTTTCAACAAAACTTCATTGTTGAATGGCACAATTTTAGATAAAACGTTTTATGATGGGGACTATATAAATCGAAAACGTCACAAAAAAATTGTTTGACGGGTAAAGATGGATACAAATTCCAACCTTGGAACTTACGACAAAACACAAGTAGAATATGGAAGGGTTGACCACCATGTAAACATGGCACATGTACAATGAGGCGCTACGCAGTAATCTGTCCAAATTATTAATGAGATCATAGGTCATGACTCTCTCAAACATTTTATTTCTTGTTTGGCATGGAAGCAAACTGCAATTCCAACGAGGACGACGTATTTGATATGTTCTTGATCTCTGTTATGCTTTGGATGTTTTGTAGTTTCTTTACTATATATGGCTGCCATTTGTACTGTTATTCATTTATCAACATATACATTATTATGTCTCCGCAGGGGACTATATAGTTATCGATCAAACCAATTAATCTTTCTGTACAACGACATTTTTTCCAAGTTTCCATGTTTAAATTTTAGAAGACAATTTTTCTATTTAAATTAATTTCAATAAAATCTATTTATGTGTAAGGGGATTGGTTTGAAAAGATGATGCCAGCCTCGGGGAATGTTTCCCACCTCCCAACGATGAGCTAAGGTCATTCTTTGCACTGTCTCTGTCACATTGTCGGCTGTCATTTTTCACTTCATGTTTTGTAGTAACATTGTACATGAAGACCAATATGGTGAAAGAAGCCCTCCTTAAGATCAAAGCGTTTTGCATGAAAGATGAAACGTGTTTTCCAAGATGTACGATAAAATATTACCCACACGGCATGGAGGCCACCTGCTTGCCTGAAAACCGACCCCATGTTTTCCCTCCAGACATTGCTTTCTCCAGCAACCGGCTTAGTAGTGTGTAAATGGAGAGGCATCTACAACCCTCCAGGCATTCCTACATTTGAAAGTGGTCGTTTGGCTTCCCCCATGCCATTTATGTGGTTGTTTCGTTACCTCTCTCGTGTGACGATGTTCCCTCCAGCAATAGACTATGCAACCCATAAACCCACTCCAAATCCAAGAAGAGGGAGAATTTTCTTAATGGTTATGATGTCGAACACTGGATTGGTAAAGATGAGGTGAATGTTTTTCCTCTGGTGAAACTCTATACTTTCTCCCTACCTCGTGACTTGTTCGCTAAAATAAATGATCCAGACGAACAAGCATGGATTTCACATCATTTTATGATGCTTCAGAAGGTATTATTGCAGATTCCTCTAGATCTCCCTGTTACACGATATAACAGAGCCAAACGTGGCACTAATGCCATTCGAGAACAACTTGAGGACCTTATACATGAGAGGAAATTGCACTGGGAGAGGGAAACGCTTCTCTCGAGCAAGATTTGTTGTCTTTCCTACTCTCTAATGTTGACAACAAAGGTCAATCTCTCAAACACAAGGATAACCCCTTTGCTTATATTTGCAGGTCATGATACCACCAGTTCTACGTTGACTGTGCTGCTTAAATTTTTGGGGTCTGTGGAGAACCCTCACCGCTACAACGAAGTGCTAAGGGGTATGTCCAACACCTATAAAGTACTTGGTTAAGTGATGGTGTGCATGGTGTGCATTATGTGTCGTCTAACACCTATAAAAGGTACTGTAACATCAGACATATGCCATTTGTAAACTCACATTTGCTTAGCATGCTCCACATGTTTACAAAGAGCTTCTACACGTGTGAAGCTTTATGGGCTTACGCGTTATGTTACAACATTGCGTTCAATCCATAAAAACACCACTAAGAAACAAATCTAAGTAATGAATTCAATTGTCAAGTATATAAAAAATGGATGTCACACCTGCAAATACAGACTCGAAACCTCTCTTCGGATGTTATGTTATTGACAGTGCACCCACATTGTGAGTTTGTTCATTACACAAATTTGAAAACTCGAACACTTCCTTCCCTCACTTTGTATATATCAATGCAATGTATTGGTACAATGGAGTGTATTGGTAGTTCTATACTGACGAACAATCTATACCTAAATCACTTTTAACATGACTTTAGTTTTATCAATGTTCTATCTTCACAAATTTCTTAGAATGATGTAAATTGTTCTACCAAAGTGCTTATGATATGGTAAAGTCCTTATGATATGTTAAAAATTGTAAACCAATCAAAAATAAATATGTGGAACTTCCAATATTGATTTTCTCATTTTTCCAAACGAAGACTTGAGGTCTCTGTATTGAATGCCTAGAAGACGCAAAACTTAAGCTTCGGAAATAACCATGAACAAATAAAAAAATATTTTTTACAAAAGGAATTATCTTACTAAAAAAAACCATTGTAACGACCACTGGATTCAGGTGGCATGTGGCGATGAGGAATTCTAATAACTGGGATCTATTTCGTAGATTGAACATGTGAGGTAGTTTCCATATGCAATTCACTATTACAAGCTCTCCCTCCTGGGATACGACATCTTCCAGGCCTTCCAAATATGTTTCCTGGAACAAAAATGGGATCCCCACAGAACTTGCATACTCCCACATCCTTCTGCCGGTGTGGTTGGAATAGAGCAGACACTGGTCATCCTCATTGTTGGTCCATTCGATTGCGATGATTCTTAAGTGATTTACCAAATCACTTTTTTTTTTAATTATAATTTACTAAATTACTGTAAGAATCAGAATGCCCTACACAACCTTAGAACACATTGTCTCTAACAAAACTAAAAGTTCATAAAAAATAATTAAAATTGAGATTGAACAAATAAAATTACTACAAAGTTATAAATTAAAAATGCTTGAAGGCGAGGAATCCTTTAAACCCCTGCTAGCCATTCATGGAGACTCAACTTTAACTCCTATCTAACTTCAAATACACGGGACACAAATAAATTGATACACCACATGGTTTGATATGGAAAGCTAGCTTTTGATTTCAAATAAACTTGGATTTAGAGCAACAATAGGGCAAAATTCAGGATTTGTTATGGTAATTTTGGCGTTGTTCCAAAGATTTCTTAAGGAAGCAACATACCCTTATCCTAAAGCATAATGAACAAATAATGCCTAGCTAGTGATCAAACGAAAGAAATCATATCGTTGCCTCAAGTCCAGAAGAATGATCATATTTGGTGCATTGATATTGTAAAGAAAAACCTTTGACTACAATAGTGTCACAACATTTAATGAAGAAGAGTCTTAGCTGATGAGATCACACACTTGTCCATTAGAAGAGATCGCTATAAGTTCACCTCACCACATATTCATTGAATCTCAAATTTCATAGCATAAGAATAGTGAGACCAAGAAGGACTTGATCATAAGAGACCTTTCTTATGATGAGGAGATGTATGAGACAAGCCACGATGATAAGACGATATTCAAATGTGTTCCAACGTGATGATACCTCCCTAGCTAGGACAGAGTGTTGATGTTTGTATCTACATGATGTATCCTCACTAGCTAAGTCGACCCATAAAGAAAACAATCAATTATGATGACGAGATGTATGAGACACGCCACGATGATAAGACGATATCCAAATGTGTTCCAACGTGATGATACCTCCCTAGCTAAGATAGAGTGTTGATGTTTGTATCTACATTATGTATCCTCACTAGCTAAGTCTACTCATAAAGAAAACAATCAATAAAGTGTAATTTATTATCCTAAATGACAAGTCGGTCCCAATGAAAAAGTTAGCCAAAAAACCAATATAAATAAGGGTGATGTCCTTCTCATTTGCACCACTCAAGCAAGGAGAAATTTGCTCAAGGGTTGTAGAAGACTTCTTTTTTGGGGTTCTTTCTTTGGCATCGTCTTTTTATGTGATCTTTCTTGTCATAGATCACTTTTATATCTGATGTACTTGTACTTTGTACCGAATCTCTGAATAAGAAAGGTTGGCTGGGTTTTTCTCGAGTTTGGGTTTTCCCGGGGTAAACTATTTTGTCTCTTGTGTTTCTGTGCATGGTTATTCTTTCAGTGATCCTTATGTGTAGTTAAAGTTGAAAGAGATGAAAATTATACCGCTATATCATTAAAATCTAACAGTAACTAAGCTAGCTTACTTTTAGCATATGCTTATAACATAACTACCCAATTTTATATACACAAACCAAAATGGAGGATCAAAGATGGACTTTAAAGATTTCAGTTCTTATTTAAACGAATGTGTTGAGTCACAACATCAATCATCAAAGCTTGTAAAAACCATCTCTCTGGGATAACCATCTAGAGATGATGCACTACCTATCCTTTGTAGCTTGGATCTCTTAATGTTCAAGTTAGTATTTATTTGTTGAAATTTGCTTGAAATCTTTTTGCTCTGTTCAAAACAAGCCTACATATCCTCGATTTCTTTTGATCCTTGTAGTGATTGGCCTTCTCTTTCTCATTGTTGCATTGAGCTCATTTGGGTATTCTCAATGGATATCTTCTTTTGGCATCATGGATAACTATATATTGTTTTTTTCTTTTCTTTTTTTCTAGGCATTCCTTCTTGTAAATTCATTTTGTCGAGATGTTTCTAAGGGAGTTTGCTTCGAGCAAATTCTGCAATCTTGATGATGTTATCACTTTCAATTGATGAATCATGCAATGTGACTTTTCTTTGATTCCTTGAATTTCCTTTTAGGTGAGTTGTTAGTGTTTCATTTGTTTGAAATTGTACACTTGACATACTCCTTCATTCCAATAATTTTGTGTTTTTCTTTTCATCTCTAAAATTCACATTTATGTTTGTGGCAAGATGTTCAAGTTGTTTCAAATTTAGAATACATCATTATCATTATCATTATCCAGTATCTTGAAGGGTTCAAAATCTTCATAGGTCTTGACCCCATGAAGATCAACTTCAATCCGTTATAGCATTTTGATCAAAAAAATACGTCCTTAGTTGGCCTATTGCAACTAGATTAAGGAGTAGACCATGCTTGTCTATCCCATGAACTTCTAGGGTGTCTTTGGCAAGATGTTCACATTTGATCCGAGATGGAGCATGACTTCATATTGCAACTGTATTGAGGAGTATACCATTCTCTTCTATGCCATGAAATCCTAGGGTTTCTTTAGCAAGATGTTCACATTTGATATGAGATGAAGCATAAGCTTCTTGCACCTCATATTCTCCAATTCGTGCATTCAATTGAAATTATTTTCCTGACCTTTTTATTTGCACATGACATAGGGATTTATCGACTATTTGTACGGGTGATTCTAGTTACCACACAAGTACCCCCTTTAGACTGACATCTTCTTGGTCATCCTCCAATATTTGTAGGAATTTCTGCAACCATCCATTGAATTCATCTTCTATGCATTGTACTGACATGATCTAGCCTTTGTTTAATGAGTAGGCTATAAGCATTGTTTTTTCTACCTTTGCAAACTTTGCATCTCGTGTGCAGACAACCTCCCACATCACCTCGATTGCATTGCGCAATAGCGCTTTTGCTAAATTGCATCAAACATGTGTGCCTTCTATCGAGCCCTATGGGTAGGCCCCTAATCTATGAACCCCATATCTACTCCTATCTTGGTCATGCCATGGGTGATGATGTTTATGCTTGTATATACACGACCCACTAGATCTCCCTAAGGGTCCTTGGATCAAAATTAACTGAGTTCATCCCATGTTGCCTTCTGTCCCATGCCTCCCATTTCTCAATTTGATTTGGACAATCTTCATCATTATTCTCAATGTTTTTCTAGTGGCCATAGTGAGGATGATGCTATGTTAAGCTATGTTATCTTTCTTACGGTTCTACCTTCTATCTATAGCCTTGGTAAACTCTACCACAAATAGGCACGACAATTCTTTGTTTGGTGAGTGTTGGTCTTGCAAAATTGGTTATGTACAAATGTTACAGTGCTACTGTATTTTCGTGGTAGTGGTTAATGGTTAGGATCATGACCTAGATTTCGACATATCTTGTATATCCCCCCTTCTACCTTGCCCACAAAAAAATTCACGATCCTTTTTGCAGATTGTGAACTTGGTTCACAAATTCACAATCCTTTGCCTAATAAACTCTACTACAAATATGCTCTTTTTGGAGTGCTTGGTGAGCGCGAACAATGCAAGACAATCCTTTGTGCGATGAGTGTTGGTCCTGCAAAATTTGTAATGTACAAATGTTGTAGTGCTACTCTATTTTTGCAGTAGCGGTTAATGGTTAGGACCATGACCTAGATTTTGACATATCTTGTATATCCCCCATCTACTTGCCCACAAACAAATTCACAATAGCAGTGGTATATCTCTGGAACATGGGGCAATTTTATGAGACAAGCCACGATGATAAGACGATATTCAAATGTGTTCCAACGTGATGATACCTCCCTAGCTAAGACAGAGTGTTGATGTTTGTATCTACGTGATGTATCCTCACTAGCTAGGTCGGCCCATAAAGAAAACAATCAATTATGATGACGAGATGTACGAGACACGCTACGATGATAAGATGATATCCAAATGTGTTCCAGCGTGATTATACCTCCCTAGCTAAGACATAGTGTTGATGTTTGTATCTACATGATGTATCCTCACTAGCTAAGTCGACCCATAAAGAAAACAATCAATAAAGTGTAATTTATTATCCTAAATGACAAGTCGGCCCCAATGAAAAAGTTAGCCAGAAAACCAATATAAATAAGGGTGATGTCCTTCTCATTTGCACCACTCAAGCAAGTTCGCTCAAGCAAGGAGAAATTTGCTTAAGGGTTGTAGAAGACTTCTTTTTTGGGGTTCTTTCTTTGGCATCGTCTTTTTATGTGATCTTTCTTGTCATAGATCACTTTTATATCTGATGTACTTGTACTTTGTACTGAATCTCTGAATAAGAAGTGGACCAACTTGTGGAACCTGGCCCTTTCCTATTTATGGAATAGCGATGGTGATGTTGCGTGTTTTCCCTTAGGAACAACAATGACTATCTAACAAATAAAGGGAATCAAACTAATTATTCTTCATAATTCCATTTCTAGATTTTCACATGGTACAAATGTAAATACGAAGGTCATTATAGTTTTCGTAAAACAAAAGGTCTTGAAGAGTAATCAAGTTATGAAAGCAGGAAAATTTATGCCTTATATTATTAAGGCTAGAACATGTTAAAATGAAATGCTTTTCATTGTCAACCTTTTTTGTATTGGAATTCTTACAAAATCATTTATCCAAGGTGGTTTGGGTTAGTACAATTATTGATTTCATAATGAAGGTTGAGCACTAGCCCGATATTTGGCAATGCTCATATTGTTCTTTAAGCTAATAATGTTAGAAAAATAATTTTGATTATAACCAATTTTCATTAAAACTTTGTAATATTTCAACTTCTTCTCGATAATGATTTCATTAACATTCTAGGTATTATGTTTAAACTTCATATGTACATAATATTTCAAAGTTATGGGAGTTGAACTCAATGATGATCCAACAAAATTAAAATGGAGTCAACTTGGTACAAAACTCGATAATAACTTAACGAAATTTGGCACAAAGCTTTGCAGTAACTTGAAGTCTTATTAAAACATACATATATTTAGATTTTTATAAATAAAAATCAAGAAATTGTCATTTGAACAACATAGATGTATAATCGATTAAGTATTGAATGGCTTCAATTTTCATAAGACATAAACATTGAATATAGGATCTCAAATTTTAAAATAGTTAAAACGCCCCATAGTCCAAAATTTATAGGGAAATAGTTTAAAAAATCAAATATATAGAACCGAAGTTCAAATGCCAAGGATGATAGATGATGGAATAAATGATAAGTGATTAATCATAAAATAAGTGATAAAATTATTGGCTGATGATTGGGAGGGCCTTTCCATTCCATCCAATAAAGCGTGATCCTCATTCGGGTATCCATGATCCTTTGTACCCAATGATCCAATTGAATGGAAACAATATCACTCATATGTATCTAATTTTCTATTGCAATATGCAAAGGCTAAGATTATAGTGCACAAGCAACAAATCATTAAGATTTTTTTGGACCCAACTTGTGGTGTTTCTTGAAATGAATGCGGTTGAACATGCTCCAATTGTTTTCACATCTAAAGGAACTACAAGTTTGGTTCATATGGACCGCAAATTTCTATAGCTCAAGAATTTTACCACCAATTCTTCCACATGACTCATTTACAAAACATTGTACATAAGTTCAAAACAAGGCTAAAATGTTTTAGTAGTGTTAAGTCAGGAACTTGTTTCTTACTATTTTATGTTTGATTGTCATTTTTATTCCAATTTGCTTATTTGCTTGAGTTTGTCCTTTTACTCACTGTGGAAAATTTTAGATTTTTAGTGAAATTTTCAAGTTTTGCCTTCAAGTTTTTTTATTTATTTTTGTTCCTTTAGGTTTTTGAAGGGTTCTAAAGGTCATTATGTTGAATAATGGATTCACAAATCACATCATGAGCATAATTTATCATTTAAACTTCACTCAAAATGGAAAAAATGGTTAAAATAGCGCCAAAATCGAATTCAAATTATTCTTGTAGCGCAGCGATGAAAAATTAACACAGCAGTGCTACAAGAATATCCCGCGCATTGAAATCGCCGTTTTTTTAGCTGAATTTTTGCATGAGTTCGATTTCTAAGTGACTTAATCGCATGTTTAAAGGGTGTTGATACGTGTTGCTCCAGTAATCATCATGAAAGCAGGTGTGATTCGTGTCGTGGAAGAGATCGTGGAAATCATTAGCTAGAGCACAGCGTATCATGACATATAGAGGCATAGACTGAGTTTGATGTGAAGGAAGTTATTCTATACATGAATTTCGAAAATGAAGACTAAGTGGAGCAAGGACATTTGCCTAAAAGCCGGAAGCTGCAGTTACAGAGGAATTTTTGGGTTTTCACCGTTACAGATAAAATTAGGGCTTTCTCGTCCTGCCAGCTGGAAGTAAATTGGAGATTCGAGGGCACCTGTACAGTTAAATTTGACAATCAGACAGCTCAAAGAGTGATTTTAAGCGACTACAGTAAGACATAAATAAGGTATTCCGCGATAACCTTGTCAGTGGCTGCTAAATTGGGGCTTTTCCCAGTAAAGCTTGTTTTGTTAAAATTCATTAAGGAAAACATAAATGTATGCTTTAAACAATACTCCCGTCGAAGAGATATCAATCTAACAGGTTTCTAGATGCTGTGGCAAGTGAAAAGTTGAAGGTAGCAGTTATCAGATTGCCCTCATATCTTTCCATCCACTAGTTAAACAATCACCAGTTGATCTAAGAAGCAGGCATTTGAGAGCACTAATGCAAAATCCTTTTTGCAAATAGATAGCTCATAAGTGGCATTAAAAGGAGCTGTTAGGTTATTCAGAGGGTTTTAAAATTACACAGGTTTTAGCCATTGAAAATAGATGGGAAAAAGTGGCAAAACCAACAGGGCTGAGCCCACTGAGCTGAAATGGATTGACCAATTTCCAGGTTGTGCAGAGCTTTTTCAGAATGCTGGTTGGTTGGATTTCTTCAAGAAGATTGATGGCTATAACACTGAGGTCTCTTATAAATTTTCCCAAAGCAATAACCAGGACATGATAGTATTTGATACTCTAAAGTTTAAGTTGACTGTGGAGCTAGTTGTTGAAGCTACAGGAGTAAAAAATGAAGGTGAAATGTGGTTCAAAAAGTTGTCTTTCACCTTTAATGCCCAAAGGTACCTTTTACCTGGTATTACTCCAGACTGGAGCAAAGGAGTATTAATCTAGAATTTCAGAGAGGAGTGGGTGGAGCCCATTAAAGTCCTACAAAGCTATATCACCTGTGAAGGGAGATATGCCTATGTCTTTAAATATCATTTTAGGTTCTTACAGCATCTGGTTGGTGAATCCAGAATGAGTCTTCCTTTCTTTTTGTTTAAAAGTTTGCAGAAGATGTCAAGTAGAATTAAGGGACATCATGATCATACTACACAATCCATCTTCCATCATGGTTTGATCAAGCTCATTATCAGTACTGCTCTACAACGAGAAGGGAAGACATGGGATTATTTTTTTTTTTGGTCTGGTTTTCAAATTAAGCAAGAAGAGCAGCAAACCAAAAAACGTGTAGACAAAGGGAAAACCCTAGTTAGGAAACTAGGTCAGAAAATCAAATCTGAAGATAAAAAAGAAGTTAAACTTGAAGAAGTACCCGAGCCCTCAAAGGGAAACTATGAACTTCAACAGTCTTCAGCTGACAGCAAGGGAAAAGGTTTGCTGATTACAAAAAAAGAAGATCAACCTGAGCAACACATGGCACCAGCAGAAACTTTCAGTGAACAGAAAACTGTTGCCACAGAAAAAGTTACTATAGAGAAAGAAAACATCCAGGTCCAACAAAGGAGCCCCATCACTATCTTATCTGAGGATGAGGGATATATGTTAGAGGAAGATGAATTCACTGTCAAAATTGAAGCTAAGGTTGACACATACACAGAATGCTACAGTCAAGAGGATAAAACAAAGAGATCAAAGAAAAAGAAGACCAAAATCAAAGCTATAGAGTTAGCCACAATTAGACATCAAGGAAAAACTTTGAAGATGGTGAGAGAACTTGCTTCAGAATGGAGACCAAAAACCAGACCTAAAAACAAGTTAAGGCTGAGTATGAAAAAACTGCTAAACCCTAGATTAAATACAAAAGAGATAAATGTACTTGATGATGATTCTTCAGATGAAAAACCAAAGATTGAGAAAGAAGCAGTTCCAAAAAGTCTAGTTTCTCATCATACAAAGGGGAAAAAGTTATTGAGGTCAGCAGAAGACTCCAGCCTCATCCAAACTAAACTATCAGTTGTGTTTCTGGAATTAAGAGATGAAATCATAAAAGAACAACAGAAAAAGGAAACTAAAGTTTCTTATTCTGAAGATCAGCACTTGATAAATAAAACTACACCTATTGAAGCAGCGAGTCAGGAAAACCCTATTGTTCATGGTGTGTCTTCAAGGCTGTTACAGGAGGATGAAGACATTTTCAGAAGACTAAATATCCCATGGTTGCCCAGTGAGATGCAAGATACCACAACAGGGAAGGATTTTGACTCAGACATGGAAAACCTGCAAAGAACCATCAAACAATACATGCATCAAATGGATTGCATGCAGGAGACTAATGATGCTCTGATCCTAGCAAATAAAAGGCTCAGGGAAGATTTACAAGAAGTAAATGAGCATTATCAAGAGCTAATAGCAGTTTCTAAGGAGGCCTTGAAGAGAAAGAGAAGCACAGATGTGCAATGTGCAGAGCTGAAGCAGACTGTTAGATACTTGCAGCAGCAGAATGAAGAACTCACAAGAAGGGTAGCTGATATGGAAGATGAGCAGAAGAGAGATATGAAGAAAACCCAAGCTTCAGATGGAATAGCCTTGCTAGTTGAAGCTGCAAAGGACCTTTGAGTTTTTTAGTTAGTCAGTTATTTGTTATGTCTTTTTGAGAAACACTTTAGTTAGTCAGTTGTTTACTATGATTTGAAAAATATATTATTTTGTAAATTGTAATTTAACTTTATCTCATCGAGTAGTTAGCTTAAGACAGTTAGGGTTTAAACCCTAACTGATTTTTTATTAAAGAATAGTATTTAGATAGATGAGAAAGACAGAAGGGGGGTTCGATTTTTGGGAGGACTTCAGGAGGTCTTTTGGACTTGTTTGTGAGCTAAGTATCATAACTCTCATATGTATTTGATGACAGATTATGAAATATATGATCCTTTTCACCCTTTAATATATGTTTTGGCTTCATTTTTTACTTGTTTAGTTGCATAACTGATAAATTCATTGCTCGTTTATGTTTTATATGCTGATAGTGCTTATCTTTTGTGAATGAACTTCATTATCATGTTCTGTTGGATTCTGGTAATTATATTATGCATCTTTGTCTTTCCTTGCTTATGATTCAGTTCTTATTTGGCTCATGAGTGTATTCCCTGTTTGTCACCAAATTTACAACCAAGAAAACATTTCAGAAACCCTAAAACCTAGTTTACTTTATTGAGTTTTTTGAGATTGTGTTGGCTTGTTTCTTCATAGCCTGGAAACAATCTCTGGCACAAACATCTTTGGCGCCGTTGCCGGGGAACGAAGTTGAAAACAGATTTTTCCCTGGGATACTTATCATTTCACTGGTTTAAAGAGGTGAACTTAAACCAGCACATCTTTAAGGCTATTTTTCACCAAGTTTGACACAGTGGCTACTAGAGGAGTGGGAACCAGGAACAGACCTACTTCACCATTGCAGTTAGGTGTTTCAGACCCTGAACAGATATTAAAGATAGCAAGAAAAGTTAGAAGGTCTCAATCTTTACCAGCCCTGTGTGACCCTGATCAGTTGGGTGGTTTATCACATTCAGCTTTGTTAGGAAAAGAAGAAGAAAACTCACCTTGGTTAAGGCCTATTATCCCTGATAGCAGTTTCCAAGTTTTTACTAATCCTCAATCCTTCAAGAAAGCCAAAACTGCTTCTCCTGGTAAGATACCTCTTTTTCAGCTGAAACTAGGTAAAAACCCTTTTCAACCAGGTTCCAGTCAAACTTCTTCATCATCAAAGTTAGTCAGTCCAAAAATGGTAACCCAAAATCAGCCCATAGACATGATGGACTGGATGGTTGCAGCCAGATATGCACCATTGGTCTTGCCTCAACCTTTAAATGCACTGCCTGGAGGTGACTACCAGAAGTATTTGCCTAGGTTCAATGGACAAGGGGAAACAACAGCTGAAGAACACTGGGAAGCTTTCCTTAGTTATGCCGATAATCAAAACATCGAGGCTAAGGATGTATGGATGAGAATGTTCATGCAGAGCCTTGATGGAGATGTAAGGAAATGGTTCAGAGAGTTGCCTACTAACTCCATCACTATCATTGAAGAGCTCCGTGATCTTTTCATGAGACAATGGGGTGACACAAAAGACCATACATACTATATAACTGAATTTGGAGCTCTTAGGAGGAAAAATGATGAGACTATTGCATATTTTTCGAAGAGGTTTAACAAGATGTACAGTAGAATTCCTGCAGATATAAAGCCTATAGAAACATCAGCTAAACTTACCTATGCAAATGCCTTTGATCACGAATTTTCTTTATTGCTGAGAGAGAGGAGACCTATCTCTTGACTGAATATGCAGGATGCAGCATTGGAGGTAGAATCCAACATCCTGGCTTCTAATAGATTAAAGAAAGAAACAACTCAGCAACTTTATGACAGAAAAGGAAAAAAGGAAACAGCCCCAGGAGGTTCTGCTTCTCATTCTGCTAAAGGGAAAATTGATGAAATGGCTAAGCTGGTAAAAATTTTAACTGCAAAATTAAACAAACTGGAGCTTGAGAAAAATCCCAGTAAGCCTGCTCCAGAAGGTGAACGAAATCCTAATAATCAGAATCAGTTCAGAAGGCAATTTGCTCCCCGTTTCATGCCTAGAGAACGAAGGAATAATGATATCCAACGGGAAAGGAGAGAAAATGAGGACCAAAGAGTGCCACCACCTCTCCAGAACAATGTGGTTGATGAGGAAGAAGTTGATGATGAGCTGATATTTGAAGAGACTGATCAAGATATGAATCATTTTGGAGATGGATTGTCTGGGGGTTTTGTCACTGAGGAAGAATTTCTAAATGCAAAATACTATGATGCTGACATGTTTGAAACCGAGGATTATTTAGGTTTGGAAAAGACTGTTGTAACTGTTGTTGTCCATCAAAATGAACTCAAGAAGACTATAAATCTAAGATCAGGTCCAAAACAGGTGGTACAAGCCCCAAAGAAGAAAGCAATTGTCCCTGCTAAACAAGCATCAGATCCTGTGACAGAGAAAAAGCAAGGTTCAGAAAAACAAAAAAAGAACACAAAGGTTGAAGAGGTAAGTAAAGCTGTTCAGAATTTCAGCCTGGGAAATGAATTAGGCAAGTTAAAGATTCCTGTACCTTTAACTGAATTGATAAAGAATCCTTCATATAAAGAATCAGTCCTTAAAATGCTTAATCCAACAAGCAATCAGCCTATTTCTAATACAGTAAATTTGCAAGAAGAAAATCCTAGGATTTTCATTGGATCAGCCTTGGCTGAGAAGACTGAAAATGAAGCAGGAGCTTCACCTCCATTCTATATCACTCTGACAATCCATGAACAGATGATACACAATTGTTTGTTAGATTCGGGAGCATCCCACAATTTGATGCCAAAGGCTGTTATGGAGGCTTTAGGGCTGAGTATTACCACACCCTATCATGATTTATATGCATTTGATTCTAGAGCTGTGAAGTGTTTAGGGGTAATAAAGGACATGGTTGTCAGTTTGGCTCAGTTACCTATGAAAAGTGTCATCATGGATGTAGTGGTAGCTGATATAACCCCTAAGTTTGGTTTACTTCTCTCTAGGTCTTGGGCAAAGAAAGTCGGGGGAACCTTACAAATGGACTTGTCTTATGCTACTATTCCTGTGTTTGGAGGAGAAAACAGAAGGCTGTACAGAGAGCTGCAGTTTGCTTACATTGTGACAGATGACAAGAACCCTACCAATCATCCACTGTATGCTGTTGATAAAGACCTTGGTACTTGCATGTTACATTTCAGTGAGGAAGACAATACTGCTGGTTTGTTACAAGTTGAGAAAGAACAGCCAGTAAAACACAACAGAGAAGAAGAAGATGAACTGTGGCAATTATACTTTGATGGATCTTCTTGCAAAGAAGGTGCTGGAGCTGGAGTTCTTCTTATATCCCCTGGAGGGGAAACAGTAAAGATGATGTATAAACTTGAGTTTATTACTACAAATAACACTGTTGAATATGAAGCTTTGTTGTTAGGATTAAAAGCTGCCAAAGATTTGGGCATTCAGCAGATTTTTGCATATGGCGACTCCGAATTGGTTGTTCAGCAGGTGAAGAACAATTATCAAGTAAAGCAGGGTTTGCTAAAGATTTATCGAAATGAGGTATGGGACATGCTTGAAAATTATTTTGTAGCTTTTAATATCACCCATATTCCAAGAGATCATAATCAGACTGCAGATTCATTGGCCTTGGCTGCCACACACTTCAGGATCCCCAAGACCACTCAGTTGAGGTATCCCATTGAGGTGAGGTACAGACCTTCTGTACCTGATAATGTAAAGTAGTGGAGAGTGTTCGAAGATGACATTGAGATTAAAAGGTTCCTAGAGCTTACCCATGAGTTTTCAAATTCCCTGATTGATCAAGATGAGGATGAAGAAGATGGACAGGTAGATAAGATTGCTGAAGATGAGATAGCAGGACATAAAATAATTGAATTGAAAAGCAACTTCATTCCAAAAGGCTTGGTACCTCTGGAAAGAATATTTACAAAGGATGATACACTCTCAAAGCCTGTTGTTCAGTCTTCAGAAGAAAATGTGGTAGAGTGTAATATTGGTTCATCAGAACATCCTAGAATGGTCAAAATTTCTAAATCCCTGACAGCAGGGATGATTTTAAGAACCCCCCCAAAATTTATATGTATAAAAAATGGGCGAATCTCCGTGATATATAGGAAAACTTGAAGGCGATTTTATCAATAATATAATATGTATATATAATTGTTTGGCGAATGTTTCATTTCATTATATAATGTTGTAAAATCTTGGCGAATCTTTCACTAAATTATAAGATATTGTAAAATCTTGGCGATTATTTCACTTAATTATAAAAAATTGTAAAAACTTGGCGAATCTTTCACTGATTTATAAAATATAGTAAAAATTTGGTGAATCTCTTGCCAATAAGACTCAAGCTTTTGATTATGTAGATTATTAAGGTAGTGAAACAAAAGAACGTACACCGGAGCTCAACTCTGGAATCTCTCGACTCCTAGACTCTCGAATGAACAAGTGTATGAATAAGGAAAGGATGGATTTATTTATACATTTCACAAGCAGTATTTGATCACTCACAACTAGAAGGTGTTGACGAAATACGACTGCACTAACTAGGTTCAAGGCAAGTAGGGGCTCTACTTGTTTTTATCTTGTCCCTTAATGGTCCAATGGACATGTGGGGTCATGAATTCAAAATTCTCCCAAAGATGATAAAAAATCCCTAAGCACTTCAATATTTTTCTAAGCACTTCAATATTTTCCCCAAGCACTTCAGAATTCCCTCGAGGCACTTCAATACTTATCCCATGCACTTCTAAATTGACACAATGATGATAGAAACACACCATGCACTTCAATACTTGCCTCAACCACTTCAAAATTCTCCCAACGATGATAAAAACACCCAGACACTTCAATATTTACCCCAGGCACTTCAAATTCTCCTAGCAAAGATAAAAACGCTCCCATCCATTTCCATGATTTCCCAAGCACTTCATTACTTGCCTCGGACACTTCAAAATTCGTCCAATAATGATAAAGATGCCCTATGCACTTCAATAGTTTCCCTAGGCAAGGGAGAAAAACACCCAACAATGATATAATCACCCAGGCAATCACAAAATTGCCTCAATCCACACAAATTTTCCCTGACAAGTGATAACTTTGCCCATAACTATTTTAAAATGTCCCAACACTATAAAAGCATTCATACATTGATCAATAACAACCCCAAGCACTTCTAAATTCACGAAGTGAGGAGAAAAACGACCCATGCACTTCTAAATTCACCCGTTGATGAAAAAAATGCCCCATGCATTTCTAAATTCACCCAATGACGAGAAAAAAGCCCCAAGAACATCAATACTTGCCCCGGGCACATCAAAATTTTCTGAAAGATGATAAAATTGCCCTAAGAACTTCAATATTTTCCCATGCACTTCTAAATTCACCCAAGGATGATAAAAACTCCCCATGGACTTCAATATTTTCCCAAAGCACTTCAAAATTCCCCCAAGTCACTGCAATACTTGCCCCAAGTCACTCCAATACTTGCCACATGCACTTCTAAATTGACCCAATGATGATAGAAACGCCCCATGCACTTCAATACTTGCCTTGACCACTTCAAAATTCTCCCAACAATGATAAAAAAATACCCAAACACTTCAATATTTGCCCTAGGCACTTCAAAATTCTCGCAAGGAAGATAAAAACACCCCCGTCCACTTCTAAATTCACCCAATGATGATAAAAATGCACCATGCACTTTTAAATCCACCTGGTGATGAGAAAAACACCCCATGCACTTCTAAATCCACCTGGTGATGAGAAAAACACCCCATGCACTTCTAAATTCACCTAATGAGGAGAAAAACACCCCAGGCACTTCAATACTTGCCCTGGGAACTTGCACTTCAAAATTCTCCCAGAGATGATAAAAATTCCCTAAGCACTTCAATATTTTCCCAGGCACTTCTAAATTCTCCCAAGGATGATAAAAACTCCCCATGCACTTCAATATTTTCCCCAAGCACTTCAAAATTCCCTCAAGGCACTTTAATACTTACCCCATGCACTTCTAAATTGACCCAATGATGATAGAAACGCACCATGCACTTCAATACTTGCCTCGACCACTTCAAAATTCTCCCAACAATGATAAAAACATCCAGACACTTCAATATTTTCCCTAGTCACTTCAAAATTCTCCCAGCAAAGATAAAAACGCCCCCATCCACTTCCATGATTTCCTAGGCACTTCGTTACTTTCCCTAGACACTTCAATATTCCTTCAATGATGATAAAGATGCCCCATGCACTTCAATAGTTTCCCTAGGCAAGGGAGAAAAACACCCAACAATGATATAATCACCCACGCAATCACAAAAATGCCTCAATCCACAAAAATTTTCCTCGACAAGTGATAACTTTGTCCATCATTGTTTTAAAACATCCCAACACCATAAAAGCATTCATACATTGATCACTAACAACCCCAAGCACTTCTAAATTCACGTAGTGAGGAGAAAAACAACCCATGCACTTTTAAATTCACCCGATGATGAGAAAAATGCCCCATGTACTTCTAAATTCACCCAATGATGAGAAAAACGCCCCAAGCACTTCAATACTTGGCTAAGCACATCAAAATTTTCTGAAAGATGATAAAATTTCCCTAAGAACTTCAATATTTTCCCAGGCACTTCTAAATTATCCCAAGGATGATAAAAACTCCCCATGCACTTTAATATTTTCCCAAAGCACTTCAAAATTCCCTTGAGTCAATTCAATACTTGCCACATGCACTTCTAAGTTGACCCAATGATGATATAAATGTCCCATGCACTTCAATACTTGCCTCAACCACTTCAAAATTCTCCCAACAATGATAAAAATGCCCAGACACTTCAATATTTGCCCCAGGAACTTCATAATTCTCGCAACGAAGATAGAAACGCCCCCATCTACTTCTAAATTCACCTAGTGATGAGAAAAATGCACCATGCACTTTTAAATACACCCGGTGATGAGAAAAATGCCCCATGCACTTCTAAATCCACCTGGTGATGAGAAAAACACCCCATGCACTTCTAAATTCACCCAGTGAGGAGAAAAATTCCCCAGATACTTCAATACTTTCCCTGGGCACTTGCACTTCAAAATTCTCCCAAAGATAATAAAAATTCCCTAAGCACTTCAGTATTTTCCGAGGCACTTCAAAATTCTCCCAAGGATGATAAAAACTCCCCATGCACTTCAATATTTTCCCCAAGCACTTCAAAATCCCCCCAAGGCACTTCAATACTTGCCCCATGCACTTCTAAATTCACCCAGTGATTAGAAAAACACCCTACGCACTTCAAGACTTTCCTCGGCCACTTCAAAATTCTCCCAACGATGATAAAAACACCCATACACTTCAATATTTTCCCCAGACACTTCAAAATTCTCATGGCGAAGATAAAAACGCCCCATCCACTTCCATGTTTTCCCAGGCACTTCATTACTTTCCCTAGACACTTCAAAATTTGTCCAATGATGATAAAGATGCCCTAGGCACTTCAATACTTTCCCTAGGCAAGGGAGAAAAACACCCGACAATGATATAATCACCCAAGAAATCACAAAAATGCCTCAATCCACACAAATTTACTTCAGCAAGTGATAACTTTGCACATCACTGTTTGAAAACGTCCCGACACTATAAAAGCATCCATACATTGATAAACAACAACCGCAGGCACTTCTAAATTCACTTAGTGATGAAAAAAATGCCCCATGCACTTATAAATTCACCAAGTGACGAGAAAAACGCCTCATGCACTTCAATACTTGCCCCAGGCACTTCAAAATTCTCCAAAAGATGATAAAAATTCCCTAAGCACTTCAATATTTTCCCAGGCACTTCAAAATTCCCCCGAGGCACTTCAATACTTTCCCCATGCACTTCTAAATTCACCAAGTGATGAGAAAAACGCCTCGCACACTTCAATACTTTCCTTGACCACTTCAAAATTCTCCCAATGATGATAAAAACACCCGTACACTTCAATATTTTCCCCAGGCACTTCAAAATTCTTACGACGAAGATAAAAACGCCCCCATCCACTTCCATGTTTGCTCAGGCACTTCATTACTTTCCCTGGACACTTCAAAATTCGTCCAATGATGATAAAGATGCCCTAGGCACTTCAATACTTGCCCTAGGCAAGGGAGAAAAACACCCGACAATGATATAATCACATAGGCAATCACGAAAATGCCTCAATCCACACAAATTTACCTCGGTAAGTGATAACTTTGCCCATCAATGTTTTAAAACATCCCAACACTATAAAAGCATCCATACATTGTTAAACAACAACCCCAGGAACTTCTAAATTCACCTAGTGATGAGAAAAATGCCCCATGCACTTCTAAATTCACCAAGTGACGAAAAAAACACCCCATGCACTTCAATACTTGCCCCGAGCACTTCAAAATTCTCCGAAAGATGATAAAAATGCCCTAAGCACTTCAATATTTTTCCATGCACTTCTAAATTCTCCCAAGGATGATAAAAATTCCCCATGCACTTGAATATTTTCCCCAAGCACTTCAAAATCCCCCTAGGCACTTCAACGTATGCCCCATGCACTTCTAAATTGACCCAATGATGATAGAATCGCCGCATGCACTTCAATACTTGCCTTGGTCACTTCAAAATTCTCCCAACGATGATAAAAATACCCATACACTTCAATATTTTCCCCACACTCTTCAAAATTGCACCCAAGCACTTCAATACTTCCCCATGCACTTCTAAATTGACCCAATGATGATAGAAACACCCCATGCACTTCAATATTTTCCTTAGCCACTTCAAAATTCTCCCAACAATGATAAAAACGCCTAGACACTTCAATATTTTCTCCAGGAACTTCAAAATTCTCGCAATGAAGATAAAAACAACCCCTGTCCACTTCCATATTTGCTTAGGCACTTCATTACTTGACCTAGATACTCAAAATTTGTCCAATGATGATAAAGATGCCCTAGGCACTTCAATACTTACCCTAGGCAAGGGAGAAAAACACTCGACAATGATATAATTACCTAGGCAATCACAAAAATGCCCAATCCGCACAAATTTTCCTCAGAATGTTAACTTTGGCCATCACTGTTTTAAAATGCCCCAACACTATAAAAGCATCCTTACATTGACAAACAACCCCATGCACTTCTAAATTCACCCAGTGATGAGAATAACGCCCCATGCACTTCAAAATCCAAAACAGTGAATAGCCTCGATCTCTCAAATAGTTGCAAGTATTGAATTTTCATCTTAAGAGGAGGGATGCTAGCCTCGATCTCTCATAGCCCTAGGGTTTGAGACAAGAATCTAATTGCCCTAACCTAACAAACTCTGCATCTCTTTTTCTCAAATTTTTAAATGTTTTATTTTATGCAAAAAATACATAAAAATAGTATACTACTGAAAAACCCTAAAATCTAAATAAATTCATGGTATTTCTAGTCCACCATAAAAATTCGCCCTAGGGTTTTATCCATACTCTTTTCAGCAAGTGCGTTGGGATATGTGAAATCATTGAAATTGGGCAATTGCTAGCTGTTTGGTGTTTCTATTTCACCCTCAAAGTGCGCCCTAGTGCAGTTATCATCTTTACCTTGAGAGCGCACCTTTTCAAGGGCTTGCTTAGAGAAGTGTGATATTGTCTAGGGGAGAGTGAAATTTCCTTTAAAGGTGCGACATTTGTTGAGTTTTGTGATACATTAAATAACTCCATTATTGTATGATTATTATGTCTTGTTTAATATTGTTTGACTCCAACAAGGAACTGATCATAACTATTAAGCTTTGTGGAAGATATTTGTGGTTTGTTGGTGGTTGCAGGAGGTATCTTTCATTGATTAGAGTCCCCCCCTTGGGTTTGGAGCTACCCAAAGTGTTGAGAGTTTAGACTGGGGTGACATTGGGTTTAACCCCTCTTGGGCTTACCATCACTATCCTTGGTCCACACAACCTAGTTGTGTTGGGGCTGCTAGTTTGAGTGGTAACAACACCAATATGAACTTAAGTGTTAACAAGGTTTCGGGGCTTCGGCTGCCCAAGTCATCATTTTTTTGGCATATATTCTAATTACTAGTTTATATAATATCTAAGAGTGTTCAATAATTCCTATGTCCAGTTCTAAGAGTATGTCTGATATTTTCTTTTGTCCAGTTTCCCTTCTCATTGACTACTGCATTAAAAAGTTATTCAAGCTGTTTGGTTCTTCGTTTTGGGATGATGTAAGTGATATATATGCACTTTACAATCAAAACACATTTCCATTCTTATCTTTCTTTTTGATATCATTATTTATTGAAGGTAAAAATTTAACCATGGAGATCTCCCAAAACTAGATTTTCAGTTGAGAACACAATGCCAATTAATTACTTCTGTGGGAATTACTCTTAACTTAACATTGATTCTCAATATTAATCAATAATGTTTGCAAAACATCAACCAGATTATTATGGCCACAGTGATAGTTGAATGAGCCTGTTGTAAGGGAGGACCAAAAATCTATGAATAGCCAAATTTTATTGAGCAAACTGTCAGAATGAAGTTTGCTAGAAAAAGATTACTGTTGCAGAAAGGAAATAGATGATTTTGCACATAAAACCAGGATGACAATATCCTGTGTTGGTTCAATATTTTAGAAAATCTTGACACATGAAATATAATATGGTCAAAACTCGAACACCTTCTCGAATTGTGTCATTAAAGTTCTTGAATAGTAACTATGCTTGACCTGATCACTCCATTGGTATTGCTTCATAAATCTACTGAAATTTTCTGCCAGTAAACCTTCTTGGATTCCTTGAAAGTTACAGATGATATATTTGTATTTTGTATAAGCCTTAGAACATATCTGCAAAATCATTTAAAATCTTCAAATAAAACAACAATGACCTTTTCCCTGTCTTGTCCAACTACTGTACAAGATGGTACATCTCTTGACCTTGTCAATAACCTGTAAAAATTCTGTCCATTGAAATTGCCAAACCTTTAAAAGTTTAACCTAAAATGATAATTTCAATCAATACCACATATCTTGTCTTAAAGATCTACTATTATTCATACAACCTCGGGTTTAAAGTACATAAATAGAGAGAATCAAATGAATTTAAAAACAAAAAGCCACCTTACAAAGAAGAAATGGTGAATGTCAAGGTCATTTGCCTGGGCCCTGAAGGCATCTTGCCGAGGAGCCCTCGATGTCCAAATCCAAGGTGATTACAAATATGGGAACCTATGTGATTATGTATAATATTGTAAAACTTGCGATGATTAGACCATATTGTTCTTTAATCCCTCTATAGTTACATGTACCACTTATAGAACATGTTTTTCAAATACATAGCTAACTAGAGTTGGGATCTTGATTCTTATCCCATATATCATACGTAATTACGTACATAAACTGCACACAATAACACATCTAAGAAACAAGATCATAATATCAAGCCTGTATATTCTTAAAGTAACTGAGTGCTCTTTTATGAATTATGTATACTGACCCATAAACCAATTAGATGACTCATGAGAATGTCAATTTTTATTTTGTACCATTTCCATTATTTCTGCTTCATGACTTCAGCATAGGAAAATGTATCGCTTTAGTTCATAACTGCATTCACATTGAAGAATTTTAAGACTTTTAGGCTTATCAAAGTTATTAAACCATTGAAAAACATGCAAGGAAAAAAGAGCACCTGGCATGTCAAGCCCTAGAATGATAGGATTATGTGCCTTCAAGTTTTGCTTAGGATAAGTTCTGCCAAAAATCCCTGCAACAAAAAGTCCATTTCTGAGATGACAGAAGAAGTTCCCTTCTCCTAGAAAAATTCATATATAAGAAATGAACTTGACGGTGAGGTGATCATTACCGCACACTCAAAGGGTCTTGATCATATGGATAAGTGTTCTCCACCAAATGCTGGACAATCCGAAAGCAATGGCAATCCTCCTTTTGTGTCATGAATTCAGGTGGGGCGAATAAATGACACTTCCATTGGCGCATCTAGTTCCTAAAACATTACATTGATCTCCTGTGTTTGTGAGTGTAATACCTTGTATCCTGTACCATCATATTGATCTTTATAGTATTAGGATATGGTTGTTCATGCCTAACTTCCAGTCCAGATCAATATCCTTCTAAGAAATGTTTCATCTTATCAATATTAACAATGGACAACATTATGCTAGGAAAAATAACATACCTGACCTGACAAGACCAAAAATGAAAAAGGTATGCTAGCTTCTTGTTTAATGCTTGACTTAATTGAAACAAATTGCCTCTCTTATAATATTTTATCATAACAATCATAGAAATAAGCTTCATAGCAAGCTGTCACCAACCCCAAAGACTCTTTACCATATAGATAGGTGTCCCAGAAAATAAGTTGTAAAACTCTTAAAAATGGCAATTCCTTCACTGCAGTGAGAGAATGGTTTTTAACCTAGTCCTGATTTTGCATAACAAAATTATTGTCAGGAAAATAACCTGCCTCTTTCATCTGCCCAGATAGTTTCTTTAAAATTTCAGTTATCTCCTTTAGTTGTGGATGTGATTTCTCTCCTGCTACAAATGCATGCCACTTACTTTTAACTTCAATCGAGCTACATCCTGCATCCTTTTTCACTCCCCTTTCTTTGATCATTTTACTCACCCTTGCTGCATCATCCCACCTCCCAGCTGCAGCATACGTATTTGACAGCTGCACATAAGTTGCAGCATTTTGTGGTTCCAACTCAAAAAGCTTTTTTGCTGCACGTTTTCCTACATCTATATTTCCATGAGTTCTGCAGGCACTAAGCAATGCTCCCCACATAGTTACATCAGGCTCAAAAGGCATGTTGTCAATTAAGGTCTCTGCCTCATTCAGTCGCCTAGATCGTCCAAGGAGATCAATCATGCAAGCATAGTGATCTACTTTTGGAGTGATCTGATGACATTTAGTCATAGAATCAAAATACCGGCAGCCTTCATCAACTAAACCTGCATGGTTGCATGCAGATTGGCCCAGTTGTCTGAAATGAGATGGGAATCTTGAAAGCTTGAATCGCATTGAGCAATAGTTCGGTCACTTCCATCATGATCAATTGACACACACTTGATTTTGTAATTGAGGGACTCTGATGCAGATTTTGGTGAGTGAAATTGTTTTGAATGGTGA
This sequence comes from Larix kaempferi, assembly GCA_027924585.1. NCBI lineage: Eukaryota > Viridiplantae > Streptophyta > Pinopsida > Pinales > Pinaceae > Larix > Larix kaempferi. The sequence goes on along the minus strand of BSBM01001502.1, from coordinate 169,819 downwards.
TTCTGACTTCCGCTTTTGGCCTTCTCAAGTGTTGCTTTTGGTAATCCAGGTGCTTTCTGCTTCAGACTATTAGGGTAATCAAATCCTTCTTGGTTTTCCTCATTAGCAATTTTTTATGATCAAAGAAAAAAAAAAATCATTCTAAGCTTTGTATGGGAACGATGACCTAGAATGCACATCACCACAATACAACTGCATTATACAAAACAAAGCTATGGACATACTTCATATGTACAAAATATTGTCGTGGAATAGTGGGAAAACTGGGGGAAACCCAACTTTCAACAATTCTTAAGTTTAGAAGTTACAGTACAAGCACAAATCAAGTAACAGAAAAAAACCCAAAAAACACCCAAAATTATGGTGTTCCAACTGTCTGCTACAGTTCTGGCCAACTAAAACTGCTCCTCCTCACCCAAAAATCCACACACACCACTAACTCCCGAAGCACCTACAACCCTTGGCCACCTGCCAACTAGCAAACAACATCTTAACTTTGTCTCAAGACTCCAAACTTGGTCCTCTCAACATTCATTGATTATTCTCAACTTGCAAAGTTAGTCATTTATACATAACCATCTCCAGGTTGGAACAACACCAAATCAGCTTCCCAAGTCCAATTTTTTTTTGTTTCAAAATACCACCTTCAGAAGCCATATCCATACTATTTGTCAGTCAAAAATTCACATCCATGTTCAGCGAAATTTAGGTCTACACATCATATTGATAACAACTGGGATGTTTCTCATTACTCACAAACTCAGCTTAATGTTCTAACTTCTAACAATTAAATAATTATACACATACAGGAGATTTGCATTTTTTGACATTCCTTTTTTAATTGAAATTAAACTCAATTGCTTCTATCCATGAACATAGCCATGTCAAAGGAATCCATTTTAAGAGGAATTTATACCATGTTCATCTTCACAAAATACAAGAGATATATTCAACACAGTAAACCCCCCTTTCTAGGGCCTAGGTAACTCAGCAACAGAGCTTTTACAGCCACTCAACACATGCATTAATTTATAAAGCTAATATGAACAGCAAGCGTGGGCATGGTACATACAAGCATCGCTATTTATTATAAGTGGAAGCATTGATAATATATGTATTGACCATCTAGGACAACTAATGATCATAAAAATTGTAGTCACCTGAGGATCTGCATCAAAATGTCATCTAAAATATGGCCAATCATATGAACATCCTGTTCTCTTATCTTTGTGCTGCTCCATTTTCCAACACTCTGGAAAACAAAATTGAAATAATAGTTTGAAGAGACAAGAAAAAACATGTTTACATATAATGAATATTTCCATAAAATTATTGCTCTTAACAATTCTTTGCTTAGTGTAAGTTTACATACAGAAAGCAGATAACTGAGATCCAATTGCTGAGTCTCCATGAGAGATATGTGTCTTTGTGTTAGCAGCTCTGTTCTTCCAATAATATCATCCAACTTCTCATATCCTAGCTGTGCAAGAATACCTCTAACCTGGTGACATTAACAGTTTTCAGAAATTACCTAAACCATTGACAATACTGATAATTACATAAAAGGGAGAGACACTGTCACTGCTGTAATATTTCGATAGAGGAAATCCACATAAATTGAAATTAAATTTTTTGTTGATGTCCAGTAGGAACCAAAGTAGGTCAAAGGGATTAGCTGACCCCAAACATGTTGGACAGATTCAGTGCCACCTTGCATTCCAACCACTCACTAAGATTGATAGATCCGGGTTTAAGATTGATCTTTTCCTAGTTTATTTTCCTTGTTTATTTTTGTATACAAGCGTCCACACCAACTTTCGTGATGTTCCTAGCTATTTTCTACCCGTTTAAGTCCAACTCTAGCGAAAACGTACGGTCGAGTTTCAACTTTCACCAACTTCTCGGAATTGAAAATTGAGCATAGGTTTGGATGTACCATTTGTAGACATTCGCGCACAACAACTTTCGTGACATTACGAGCTAATTTCACACGCTTTAAGCCCAAGTCTAGCGAAAATGCACGATCAAGTTTCAACTTTGACCAACTTCTCGGAATTGAAATTTGAGAATAGTTTTGGATGTCCCATTGGTAGACAAGCGTCCACACCAACTTTCGTGACGTTCCGAGCTATTTTCTCCCCCTTTAAGCCCAAGCCTAGTGAAAACGCGACGGTCGAGTTTTGAATTTGACCAACTTCTCGGAATTAAAAATTGAGCATAGATTTGGATGTCCCGTTCTTAGAGAAATGCGCACGCCAACTTTTGTGACATTTCAAGCTATTTTCTCACCCTTTTAAGCCCATGTCCTAGCGAAAATGCACGATCGAGTTTCAACTTTGACCAACTTCTCAGAATTGAAATTTGAGAATAGTTTTGGATGTCCCATTGGTAGACAAGCGTCCACACCAACTTTCATGATTTTCCGAGCTATTTTCTCCCCCTTTAAGCCTAAGTCTAGCGAAAATGCACGGTCGATTTTCAACTTTGACCAACTTCCCGGAATTTAAATTTGAGAATAGATTTGGATGTCACATTGGTAGACGAGCGTCCACGCCAACTTTCGTGACGTTCCGAGCTATTTTCACACCCTTTAAGACCAAGTCTAGCGAAAACGCACGATCGAGTTTCAACTTTGACCAACTTCTTGGAATTGAAATTTGAGAATAGTTTTGGATGTCCCATTGGTCGACAAGCATCCACACCAACATTCGTTACGTTCCGAGCTATTTTCTCCCCCTTTAGGCCAACCGTAGTGAAAATTTACGGTCGAGTTACGACTTTCAACAACTTCTCGGAATTGAAAATTGAGCATAGATTTGGATGTCCCATTCGTAGACATTCGCGCACAACAACTTTCGTGACATTACGAGCTAATTTCACACCCTTTAAGCCCAAGTCTAGCGAAAATGCAGGATCGAGTTTAAACTTTGACCAAGTTCTCAGAATTGAAATTTGAGAATAGTTTTGGATGTCCCATTGGTAGACAAGCGTCCACACCAACTTTCGTGACGTTCCGAGCTATTTTCTCCCCCTTTAAGCCGAAGTCTAGCGAAAATGCTACGGTCGATTTTCAACTTTGGCCAACTTCTCGGAATTTAAATTTGAGAATGGATTTGGATGTCACATTGGTAGACGAGCATCCAGGCCAATTTTTCGTGACGTTCCGAGCTATTTTCACACCCTTTAAGCCCAGGTCTAGCGAAAACAGACGATCGAGTTTCAACTTTGACTAAATTCTCGGAATTGAAATTTGAGAATAGTTTTGGATTTCCCATTGGTAGACATGTGTCCACACCAACTTTCGTGACGTTTAGAGCTATTATCTCCCCCTTTAAGCCCAAGTCTAGCGAAAACGCTACGGTCGAGTTTCGAATTTGACCAACTTCTCGGAATTGAAAATTGAGCATAGATTTGGATGTCCTGTTGGTAGACAAATGCGCACACCAACTTTCGTGACATTCCGAGCTATTTTCTCACCCTTTAAGCCCAAGTCTAGCAAAAATGCACGGTCGATTTTCGAAATTGACCAACTTCTCGGAATTAAAAATTGAGCATAGATTTGGATGTCTCGTTGGTAGACAAATGCGCACGCCAACTTTTGTGACATTCCGAGCTATTTTCTCACCCTCAAAGCCCAAGTCTAGGGAAAACGCTACGATCGAGTTTCGACTTTGACCAAATTCTTGGAATTGAAAATTGAGAATAGATTTGGATGTCCCGTTGGTAGGCAAGTGCGCACGCGAACTTTTGTGACGTTTCGAGCTAATTTCACACCCTTTAAGCCCAAGTCTAGGGAAAACGCATGGTCGATTTTCAACTTTGACCAACTTCTCGTAATTTAAATTTGAGAATAGATTTTGGGTGTCACATTTGTAGACATGTGCGCACTACAACTTTCGTGATTTTATGAGCTAATTTCACACACTTTAATCCCAAGTCTAGAGAAAACGCATGGTGGCGTTTTGACTTTGACAAACTTCTTGGAATTGAAATTTTAGAATAGTTTTGGATGGTCCCAGTGGTAGACAAGCGTCCACACCAACTTTCGTGGCGTTCCTAGCTATTTTCTACCCGTTTAAGCCCAACTCTAGCGAAAACGTACAGTCGAGTTTCAACTTTCACCAACTTCTCAGAATTGAAAATTGAGCATAGATTTCGATGTCCCGTTGGTAAAAAAATGCGCACGCCAACTTTCGTGACGTTCCGAGCTATTTTCTCATCCTTTAAGCCTAAGTCTAGCGAAAACGCACGGTCGAGTTTCGAATTTGACCAATTTCTTGGAATTAAAAATTGAGCATATATTTGGATGTCCCGTTGGTAGACAAGAATCCACACCAACTTTCGTGACGTTCCGAGCTATTTTCTCCCCCTTTAAGCCCAACTGTAGCGAAAATGTACGGTCGAGTTACGACTTTCACCAACTTCTCGGAATTGAAAATTGAGCATAGATTTGGATGTCCCATTTGTAGACATTCGCGCACAATAAATTTCGTCACATTACGAGCTAATTTCGAGAAAACGCATGGTGGCGTTTCGACTTTGACAAACTTCTTAGAATTAAAATTTTAGAATAGTTTTGGATGTCCCATTGGTAGACAAGCATCCACACCAACTTTCGTGATGTTCCTAGCTAGTTTCTACCCGTTTAAGCCCAACTCTAGAGAAAACGTACGGTCGAGTTTCAACTTTCACCAACTTCTCGGAATTGAAAATTGAGCATAGGTTTGGATGTCCCATTTGTAGACATTCACGCACAACAACTTTTGTGACATTACGAGCTAATTTCACACCCTTTAAGCCTAAGTCTTGCGAAAATGCACGATCGAGTTTCAACTTTGACCAACTTCTCGGAATTGAAATTTGAGAATAGTTTTGGATGTCCCATTGGTAGACAAGCGTCCACACCAACTTTCGTGACGTTCCGAGCTATTTTCTCCCCCTTTAAGCCCAAGTCTAGCGAAAACGCACGGTCGAGTTTTGAATTTGACCAACTTCTCGTAATTAAAAATTGAGCATAGATTTGGATGTTCCGTTGGTAGAAAAATGTGCACACCAACATTCGTGACATTCCGAGCTATTTTCTCAACTTTTAAGCCCAACTCTAGCGAAAATGCACGGTCGAGTTTCAAATTTGACCAACTTCTCGGAATTTAAATTTGAGAATAGTTTTGGATGTCAAATTGGTAGACGAGCGTCCACGCCAACTTTCGTGTCGTTCCGAGCTATTTTCACACCCTTTAAGCCCAAGTCTAGCGAAAACGCACGATCGAGTTTCAACTTTGACCAACTTCACGGAATTGAAGTTTGAGAATAGTTTTGGATGTCCCATTGGTAGACAAGAATCCACACCAACTTTCGTGACGTTCCGAGCTCTTTTCTCCCCCTTTAAGCCCAACTGTAGCGAAAATGTACGGTCGAGTTACGACTTTCACCAACTTCTCGGAATTGAAAATTGAGCATAGATTTGGATGTCCCATTTGTAGACATTCGCGCACAATAACTTTCATCACATTACGAGCTAATTTCACACCCTTTAAGCTCAAGTCTAGCGAAAACGCATGGTGGCGTTTCGACTTTGACCAACTTCTTGGAATTAAAAATTGAGCATAGATTTGGATGTCCCGTTCGTAGACAAGTGCGCACGCCAACTTTTGTGACGTTTCGAGCTAATTTCACACCCTTTAAGCCCAAGTCTAGGGAAAACGCACGGTCGATTTTCAACTTTGACCAACTTCTCGCAATTTAAAATTTGAGAATAGATTTGGATGTCACAGTTGTAGACATGTGCGCACTACAACTTTCGTGATTTTACGAGCTAATTTCAAACACTTTAATCCCAAGTCTAGAGAAAATGCATGGTGGCGTTTCGACTCTGACAAACTTCTTGGAATTGAAATTTTATAATAGTTTTGGATGTCCCATTGGTACACAAGCGTCCACACCAACTTTCGTGACGATCCTAGCTATTTTCTACCCGTTTAAGCCCAACTCTAGAGAAAACGTACGGTCGAGTTTCAACTTTCACCAACTTCTCGGAATTGAAAATTGAGCATAGGTTTGGATGTCCCATTTGTAGACATTCGCGCACAACAACTTTCGTGACATTACGAGCTAATTTCACACCCTTTAAGCCCAAGTCTAGCGAAAATGCACGATCGAGTTTCAACTTTGACCAACTTCTCGGAATTGAAATTTGAGAATAGTTTTGGATGTCCCATTGGTAGACAAGCGGTCCACACCAACTTTCGTGACGTTCCGAGCTATTTTCTCCCCTTAAGCCCAAGTCTGGCGAAAACGCACGGTCGAGTTTCGAATTTGAGCAACTTCTCGGAATTGAAAATTGAGCATAGATTTTGGATGTCCCATTCGTAGACATTCGCGCACAACAACTTTCGTGACATTACGAGCTAATTTCACACCCTTTAAGCCCAAGTCTAGCGAAAATGCGAGGATCGAGTTTAAACTTTGACCAAGTTCTCGGAATTGAAATTTGAGAATAGTTTTGGATGTCCCATTGGTAGACAAGCGTCCACACCAACTTTCGTGACGTTCCGAGCTATTTTCTCCCCCTTTAAGCCGAAGTCTAGCGAAAATGCACGGTCGATTTTCAACTTTGGCCAACTTCTCGGAATTTAAATTTGAGAATGGATTTGGATGTCACATTGGTAGACGAGCATCCAGGCCAATTTTCGTGACGTTCCGAGCTATTTTCACACCCTTTAAGCCCAGGTCTAGCGAAAACAGACGATCGAGTTTCAACTTTGACTAACTTCTCGGAATTGAAATTTGAGAATAGTTTTGGATGTCCCATTGGTAGACATGTGTCCACACCAACTTTCGTGACGTTTAGAGCTATTATCTCCCCCTTTAAGCCCAAGTCTAGCGAAAACGCAACGGTCGAGTTTCGAATTTGACCAACTTCTCGGAATTGAAAATTGAGCATAGATTTGGATGTCCTGTTGGTAGACAAATGCGCACACCAACTTTCGTGACATTCCGAGCTATTTTCTCACCCTTTACTCCCAAGTCTAGCAAAAATGCACGGTCGATTTTCGAAATTGACCAACTTCTCGGAATTAAAAATTGAGCATAGATTTGGATGTCCCATTGGTAGACAAATGCGCACGCCAACTTTCGTGACATTCCGAGCTATTTTCTCACCCTTTAATCCCAAGTCTAGCAAAAATGCACGGTCGATTTTCGAAATTGACCAACTTCTCGGAATTAAAAATTGAGCATAGATTTGGATGTCCCATTGGTAGACAAATGCGCACGCCAACTTTTGTGACATTACGAGCTATTTTCTCACCCTCAAAGCCCAAGTCTAGGGAAAATGCACGATCGAGTTTCGACTTTGACCAAATTCTTGGAATTGAAAATTGAGAATAGATTTGGATGTCCCGTTGGTAGACAAGTGCGCACGCGAACTTTTGTGACGTTTCGAGCTAATTTCACACCCTTTAAGCCCAAGTCTAGGGAAAACGCACGGTCGATTTTCAACTTTGACCAACTTCTCGTAATTTAAATTTGAGAATAGATTTGGGGTGTCACATTTGTAGACATGTGCGCACTACAACTTTCGTGATTTTACGAGCTAATTTCACACACTTTAATCCCAAGTCTAGAGAAAACGTATGGTGGCGTTTTGACTTTGACAAACTTCTTGGAATTGAAATTTTAGAATAGTTTTGGATGTCCCATTGGTAGACAAGCGTCCACACCAACTTTCGTGGCGTTCCTAGCTATTTTCTACCCATTTAAGCCCAACTCTAGCGAAAACGTACGGTCGAGTTTCAACTTTCACCAACTTCTCGGAATTGAAAATTGAGCATAGATTTCGATGTCCCGTTGGTAGACAAATGCGCACGCCAACTTTCGTGACGTTCCGAGCTATTTTCTCATCCTTTAAGCCTAAGTCTAGCGAAAACGCACGGTCGAGTTTCGAATTTAACCAATTTCTTGGAATTAAAAATTGAGCATACATTTGGATGTCCCGTTGGTAGACAAGAATCCACACCAACTTTCGTGACGTTCCGAGCTATTTTCTCCCCCTTTAAGCCCAACTGTAGCGAAAATGTACGGTCGAGTTACGACTTTCACCAACTTCTCGGAATTGAAAATTGAGCATAGATTTGGATGTCCCATTTTGTAGACATTCGCGCACAATAAATTTCGACACATTACGAGGTAATTTCGAGAAAACGCATGGTGGCGTTTCGACTTTGACAAACTTCTTGGAATTGAAATTTTAGAATAGTTTTGGATGTCCCATTGGTAAACAAGCATCCACACCAACTTTCGTGATGTTCCTAGCTAGTTTCTAGCCGTTTAAGCCCAACTCTAGCGAAAACGTACGGCCGAGTTTCAACTTTCACCAACTTCTTGGAATTGAAAATTGAGCATAGGTTTGGATGTCCCATTTGTAGACATTCGCGCACAACAACTTTCGTGACATTACGAGCTAATTTCACACCCTTTAAGCCTATGTCTTGCGAAAATGCACGATTGAGTTTCAACTTTGACCAACTTCTCGGAATTGAAATTTGAGAATAGTTTTGGATGTCCCATTGGTAGACAAGCGTCCACACCAACTTTCGTGATGTTCCGAGCTATTTTCTCCCCCTTTAAGCCCAAGTCTAGCGAAAACGCACGGTTGAGTTTTGAATTTGACCAACTTCTCGTAATTAAAAATTGAGCATTGGTTTGGATGTTCCGTTGGTAGAAAAATGCGCACACCAACATTCGTGACATTCCGAGCTATTTTCTCAACCTTTAAGCCCAACTATAGCGAAAATGCACAGTCGAGTTTCAAATTTGACCAACCTCTCGGAATTTAAATTTGAGAATAGATTTGGATGTCAAATTGGTAGACGAGCATCCACGCCAACTTTCATGTCGTTCCGAGCTATTTTCACACACTTTAAGCCCAAGTCTAGCGAAAACGCACGATCGAGTTTCAACTTTGACCAACTTCTCGGAATTGAAATTTGAGAATAGTTTTGGATGTCCCATTGGTAGAAAAGCGTCCACACCAACTTTCGTGACGTTCCGAGCTATTTTCTCCCCCTTTAAGCCCAAGTCTAGAGAAAACGCACGGTCGATTTTCGAATTTGACCAACTTCTCGGAATTAAAAATTGAGCATAGATTCGGATGTCCCGTTGCTAGACAAATGCGCACGCCAACTTTCGTGACGTTCCGAGCTATTTTCTACCCCTTTAAGCCTAAGTCTAGCGAAAACGCACGGTCGAGTTTCGAATTTGACCAACTTCTCGGAATTGAAAATTGAGCATAGATTTGGATGTCCTGTCTGTAGACAAATACGCACGCCAACTTTCTTGACGTTCCGAGTTACTTTCTCACCCTTTAACCCTAAGTCTAGCGCAAACGCACGGTCGATTTTCGAATTTGACCAACTTCTCAGAATTAAAAATTGAGCATAGATTTGGATGTCCCGTTGGTAGACAAATGCGCACGCCAACTTTCGTGACATTCTGAGCTATTTTCTCACCCTTTAAGCCCAAGTCTAGCGAAAACACACGATCGAGTTTCAACTTTGATGTCCCATAGATTTGGATGTCCCATTCGTAGACATGCATGTATAGCAACTTTCGTGATGTTACGAGCTAATTTCACACCCTTTAAGCTCAAGTCTAGCGAAAATGCGTGGTGGCGTTCTGACTTTGACCAACTTCTCGGAATTGAAATTTGAGAATAGATTTGGATGTCCCGTTGGTAGACAAGTACGCACGCCAACTTTCGTGACGTTCCAAGCTATTTTCTCGCCCTTTAAGCCCAAGTCTAGTGAAAACGCACGGTAAATTTTCAAATTTGACCAACTTCTTGGAATTTAAATTTGAGAATAGATTTGGATGTCCCATTGGTAGACAAGCGTCCACACCAAATTTCGTGACGTTCCGAGCTATTTTCTCACCCTTTAAGACCAAGTCTAGGGAAAACGCACAATCGAGTTTCGACTTTGACCAACTTCTCGGAATTGAAAATTGAGCATAGATTTGGATGTCCCATTGGTAGACAAGTACGCACGCCAACTTTTGTGACGTTTCAAGCTAATTTCACACCCTTTAAGCCCAAGTCTAGGGAAAACGTACGGTCGATTTTCAACTTTGACCAACTTCGCGCAATTTAAACTTGAGAGTAGATTTGGATGTCACATTTGTAGACAAGCGTCCACACCAACTTTCGTGACGTTCCGAGCTATTTTCTCCCCCTTTAAGCCCAAGTCTAGAGAAAACGCACGGTCGAGTTTCGAATTTGACCAACTACTCGGAATTGAAAATTAAGCATAGATTTCGATGTCCCGTTGGTAGACAAATGCGCACAGCAACTTTCGTGACGTTCCGAGCTATTTTCTCACCCTTTAAGCCTAAGTCTAGCGAAAACGCACGGTCGAGTTTCGAATTTGACCAACTTCTCGGAATTAAAAATTGAGCATAGATTTGGATGTCCCGTTGGTAGACAAATGCGCACGCCAACTTTCGTGACATTTCGAGCTATTTTATCACCCTTTAAGCCCAAGTCGATGGAAAACGCACGATCGAGTTTCGACTTTGACCAAATTCTCGGAATTGAAAATTGAGCATAGATTTGGATGTCCCGTTGGTAGACAAGTGCGCACGCAACCTTTTGTGACGTTTCGAGCTAATTTCACACCCTTTAAGCCTAAGTCTAGGGAAAATGCACGGTCGATTTTCAACTTTGACCAACTTCTCATAATTTAAATTTGAGAATAGATTTGGATGTCACATTTGTAGACATGTGCGCACTACAACTTTCGTGATTTTACGAGCTAATTTCACACACTTTAATCCCAAGTCTAGAGAAAACGCATGGTGGCATTTTTACTTTGACAAACTTCTTGGAATTGAAATTTTAGAATAGTTTTGGATGTCCCATTGGTAAACAAGCGTCCACACCAACTTTCGTGGCGTTCCTAGCTATTTTCTACCCGTTTAAGCCCAACTCTAGCGAAAACGTACGGTCGAGTTTCAACTTTCACCAACTTCTCGGAATTGAAAATTGAGCATAGATTTCGATGTCCCGTTGGTAGACAAATGCGCACGCCAACCTTCGTGACGTTCCGAGCTATTTTCTCATCCTTTAAGCCTAAGTCTAGCGAAAACGCACGGTCGAGTTTCGAATTTGACCAATTTCTCGGAATTAAAAATTGAGCATATATTTGGATGTCCCGTTGGTAGACAAATGTGCACGCCAACTTTCTTGACGTTCTGAGCTATTTTCTCACCCTTTAAGCCCAACACTAGCGAAAATGCATGGTCGATTTTCAAATTTGACCAAATTCTCGGAATTTAAATTTGAAAATAGATTTGGATGTCACATTGGTAGACGAGCGTCCACGCCAACTTTCGTGTCGTTCTGAGCTATTTTCACACCCTTTAATCCCAAGTCTAGCGAAAACGCACGATCGAGTTTCAACTTTGACCAACTTCTCGGAATTCAAATTTGAGAATAGTTTTGGATGTCCCATTGGTAGACAAGCGTCCACACCAACTTTCGTGACGTTCCGAGCTATTTTCTCCCCCTTTAAGCCCAAGTCTAGCGAAAACGCACGGTGGCGTTTCGAATTTGACCAACTTCTCGTAATTAAAAATTGAGCATAGATTTGGATGTTCCGTTGGTAGAAAAATGCGCACACCAACATTCGTGACATTCCGAGCTATTTTCTCACCCTTTAAGCCCAACTCTAGCGAAAATGCACGGTCGAGTTTCAAATTTGACCAACTTCTCGGAATTTAAATTTGAGAATAGATTTGGATGTCAAATTGGTAGACGAGCGTCCACGCCAACTTTCGTGTCGTTCCGAGCTATTTTCACACCCTTTAAGCCCAAGTCTAGCGAAAACGCACGATCGAGTTTCAACTTTGACCAACTTCTCGGAATTGAAATTTGAGAATAGTTTTGGATGTCCCATTGGTAGACAAGAATCCACACCAACTTTCGTGACGTTCCGAGCTATTTTCTCCCCCTTTAAGCCCAACTGTAGCGAAAATGTACGGTCGAGTTACGACTTTCACCAACTTCTCGGAATTGAAAATTGAGCATAGATTTGGATGTCCCATTTGTAGACATTCGCGCACAATAACTTTCGTCACATTACGAGCTAATTTCACACCCTTTAAGCTCAAGTCTAGCGAAAACGCATGGTGGCGTTTCGACTTTGACCAACTTCTTGGAATTAAAAATTGAGAATAGATTTGGATCTCCCGTTGGTAGACAAGTGCGCACGCCAACTTTTGTGACGTTTCGAGCTAATTTCACACCCTTTAAGCCCAAGTCTAGGGAAAACGCACGGTCGATTTTCAACTTTGACCAACTTCTCGCAATTTAAATTTGAGAATAGATTTGGATGTCACATTTGTAGACATGTGCACACTACAACTTTCGTGATTTTACGAGCTAATTTCAAACACTTTAATCCCAAGTCTAGAGAAAATGCATGGTGGCGTTTCAACTTTGACAAACTTCTTGGAATTGAAATTTTAGAATAGTTTTGGATGTCCCATTGGTACACAAGCGTCCACACCAACTTTCGTGACGTTCCTAGCTATTTTCTACCCGTTTAAGCCCAAGTCTAGCGAAAACGTACGGTCGAGTTTCAACTTTCACCAACTTCTCGGAATTGAAAATTGAGCATAGGTTTGGATGTCCCATTTGTAGACATTCGCGCACAACAACTTTCGTGACAATACGAGCTAATTTCACACCCTTTAAGCCCAAGTCTAGCGAAAATGCACGATCGAGTTTCAACTTTGACCAACTTCTCGGAATTGAAATTTGAGAATAGTTTTGGATGTCCCATTGGTAGACAAGCGTCCACACCAACTTTCGTGACGTTCCGAGCTATTTTCTCCCCTTAAGCCCAAGTCTGGCGAAAACGCACGGTCGAGTTTTGAATTTGGGAAACTTCTCGGAATTGAAAATTGAGCATAGATTTGGATGTCCCGTTGGTAGAAAAATACGCACGCCAACTTTCGTGACATTCCGAGCTATTTTCTCACCCTTTAAGCCCAACTCTAGCGAAAATGCACGGTCGATTTTCAAATTTGACCAACTTCTCGGAATTTAAATTTGAGAATAGATTTGGATGTCACATTGGTAGACGAGCGTCCACACCAACTTTTGTGTCGTTCCGAGCTATTTTCACACCCTTTAAGCCAAGTCTAGCGAAAACGCACGATCGAGTTTCAACTTTGACCAACTTCTCGGAATTGAAATTTGAGAATATTTTTGGATGTCCCATTGGTCGACAAGCGTCCACACCAACATTCGTTACGTTCCGAGCTGTTTTCTCCCCTTTAGGCCCAACAGTAGCGAAAACGTACGGTCGAGTTACGACTTTCACCAACTTCTCGGAATTGAAAATTGAGCATAGATTTGGATGTCCCATTTGTAGACATTAGCGCACAACAACTTTCGTGAATTACGAGCTAATTTCACACCCTTTAAGACCAAGTCTAGCGAAAATCCACGATAGAGTTTCAACTTTGACCAACTTCTCAGAATTGAAATTTGAGAATAGTTTAGGATGTCCCATTGGTAGACAAGCGTCCACACCAACTTTCGTGACGTTCTGAGCTATTTTTCTCCCCCTTTAAAGCCGAAGTCTAGCGAAAATGCACGGTCGATTTTCAACTTGGACCAACTTCTCGGAATTTAAATTTGAGAATAGATTTGGATGTTACATTGGCAGACGAGCATCCGCGCCAACTTTCGTGACGTTCCGAGCTATTTTCACACCCTTTAAGCACAAGTCTAGCGAAAATGCATGATCGAGTTTCAACTTTGACCAACTTCTCGGAATTGAAATTTGAGAATAGTTTTGGATGTCCCATTGGTAGACAAGCGTCCACACCAACTTTCCTGACGTTCCGAGCTATTTTCTCCCCCTTTAAGCCTAAGTCTAGCGAAAATGCACGGTCGATTTTCAACTTTGGCCAACTTCTCGAAATTTAAATTTGAGAATGGATTTGGATGTCACATTGGTAGACGAGCATCCACGCCAACTTTCGTGACGTTCCGAGCTATTTTCACACCCTTTAAGCCCAAGTCTAGCAAAAACGAACGATCGAGTTTCAACTTTGACTAACTTCTCGGAATTGAAATTTGAGAATAGTTTTGGATGTCCCATTGGTAGACAAGTGTCCACACCAACTTTCGTGACGTTCCGAGCTATTTTCTCACCCTTTAAGCATAAGTCTAGCGAAAACGCACGGTCGAGTTTCGAATTTGACAAACTTCTCGGAATTGAAAATTGAGCATAGATTTGGATGTCCCGTTGGTAGACAAATGTGCACGCCAACTTTCGTGACGTTCCGAGCTATTTTCTTCCCATTTAAGCCCAAATCTAGAGAAAACGCACGGTCGCGTTTCATCTTTGACCAACTTCTCGGAATTGAAAATTGAGAATACATTTGGATGTCCCATTTGTAGACATGCGCGCACAGCCACTTTCAAGACGTTACGAGCTAATTTCACGCCCTTTATTCCCAAGTCTAGTGAAAACCCATGGTGGCATTTCGACTTTGACCAACTTCTGGGAATTGACATTTGAGAATAGATTTGGATGTCCCATTGGTAGACAAGCGTGCACGCCAACTTTCATGACGTTCCGAGCTATTTTCTGCCCCTTTAAGCCCAAGTTTAGCAAAAACGTACGGTCGAGTTTCAACTTTGACAAACATTTCGGAATTAAAATTTGAGAATAGTTTTGGATGTACCATTGGTAGACAAGCGTCCACACCAACTTTCGTGACATTGCGAGCTATTTTCTCCCCCTTTAAGCCCAAGTCTAGCGAAAACGCATGGTCGAGTTTCGAATTTGACCAACTTCTCGGAATTAAAAATTGAGCATAGATTCGGATGTCCCGTTGCTAGACAAATGCGCACGCCAACTTTCGTGACGTTCCGAGCTATTTTCTCACCCTTTAAGACCAAGTCTAGGGAAAACGCACAATCGAGTTTCGACTTTGACCAACTTCTCGGAATTGAAAATTGAGCATAGATTGGATGTCCCATTGGTAGACAAGTACGCACGCCAACTTTTGTGACGTTTCGAGCTAATTTCACACCCTTTAAGCCCAAGTCTAGGGAAAACATACGGTCGATTTTCAACTTTGACCAACTTCGCGCAATTTAAATTTGAGAGTAGATTTGGATGTCACATTTGTAGACAAGCGTCCACACCAACTTTCGTGATGTTGCGAGCTATTTTCTCCCCCTTTAAGCCCAAGTCTAGCGAAAAACGCACGATCGAGTTTCGAATTTGACCAACTTCTCAGAATTGAAAATTGAGCATAGATTTGGATGTCCCGTTGGTAGACAAATGCGCACGCCAACTTTCGTGACGTTCCGAGCTATTTTCTCATCCTTTAAGCCTAATTCTAGCGAAAATGCACGGTCGAGTTTCGAATTTGACCAACTTCTCGGAATTAAAAATTGAGCATAGATTTGGATGTCCCGTTGGTAGACAAATGCGCACGCCAACTTTCGTGACATTCCGAGCTATTTTCTCACCCTTTAAGCCCAAGTCTAGCGAAAATGCACGGTCGATTTTCAAATTTGACCAACTTCTCGGAATTTAAATTTGAGAATAGATTTGGATGTCACATTGGTAGACGAGTGTCCACGCCAACTTTCGTGACGTTCCGAGCTATTTTCCACACCCTTTAAGCACAAGTCTAGCGAAAACGCACGATCGAGTTTCAACTTTGACCAAATTCTCGGAATTTAAATTTGAGAATAGATTTGGATGTCACATTTGTAGACATGTGCGCACTACAACTTTCATGATTTTACGAGCTAATTTCACACAGTTTAATCCCAAGTCTAGAGAAAACGTATGGTGGCGTTTCGACTTTGACAAACTTCTTGGAATTGAAATTTTAGAATAGTTTTGGATGTCCCATTGGTAAACAAGCGTCCACACCAACTTTCGTGGCGTTCCTAGCTATTTTCTACCCGTTTAAGCCCAACTCTAGCGAAAACGTACGGTCGAGTTTCAACTTTCACCAACTTCTCGGAATTGAAAATTGAGCATAGATTTCGATGTCCCGTTGGTAGACAAATGCGCACACCAACCTTCGTGACGTTCCGAGCTATTTTCTCATCCTTTAAGCCTAAGTCTAGCGAAAACGCACGGTCGAGTTTCGAATTTGACCAATTTCTCGGAATTAAAAATTGAGCATATATTTGGATGTCGCGTTGGTAGACAAATGTGCACGCCAACTTTCGTGACGTTCTGAGCTATTTTCTCACCCTTTAAGCCCAACTCTAGCGAAAATGCATGGTCGATTTTCAAATTTGACCAACTTCTCGGAATTTAAATTTGAAAATAGATTTGGATGTCACATTGGTAGACGATCGTCCACGCCAACTTTCGTGTCGTTCTGAGCTATTTTCACACCCTTTAATCCCAAGTCTAGCGAAAACGCATGATCGAGTTTCAACTTTGACCAACTTCTCGGAATTCAAATTTGAGAATAGTTTTGGATGTCCCATTGGTAGACAAGCGTCCACACCAACTTTCGTGACGTTCCGAGCTATTTTCTCCCCCTTTAAGCCCAAGTCTAGCGAAAACGCACGGTGGCGTTTCGAATTTGACCAACTTCTCGTAATTAAAAATTGAGCATAGATTTGGATGTTCCGTTGGTAGAAAAATGCGCACACCAACATTCGTGACATTCCGAGCTATTTTCTCACCCTTTAAGCCCAACTCTAGCGAAAATGCACGGTCGAGTTTCAAATTTGACCAACTTCTCGGAATTTAAATTTGAGAATAGATTTGGATGTCAAATTGGTAGACGAGCGTCCACGCCAACTTTCGTGTCGTTCCGAGCTATTTTCACACCCTTTAAGCCCAAGTCTAGCGAAAACGCACGATCGAGTTTCAACTTTGACCAACTTCTCGGAATTGAAATTTGAGAATAGTTTTGGATGTCCCATTGGTAGACAAGAATCCACACCAACTTTCGTGACGTTCCGAGCTATTTTCTCCCCCTTTAAGCCCAACTGTAGCGAAAATGTACGGTCGAGTTACGACTTTCACCAACTTCTCGGAATTGAAAATTGAGCATAGATTTGGATGTCCCATTTGTAGACATTCGCGCACAATAACTTTCGTCACATTACGAGCTAATTTCACACCCTTTAAGCTCAAGTCTAGCGAAAACGCATGGTGGCGTTTCGACTTTGACCAACTTCTTGGAATTAAAAATTGAGCATAGATTTGGATCTCCCGTTGGTAGACAAGTGCGCACGCCAACTTTTGTGACGTTTCGAGCTAATTTCACACCCTTTAAGCCCAAGTCTAGGGAAAACGCACGGTCGATTTTCAACTTTGACCAACTTCTCGCAATTTAAATTTGAGAATGGATTTGGATGTCACATTTGTAGACATGTGCGCACTACAACTTTCGTGATTTTACGAGCTAATTTCAAACACTTTAATCCCAAGTCTAGAGAAAATGCATGGTGGCGTTTCGACTTTGACAAACTTCTTGGAATTGAAATTTTAGAATAGTTTTGGATGTCCCATTGGTACACAAGCGTCCACACCAACTTTCGTGACGTTCCTAGCTATTTTCTACTCGTTTAAGCCCAACTCTAGCGAAAACGTACGGTCGAGTTTCAACTTTCACCAACTTTTCGGAATTGAAAATTGAGCATAGGTTTGGATGTCCCATTTGTAGACATTCGCGCACAACAACTTTCGTGACATTACGAGCTAATTTCACACCCTTTAAGCCCAAGTCTAGCGAAAATGCACGATCGAGTTTCAACTTTGACCAACTTCTCGGAATTGAAATTTGAGAATAGTTTTGGATGTCCCATTGGTAGACAAGCGTCCACACCAACTTTCGTGACGTTCCGAGCTATTTTCTCCCCTTAAGCCCAAGTCTGGCGAAAACGCACGGTCGAGTTTCGAATTTGGGAAACTTCTCGAAATTGAAAATTGAGCATAGATTTGGATGTCCCGTTGGTAGAAAAATACGCACGCCAACTTTCGTGACATTCCGAGCTATTTTATCACCCTTTAAGCCCAACTCAAGCGAAAATGCACAGTCGATTTTCAAATTTGACCAACTTCTCGGAATTTAAATTTGAGAATAGATTTGGATGTCACATTGGTAGACGAGCGTCCACGCCAACTTTCGTGTCGTTCCGAGCTATTTTCACACCCTTTAAGCCCAAGTCTAGCGAAAACGCACGATCGAGTTTCAACTTTGACCAACTTCTCGGAATTGAAATTTGAGAATATTTTTGGATGTCCCATTGGTCGACAAGCGTCCACACCAACATTCGTTACGTTCCGAGCTGTTTTCTCCCCATTTAGGCCCAACAGTAGCGAAAACGTACGGTCGAGTTACGACTTTCACCAACTTCTCGGAATTGAAAATTGAGCATAGATTTGGATGTCCCATTTGTAGACATTAGCGCACAACAACTTTCTTGAATTACGAGCTAATTTCACACCCTTTAAGACCAAGTCTAGCGAAAATCCACGATAGAGTTTCAACTTTGACCAACTTCTCGGAATTGAAATTTGAGAATAGTTTAGGATGTCCCATTGGTAGACAAGCGTCCACACCAACTTTCGTGACGTTCTGAGCTATTTTCTCCCCCTTTAAGCCGAAGTCTAGCGAAAATGCACGGTCGATTTTCAACTTGGACCAACTTCTCGGAATTTAAATTTGAGAATAGATTTGGATGGTACATTGCCAGACGAGCATCCGCGCCAACTTTCGTGACGTTCCGAGCTATTTTCACACCCTTTAAGCACAAGTCTAGCGAAAATGCACGATCGAGTTTCAACTTTGACCAACTTCTCGGAATTGAAATTTGAGAATAGTTTTGGATGTCCCATTGGTAGACAAGCGTCCACACCAACTTTCCTGACGTTCCGAGCTATTTTCTCCCACTTTAATCCTAAGTCTAGCGAAAACGCACCGTCGACTTTCAAATTTGACCAACTTCTTGGAATTGAAAATTGAGCATAGATTTGGATGTCCCGTTGGTAGACAAATGTGCACGCCAACTTTCGTGACGTTCCGAGCTATTTTCTTCCCATTTAAGCCCAAATCTAGAGAAAACGCATGGTCGCGTTTCATCTTTGACCAACTTCTCGGAATTGAAAATTGAGAATACATTTGGATGTCCCATTTGTAGACATGCGCGCACAGCCACTTTCAAGACGTTACGAGCTAATTTCACGCCCTTTATTCCCAAGTCTAGTGAAAACCCATGGTGGCATTTCGACTTTGACCAACTTCTGGGAATTGAAATTTGAGAATAGATTTGGATGTCCCATTGGTAGACAAGCGTGCACGCCAACTTTCATGACGTTCCGAGCTATTTTCTGCCCCTTTAAGCCCAAGTCTAGCAAAAACGTACGGTCGAGTTTCAACTTTGACAAACATTTCGGAATTAAAATTTGAGAATAGTTTTGGATGTACCATTGGTAGACAAGCGTCCACACCAACTGTCGTGACATTGCGAGCTATTTTCTCCCCCTTTAAGCCCAAGTCTAGCGAAAACGCATGGTCGAGTTTCGAATTTGACCAACTTCTCGGAATTAAAAATTGAGCATAGATTCGGATGTCCCGTTGCTAGACAAATGCGCACGCCAACTTTCGTGACGTTCCGAGCTATTTTCTCACCCTTTAAGACCAAGTCTAGGGAAAACGCACAATCGAGTTTCGACTTTGACCAACTTCTCGGAATTGAAAATTGAGCATAGATTTGGATGTCCCATTGGTAGACAAGTACGCACGCCAACTTTTGTGACGTTTCGAGCTAATTTCACACCCTTTAAGCCCAAGTCTAGGGAAAACGTACGGTCGATTTTCAACTTTGACCAACTTCGCGCAATTTAAATTTGAGAGTAGATTTGGATGTCACATTTGTAGACAAGCGTCCACACCAACTTTCGTGATGTTGCGAGCTATTTTCTCCCCCTTTAAGCCCAAGTCTAGCGAAAAACGCACGATCGAGTTTCGAATTTGACCAACTTCTCAGAATTGAAAATTGAGCATAGATTTGGATGTCCCGTTGGTAGACAAATGCGCACGCCAACTTTCGTGACGTTCCGAGCTATTTTCTCATCCTTTAAGCCTAAGTCTAGCGAAAATGCACGGTCGAGTTTCGAATTTGACCAACTTCTCGGAATTAAAAATTGAGCATAGATTTGGATGTCCCGTTGGTAGACAAATGCGCACGCCAACTTTCGTGACATTCCGAGCTATTTTCTCACCCTTTAAGCCCAAGTCTAGCGAAAATGCACGGTCGATTTTCAAATTTGACCAACTTCTCGGAATTTAAATTTGAGAATAGATTTGGATGTCACATTGGTAGACGAGTGTCCACGCCAACTTTCGTGACGTTCCGAGCTATTTTCACACCCTTTAAGCACAAGTCTAGCGAAAACGCACGATCGAGTTTCAACTTTGACCAAATTCTCGGAATTTAAATTTGAGAATAGATTTGGATGTCACATTTGTAGACATGTGCGCACTACAACTTTCATGATTTTACGAGCTAATTTCACACAGTTTAATCCCAAGTCTAGAGAAAACGTATGGTGGCGTTTCGACTTTGAAAAACTTCTTGGAATTGAAATTTTAGAATAGTTTTGGATGTCCCATTGGTAAACAAGCGTCCACACCAACTTTCGTGGCGTTCCTAGCTATTTTCTACCCGTTTAAGCCCAACTCTAGCGAAAACGTACGGTCGAGTTTCAACTTTCACCAACTTCTCGGAATTGAAAATTGAGCATAGATTTCGATGTCCCGTTGGTAGACAAATGCGCACGCCAACCTTCGTGACGTTCCGAGCTATTTTCTCATCCTTTAAGCCTAAGTCTAGCGAAAACGCACGGTCGAGTTTCGAATTTGACCAATTTCTCGGAATTAAAAATTGAGCATATATTTGGATGTCCCGTTGGTAGACAAATGTGCACGCCAACTTTCGTGACGTTCTGAGCTATTTTCTCACCCTTTAAGACCAACTCTAGCGAAAATGCATGGTCGATTTTCAAATTTGACCAACTTCTCGGAATTTAAATTTGAAAATAGATTTGGATGTCACATTGGTAGACGAGCGTCCACGCCAACTTTCGTGTCGTTCTGAGCTATTTTCACACCCTTTAATCCCAAGTCTAGCGAAAACGCACGATCGAGTTTCAACTTTCACCAACTTCTCGGAATTAAAATTTGAGAATAGTTTTGGATGTCCCATTGGTAGACAAGCGTCCACACCAACTTTCGTGACGTTCCGAGCTATTTTTCTCCCCCTTTAAGCCCAAGTCTAGCGAAAACGCACGGTGGCGTTTCGAATTTGACCAACTTCTCGTAATTAAAAATTGAGCGTAGATTTGGATGTTCCGTTGGTAGAAAAATGCGCACACCAACATTCGTGACATTTCGAGCTATTTTCTCACCCTTTAAGCCCAACTCTAGCGAAAATGCACGGTCGAGTTTCAAATTTGACCAACTTCTCGGAATTTAAATTTGAGAATAGATTTGGATGTCAAATTGGTAGACGAGCGTCCACGCCAACTTTCGTGTCGTTCCGAACTATTTTCACACCCTTTAAGCCCAAGTCTAGCGAAAAACGCACGATCGAGTTTCAACTTTGACCAACTTCTCGGAATTGAAATTTGAGAATAGTTTTGGATGTCCCATTGGTAGACAAGAATCCACACCAACTTTCGTGACGTTCCGAGCTATTTTCTCCCCCTTTAAGCCCAACTGTAGCGAAAATGTACGGTCGAGTTACGACTTTCACCAACTTCTCGGAATTGAAAAT
Source organism: Larix kaempferi (assembly GCA_027924585.1). NCBI lineage: Eukaryota > Viridiplantae > Streptophyta > Pinopsida > Pinales > Pinaceae > Larix > Larix kaempferi. Next base: position 147,978 of record BSBM01001502.1, on the reverse strand, counting down.
TGAGCATAGATTTGGATGTCCCATTTGTAGACATTCGCGCACAATAACTTTCGTCACATTACGAGCTAATTTCACACCCTTTAAGCTCAAGTCTAGCGAAAACGCATGGTGGCGTTTCGACTTTGACCAACTTCTTGGAATTAAAAATTGAGCATAGATTTGGATCTCCCGTTGGTAGACAAGTGCGCACGCCAACTTTTGTGATGTTTCGAGCTAATTTCACACCCTTTAAGCCCAAGTCTAGGGAAAACGCACGGTCGATTTTCAACTTTGACCAACTTCTCGCAATTTAAATTTGAGAATAGATTTGGATGTCACATTTGTAGACATGTGCGCACTACAACTTTCGTGATTTTACGAGCTAATTTCAAACACTTTAATCCCAAGTCTAGAGAAAATGCATGGTGGCGTTTCGACTTTGACAAACTTCTTGGAATTGAAATTTTAGAATAGTTTTGGATGTCCCATTGGTACACAAGCGTCCACACCAACTTTCGTGACGTTCCTAGCTATTTTCTACCCGTTTAAGCCCAACTCTAGCGAAAACGTACGGTCGAGTTTCAACTTTCACCAACTTCTCGGAATTGAAAATTGAGCATAGGTTTGGATGTCCCATTTGTAGACATTCGCGCACAACAACTTTCGTGACATTACGAGCTAATTTCACACCCTTTAAGCCCAAGTCTAGCGAAAATGCACGATCGAGTTTCAACTTTGACCAACTTCTCGGAATTGAAATTTGAGAATAGTTTTGGATGTCCCATTGGTAGACAAGCGTCCACACCAACTTTCCTGACGTTCCGAGCTATTTTCTCCCCCTTTAATCCTAAGTCTAGCGAAAATGCACGGTCGATTTTCAACTTTGGCCAACTTCTCGAAATTTAAATTTGAGAATGGATTTGGATGTCACATTGGTAGACGAGCATCCACGCCAACTTTCGTGACGTTCCGAGCTATTTTCACACCCTTTAAGCCCAAGTCTAGCGAAAACGAACGATCGAGTTTCAACTTTGACTAACTTCTCGGAATTGAAATTTGAGAATAGTTTTGGATGTCCCATTGGTAGACAAGTGTCCACACCAACTTTCGTGACGTTCCGAGCTATTTTCTCACCCTTTAAGCCCAAGTCTAGCGAAAACGCACGGTCGAGTTTCGAATTTGACAAACTTCTCGGAATTGAAAATTGAGCATAGATTTGGATGTCCCGTTGGTAGACAAATGTGCACGCCAACTTTCGTGACGTTCCGAGCTATTTTCTTCCCATTTAAGCCCAAATCTAGAGAAAACGCACGGTCGCGTTTCATCTTTGACCAACTTCTCGGAATTGAAAATTGAGAATACATTTGGATGTCCCATTTGTAGACATGTGCGCACAGCCACTTTCAAGACGTTACGAGCTAATTTCACGCCCTTTATTCCCAAGTCTAGTGAAAACCCATGGTGGCATTTCGACTTTGACCAACTTCTGGGAATTGAAATTTGAGAATAGATTTGGATGTCCCATTGGTAGACAAGCATGCACGCCAACTTTCATGACGTTCCGAGCTATTTTCTGCCCCTTTAAGCCCAAGTCTAGCAAAAACGTACGGTCGAGTTTCAACTTTGACAAACATTTCGGAATTAAAATTTGAGAATAGTTTTGGATGTACCATTGGTAGACAAGCGTCCACACCAACTTTCGTGACATTGCGAGCTATTTTCTCCCCCTTTAAGCCCAAGTCTAGCGAAAACGCATGGTCGAGTTTCGAATTTGACCAACTTCTCGGAATTAAAAATTGAGCATAGATTCGGATGTCCCGTTGCTAGACAAATGCGCACGCCAACTTTCGTGACGTTCCGAGCTATTTTCTTACCCTTTAAGACCAAGTCTAGGGAAAACGCACAATCGAGTTTCGACTTTGACCAACTTCTCGGAATTGAAAATTGAGCATAGATTTGGATGTCCCATTGGTAGACAAGTACGCACGCCAACTTTTGTGACGTTTCGAGCTAATTTCACACCCTTTAAGCCCAAGTCTAGGGAAAACGTACGGTCGATTTTCAACTTTGACCAACTTCGCGCAATTTAAATTTGAGAGTAGATTTGGATGTCACATTTGTAGACAAGCGTCCACACCAACTTTCGTGATGTTGCGAGCTATTTTCTCCCCCTTTAAGCCCAAGTCTAGCGAAAAACGCACGATCGAGTTTCGAATTTGACCAACTTCTCAGAATTGAAAATTGAGCATAGATTTGGATGTCCCGTTGGTAGACAAATGCGCACGCCAACTTTCGTGACGTTCCGAGCTATTTTCTCATCCTTTAAGCCTAATTCTAGCGAAAATGCACGGTCGAGTTTCGAATTTGACCAACTTCTCGGAATTAAAAATTGAGCATAGATTTGGATGTCCCGTTGGTAGACAAATGCGCACACCAACTTTCGTGACATTCCGAGCTATTTTCTCACCCTTTAAGCCCAAGTCTAGCGAAAATGCACGGTCGATTTTCAAATTTGACCAACTTCTCGGAATTTAAATTTGAGAATAGATTTGGATGTCACATTGGTAGACGAGTGTCCACGCCAACTTTCGTGACGTTCCGAGCTATTTTCACACCCTTTAAGCACAAGTCTAGCGAAAACGCACGATCGAGTTTCAACTTTGACCAAATTCTCGGAATTTAAATTTGAGAATAGATTTGGATGTCACATTTGTAGACATGTGCGCACTACAACTTTCATGATTTTACGAGCTAATTTCACACAGTTTAATCCCAAGTCTAGAGAAAACGTATGGTGGCGTTTCGACTTTGACAAACTTCTTGGAATTGAAATTTTAGAATATTTTTGGATGTCCCATTGGTAAACAAGCGTCCACACCAACTTTCGTGGCGTTCCTAGCTATTTTCTACCCGTTTAAGCCCAACTCTAGCGAAAACGTACGGTCGAGTTTCAACTTTCACCAACTTCTCGGAATTGAAAATTGAGCATAGATTTCGATGTCCCGTTGGTAGACAAATGCGCACGCCAACCTTTGTGACGTTCCGAGCTATTTTCTCATCCTTTAAGCCTAAGTCTAGCGAAAACGCACGGTCGAGTTTCGAATTTGACCAATTTCTCGGAATTAAAAATTGAGCATATATTTGGATGTCCCGTTGGTAGACAAATGTGCACACCAACTTTCGTGACGTTCTGAGCTATTTTCTCACCCTTTAAGCCCAACTCTAGCGAAAATGCATGGTCGATTTTCAAATTTGACCAACTTCTCGGAATTTAAATTTGAAAATAGATTTGGATGTCACATTGGTAGACGAGCGTCCACGCCAACTTTCGTGTCGTTCTGAGCTATTTTCACACCCTTTAATCCCAAGTCTAGCGAAAACGCACGATCGAGTTTCAACTTTGACCAACTTCTCGGAATTCAAATTTGAGAATAGTTTTGGATGTCCCATTGGTAGACAAGCGTCCACACCAACTTTCGTGATGTTCCGAGCTATTTTCTCCCCCTTTAAGCCCAAGTCTAGCGAAAACGCACGGTGGCGTTTCGAATTTGACCAACTTCTCGTAATTAAAAATTGAGCATAGATTTGGATGTTCCGTTGGTAGAAAAATGCGCACACCAACATTCGTGACATTCCGAGCTATTTTCTCACCCTTTAAGCCCAACTCTAGCGAAAATGCACGGTCGAGTTTCAAATTTGACCAACTTCTCGGAATTTAAATTTGAGAATAGATTTGGATGTCAAATTGGTAGACGAGCGTCCACGCCAACTTTCGTGTCGTTCCGAGCTATTTTCACACCCTTTAAGCCCAAGTCTAGCGAAAACGCACGATCGAGTTTCAACTTTGACCAACTTCTCGGAATTGAAATTTGAGAATAGTTTTGGATGTCCCATTGGTAGACAAGAATCCACACCAACTTTCGTGACGTTCCGAGCTATTTTCTCCCCCTTTAAGCCCAACTGTAGCGAAAATGTACGGTCGAGTTACGACTTTCACCAACTTCTCGGAATTGAAAATTGAGCATAGATTTGGATGTCCCATTTGTAGACATTCGCGCACAATAACTTTCGTCACATTACGAGCTAATTTCACACCCTTTAAGCTCAAGTCTAGCGAAAACGCATGGTGGCGTTTCGACTTTGACCAACTTCTTGGAATTAAAAATTGAGCATAGATTTGGATCTCCCGTTGGTAGACAAGTGCGCACGCCAACTTTTGTGACGTTTCGAGCTAATTTCACACCCTTTAAGCCCAAGTCTAGGGAAAACGCACGGTCGATTTTCAACTTTGACCAACTTCTCGCAATTTAAATTTGAGAATGGATTTGGATGTCACATTTGTAGACATGTGCGCACTACAACTTTCGTGATTTTACGAGCTAATTTCAAACACTTTAATCCCAAGTCTAGAGAAAATGCATGGTGGCGTTTCGACTTTGACAAACTTCTTGGAATTGAAATTTTAGAATAGTTTTGGATGTCCCATTGGTACACAAGCGTCCACACCAACTTTCGTGACGTTCCTAGCTATTTTCTACCCGTTTAAGCCCAACTCTAGCGAAAACGTACGGTCGAGTTTCAACTTTCACCAACTTCTCGGAATTGAAAATTGAGCATAGGTTTGGATGTCCCATTTGTAGACATTCGCGCACAACAACTTTCGTGACATTACGAGCTAATTTCACACCCTTTAAGCCCAAGTCTAGCGAAAATGCACGATCGAGTTTCAACTTTGACCAACTTCTCGGAATTGAAATTTGAGAATAGTTTTGGATGTCCCATTGGTAGACAAGCGTCCACACCAACTTTCGTGACGTTCCGAGCTATTTTCTCCCCTTAAGCCCAAGTCTGGCGAAAACGCACGGTCGAGTTTCGAATTTGGGAAACTTCTCGGAATTGAAAATTGAGCATAGATTTGGATGTCCCGTTGGTAGAAAAATACGCACGCCAACTTTCGTGACATTCCGAGCTATTTTCTCACCCTTTAAGCCCAACTCTAGCGAAAATGCACGGTCGATTTTCAAATTTGACCAACTTCTCAGAATTTAAATTTGAGAATAGATTTGGATGTCACATTGGTAGACGAGCGTCCACGCCAACTTTCGTGTCGTTCCGAGCTATTTTCACACCCTTTAAGCCCAAGTCTAGCGAAAACGCACGATCGAGTTTCAACTTTGACCAACTTCTCGGAATTGAAATTTGAGAATATTTTTGGATGTCCCATTGGTCGACAAGCGTCCACACCAACATTCGTTACGTTCCGAGCTGTTTTCTCCCCCTTTAGGCCCAACAGTAGCGAAAACGTACGGTCGAGTTACGACTTTCACCAACTTCTCGGAATTGAAAATTGAGCATAGATTTGGATGTCCCATTTGTAGACATTAGCGCACAACAACTTTCGTGAATTACGAGCTAATTTCACACCCTTTAAGACCAAGTCTAGCGAAAATCCAAGATAGAGTTTCAACTTTGACCAACTTCTCGGAATTGAAATTTGAGAATAGTTTAGGATGTCCCATTGGTAGACAAGCGTCCACACCAACTTTCGTGACGTTCTGAGCTATTTTCTCCCCCTTTAAGCCGAAGTCTAGCGAAAATGCACGGTCGATTTTCAACTTGGACCAACTTCTCGGAATTTAAATTTGAGAATAGATTTGGATGTTACATTGGCAGACGAGCATCCGCGCCAACTTTCGTGACGTTCCGAGCTATTTTCACACCCTTTAAGCACAAGTCTAGCGAAAATGCACGATCGAGTTTCAACTTTGACCAACTTCTCGGAATTGAAATTTGAGAATAGTTTTGGATGTCCCATTGGTAGACAAGCGTCCACACCAACTTTCCTGACGTTCCGAGCTATTTTCTCCCACTTTAATCCTAAGTCTAGCGAAAATGCACGGTCGATTTTCAACTTTGGCCAACTTCTCGAAATTTAAATTTGAGAATGGATTTGGATGTCACATTGGTAGACGAGCATCCACGCCAACTTTCGTGACGTTCCGAGCTATTTTCACACCCTTTAAGCCCAAGTCTAGCGAAAACGAACGATCGAGTTTCAACTTTGACTAACTTCTCGGAATTGAAATTTGAGAATAGTTTTGGATGTCCCATTGGTAGACAAGTGTCCACACCAACTTTCGTGACGTTCCGAGCTATTTTCTCACCCTTTAAGCCCAAGTCTAGCGAAAACGCACGGTCGAGTTTCGAATTTGACAAACTTCTCGGAATTGAAAATTGAGCATAGATTTGGATGTCCCGTTGGTAGACAAATGTGCACGCCAACTTTCGTGACGTTCCGAGCTATTTTCTTCCCATTTAAGTCCAAATCTAGAGAAAACGCACGGTCGCGTTTCATCTTTGACCAACTTCTCGGAATTGAAAATTGAGAATACATTTGGATGTCCCATTTGTAGACATGCGCGCACAGCCACTTTCAAGACGTTACGAGCTAATTTCACGCCCTTTATTCCCAAGTCTAGTGAAAACCCATGGTGGCATTTCGACTTTGACCAACTTCTGGGAATTGAAATTTGAGAATAGATTTGGATGTCCCATTGGTAGTCAAGCGTGCACGCCAAATTTCATGACGTTCCGACCTATTTTCTGCCCCTTTAAGCCCAAGTCTAGCAAAAACGTACGGTCGAGTTTCAACTTTGACAAACATTTCGGAATTAAAATTTGAGAATAGTTTTGGATGTACCATTGGTAGACAAGCGTCCACACCAACTTTCGTGACATTGCGAGCTATTTTCTCCCCCTTTAAGCCCAAGTCTAGCGAAAACGCATGGTCGAGTTTCGAATTTGACCAACTTCTCGGAATTAAAAATTGAGCATAGATTCGGATGTCCCATTGCTAGACAAATGCGCACGCCAACTTTCGTGACGTTCCGAGCTATTTTCTCACCCTTTAAGACCAAGTCTAGGGAAAACGCACAATCAAGTTTCGACTTTGACCAACTTCTCGGAATTGAAAATTGAGCATAGATTTGGATGTCCCATTGGTAGACAAGTACGCACGCCAACTTTTGTGACGTTTCGAGCTAATTTCACACCCTTTAAGCCCAAGTCTAGGGAAAACGTACGGTCGATTTTCAACTTTGACCAACTTCGCGCAATTTAAATTTGAGAGTAGATTTGGATGTCACATTTGTAGACAAGCGTCCACACCAACTTTCGTGATGTTGCGAGCTATTTTCTCCCCCTTTAAGCCCAAGTCTAGCGAAAAACGCACGATCGAGTTTCGAATTTGACCAACTTCTCAGAATTGAAAATTGAGCATAGATTTGGATGTCCCGTTGGTAGACAAATGCGCACGCCAACTTTCGTGACGTTCCGAGCTATTTTCTCATCCTTTAAGCCTAAGTCTAGCGAAAATGCACGGTCGAGTTTCAAATTTGACCAACTTCTCGGAATTAAAAATTGAGCATAGATTTGGATGTCCCGTTGGTAGACAAATGCGCACGCCAACTTTCGTGACATTCCGAGCTATTTTCTCACCCTTTAAGCCCAAGTCTAGCGAAAATGCACGGTCGATTTTCAAATTTGACCAACTTCTCGGAATTTAAATTTGAGAATAGATTTGGATGTCACATTGGTAGACGAGTGTCCACCCCAACTTTCGTGACGTTCCGAGCTATTTTCACACCCTTTAAGCACAAGTCTAGCGAAAACGCACGATCGAGTTTCAACTTTGACCAAATTCTCGGAATTTAAATTTGAGAATAGATTTGGATGTCACATTTGTAGACATGTGCGCACTACAACTTTCATGATTTTACGAGCTAATTTCACACAGTTTAATCCCAAGTCTAGAGAAAACGTATGGTGGCGTTTCGACTTTGAAAAACTTCTTGGAATTGAAATTTTAGAATAGTTTTGGATGTCCCATTGGTAAACAAGCGTCCACACCAACTTTCGTGGCGTTCCTAGCTATTTTCTACCCGTTTAAGCCCAACTCTAGCGAAAACGTACGGTCGAGTTTCAACTTTCACCAACTTCTCGGAATTGAAAATTGAGCATAGATTTCGATGTCCCGTTGGTAGACAAATGCGCACGCCAACCTTCGTGACGTTCCGAGCTATTTTCTCATCCTTTAAGCCTAAGTCTAGCGAAAACGCACGGTCGAGTTTCGAATTTGACCAATTTCTCGGAATTAAAAATTGAGCATATATTTGGATGTCCCGTTGGTAGACAAATGTGCACGCCAACTTTCGTGACGTTCTGAGCTATTTTCTCACCCTTTAAGACCAACTCTAGCGAAAATGCATGGTCGATTTTCAAATTTGACCAACTTCTCGGAATTTAAATTTGAAAATAGATTTGGATGTCACATTGGTAGACGAGCGTCCACGCCAACTTTCGTGTCGTTCTGATCTATTTTCACACCCTTTAATCCCAAGTCTAGCGAAAACGCACGATCGAGTTTCAACTTTGACCAACTTCTCGGAATTAAAATTTGAGAATAGTTTTGGATGTCCCATTGGTAGACAAGCGTCCACACCAACTTTCGTGACGTTCCGAGCTATTTTCTCCCCCTTTAAGCCCAAGTCTAGCGAAAACACACGGTGGCGTTTCGAATTTGACCAACTTCTCGTAATTAAAAATTGAGCGTAGATTTGGATGTTCCGTTGGTAGAAAAATGTGCACACCAACATTCGTGACATTCCGAGCTATTTTCTCACCCTTTAAGCCCAACTCTAGCGAAAATGCACGGTCGAGTTTCAAATTTGACCAACTTCTCGGAATTTAAATTTGAGAATAGATTTGGATGTCAAATTGGTAGACGAGCGTCCACGCCAACTTTCGTGTCGTTCCGAACTATTTTCACACCCTTTAAGCCCAAGTCTAGCGAAAACGCACGATCGAGTTTCAACTTTGACCAACTTCTCGGAATTGAAATTTGAGAATAGTTTTGGATGTCCCATTGGTAGACAAGAATCCACACCAACTTTCGTGACGTTCCGAGCTATTTTCTCCCCCTTTAAGCCCAACTGTAGCGAAAATGTACGGTCGAGTTACGACTTTCACCAACTTCTCGGAATTGAAAATTGAGCATAGATTTGGATGTCCCATTTGTAGACATTCGCGCACAATAACTTTCGTCACATTACGAGCTAATTTCACACCCTTTAAGCTCAAGTCTAGCGAAAACGCATGGTGGCGTTTCGACTTTGACCAACTTCTTGGAATTAAAAATTGAGCATAGATTTGGATCTCCCGTTGGTAGACAAGTGCGCACGCCAACTTTTGTGACGTTTCGAGCTAATTTCACACCCTTTAAGCCCAAGTCTAGGGAAAACGCACGGTCGATTTTCAACTTTGACCAACTTCTCGCAATTTAAATTTGAGAATAGATTTGGATGTCACATTTGTAGACATGTGCGCACTACAACTTTCGTGATTTTACGAGCTAATTTCAAACACTTTAATCCCAAGTCTAGAGAAAATGCATGGTGGCGTTTCGACTTTGACAAACTTCTTGGAATTGAAATTTTAGAATAGTTTTGGATGTCCCATTGGTACACAAGCGTCCACACCAACTTTCGTGACGTTCCTAGCTATTTTCTACCCGTTTAAGCCCAACTCTAGCGAAAACGTACGGTCGAGTTTCAACTTTCACCAACTTCTCGGAATTGAAAATTGAGCATAGGTTTGGATGTCCCATTTGTAGACATTCGCGCACAACAACTTTCGTGACATTACGAGCTAATTTCACACCCTTTAAGCCCAAGTCTAGCGAAAATGCACGATCGAGTTTCAACTTTGACCAACTTCTCGGAATTGAAATTTGAGAATAGTTTTGGATGTCCCATTGGTAGACAAGCGTCCACACCAACTTTCCTGACGTTCCGAGCTATTTTCTCCCCCTTTAATCCTAAGTCTAGCGAAAATGCACGGTCGATTTTCAACTTTGGCCAACTTCTCGAAATTTAAATTTGAGAATGGATTTGGATGTCACATTGGTAGACGAGCATCCACGCCAACTTTCGTGACGTTCCGAGCTATTTTCACACCCTTTAAGCCCAAGTCTAGCGAAAACGAACGATCGAGTTTCAACTTTGACTAACTTCTCGGAATTGAAATTTGAGAATAGTTTTGGATGTCCCATTGGTAGACAAGTGTCCACACCAACTTTCGTGACGTTCCGAGCTATTTTCTCACCCTTTAAGCCCAAGTCTAGCGAAAACGCACGGTCGAGTTTCGAATTTGACAAACTTCTCGGAATTGAAAATTGAGCATAGATTTGGATGTCCCGTTGGTAGACAAATGTGCACGCCAACTTTCGTGACGTTCCGAGCTATTTTCTTCCCATTTAAGCCCAAATCTAGAGAAAACGCACGGTCGCGTTTCATCTTTGACCAACTTCTCGGAATTGAAAATTGAGAATACATTTGGATGTCCCATTTGTAGAAATGTGCGCACAGCCACTTTCAAGACGTTACGAGCTAATTTCACGCCCTTTATTCCCAAGTCTAGTGAAAACCCATGGTGGCATTTCAACTTTGACCAACTTCTGGGAATTGAAATTTGAGAATAGATTTGGATGTCCCATTGGTAGACAAGCATGCACGCCAACTTTCATGACGTTCCGAGCTATTTTCTGCCCCTTTAAGCCCAAGTCTAGCAAAAACGTTACGGTCGAGTTTCAACTTTGACAAACATTTCGGAATTAAAATTTGAGAATAGTTTTGGATGTACCATTGGTAGACAAGCGTCCACACCAACTTTCGTGACATTGCGAGCTATTTTCTCCCCCTTTAAGCCCAAGTCTAGCGAAAACGCATGGTCGAGTTTCGAATTTGACCAACTTCTCGGAATTAAAAATTGAGCATAGATTCGGATGTCCCGTTGCTAGACAAATGCGCACGCCAACTTTCGTGACGTTCCGAGCTATTTTCTCACCCTTTAAGACCAAGTCTAGGGAAAACGCACAATCGAGTTTCGACTTTGACCAACTTCTCGGAATTGAAAATTGAGCATAGATTTGGATGTCCCATTGGTAGACAAGTACGCACGCCAACTTTTGTGACGTTTCGAGCTAATTTCACACCCTTTAATCCCAAGTCTAGGGAAAACGTACGGTCGATTTTCAACTTTGACCAACTTCGCGCAATTTAAATTTGAGAGTAGATTTGGATGTCACATTTGTAGACAAGCGTCCACACCAACTTTCGTGATGTTGCGAGCTATTTTCTCCCCCTTTAAGCCCAAGTCTAGCGAAAAACGCGACGATCGAGTTTCGAATTTGACCAACTTCTCAGAATTGAAAATTGAGCATAGATTTGGATGTCCCGTTGGTAGACAAATGCGCACGCCAACTTTCGTGACGTTCCGAGCTATTTTCTCATCCTTTAAGCCTAAGTCTAGCGAAAATGCACGGTCGAGTTTCGAATTTGACCAACTTCTAGGATTTAAAAATTGAGCATAGATTTGGATGTCCCGTTGGTAGACAAATGCGCACGCCAACTTTCGTGACATTCCGAGCTATTTTCTCACCCTTTAAGCCCAAGTCTAGCGAAAATGCACGGTCGATTTTCAAATTTGACCAACTTCTTGGAATTTAAATTTGAGAATAGATTTGGATGTCACATTGGTAGACGAGTGTCCACGCCAACTTTCGTGACGTTCCGAGCTATTTTCACACCCTTTAAGCACAAGTCTAGCGAAAACGCACGATCGAGTTTCAACTTTGACCAAATTCTCGGAATTTAAATTTGAGAATAGATTTGGATGTCACATTTGTAGACATGTGCGCACTACAACTTTCATGATTTTACGAGCTAATTTCACACAGTTTAATCCCAAGTCTAGAGAAAACGTATGGTGGCGTTTCGACTTTGACAAACTTCTTGGAATTGAAATTTTAGAATAGTTTTGGATGTCCCATTGGTAAACAAGCGTCCACACCAACTTTCGTGGCGTTCCTAGCTATTTTCTACCCGTTTAAGCCCAACTCTAGCGAAAACGTACGGTCGAGTTTCAACTTTCACCAACTTCTCGGAATTGAAAATTGAGCATAGATTTCGATGTCCCGTTGGTAGACAAATGCGCACGCCAACCTTCGTGACGTTCCGAGCTATTTTCTCATCCTTTAAGCCTAAGTCTAAGGAAAACGCACGGTCGAGTTTTGAATTTGACCAATTTCTCGGAATTAAAAATTGAGCATATATTTGGATGTCCCGTTGGTAGACAAATGTGCACGCCAACTTTCGTGACGTTCTGAGCTATTTTCTCACCCTTTAAGCCCAACTCTAGCGAAAATGCATGGTCGATTTTCAAATTTGACCAACTTCTCGGAATTTAAATTTGAAAATAGATTTGGATGTCACATTGGTAGACGAGCGTCCACGCCAACTTTCGTGTCGTTCTGAGCTATTTTCACACCCTTTAATCCCAAGTCTAGCGAAAACGCACGATCGAGTTTCAACTTTGACCAACTTCTCGGAATTCAAATTTGAGAATAGTTTTGGATGTCCCATTGGTAGACAAGCGTCCACACCAACTTTCGTGACGTTCCGAGCTATTTTCTCCCCCTTTAAGCCCAAGTCTAGCGAAAACGCACGGTGGCGTTTCGAATTTGACCAACTTCTCGTAATTAAAAATTGAGCATAGATTTGGATGTTCCGTTGGTAGAAAAATGCGCACACCAACATTCGTGACATTCCGAGCTATTTTCTCACCCTTTAAGCCCAACTCTAGCGAAAATGCACGGTCGAGTTTCAAATTTGACCAACTTCTCGGAATTTAAATTTGAGGATAGATTTGGATGTCAAATTGGTAGACGAGCGTCCACGCCAACTTTCGTGTCGTTCCGAGCTATTTTCACACCCTTTAAGCCCAAGTCTAGTGAAAATGCACGATCGAGTTTCAACTTTGACCAACTTCTCGGAATTGAAATTTGAGAATAGTTTTGGATGTCCCATTGGTAGACAAGAATCCACACCAACTTTCGTGACGTTCCGAGCTATTTTCTCCCCCTTTAAGCCCAACTGTAGCGAAAATGTACGGTCGAGTTACGACTTTCACCAACTTCTCGGAATTGAAAATTGAGCATAGATTTGGATGTCCCATTTGTAGACATTCGCGCACAATAACTTTCGTCACATTACGAGCTAATTTCACACCCTTTAAGCTCAAGTCTAGCGAAAACGCATGGTGGCGTTTCGACTTTGACCAACTTCTTGGAATTAAAAATTGAGCATAGATTTGGATCTCCCGTTGGTAGACAAGTGCGCACGCCAACTTTTGTGACGTTTCGAGCTAATTTCACACCCTTTAAGCCCAAGTCTAGGGAAAACGCACGGTCGATTTTCAACTTTGACCAACTTCTCGCAATTTAAATTTGAGAATAGATTTGGATGTCACATTTGTAGACATGTGCGCACTACAACTTTCATGATTTTACGAGCTAATTTAAAACACTTTAATCCCAAGTCTAGAGAAAATGCATGGTGGCGTTTCGACTTTGACAAACTTCTTGGAATTGAAATTTTAGAATAGTTTTGGATGTCCCATTGGTACACAAGCGTCCACACCAACTTTCGTGACGTTCCTAGCTATTTTCTACCCGTTTAAGCCCAACTCTAGCGAAAACGTACGGTCGAGTTTCAACTTTCACCAACTTCTCGGAATTGAAAATTGAGCATAGGTTTGGATGTCCCATTTGTAGACATTCGCGCACAACAACTTTCGTGACATTACGAGCTAATTTCACACCCTTTAAGCCCAAGTCTAGCGAAAATGCACGATCGAGTTTCAACTTTGACCAACTTCTCGGAATTGAAATTTGAGAATAGTTTTGGATGTCCCATTGGTAGACAAGCGTCCACACCAACTTTCGTGACGTTCCGAGCTATTTTCTCCCCTTAAGCCCAAGTCTGGCGAAAACGCACGGTCGAGTTTCGAATTTGGGAAACTTCTCGGAATTGAAAATTGAGCATAGATTTGGATGTCCCGTTGGTAGAAAAATACGCACGCCAACTTTCGTGACATTCCGAGCTATTTTCTCACCCTTTAAGCCCAACTCTAGCGAAAATGCACGGTCGATTTTCAAATTTGACCAACTTCTCGGAATTTAAATTTGAGAATAGATTTGGATGTCACATTGGTAGAAGAGCGTCCACGCCAACTTTCGTGTCGTTCCGAGCTATTTTCACACCCTTTAAGCCCAAGTCTAGCGAAAACGCACGATCGAGTTTCAACTTTAACCAACTTCTCGGAATTGAAATTTGAGAATATTTTTGGATGTCCCATTGGTCGACAAGCGTCCACACCAACATTCGTTACGTTCCGAGCTGTTTTCTCCCCCTTTAGGCCCAACAGTAGCGAAAACGTACGGTCGAGTTACGACTTTCACCAACTTCTCGGAATTGAAAATTGAGCATAGATTTGGATGTCCCATTTGTAGATATTAGCGCACAATGACTTTCGTGAATTACGAGCTAATTTCATACCCTTTAAGACCAAGTCTAGCGAAAATCCACGATAGAGTTTCAACTTTGACCAACTTCTCGGAATTGAAATTTGAGAATAGTTTAGGATGTCCCATTGGTAGACAAGCGTCCACACCAACTTTCGTGACGTTCTGAGCTATTTTCTCCCCCTTTAAGCCGAAGTCTAGCGAAAATGCACGGTCGATTTTCAACTTGGACCAACTTCTCGGAATTTGAATTTGAGAATAGATTTGGATGTTACATTGGCAGACGAGCATCCGCGCCAACTTTCGTGACGTTCCGAGCTATTTTCACACCCTTTATGCACAAGTCTAGCGTAAATGCACGATCGAGTTTCAACTTTGACCAACTTCTCGGAATTGAAATTTGAGAATAGTTTTGGATGTCCCATTGGTAGACAAGCGTCCACACCAACTTTCCTGACGTTCCGAGCTATTTTCTCCCCCTTTAAGCCTAAGTCTAGCGAAAATGCACGGTCGATTTTCAACTTTGGCCAACTTCTCGAAATTTAAATTTGAGAATGGATTTGGATGTCACATTGGTAGACGAGCATCCACGCCAACTTTCGTGACGTTCCGAGCTATTTTCACACCCTTTAAGCCCAAGTCTAGCGAAAACGAACGATCGAGTTTCAACTTTGACTAACTTCTCGGAATTGAAATTTGAGAATGGTTTTGGATGTCCCATTGGTAGACAAGTGTCCACACCAACTTTCGTGACGTTCCGAGCTATTTTCTCACCCTTTAAGCCCAAGTCTAGCGAAAACGCACGGTCGAGTTTCGAATTTGACAAACTTCTCGGAATTGAAAATTGAGCATAGATTTGGATGTCCCGTTGGTAGACAAATGTGCACGCCAACTTTCGTGACGTTCCGAGCTATTTTCTTCCCATTTAAGCCCAAATCTAGAGAAAACGCACGGTCGCGTTTCATCTTTGACCAACTTCTCGGAATTGAAAATTGAGAATACATTTGGATGTCCCATTTGTAGACATGCGCGCACAGCCACTTTCAAGACGTTACGAGTTAATTTCACGCCCTTTATTCCCAAGTCTAGTGAAAACCCATGGTGGCATTTCGACTTTGACCAACTTCTGGGAATTGAAATTTGAGAATAGATTTGGATGTCCCATTGGTAGACAAGCGTGCACGCCAACTTTCATGACGTTCCGAGCTATTTTCTGCCCCTTTAAGCCCAAGTCTAGCAAAAACGTACGGTCGAGTTTCAACTTTGACAAACATTTCGGAATTAAAATTTGAGAATAGTTTTGGATATACCATTGGTAGACAAGCGTCCACACCAACTTTTGTGACATTGCGAGCTATTTTCTCCCCCTTTAAGCCCAAGTCTAGCGAAAACGCATGGTCGAGTTTCGAATTTGACCAACTTCTCGGAATTAAAAATTGAGCATAGATTCGGATGTCCCGTTGCTAGACAAATGCGCACGCCAACTTTCGTGACGTTCCGAGCTATTTTCTCACCCTTTAAGACCAAGTCTAGGGAAAACGCACAATCGAGTTTCGACTTTGACCAACTTCTCGGAATTGAAAATTGAGCATAGATTTGGATGTCCCATTGGTAGACAAGTACGCACGCCAACTTTTGTGACGTTTCGAGCTAATTTCACACCCTTTAAGCCCAAGTCTAGGGAAAACGTACGGTCGATTTTCAACTTTGACCAACTTCGCGCAATTTAAATTTGAGAGTAGATTTGGATGTCACATTTGTAGACAAGCGTCCAAACCAACTTTCGTGATGTTGCGAGCTATTTTCTCCCCCTTTAAGCCCAAGTCTAGTGAAAAACGCACGATCGAGTTTCGAATTTGACCAACTTCTCAGAATTGAAAATTGAGCATAGATTTGGATGTCCCGTTGGTAGACAAATGCGCACGCCAACTTTCGTGACGTTCCGAGCTATTTTCTCATCCTTTAAGCCTAAGTCTAGCGAAAATGCACGGTCGAGTTTCGAATTTGACCAACTTCTCGGAATTAAAAATTGAGCATAGATTTGGATGTCCCGTTGGTAGACAAATGCGCACGCCAACTTTCGTGACATTCCGAGCTATTTTCTCACCCTTTAAGCCCAAGTCTAGCGAAAATGCACGGTCGATTTTCAAATTTGACCAACTTCTCGGAATTTAAATTTGAGAATAGATTTGGATGTCACATTGGTAGACGAGTGTCCACGCCAACTTTCGTGACGTTCCGAGCTATTTTCACACCCTTTAAGCACAAGTCTAGCGAAAACGCACGATCGAGTTTCAACTTTGACCAAATTCTCGGAATTTAAATTTGAGAATAGATTTGGATGTCACATTTGTAGACATGTGCGCACTACAACTTTCATGATTTTATGAGCTAATTTCACACAGTTTAATCCCAAGTCTAGAGAAAACGTATGGTGGCGTTTCGACTTTGACAAACTTCTTGGAATTGAAATTTTAGAATAGTTTTGGATGTCCCATTGGTAGACAAGCGTCCACACCAACTTTCGTGATGTTTCTAGCTATTTTGTACCCGTTTAAGCCCAACTCTTGCGAAACTGTACGGTTGAGTTTCAACTTTCACCAACTTCTCGGAATTGAAAATTGAGCATAGGTTTGGATGTCCTATTTGTAGACATTGGCGCACAACAACTTTCATGACGTTCCGAGCTAATTTCACACCCTTTAAGCCCAAGTCTAGCGAAAATGCACGATCGAGTTTCGAATTTGAACAACTTCTCGGAATTGAAATTTGAGAATAGTTTTGGATGTCCCGTTCGTAGACAAATGCGCACGCCAACTTTCGTGACATTTCGAGCTATTTTCTCACCCTTTAAGCCCAAGTCTAGCAAAAATGCACGATCGAGTTTCAACTTTGACCAACTTCTCGGAATTTAAATTTGAGAATAGTTTTGGATGTCCCATTGGTAGACAAGCGTCCACACCAACTTTCGTGACGTTCCGAGCTATTTTCTCCCCCTTTAAGCCCAAGTCTAGCGAAAATTCACGGTCGATTTTCAACTTTGACGAACTTCTCGGAATTTAAATTTGAGAATAGTTTTGGATGTCCCATTGGTAGACAAGCGTCCACACCAACTTTCGTGATGTTCCGAGCTATTTTCTCCCCCTTTAAGCCTAAGCCTAGTGAAAATGCACGGTCGATTTTCAACTTTGACCAACTTCTCGGAATTTAAATTTGAGAATAGATTTGGATGTCACATTGGCAGACGAGCGTCCACGTCAACTTTCGTGACGTTTCGAGCTATTTTCACACCCTTTAAGCCTAATTCTTGCGAAAATGCACGGTCGATTTTCAACTTTGACCAACTTCTCGGAATTTAAATTTCAGAATAGATTTGGATGTCACATTGGTAGACGAGCGTCCACGCCAACTTTCGTGACGTTCCGAGCTATTTTCTCGCCCTTTAAGACCAAGTCTAGCGAAAACGCACGGTCGAGTTTCGAATTTGACCAACTTCTCGGAATTAAAAATTGAACATAGATTTGGATGTCCCGTTGGTAGACAAATGCGCACGCCAAAATTCGTGACATTCCGAGCTATTTTCTCACCCTTTAAGCCCAAGTCTACCGAAAATGCACGGTCGATTTTCAAATTTGACCAACTTCTCGGAATTTAAATTTGAGAATAGATTTGGATGTCACATTGGTAGTCGAGCGTCCACGCCAACTTTCGTGACGTTTCAAGCTATTTTCACACCCTTTAAGCCCAAGTCTAGCGAAAACGCACGATCGAGTTTCAACTTTGACCAACTTCTCGGAATTGAAATTTGAGAGTAGTTTTGGATGTCCCATTGGTAGACAAGCATCCACACCAACTTTCGTGACGTTCCGAGCTATTTTCTCCACCTTTAATCCCAACTGTAGCGAAAATGTACGATCGAGTTACGAATTTCACCAACTTCTCGGAATTGAAAATTGAGCATAGATTTGGATGTCCCATTTGTAGATATTCGCGCACAATAACTTTCGTCACATTACGAGCTAATTTCACATCCTTTAAGCTCAAGTCTAGCGAAAACGCAGGTGGCGTTTCGACTTTGACCAACTTCTCGGAATTGAAATATGAGAATAGATTTGGATGTCCCGTTGGTAGACAAGTGCGCACGACAACTTCCGTGACGTTCGAAGCTATTTTCCCACCCTTTAAGCCCAAGTCTAGCGAAAACGCACGGTCGAGTTTCGAATTTGACCAACTTCTCGGAATTAAAAATTGAGCATAGATTTGGATGTCCCGTTGGTAGACAAATGCGCACGCCAACTTTCGTGACGTTCCGAGCTATTTTCCCACCCTTTGAGCCCAAGTCTAGCGAAAATGCACGATCAAGTTTCAACTTTGACCAACTTCTCGGAATTGAAATTTGAGAATAGTTTTGGATGTCCCATTGGTAGACAAGCGTCCACACCAACTTTCATGACGTTCCGAGCTATTTTCTCCCACTTTAAGCCCAAGTCTATCAAAAACGCGACGGTCGACTTTCGAATTTGACCAACTTCTCGGAATTAAAAATTGAGCATAGATTTGGATGTCCCGTTCATAGACAAATGCGCACGCCAACTTTTGTGACATTTCGACCTATTTTCTCACCCTTTAAGCCCAAGTCTAGCGAAAATGCACGATCGAGTTTCATGTTTGACCAACTTCTCAGAATTGAATTTTGAGAATAGTTTTGGATGTCCCATTGGTAGACAAGTGTCCACGCCAACTTTCGTGACGTTCCGAGCTATTTTCACACTCTTTAAGCCCAATTCTAGCGAAAATGCACGATCGAGTTTCAACTTTGACTAACTTCTCGGAATTGAAATTTGAGAATAGTTTTGGATGTCCCATTGGTAGACAAGTGTCCACACCAACATTCGTGACGTTCCGAGCTATTTTCTCCCCCTTTAAGCCTAAGTCTAGCGAAAACGCACGGTCGAGTTTTGAATTTGACCAACTTCTCGGAATTGAAAATTGAGCATAGATTTGGATGTCCTGTTTGTAGACAAATACGCACGCCAACTTTCGTGACGTTCCGAGCTACTTTCTCACCCTTTAACCCTAAGTCTAGCGCAAACGCACGGTCGATTTTCGAATTTGACCAACTTTCGTGACGTTCCAAGCTATTTTCTCGCCCTTTAAGCCCAAGTCTAGCGAAAACGCACAGTAAATTTCGACGTTCCGAGCTATTTTCTGCCCCTTTAAGCCCAAGTTTAGCGAAAAAGCACGGTCGAGTTTCAACTTTGACAAACATTTCGGAATTAAAATTTGAGAATAGTTTTGGATGTACCGTTGGTAGACAAGCGTCCACACCAACTTTCGTGACATTTCGAGCTATTTTCTCCCCCTTCATGCCCAAGTCTAGCGAAAATGTACGGTCGAGTTTCGACTTTCACCAACTTCTCGGAAATTCAAAATTGAGCATAGATTTGGATGTCCCAATTGCAGACATGCATGTACAGCAACTTTCGTGATGTTACGAGCTAATTTCACACCCTTTAAGCTCAAGTCTAGCGAAAACGCATGGTGGCGTTTCGACTTTGACCAACTTCTCGGAATTGAAATTTGACAATAGATTTGGATGTCCCGTTGGTAGACAAGTGCGCACGCCAACTTTCGTGACGTTCCAAGCTATGTTCTCGCCCTTTAAGCCCAAGTCTAGCGAAAACGCACGGTCGAGTTTCAAATTTGACCAACTTCTCGGAATTGAAAATTGAGCATAGATTTGGATGTCCCGTTGGTAGACAAATGCGCACGCCAACTTTCGTGATTTTCCGAGCTATTTTCTCACCCTTTAAGCCTAAGTCTAGCCAAAATGCACAGTCAATTTTCAACTTTGACCAACTTCTCTGAATTTAAATTTGAGAATAGATTTGGATGTCACATTGGTCGACGAGCGTCCATGCCAACTTTCGTGACGCTCCTAACTATTTTCACACCCTTTAAGCCCAAGTTTAGCGAAAACGCACGATCGAGTTTCAACTTTGACCAACTTCTCGGAATTGAAATTTGAGAATAGATTTGGATGTCCCATTGGTAGACAAGCGTCCACCCCAACTTTCGTGATGTTACGAGTTATTTTCTCCCCCTTTAAGCCTAAGTCTAGCGAAAACGCAAGGTCGAGTTTCCAATTTGACCAACTTCTCGGAATTGAAAATTGAGCATAGATTTGGATGTCCTGTTTGTAGACAAATACGCACGCCAACTTTCGTGACGTTCCAAGCTACTTTCTCACCCTTTAACCCTAAGTCTAGCGCAAAAGCACGGTCGATTTTCGAATTTGACCAACTTCTCGGAATTAAAAATTGAGCATAGATTTGGATGTCCCGTTGGTAGACAAATGCGCACGCCAAATTTCGTGACATTTCAACTTTGATGTCCCATTTGTAGACATGCATGTATAGCAACTTTCGTGATGTTACGAGCTAATTTCACACCCTTTAAGCTCAAGTCTAGCGAAAATGCATGGTGGCGTTCTGACTTTGACAAACTTCTCGGAATTGAAAATTGAGCATAGATTTGGATGTCCCGTTGGTAGACAAATGTGCACGCCAACTTTCGTGACGTTCCGAGCTATTTTCTTCCCATTCAAGCCCAACTCTAGAGAAAACGCACGGTCGCGTTTCATCTTTGACCAACTTCTCGGAATTGAAATTTGAGAATAGTTTTGGATTTCCCATTGGTAGACAAGCGTCCACACCAACTTTCATGACGTTCCGAGCTATTTTCTCACCCTTTAAGCCCAAGTCTAACGAAAATGCACGATCGAGTTTCAACTTTGACCAACTTCTCGGAATTGAAATTTGAGAATAGTTTTGGATGTCCCATTGGTAGACGAGCATCCACGCCAACTTTCGTGACGTTTCGAGCTATTTTAACACCCTTTAAGCCCAAGTCTAGGGAAAACGCACGGTCGAGTTTCGACTTTGACCAAATTCTTGGAATTGAAAATTGAGCATAGATTTGGATGTCTCGTTGGTAGACAAGTGCGCACGCGAACTTTTGTGACGTTTCGAGCTAATTTCACACCCTTTAAGCCCAAGTCTAGAGAAAACGCACGGTCGATTTTCAACTTTGACCAACTTCTCGTAATTTAAATTTGAGAATAGATTTGGATGTCACATTTGTAGACATGTGCGCACTACAACTTTCGTGATTTTACGAGCTAATTTCACACACTTTAATCCCAAGTCTAGAGAAAACACATGGTGGCATTTTGACTTTGACAAACTTCTTGGAATTGAAATTTTAGAATAGTTTTGGATGTCCCATTGGTAGACAAGCGTCCACACCAACTTTCGTGGCGTTCCTAGCTATTTCTCTAGCGAAAACATACGGTCGAGTTTCAACTTTCACCAACTTCTCGGAATTGAAAATTGAGCATAGATTTCGATGTCCCGTTGGTAGACAAATGCGCACGCCAACCTTCGTGACGTTCCGAGCTATTTTCTCATCCTTTAAGCCTAAGTCTAGCGAAAACGCACGGTCGAGTTTCGAATTTGACCAATTTCTCGGAATTAAAAATTGAGCATATATTTGGATGTCCCGTTGGTAGACAAATGTGCACGCCAACTTTCGTGACATTCTGAGCTATTTTCACACCCTTTAAGCCCAACTCTAGCGAAAATGCATGGTCGATTTTCAAATTTGACCAACTTCTCGGAATTTAAATTTGAGAATAGATTTGGATGTCACATTGGTAGACGAGCGTCCACGCCAACTTTCGTGTCGTTCCGAGCTATTTTCACACGCTTTAAGCCCAAGTCTAGCGAAAACGCACGATCGAGTTTCAACTTTGACCAACTTCTCGGAATTGAAATTTGAGAATAGTTTTGGATGTCCCATTGGTAGACAAGCATCCACACCAACGTTCGTGACGTTCCGAGCGATTTTCTCCCCCTTTAAGCCCAACTGTAGCGAAAATGTACGGTCGAGTTACGACTTTCACCAACTTCTCGGAATTGAAAATTGAGCATAGATATGGATGTCCCATTTGTAGACATTCACGCACAATAACTTTTGTCACATTACGAGCTAATTTCACACCCTTTAAGCTCAAGTCTAGCGAAAACGCATGGTGGCGTTTCGACTTTGACCAACTTCTCGGAATTAAAAATTGAGCATAGATTTGGATGTCCAGTTGGTAGAAAAATGCGCACGCCAACATTCGTGATATTCTGAGCTATTTTCTCACCCTTTAATCCCAACTCTAGCGAAAATGCATGGTCGATTTTCAAAATTGACCAACTTCTCGGAATTTAAATTTGAGAATAGATTTGGATGTCACATTGGTAGACGAGCGTCCACGCCAACTTTCGTGTCGTTCCGAGCTATATCACACCCTTTAAGCCCAAGTCTAGCGAAAACGCCCAATCGAGTTTCAACTTTGACCAACTTCTCGGAATTGAAATTTGAGAATAGTTTTGGATGTCCCATTGTTAGACAAGAATCCACAACAACTTTCGTGACGTTCCGAGCTATTTTCTCCCCCTTTAAGCCCAACTGTAGCGAAAATGTACGGTCGAGTTACGACTTTCACCAACTTCTCGGAATTGAAAATTGAGCATAGATTTGGATGTCCCATTTGTCGACATTCGCGCACAATAACTTTTGTCACATTACGAGCTAATTTCACACCCTTTAAGCTCAAGTCTAGCGAAAACGCATGGTGGCGTTTCGACTTTGACCAACTTCTCGGAATAAAAAATTGAGCATAGATTTGGATGTCCCGCTGGTAGACAAGTGCGCACGCCAACTTTTGTGACGTTTCGAGATAATTTCACACCCTTTAAGCCCAAGTCTAGGGAAAACGCACGGTCGATTTTCAACTTTGACCAACTTTTCGCAATTTAAATTTGAGAATAGATTTGGATGTCAAATTTGTAGACATGTGCGCACTATAACTTTCGTGATTTTACGAGCTAATTTCACACACTTTAATACTAAGTCCACACCAACTTTCGTGATGTTCCGAGCTATTTTCTACACGTTTAAGCCCAACTCTAGCGAAAACGTACGGTCGAGTTTCAACTTTCACCAACTTCTCGGAATTGAAAATTGAGCATAGGTTTGGATGTCCCATTTGTAGACATTCGCGCACAACAACTTTCGTGACATTACGAGCTAATTTCACACCCTTTAAGCCCAAGTCTAGCGAAAATGCACGATCGAGTTTCAACTTTGACCAACTTCTCGGAATTGAAATTTGAGAATAGTTTTGGATGTCCCATTGGTAGACAAGCGTCCACACCAACTTTCGTGACGTTCCGAGCTATTTTCTCCCCCTTTAAGCCCAAGTCTAGCGAAAACGCACGGTCGAGTTTTGAATTTGACCAACTTCTCGGAATTAAAAATTGAGCATAGATTTGGATGTCCCGTTCGTAGACAAATGCGCACGCCAACTTTTGTGACATTTCAAGCTATTTTCTCACCCTTTAAGCCCAAGTCTAGCGAAAATGCACGATCGAGTTTCAACTTTGACCAACTTCTCAGAATTGAAATTTGAGAATAGTTTTGGATGTCCCATTTGTAGACAAGCGTCCACACCAACTTTCGTGATGTTCCGAGCTATTTTCTCCCCCTTTAAGCGTAAGTCTAGCGAAAATGCACGGTCGATTTTCAACTTTAACCAACTTCCCGGAATTTAAATTTGAGAATAGATTTGGATGTCACATTGGTAGACGAGCATCCACGCCAACTTTCGTGACGTTCCGAGCTATTTTCACACCCTTTAAGACCAAGTCTAGCAAAAACGCACGATCGAGTTTCAACTTTGACCAACTTCTTGGAATTGAAATTTGAGAATAGTTTTGGATGTCCCATTGGCCGACAAGCATCCACACCAACATTCGTTACGTTCCGAGCTATTTTCTCCCCCTTTAGGCCCAACCGTAGTGAAAATTTACGGTCGACTTACGACTTTCACCAACTTGTCGGAATTGAAAATTGAGCATAGATTTGGATGTCCCATTCGTAGACATTCGCGCACAACAATTTTCGTGACATTACGAGCTAATTTCACACCCTTTATGCCAAGTCTAGCAAAAATGCACGATCGAGTTTCAACTTTGACCAAGTTCTCGGAATTGAAATTTGAGAATAGTTTTGGATGTCCCATTGGTAGACAAGCGTCCACACCAACTTTCGTGACGTTCCGAGCTATTTTCTCCCCCTTTAAGCCGAAGTCTAGCGAAAATGCACGGTCGATTTTCAACATTGGCCAACTTCTTGGAATTTAAATTTGAGAATGGATTTGGATGTCACATTGGTAGACGAGAATCCAGGCCAATTTTCGTGACGTTCCGAGCTATTTTCACACCCTTTAAGCCCAGGTCTAGCGAAAACACACGATCGAGTTTCAACTTTGACTAACTTCTCGGAATTGAAATTTGAGAATAGTTTTGGATGTCCCATTGGTAGACAAGTGTCCACACCAACTTTCGTGACGTTTCGAGCTATTCTCTCCCCCTTTAAGCCCAAGTCTAGCGAAAACGCACGGTCGAGTTTCGAATTTGACCAACTTCTCAGAATTGAAAATTGAGCATAGATTTGGATGTCCTGTTGGTAGACAAATGCGCACACCAACTTTCGTGACATTCCGAGCTATTTTCTCACCCTTTAAGCCCAAGTCTAGCGAAAATGCACGGTCGATTTTCGAAATTGACCAACTTCTCGGAATTAAAAATTGAGCATAGATTTGGATGAACCGTTGGTAGACAAATGCGCACGCCAACTTTTGTGACATTCCGAGCTATTTTACCACCCTCAAAGCCCAAGTCTAGGGAAAACGCACGATCAAGTTTCGACTTTGACCAAATTCTTGGAATTGAAAATTGAGAATAGATTTGGATGTCCCGTTGGTAGACAAGTGCGCACGCGAACTTTTGGGACGTTTCGAGCTAATTTCATACCCTTTAAGCCCAAGTCTAGGGAAAACGCACGGTTGATTTTCAACTTTGACCAACTTCTCGTAATTTAAATTTGAGAATAGATTTGGGTGTCACATTTGTAGACATGTGCGCACTACAACTTTCGTGATTTTACGAGCTAATTTCACACACTTTAATCCCAAGTCTAGAGAAAACGCATGGTGGCGTTTTGACTTTGACAAACTTCTTGGAATTGAAATTTTAGAATAGTTTTGGATGTCCCATTGGTAGACAAGCGTCCACACCAACTTTCGTGGCGTTCCTAGCTATTTTCTACCCGTTTAAGCCCAACTCTAGCGAAAACGTACGGTCGAGTTTCAACTTTCACCAACTTCTCGGAATTGAAAATTGAGCATAGATTTCGATGTCCCGTTGGTAGACAAATGCGCACTCCAACTTTCGTGACGTTCCGAGCTATTTTCTCATCCTTTAAGCCTAAGTCTAGCGAAAACGCATGGTCGAGTTTCGAATTTGACCAATTTCTCGGAATTAAAAATTGAGCATATATTTGGATGTCCCGTTGGTAGACAAGAATCCACACCAACTTTCGTGACGTTCCGAGCTATTTTCTCACCCTTTAAGCCCAACTGTAGCGAAAATGTACGGTCGAGTTACGACTTTCACCAACTTCTCGGAATTGAAAATTGAGCATAGATTTGGATGTCCCATTTGTAGACATTCGCGCACAATAACGTTCGTCACATTACGAGCTAATTTCACACCCTTTAAGCTCAAGTCTAGCGAAAACGCATGGTGGCGTTTCGACTTTGACCAACTTCTCGGAATTAAAAATTGAGCATAGATTTGGATGTCCCGTTGGTAGACAAGTGCGCACGCCAACGTTTGTGACGTTTCGAGCTAATTTCACACCCTTTAAGCCCAAGTCTAGGGAAAACGCACGGTCGATTTTCAACTTTGACAAACTTTTCGCAATTTAAATTTGAGAATAGATTTGGATGTCACATTTGTAGACATGTGCGCACTACAACTTTCGTGATTTTACGAGCTAATTTCACACAGTTTAATCCCAAGTCTAGAGAAAACGCATGGTGGCGTTTCAACTTTGACAAACTTCTTGGAATTGAAATTTTAGAATAGTTTTGGATGTCCCATTCGTAGAGAAGCATCCACATCAACTTTCGTGATGTTCCTAGCTATTTTCTACCCGTTTAAGCCCAACTCTAGCGAAAACGTACAGTCGAGTTTCAACATTCACCAACTTCTCGGAATTGAAAATTGAGCATAGGTTTGGATGTCCCATTTGTAGACATTCGCGCACAACAACTTTCGTGACATTACAAGCTATTTTCTCCCCCTTTAAGCCCAAGTCTAGCGAAAACGCACGACCGAGTTTTGAATTTGACCAACTTCTCGGAATTAAAAATTGAGCATAGATTTGGATGTTCCGTTGGTAGAAAAATGCGCACACCAACATTCGTGACATTCCGAGCTCTTTTCTCACCCTTTAATCCCAACTCTAGCGAAAATGCACGGTCGATTTTCAAATTTGACCAACTTCTCGGAATTTAAATTTGAGAATAGATTTGGATGTCACATTGGTAGACGAGCGTCCACGCCAACTTTCGTGTCGTTCCGAGCTATTTTCACACCCTTTAAGCCCAAGTCTAGCGAAAATGCACGATCGAGTTTCAACTTTGACCAACTTCTCGGAATTGAAATTTGAGAATAGTTTTGGATGTCCCATTGGTAGAGAAGAATCCACACCAACTTTCGTGACGTTCCGAGCTATTTTCTCCCCCTTTAAGCCCAACTGTAGCGAAAATGTACGGTCGAGTTACGACTTTCACCAACTTCTCGAAATTGAAAATTAAGCATAGATTTGGATGTCCGATTTGTAGACATTCTCGCAAAATAACTTTCGTCACATTACGAGCTAATTTCACACCCTTTAAGCTCAAGTCTAGCGAAAACGCATGGTGGCGTTTCGACTTTGACCAACTTCTCGGAATTGAAATATGAGAATAGATTTGGATGTCTCATTGGTAGACAAGTGCGCACGCCAACTTTCGTGACGTTCCGAGCTATTTTCCCACCCTTTAAGCCCAAGTCTAGCGAAAACGCATGATCAAGTTTCAACTTTGACCAACTTCTCGAAATGGAAATTTGAGAATAGTTTTGGATGTCCCATTGGTAGAAAAGCGTCCACACCAACTTTCGTGACGTTCCGAGCTGTTTTCTCCCCCTTTAAGCCCAAGTCTAACGAAAACGCACGGTCGAGTTTCGAATTTGACCAAATTCTCGAAATTTAAATTTGAGAATAGATTTGGATGTCACATTTGTAGACATGTGCGCACTACAACTTTCGTGATTTTACGAGCTAATTTAACACAGTTTAATCCCAAGTCGAGAGAAAACGCATGGTGGCGTTTCGACTTTGACAAACTTCTTGGAATTGAAATTTTAGAATAGTTTTGGATGTCCCATTGGTAGACAAGCGTCCACACCAACTTTCGTGATGTTTCTAGCTATTTTGTACCCGTTTAAGCCCAACTCTAGCGAAAACGTACGGTCGAGTTTCAACTTTCACCAACTTCTCGGAATTGAAAATTGAGCATAAGTTTGGATGTCCTATTTGTAGACATTGGCGCACAACAACTTTCGTGACGTTCCGAGCTAATTTCACACCCTTTAAGCCCAAGTCTAGCGAAAATGCACGATCGAGTTTCGAATTTGACCAACTTCTCGGAATTGAAATTTGAGAATAGTTTTGGATGTCCCGTTCGTAGACAAATGCGCACGCCAGCTTTTGTGACATTTCGAGCTATTTTCTCACCCTTTAAGCCCAAGTATAGCGAAAATGCACGATCGAGTTTCAACTTTGACCAACTTCACGGAATTGAAATTTGAGAATAGTTTTGGATGTCCCATTGGTAGACAAGCATCCACACCAACTTTCGTGACGTTCCGAGCTATTTTCTCCCCCTTTAAGCCCAAGCCTAGCGAAAATGCACGGTCGATTTTCAACTTTGACGAACTTCTCGGAATTGAAATTTGAGAATAGTTTTGGATGTCCCATTGGTAGACAAGCGTCCACACCAACTTTCGTGACGTTCCGAGCTATTTTCTCCCCCTTTAAGCCTAATCCTAGTGAAAATGCACGGTCGATTTTAAGCTTTGACCAACTTCTCGGAATTTAAATTTGAGAATAGATTTGGATGTCACATTGGCAGACGAGCATCCACGTCAACTTTCGTGACGTTTCGAGCTATTTTCACACCCTTTAAGCCTAATTCTTGCGAAAATGCACGGTCGATTTTCAACTTTGACCAACTTCTCAGAATTTAAATTTGAGAATAGATTTGGATGTCACATTGGTAGACGAGCGTCCACGCCAATTTTCGTGACGTTCCGAGATATTTTCTCGCCGTTTAAGACCAAGTCTAGCGAAAACGCACGGTCGAGTTTCGAATTTGACCAACTTCTCGAAATTGAAAATTGAGCATAGATTTGGATGTCCTGTTGGTAGACAAATGCGCACGCCAACTTTCATGACGTTCCGAGCTATTTTATTCCCTTTTAAGCCCAACTCTAGAAAAAACGCACGGTCGCGTTTCATCTTTGACCAACTTCTCGGAATTGCAAATTGAGAATAGATTTGGATGTCCCATTTGTAGACATGCGCGCATAGCAACTTTCATGACGTTACGAGCTAATTTCACGCCCTTTATTCCCAAGTCTAGTGAAAACCCATGGTGGCATTTCGACTTTGACCAACTTCTGGGAATTGAAATTTGACAATAGCTTTGGATGTCCCGTTGGTAGACAAGTGCGCACGCCAACTTTCGTGACGTTCCAAGCTATTTTCTCGCCCTTTAAGCCCAAGTCTAGCGAAAACGCACAGTAAATTTCGACGTTCCGAGCTATTTTCTGCCCCTTTAAGCCCAAGTCTAGCGAAAACGCACGGTCGAGTTTCAACTTTGACAAATGTTTCAGAATTAAAATTTGAGAATATTTTTGGATGTACCATTGGTAGACAAGCGTCCACACCAACTTTCGTGACATTCCGAACTATTTTCTCCCCCTTCATGCCCAAGTATAGCGAAAATGTACGGTCGAGTTTCGACTTTCACCAACTTCTCGGAATTCAAAATTGAGCATAGATTTGGATGTCCCATTTGTAGACATGCATGTACAGCAACTTTCGTGATGTTACGAGCTAATTTCACACCCTTTAAGCTCAAGTCTAGCGAAAACGCATGGTGGCGTTTCGACTTTGACCAACTTCTCAGAATTGAAATTTGACAATAGATTTGGATGTCCCGTTGGTAGACAAGTGCGCACGCCAACTTTCGTGACGTTCCGAGCTATTTTCTCATCCTTTAAGCCTAAGTCTAGCGAAAACGCACGGTCGAGTTTCGAATTTGACCAACTTCTCGGAATTAAAAATTGAGCATATATTTGGATGTCCCGTTGGTAGACAAATGTGCACGCCAACTTTCGTGACATTCCGAGCTATTTTCTCACCCTTTAAGCCCAACTCTAGCGAAAATGCACGGTCGATTTTCAAATTTGACCAACTTCTCGGAATTTAAATTTGAGAATAGATTTGGATGTCACATTGGTAGACGAGCGTCCACACCAACTTTCGTGTCGTTCCGAGCTATTTTCACACCCTTTAAGCCCAAGTCTAGCGAAAACGCACGATCGAGTTTCAACTTTGACCAACTTCTCGGAATTGAAATTTGAGAATAGTTTTGGATGTCCCATTGGTAGACAAGAATCCACACCAACTTTCGTGACGTTCCGAGCTATTTTCTCCCCCTTTGATCCCAACTGTAGCGAAAATGTACGGTCGAGTTACGACTTTCACCAACTTCTCGGAATTGAAAATTGAGCATAGATTTGGATGTCCCATTTGTAGACATTCACGCGCAATAACTTTCGTCACATTACGATCTAATTTCACACCCTTAAGCTCAAGTCTAGCGAAAACGCATGGTGGCATTTCGACTTTGACCAACTTCTTGGAATTAAAAATTGAGCATAGATTGGGATGTCCCATTGGTAGACAAGTGCGCACGCCAACTTTTGTGACGTTTCGAGCTAATTTCACACCCTTTAAGCCCAAGTCTAGGGAAAACGCACGGTCGATTTTCAACTTTGACCAACTTCTCGCAATTTAAATTTGAGAATAGATTTGGATGTCACATTTGTAGACATGTGCGCACTACAACTTTCGTGATTTTACGAGCTAATTTCAAACACTTTAATCCCAAGTCTAGAGAAAATGGATGGTGGTGTTTCGACTTTGACAAACTTCTTGGAATTGAAATTTTAGAATAGTTTTGGATGTCCCATTGGTACACAAGTGTCCACACCAACGTTCGTGACGTTCCTAGCTATTTTCTACCCGTTTAAGCCCAACTCTAGCGAAAACGTACGGTCGAGTTTCAACTTTCACCAACTTCTCGGAATTGAAAATTGAGCATAGGTTTGGATGTCCCATTTGTAGACATTCGCGCACAACAACTTTCGTGACATTACGAGCTAATTTCACACCCTTTAAGCCCAAGTCTAGCGAAAAGGCACGATCGAGTTTCAACTTTGACCAACTTCTCGGAATTGGAATTTGAGAATAGTTTTGGATGTCCCATTGGTAGACAAGCGTCCACACCAACTTTCATGACGTTCCGAGCTATTTTCTCCCCTTAAGCCCAAGTCTGGCGAAAACGCACGGTCGAGTTACGACTTTCACCA
Organism: Larix kaempferi; assembly: GCA_027924585.1. Lineage (NCBI taxonomy): Eukaryota > Viridiplantae > Streptophyta > Pinopsida > Pinales > Pinaceae > Larix > Larix kaempferi. The sequence goes on along the minus strand of BSBM01001502.1, from coordinate 116,919 downwards.
ACTTCTTGGAATTGAAAATTGAGCATAGATTTGGATGTCCCATTTGTAGACATTCGCGCACAACAACTTTCGTGACATTACGAGCTAATTTCACACCCTTTATGACCAAGTCTAGCGAAAATGCACGATCGAGTTTCAACTTTGACCAACTTCTCGGAATTGAAATTTGAGAATAGTTTTTAATGTCCCATTGGTAGACAAGCGTCCACACCAACTTTCGTGACGTTCCAAGCTATTTTCTCCCCCTTTATGCCGAAGTCTAGCGAAAATGCACAGTTGATTTTCAACTTTGACCAACTTCTCGGAATTTAAATTTGAGAATAGATTTGGATGTCACATTGGCAGACGAGCGTCTGCGCCAACTTTCGTGACGTTCCGAGCTATTTTCACACCCTTTAAGCACAAGTCTAGCGAAAATGCACGATCGAGTTTCGAATTTGACCAACTTCTCGCAATTTAAATTTGAGAGTAGATTTGGATGTCACATTTGTAGACAAGCGTCCACACCAACTTTCGTGATGTTCCGAGCTATTTTCTCCCCCTTTAAGCCCAAGTCTAGCGAAAAACGCACGATCGAGTTTCGAATTTGACCAACTTCTCAGAATTGAAAATTGAGCATAGATTTGGATGTCCCGTTGGTAGACAAATGCGCACGCCAACTTTCGTGACGTTCCGAGCTATTTTCTCACCCTTTAAGCCCAAGTCTAGGGAAAACGCACAATCGAGTTTCGACTTTGACCAACTTCTCGGAATTGAAAATTGAGCATAGATTTTGGATATCCTATTGGTAGACAAGTACGCACGCCAACTTTTGTTAAGTTTCGAGCTAATTTCACACCCTTTAAGCCCAAGTCTAGGGAAAATGTACGGTCGATTTTCAACTTTGACCAACTTCTCGCAATTTAAATTTGAGAGTAGATTTGGATGTCACATTTGTAAACAAGCGTCCACACCAACTTTCGTGACGTTCCGAGCTATTTTCTCCCCCTTTAAGCCCAAGTCTAGCGAAAAACGCACGATCGAGTTTCGAATTTGACCAACTTCTCAGAATTGAAAATTGAGCGTAGATTTGGATGTCCCGTTGGTAGACAAATGCGCACGCCAACTTTCGTGACGTTCCGAGCTATTTTCTCATGCTTTAAGCCTAAGTCTAGCGAAAATGCACGGTCGATTTTTGAATTTGACCAACTTCTCGGAATTGAAAATTGAGCATAGATTTGGATGTCCCATTTGTAGACATTCGCGCACAATGACTTTCGTCACATTACGAGCTAATTTCACACCCTTTAAGCTCAAGTCTAGCGAAAACGCATGGTGGCATTTCGACTTTGACCAACTTCTCGGAATTGAAATATGAGAATAGATTTGGATGTCCCGTTGGTAGACAAGTGCGCACGACAACTTCCGTGACGTTCCGAGCTATTTTCCCACCCTTTAAGCCCAAGTCTAGCGAAAACACACGGTCGAGTTTCAAATTTGAGCAACTTCTCGGAATTGAAAATTGATCATATATTTGGATGTCCCGTTGGTAGACAAATGCGCACGCCAACTTTCGTGACGTTCCGAGCTATTTTCTCACCCTTTAAGCCCAAGTCTAGGGAAAACGCACAATCGAGTTTCGACTTTGACCAACTTCTCGGAATTGAAAATTGAGCATAGATTTTGGATGTCCCATTGGTAGACAAGTACGCACGCCAACTTTTGTGACGTTCCGAGCTAATTTCTCCCCCTTTAAGCCCAAGTCTAGCGAAAACGCACGGTCGAGTTTCGAATTTGACCAACTTCTCGGAATTGAAAATTGATCATATATTTGGATGTTCCGTTGGTAGACAAATGCGCACAACAACTGTCGTGACATTACTAGCTAATTTCACACCCTTTAAGCCTAAGTCTAGCGAAAATGCACGATCGAGTTTCAACTTTGACCAACTTCTCGGAATTGAAATTTGAGAATAGTTTTGGATGTCCCATTGGTAGACATGTGTCCACACCAACTTTCGTGACGTTTAGAGCTATTATCTCCCCCTTTAAGCCCAAGTCTAGCGAAAACGCACGGTCGAGTTTCGAATTTGACCAACTTCTCGGAATTGAAAATTGAGCATAGATTTGGATGTCCTGTTGGTAGACAAATGCGCACACCAACTTTCGTGACATTCCGAGCTATTTTCTCACCCTTTAAGCCCAAGTCTAGCAAAAATGCACGGTCGATTTTCGAAATTGACCAACTTCTCGGAATTAAAAATTGAGCATAGATTTGGATGTCCCGTTGGTAGACAAATGCGCACGCCAACTTTTGTGACATTCCGAGCTATTTTCTCACCCTCAAAGCCCAAGTCTAGGGAAAACGCACGATTGAGTTTCGACTTTGACCAAATTCTTGGAATTGAAAATTGAGAATAGATTTGGATGTCCCGTTGGTAGGCAAGTGCGCACGCGAACTTTTGTGACGTTTCGAGCTAATTTCACACCCTTTAAGCCCAAGTCTAGGGAAAACGCACGGTCGATTTTCAACTTTGACCAACTTCTCGTAATTTAAATTTGAGAATAGATTTGGGTGTCACATTTGTAGACATGTGCGCACTACAACTTTCATGATTTTATGAGCTAATTTCACACACTTTAATCCCAAGTCTAGAGAAAACGCATGGTGGCGTTTTGACTTTGACAAACTTCCTGGAATTGAAATTTTAGAATAGTTTTGGATGTCCCATTGGTAGACAAGCGTCCACACCAACTTTCGTGGCGTTCCTAGCTATTTTCTACCCGTTTAAGCCCAACTCTAGCGAAAAACGTATGGTCGAGTTTCAACTTTCACCAACTTCTCGGAATTGAAAATTGAGCATAGGTTTGGATGTCCCATTTGTAGACATTCGCGCACAACAACTTTCGTGACATTACGAGCTAATTTCACACCCTTTAAGCCCAAGTCTAGCGAAAATGCACGATCGAGTTTCAACTTTGACCAACTTCTCGGAATTGAAATTTGAGAATAGTTTTTGATGTCCCATTGGTAGACAAGCGTCCACACCAACTTTCGTGACGTTCCGAGCTATTTTCTCCCCTTAAGCCCAAGTCTGGCGAAAACGCGACGGTCGAGTTTTGAATTTGAGCAACTTCTCGGAATTGAAAATTGAGCATAGATTTGGATCTCCCATTCGTAGACATTCGCGCACAACAACTTTCGTGACATTACGAGCTAATTTCACACCCTTTAAGCCCAAGTCTAGCGAAAATGCAGGATCGAGTTTAAACTTTGACCAAGTTCTCGGAATTGAAATTTGAGAATAGTTTTGGATGTCCCATTGGTAGACAAGTGTCCACACCAACTTTCGTGACGTTCCGAGCTATTTTCTCCCCCTTTAAGCCGAAGTCTAGCGAAAATGCACGGTCGATTTTCAACTTTGGCCAACTTCTCGGAATTTAAATTTGAGAATGGATTTGGATGTCACATTGGTAGACGAGCATCCAGGCCAATTTTTGTGACGTTCCGAGCTATGTTCACACCCTTTAAGCCCAGGTCTAGCGAAAACAGACGATCGAGTTTCAACTTTGACTAACTTCTCGGAATTGAAATTTGAGAATAGTTTTGGATGTCCCATTGGTAGACATGTGTCCACACCAACTTTCGTGACGTTTAGAGCTATTATCTCCCTCTTTAAGCCCAAGTCTAGCAAAAACACACGGTCGAGTTTCGAATTTGACCAACTTCTCGGAATTGAAAATTGAGCATAGATTTGGATGTCATGTTGGTAGACAAATGCGCACACCAACTTTTGTGACATTCCGAGCTATTTTCTCACCCTTTAAGCCCAAGTCTAGCAAAAATGCACGGTCGATTTTCGAAATTGACCAACTTCTCGGAATTAAAAATTGAGCATTCCGAGCTATTTTCTTACCCTCAAAGCCCAAGTCTAGGGAAAACGCACGATCGAGTTTCGACTTTGAGCAAATTCTTGGAATTGAAAATTGAGAATAGATTTGGATGTCCCGTTGGTAGGCAAGTGCGCACGCGAACTTTTGTGACGTTTCGAGCTAATTTCACACCCTTTAAGCCCAAGTCTAGGGAAAATGCACGGTCGATTTTCAACTTTGACCAACTTCTCGTAATTTAAATTTGAGAATAGATTTGGGTGTCACATTTGTAGACATGTGCGCACTACAACTTTCGTGATTTTACGAGCTAATTTCACACACTTTAATCCCAAGTCTAGAGAAAACGCATGGTGGCGTTTTGACTTTGACAAACTTCTTGGAATTGAAATTTTAGAATAGTTTTGGATGTCCCATTGGTAGACAAGCGTCCACACCAACTTTCGTGGCGTTCCTAGCTATTTTCTACCCGTTTAAGCCCAACTCTAGCGAAAACGTACGGTCGAGTTTCAACTTTCACCAACTTCTCGGAATTGAAAATTGAGCATAGATTTCGATGTCCCGTTGGTAGACAAATGTGCACGCCAACTTTCGTGACATTCCGAGCTATTTTCTCATCCTTTAAGCCTAAGTCTAGCGAAAACGCACGGTCGAGTTTCGAATTTGACCAATTTCTTGGAATTAAAAATTGAGCATATATTTGGATGTCCCGTTGGTAGACAAGAATCCACACCAACTTTTGTGACGTTCCGAGCTATTTTCTCCCCCTTTAAGCCCAACTGTAGTGAAAATGTACGGTCGAGTTACGACTTTCACCAACTTCTCGGAATTGAAAATCGAGCATAGATTTGGATGTCCCATTTGTAGACATTCGCGCACAATAAATTTCGTCACATTACGAGCTAAATTCGAGAAAACGCATGGTGGCGTTTCGTCTTTGACAAACTTCTTGGAATTGAAATTTTAGAATAGTTTTGGATGTCCCATTGGTAAACAAGCATCCACACCAACTTTCGTGATGTTCCTAATTAGTTTCTACCCGTTTAAGCCCAACTCTAGCGAAAACGTACGGTCGAGTTTCAACTTTCACCAACTTCTCGGAATTGAAAATTGAGCATAGGTTTGGATGTCCCATTTCTAGACATTCGCACACAACAACTTTCGTGACATTACGAGCTAATTTCACACCCTTTAAGCCTAAGTCTTGCGAAAATGCACGATCGAGTTTCAACTTTGACCAACTTCTCGGAATTGAAATTTGAGAATAGTTTTGGATGTCCCATTGGTAGACAAGCGTCCACACCAACTTTCGTGACGTTCCGAGCTATTTTCTCCCCCTTTAAGCCCAAGTCTAGCGAAAATGCACGGTCGAGTTTTGAATTTGACCAACTTCTCGTAATTAAAAATTGAGCATAGATTTGGATGTTCCATTGGTAGAAAAATGCGCACACCAACATTCGTGACATTCCGAGCTATTTTCACACCCTTTAAGCCCAAGTCTTGCGAAAACACACGATCGAGTTTCAACTTTGACCAACTTCTCGGAATTGAAATTTGAGAATAGTTTTGGATGTCCCATTGGTAGACAAGAATCCACACCAACTTTTGTGACGTTCCGAGCTATTTTCTCCCCCTTTAAGCCCAACTGTAGCGAAAATGTACGGTCGAGTTACGACTTTCACCAACTTCTCGGAATTGAAAATTGAGCATAGATTTGGATGTCCCATTTGTAGACATTCGCGCACAATAACTTTCATCACATTACGAGCTTATTTCACACCCTTTAAGCTCAAGTCTAGCGAAAACGCATGGTGGCGTTTCGACTTTGACCAACTTCTTGGAATTAAAAATTGAGCATAGATTTGGATGTCCCGTTGGTAGACAAGTGAGCACGCCAACTTTTGTGACGTTTCGAGCTAATTTCACACCCTTTAAGCCCAAGTCTAGGGAAAACGCACGGTCGATTTTCAACTTTGACCAACTTCTCACAATTTAAATTTGAGAATAGATTTGGATGTCACATTTGTAGACATGTGCGTACTACAACTTTCGTGATTTTACGAGCTAATTTCAAACACTTTAATCCCAAGTCTAGAGAAAATGCATGGTGGCGTTTCGACTTTGACAAACTTCTTGGAATTGAAATTTTAGAATAGTTTTGGATGTCCAATTGGTACACAAGCGTCCACACCAACTTTCGTGACGTTCCTAGCTATTTTCTACCCGTTTAAGCCCAACTCTAGCGAAAACGTACGGTCGAGTTTCAACTTTCACCAACTTCTCGGAATTGAAAATTGAGCATAGGTTTGGATGTCCCATTTGTAGACATTCGCGCACAACAACTTTCGTGACATTACGAGCTAATTTCACACCCTTTAAGCCCAAGTCTAGCGAAAATGCACGATCGAGTTTCAACTTTGACCAACTTCTCAGAATTGAAATTTGAGAATAGTTTTGGATGTCCCATTGGTAGACAAGCGTCCACACCAACTTTCCTGACGTTCCGAGCTATTTTCTCCCCCTTTAAGCCTAAGTCTAGCGAAAATGCACGGTCGATTTTCAACTTTGGCCAACTTCTCGAAATTTAAATTTGAGAATGGATTTGGATGTCACATTGGTAGACGAGAATCCACGGCAACTTTCGTGACGTTCCGAGCTATTTTCACACCCTTTAAGCCCAAGTCTAGCGAAATCGAACGATCGAGTTTCAACTTTGACTAACTTCTCGGAATTGAAATTTGAGAATAGTTTTGGATGTCCCATTGGTAGACAAGTGTCCACACCAACTTTCGTGACGTTCCGAGCTATTTTCTCACCCTTTAAGCCCAAGTCTAGCGAAAACGCACGGTCGAGTTTTGAATTTGACAAACTTCTCGGAATTGAAAATTGAGCATAGATTTGGATGTCCCATTGGTAGACAAGTGTCCACACCAACTTTCGTGACGTTCCGAGCTATTTTCTCACCCTTTAAGCCCAAGTCTAGCGAAAACGCACGGTCGAGTTTCGAATTTGACAAACTTCTCGGAATTGAAAATTGAGCATAGATTTGGATGTCCCGTTGGTAGACAAATGTGCACGCCAACTTTCGTGACGTTCCGAGCTATTTTCTTCCCATTTAAGCCCAAATGTAGAGAAAACGCACGGTCGCGTTTCATCTTTGATCAACTTCTCGGAATTGAAAATTGAGAATACATTTGGATGTCTTATTTGTAGACATGCGCGCACAGCCACTTTCAAGACGTTACGAGCTAATTTCACGCTCTTTATTCCCAAGTCTAGTGAAAACCCATGGTGGCATTTCGACTTTGACCAACTTCTGGGAATTGAAATTTGAGAATAGATTTGGATGACCCATTGGTAGACAAGCGTCCACACCAACTTTCGTGACATTCCGAGCTATTTCCTTCCCATTCAAGCCCAACTCTAGAGAAAACGCACGATCGCGTTTCATCTTTGACCAACTTCTCGGAATTGAAATTTGAGAATAGTTTTGGATTTCCCATTGGGAGACAAGCGTCCACACCAACTTTCGTGACATTGCGAGCTATTTTCTCCCCCTTTAAGACCAAGTCTAGCGAAAACGCACGGTCGAGTTTCGAATTTGACCATCTTCTCGGAATTAAAAATTGAGCATAGATTCGGATATCCCGTTGCTAGACAAATGCGCACACCAACTTTCGTGACGTTCCGTGCTATTTTCTCCCCCTTTAAGCCTAAGTCTAGCGAAAACGCACGGTCGAGTTTCGAATTTGACCAACTTCTCGGAATTGAAAATTGAGCATAGATTTGGATGTCCTGTTTGTAGACAAATACGCACGCCAACTTTCGTGACGTTCCGAGTTACTTTCTCACCCTTTAACCCTAAGTCTAGCGCAAACGCACGGTCGATCTTCGAATTTGACCAACTTCTCGGAATTAAAAATTGAGCATAGATTTGGATGTCCCGTTGGTAGACAAATGCGCACGCCAACTTTCGTGACATTCCGAGCTATTTTCTCACCCTTTAAGCCCAAGTCTTGCGAAAACACACGATCGAGTTTCAACTTTGATGTCCCATAGATTTGGATGTCCCATTTGTAGACATGGATGTATAGCAACTTTCGTGATGTTACGACTTTGACCAACTTCTCGGAATTGAAATTTGAGAATAGATTTGGATGTCCCGTTGGTAGACAAGTGCGCACGCCAACTTTCGTGACGTTCCAAGCTATTTTCTCGCCCTTTAAGCCCAAGTCTAGCAAAAACGCACGGTAAATTTTCAACTTTGACCAACTTCTTGGAATTTAAATTTGAGAATAGATTTGGATGACCCATTGGTAGACAAGCGTCCACACCAACTTTCGTGACATTCCGAGCTATTTCCTTCCCATTCAAGCCCAACTCTAGAGAAAACGCACGATCGCGTTTCATCTTTTACCAACTTCTCGGAATTGAAATTTGAGAATAGTTTTGGATTTCCCATTGGGAGACAAGCGTCCACACCAACATTCGTGACGTTCCGAGCTATTTTCTCACCCTTTAAGCCCAAGTCTAACGAAAATGCACGATCGAGTTTCAACTTTGACCAACTTCTCGGAATTGAAATTTGAGAATACTTTTGGATGTCCCATTGGTAGAAAAGCGTCCACACCAACTTTCGTGACGTTCCGAGCTATTTTCTCCCCCTTTAAGCCCAAGTCTAGAGAAAACGCACGGTCGAGTTTCGAATTTGACCAACAACTCGGAATTGAAAATTAAGCATAGATTTGGATGTCCCGTTGGTAGACAAATGCGCACGGCAACTTTCGTGACGTTCCGAGCTATTTTCTCACCCTTTAAGCCTAAGTCTAGCGAAAACGCACGGTTGAGTTTCGAATTTGACCAACTTCTCGGAATTAAAAATTGAGCATAGATTTGGATGTCCCGTTGGTAGACAAATGCGCACGCCAACTTTCGTGACATTCCGAGCTATTTTATCACCCTTTAAGCCCAAGTCGAGGGAAAACGCACGATCGAGTTTCGACTTTGACCAAATTCTCGGAATTGAAAATTGAGAATAGATTTGGATGTGCCGTTGGTAGACAAGTGCGCACGCAACATTTTGTGACGTTTCAAGCTAATTTCACACTCTTTAAGCCCAAGTCTAGGGAAAAAGAACGGTCGATTTTCAACTTTGACCAACTTCTCGTAATTTAAATTTGAGAATAGATTTGGATGTCACATTTGTAGACATGTGCGCACTACAACTTTCGTGATTTTACGAGCTAATTTCACACACTTTAATCCCAAGTCTAGAGAAAACGCATGGTGGCATTTTTACTTTGACAAACTTCTTGGAATTGAAATTTTAGAATAGTTTTGGATGTCCCATTGGTAGACAAGCGTCCACACCAACTTTCGTGGCGTTCCTAGCTATTTTCTACCCGTTTAAGCCCAACTCTAGCGAAAACGTACGGTCGAGTTTCAACTTTCACCAACTTCTCAGAATTGAAAATTGAGCATAGATTTCGATGTTCCGTTGGTAGACAAATGCGCACGCCAACCTTCGTGACGTTCTGAGCTATTTTCTCATCCTTTAAGCCTAAGTCTAGCGAAAACGCACGGTCGAGTTTCGAATTTGACCAATTTCTCGGAATTAAAAATTGAGCATATATTTGGATGTCCTGTTGGTAGACAAACGTGCACGCCAACGTTCGTGACATTCCGAGCTATTTTCTCACCCTTTGAGCCCAACTCTAGCGAAAATGCATGGTCGATTTTCAAATTTGACCAACTTCTCGGAATTTAAATTTTAGAATAGATTTGGATGTCATATTGGTAGACGAGCGTCCACGCGAACTTTCGTGTCGTTCTGAGCTATTTTCACACCCTTTAAGCCCAAGTCTAGCGAAAACGCACGATCGAATTTCAACTTTGACCAACTTCTCGGAATTCAAATTTGAGAATAGTTTTGGATGTCCCATTGGTAGACAAGCATCCACACCAACGTTCGTGACGTTCCGAGCTATTTTCTCCCACTTTAAGCCCAACTGTAGCGAAAATGTACGGTCGAGTTACGACTTTCACCAACTTCTCGGAATTGAAAATTGAGCATAGATTTGGATGTCCCATTTGTAGACATTCACGCACAATAACTTTTGTCACGTTCTGAGCTATTTTCTCCCCCTTTAAGCCCAAGTCTAGCGAAAACGCACGGTGGCGTTTCGAATTTGACCAACTTCTCGTAATTAAAAATTGAGCATAGATTTGGATGTTCCGTTGGTAGAAAAATGCGCACACCAACATTCGTGACATTACGAGCTATTTTCTCACCCTTTAAGCCCAACTCTAGCGAAAATGCACGGTCGAGTTTCAAATTTGACCAACTTCTCGGAATTTAAATTTGAGAATGTATTTGGATGTCAAATTGGTAGACGAGCGTCCACGCCAACTTTCGTGTCGTTCCGAGCTATTTTCACACCCTTTAAGCCCAAGTCTAGCGAAAACGCACGATCGAGTTTCAACTTTGACCAACTTCTCGGAATTTAAATTTGAGAATAGTTTTGGATGTCCCATTGGTAGACAAGAATCCACACCAACTTTCGTGACGTTCCGAGCTATTTTCTCCCCCTTTAAGCCCAACTGTAGCGAAAATGTACGGTCGAGTTACGACTTTCACCAACTTCTCGGAATTGAAAATTGAGCATAGATTTGCATGTCCCATTTGTAGACATTCGCGCACAATAACTTTCGTCACATTACGAGCTAATTTCACACCCTTAAAGCTCAAGTCTAGCGAAAACGCATGGTGGCGTTTCGACTTTGACCAACTTCTTGGAATTAAAAATTGAGCATAGATTTGGATGTCCCGTTGGTAGACAAGTGCGCACGCCAACTTTTGTGACGTTTCAAGCTAATTTCACACCCTTTAAGCCCAAGTCTAGGGAAAACGCACGGTCGATTTTCAACTTTGACCAACTTCTCGCAATTTAAATTTGAGAATAGATTTGGATGTCACATTTGTAGACATGTGCGCACTACAACTTTCGTGATTTTAAGAGCTAATTTCAAACACTTTAATCCCAAGTCTAGAGAAAATGCATGGTGGCGTTTTGACTTTGACAAACTTCTTGGAATTGAAATTTGAGAATAGTTTTGGATGTCCCATTGGTACACAAGCGTCCACACCAACTTTCGTGACGTTCCTAGCTATTTTCTACCCGTTTAAGCCCAACTCTAGCGAAAACGTACGGTCGAGTTTCAACTTTCACCAACTTCTCGGAATTGAAAATTGAGCATAGGTTTGGATGTCCCATTTGTAGACATTCGTGCACAACAACTTTCGTGACATTACGAGCTAATTTCACACCCTTTAAGCCCAAGTCTAGCGAAAATGCACGATCGAGTTTCAACTTTGACCAACTTCTCGGAATTGAAATTTGAGAATAGTTTTGGATGTCCCATTGGTAGACAAGCGTCCACACCAACTTTCGTGACGTTCCGAGCTATTTTATCCCCTTAAGCCCAAGTCTGGCGAAAACGCACGGTCGAGTTTCGAATTTGAGAACCTTCTCGGAATGGAAAATTGAGCATAGATTTGGATGTCCCGTTGGTAGAAAAATGCGCACGCCAACTTTCGTGACATTCCGAGCTATTTTCTCACCCTTTAAGCCTAACTCTAGCGAAAATGCACGGTCGATTTTCAAATTTGACCAACTTCTCAGAATTTAAATTTGAGAATAGATTTGGATGTCACATTGGTAGACGAGCGTCCACGCCAACTTTCGTGTCGTTCCGAGCTATTTTCACACCCTTTAAGCCCAAGTCTAGCGAAAACGCACGATCGAGTTTCAACTTTGACCAACTTCTCGGAATTGAAACTTGAGAATATTTTTGGATGTCCCATTGGTCGACAAGCGTCCACACCAACATTCGTTACGTTCCGAGCTGTTTTCTCCCCCTTTAGGCCCAACAGTAGTGAAAACGTACGGTTGAGTTACGACTTTCACCAACTTCTCGGAACTGAAAATTGAGCATAGATTTGGATGTCCCATTTGTAGACATTAGCGCACAACAACTTTCGTGAATTACGAGCTAATTTCACACCCTTTAAGACCAAGTCTAGCGAAAATGCACGATAGAGTTTCAACTTTGACCAACTTCTCGGAATTGAAATTTGAGAATAGTTTAGGATGTCCCATTGGTAAACAAGCGTCCACACCAACTTTCGTGACGTTCCAAGCTATTTTCTCCCCCTTTAAGCCTAAGTCTAGCGAAAATGCACGGTCGATTTTCAACTTTGGCCCAACTTCTCGAAATTTAAATTTGTGAATGGATTTGGATGTCACATTGGTAGACGAGCATCCACGCCAACTTTCGTGACGTTCCGAGCTATTTTCACACCCTTTAAGCCCAAGTCTAGCGAAAATGAACGATCGAGTTTCAACTTTGACTAACTTCTCGGAATTGAAATTTGAGAATAGTTTTGGATGTCCCATTGGTAGACAAGTGTCCACACCAACTTTCGTGACGTTCCGAGCTATTTTCTCACCCTTTAAGCCCAAGTCTAGCGAAAACGCACGGTCGAGTTTCGAATTTGACAAACTTCTCGGAATTGAAAATTGAGCATAGATTTTGGATGTCCCATTGGTAGACAATTACACACGCCAACTTTTGTGACGTTTCGAGCTAATTTCACACCCTTTAAGCCCAAGTCTAGGGAAAACGTACGGTCGATTTTCAACTTTGACCAACTTCGCGCAATTTAAATTTGAGAGTAGATTTGGATGTCACATTTGTAGACAAGCGTCCACACCAACTTTCGTGATGTTGCGAGCTATTTTCTCCCCTTTTAAGCCCAAGTCTAGCGAAAAATGCACGATCGAGTTTCGAATTTGACCAACTTCTCAGAATTGAAAATTTAGCGTAGATTTGGATGTCCCGTTGGTAGACAAATGCGCACGCCAACTTTCGTGACGTTCCGAGCTATTTTCTCATCCTTTAAGCCTAAGTCTAGCGAAAAATGCACGGTCGAGTTTCGAATTTGACCAACTTCTCGGAATTAAAAATTGAGCATAGATTTGGATGTCCCGTTGGTAGACAAATGCGCACGCCAACTTTCGTGACATTCTGAGCTATTTTCTCACCCTTTAAGCCCAAGTCTAGCGAAAATGCACGGTCGATTTTCAAATTTGACCAACTTCTCGGAATTTAAATTTGAGAATAGATTTGGATGTCACATTGGTAGACGAGTGTCCACGCCAACTTTCGTGACGTTTCGAGCTATTTTCACACCCTTTAAACACAAGTCTAGCGAAAACGCACGATCGAGTTTCAACTTTGACCAAATTCTCGGAATTTAAATTTGAGAATAGATGGTGGCGTTTCGAATTTGACAAACTTCTTGGAATTGAAATTTTAGAATAGTTTTGGATGTGCCATTGGTAGACAAGCGTCCACACCAACTTTCGTGATGTTTCTAGCTATTTTGTACCCGTTTAAGCCCAACTCTTGCGAAAACGTACGGTCGAGTTTCAACTTTCACCAACTTCTCGGAATTGAAAATTGAGCATAGGTTTGGATGTCCTATTTGTAGACATTGGCGCACAACAACTTTCGTGACGTTCTGAGCTAATTTCACACCCTTTAAGCCCAAGTCTAGCGAAAATGCATGATCAAGTTTCGAATTTGACCAACTTCTCGGAATTGAAATTTGAGAATAGTTTTGGATGTCCCGTTCGTAGACAAATGCGCACGCCAACTTTTGTGACATTTCGAGCTATTTTCTCACCCTTTAAGCCCAAGTCTAGCGAAAATGCACGATCGAGTTTCAACTTTGACCAACTTCTCGGAATTTAAATTTGAGAATAGTTTTGGATATCCCATTGGTAGACAAGCGTCCACACCAACTTTCGTGACGTTCCGAGCTATTTTCTCCCCCTTTAAGCCTAAGCCTAGTGAAAATGCACGGTCGATTTTCAACTTTGACCAACTTCTCGGAATTTAAATTTGAGAATAGTTTTGGATGTCCCATTGGTAGACAAGCGTCCACACCAACTTTCGTGACGTTCCGAGCTATTTTCTCCCCCTTTAAGCCTAAGACTAGTGAAAATGCACGGTCGATTTTCAACTTTGACCAACTTCTCCGAATTTAAATTTGAGAATAGTTTTGGATGTCCCATTGGTAGACAAGCGTCCACACCAACTTTCCTGACATTTCGAACTATTTTCTCCCCCTTCATGCCCAAGTCTAGCGAAAATGTACGGTCGAGTTTCGACTTTCACCAACTTCTCAGAATTCAAAATTGAGCATAGATTTGGATGTCCCATTTGTAGACATGCATGTACAGCAACTTTCGTGATGTTACGAGCTAATTTCACACCCTTTAAGCTCAAGTCTAGCGAAAACGCATGGTGGCGTTTCGACTTTGACCAAGTTCTCGGAATTGAAATTTGACAATAGATTTGGATGTCCCGTTGGTAGACAAGTGCGCACGCCAACTTTCGTGATGTTCCGAGCTATTTTCTCATCCTTTAAGCCTAAGTCTAGCGAAAACGCACGGTCGAGTTTCGAATTTGACCAACTTTTCGGAATTAAAAATTGAGCATATATTTGGACGTCCCGTTGGTAGACCAATGTGCACGCCAACTTTCGTGACATTCCGAGCTATTTTCTCACCCTTTAAGCCCAACTCTAACGAAAATGCACGGTCGATTTTCAAATTTGACCAACTTCTCGGAATTTAAATTTGAGAATAGATTTGGATGTCACATTCGTAGACGAGCGTCCACGCCAACTTTCGTGTCGTTCCGAGCTATTTTCACACCCTTTAAGCCCAAGTCTAGCGAAAACGCACGATCGAGTTTCAACTTTGACCAACTTCTTGGAATTGAAATTTGAGAATAGTTTTGGATGTCCCATTGGTAGACAAGAATCCACACCAACTTTCGTGACGTTCCGAGCTATTTTCTCCCCCTTTAAGCCCAACTGTAGCGAAAATGTACGTTCGAGTTACGACTTTCACCAACTTCTCGGAATTGAAAATTGAGCATAGATTTGGATGTCCCATTTGTAGACATTCACGCACAACAACTTTCGTGACATTACGAGCTAATTTCACACCCTTTAAGCCCAAGTCTAGCGAAAAGGCCCGATCGAGTTTCAACTTTGACCAACTTCTCGGAATTGGAATTTGAGAATAGTTTTGGATGTCCCATTGGTAGACAAGCGTCCACACCAACTTTCCTGACGTTCCGAGCTATTTTCTCCCCTTAAGCCCAAGTCTGGCGAAAACGCACGGTCGAGTTACGACTTTCACCAACTTCTCAGAATTGAAAATTGAGCATAGATTTGGATGTCCCATTTGTAGACATTCGCGCACAACAACTTTCGTGACATTACGAGCTAATTTCACACCCTTTAAGACCAAGTCTAGCAAAAATGCACGATCGAGTTTCAACTTTGACCAACTTCTCGGAATTGAAATTTGAGAATAGTTTTTAATGTCCCATTGGTAGACAAGCGTCCACACCAACTTTCGTAACGTTCCAAGCTATTTTCTCCCCCTTTAAACCGAAGTCTAGCGAAAATGCACGGTTGATTTTCAACTTTGACCAACTTCTCAGAATTTAAATTTGAGAATAGATTTGGATGTCACATTGGCAGACGAGCGTCTGCGCCAACTTTCGTGACTCTCCGAGCTATTTTCACACCCTTTAAGCACAAGTCTAGCGAAAATGCACGATCGAGTTTCGAATTTGACCAACTTCTCGCAATTTAAATTTGAGACTAGATTTGGATGTCACATTTGTAGACAAGCGTCCACACCAACTTTCGTGACGTTTCGAGCTATTTTCTCCCCCTTTAAGCCCAAGTCTAGCGAAAAACGCATGATCGAGTTCCGAATTTGACCAACTTCTCAGAATTGAAAATTGAGCATAGATTTGGATGTCCCGTTGGTAGACAAATGCGCACGCCAACTTTCGTGACGTTCCGAGCTATTTTCTCACCCTTTAAGACCAAGTCTAGGGAAAACGCACAATCGAGTTTCGACTTTGACCAACTTCTCGGAATTGAAAATTGAGCATAGATTTTGGATGTCCCATTGGTAGACAAGTACGCACGCCAACTTTTGTGACGTTTCGAGCTAATTTCACACCCTTTAAGCCCAAGTCTAGGGAAAATGTACGGTCGATTTTCAACTTTGACCAACTTCTCGCAATTTAAATTTGAAAGTAGATTTGGATGTCACATTTGTAGACAAGCGTCCACACCAACTTTCATAACGTTTCGAGCTATTTTCTCCCCCTTTAAGCCCAAGTATAGCGAAAAACGCACGATCGAGTTTCGAATTTGACCAACTTCTCAGAATTGAAAATTGAGCATAGATTTGGATGTCCCGTTGGTAGACAAATGCGCACGCCAACGTTCGTGACGTTCCGAGCTATTTTCTCATGCTTTAAGCCTAAGTCTAGCGAAAATGCACGGTCGAGTTTCGAATTTGACCAACTTCTCAGAATTGAAAATTGAGCATAGATTTGGATGTCCCATTTCTAGACATTCGCGCACAATGACTTTCGTCACATTACGAGCTAATTTCACACCCTTTAAGCTCAAGTCTAGCGAAAACGCATGGTGGCATTTCGACTTTGACCAACTTCTCGGAATTGAAATATGAGAATAGATTTGGATGTCCCGTTGGTAGACAAGTGCGCACGACAACTTCCGTGACGTTCCGAGCTATTTTCCCACCCTTTAAGCCCAAGTCTAGCGAAAAAGCACGGTCGAGTTTCGAATTTGAGCAACTTCTCGGAATTGAAAATTGATCATATATTTGGATGTCCCGTTGGTAGACAAATGCGCACGCCAACTTTCGTGACGTTCTGAGCTATTTTCTCACCCTTTAAGCCCAAGTCTAGGGAAAACACACAATCGAGTTTGGACTTTGTCCAACTTCTCGGAATTGAAAATTGAGAATAGATTTTGGATGTCCCATTGGTAGACAAGTACGCACGCCAACTTTTGTGACGTTTCGAGCTAATTTCTCCCCCTTTAAGCCCAAGTCTAGCGAAAACGCACGGTCGAGTTTCGAATTTGACCAACTTCTCGGAATTGAAAATTGATCATATATTTGGAAGTCCCGTTGGTAGACAAATGCGCACAACAACTTTCGTGACATGACTAGCTAATTTCACACCCTTTAAGCCTAAGTCTAGCGAAAATGCAACGGTCGAGTTTCAACTTTGACCAACTTCTCGGAATTGAAATTTGAGAATAGTTTTGGATGTCCCATGTGTAGACAAGCGTCCACACCAACTTTCGTGACATTCTGAGCTATTTTCTCCCCATTTAAGCCCAAGTCTAGCAAAAACGCATGGTCGAGTTTCGAATTTGACCAACTTATCGGAATTAAAAATTGAGCATAGATTTGGATGTCCCGTTGGTAGACAAATGCGCACGCCAACTTTCGTGACATTCCGAGCTATTTTCTCACCCTTTAAGCCCAAATCTAGGGAAAACGCACGATCGAGTTTCGACTTTGACCAAATTCTCGGAATTGAAAATTGAGCATAGATTTGGATGTCCCGTTGGTAGACAAGTGCGCATGCCAACTTTCGTGATTTTACGAGCTAATTTCACACACTTTAATCCCAAGTCTAGAGAAAACGCATGGTGGCGTTTCGACTTTGACAAACTTCTTGGAATTGAAATTTTAGAATAGTTTTGGATGTCCCATTGGTAGACAAGCGTCCACACCAACTTTCGTGACGTTCCTAGCTATTTTCTACCCGTTTAAGCCCAACTTTAGCGAAAACGTACGGTCGAGTTTCAACTTTCACCAACTTCTCGGAATTTAAATTTGAGAATGGATTTGGATGTTACATTGGTAGACGCACATCCACGCCAACGTTCGTGACGTTCCGAGCTATTTTCACACCCTTTAAGCCCAAGTCTAGCGAAAATGCACGATCGAGTTTCAACTTTGACTAACTTCTCGGAATTGAAATTTGAGAATAGTTTTGGATGTCCCATTGGTAGACAAGCGTCCACACCAACTTTCGTGACATTCCGAGCTATTTTCTTCCCATTTAAGCCCAAATCTAGAGAAAACGCACGGTCGCTTTTCATCTTTGACCAACTTCTCGGAATTGAAAATTGAGAATAGATTTGGATGTCCCATTTGTAGACATGCGCGCACAGCAACTTTCATGACGTTACGAGCTAATTTCACGCCCTTTATTCCCAAGTCTAGTGAAAACCCATGGTAGCATTTCGACTTTGACCAACTTCTGGGAATTGAAATTTGAGAATAGATTTGGATGTCCCGTTGGTAGACAAGTGCGCACGCCAACTTTCGTGACGTTCCAAGCTATGTTCTCGCCCTTTAAGCCCAAGTCTAGCGAAAACGCACGGTAAATTTTCAACTTTGACCAACTCCTTGGAATTTAAATTTCATAATAGATTTGGATGTCCCATTGGTAGACAAGCATCCACACCAACTTTGTGTTATTCCGAGCTATTTCCTTCCCATTCAAGCCCAACTCTAGAGAAAACGCACGGTCGCGTTTCATCTTTGACCAACTTCTCGGAATTGAAATTTGAGAATAGTTTTGGATTTCCCATTGGTAGACGAGCATGCACGCCAACTTTCGTGACGTTCCAAGCTATTTTAACACACGAGTTTTGGATTTCTCACCCTTTAAGCCCAAGTCTAGCGAAAATGCACGATTGAGTTTCAACTTTGACCAACTTCTCGGAATTGAAATTTGAGAATAGTTTCGGATGTCCCATTGGTAGACGAGCATCCACGCCAACTTTCGTGACGTTCCAAGCTATTTTAACAAACTTTAAGCCCAAGTCTAGCGAAAACGCATGATCGAGTTTCAACTTTGACCAACTTCTTGGAATTGAAATTTGAGAATAGTTTTGGATGTCCCATTGATAGACAAGCGTCCACACCAACTTTTGTGACGTTCCGAGCTATTTTCTCCCCCTTTAAGCCCAAGTCTAGCGAAAAACGCACGGTCGAGTTTCAAATTTGACCAACTTCTCGGAATTGAAAATTGAGCATAGATTTGGATGTCCCGTTGGTAGACAAATGCGCACGCCAACTTTCGTGATGTTCCGAGCTATTTTCTCACCCTTTAAGCCTAAGTCTAGCCAAAATGCACGGTCAATTTTCAACTTTGACCAACTTCTCCGAATTTAAATTTGAGAATAGATTTGGATGTCACATTGGTTGACAAGCGTCCATGCCAACTTTCGTGACGCTCCTAACTATTTTCACACCCTTTAAGCCCAAGTTTAGCGAAAATGCACGATCGAGTTTCAACTTTGACCAAATTCTCGGAATTGAAATTTGAGAATAGATTTGGATGTCCCATTGGTAGACAAGCGTCCACACCAACTTTCGTGACATTCCGAGCTATTTTTTTCCCATTTAAAACCAACTCTAGAGAAAACGCACGGTCGCGTTTCATCTTTGACCAACTTCTCGGAATTGAAAATTGAGAATAGATTTGGATGTTCCATTTGTAGACAAGCGTCCACACCAACTTTTGTGACGTTCCGAGCTATTTTCTCCCCCTTTAAGCCCAAGTCTAGCGAAAAACGCGACGATCGAGTTTCGAATTTGGCCAACTTCTCGGAATTGAAATTTGAGAATAGTTTTGGATGTCCCATTGGTAGACAAGCATCCACACCAACTTTCGTGACGTTCCAAGCTATTTTCTCCCTCTTTAAGCCCAACTGTAGCGAAAATGTACGGTCGAGTTACGACTTTCACCAACTTCTCGAAATTGAAATTTGAGAATAGTTTTGGATGTCCCATTGGTAGAAAAGCGTCCACACCAACTTTCGTGACATTCTGAGCTATTTTCTCCCCCTTTCAGCCCAAGTCTAGAGAAAACGCACGGTCGAGTTTCGAATTTGACCAACTACTTGGAATTGAAAATTAAGCATAGATTTGGATGTCCCGGTGGTAGACAAATGCGCACGGCAACTTTCGTGACGTTCCGAGCTATTTTCTCACCCTTTAAGCCTAAGTCTAGCGAAAACGCACGGTTGAGTTTCGAATTTGACCAACTTCTCAGAATTAAAAATTGAGCATAGATTTGGATGTCCCGTTGGTAGACAAATGCGCACGCCAAGTTTCGTGACATTCCGAGCTATTTTCTCACCCTTTAAGCCCAAGTCTAGGGAAAACGCACGATCGAGTTTCGACTTTGACCAAATTCTCGGAATTGAAAATTGAGCATAGATTTGGATGTCCCGTTGGTAGACAAGTGCGCACGCAACCTTTTGTGACGTTTCGAGCTAATTTCACACCCTTTAAGCCCAAGTCTAGGGAAAACGCACGGTCGATTTTCAACTTTGACCAACTTCTCGCAATTTAAATTTGAGAATAGATTTGGATGTCACATTTGTAGACATGTGCACACTACAACTTTCGTGATTTTACGAGCTAATTTCACACACTTTAATCCCAAGTCTAGAGAAAACGCATGGTGGCGTTTCGACTTTGACAAACTTCTTGGAATTGAAATTTTAGAATAGTTTTGGATGTCCCATTGATAGACAAGCGTCCACACCAACTTTCATGACGTTCCTAGCTATTTTCTATCCGTTGAAGCCCAACTCTAGCGAAAACGTACGGTCGAGTTTCAACTTTCACCAACTTCTCGGAATTGAAAATTGAGCATAGGTTTGGATGTCCCATTTGTAGACATTCGCGCACAACAACTTTCGTGACATTACGAGCTAATTTCACACCCTTTAAGCTCAAGTCTAGCGAAAATGCACGATCGAGTTTCAACTTTAGCCAACTTCTCGGAATTGAAATTTGAGAATAGTTTTGGATGTCCCATTGGTAGACAAGCGTCCACACCAACTTTCGTGATGTTCCGAGCTATTTTCTCCCCTTAAGCCCAAGTCTGGCGAAAACGCACGGTCGAGTTTCGAATTTGAGCAACTTCTCAGAATTGAAAATTGAGCATAGATTTGGATGTCCCGTTGGTAGAAAAATGCGCACGCCAACTTTCGTGACATTCCGAGCTATTTTCTCACCCTTTAAGCCCAACTCTAGCGAAAATGCACGGTCGATTTTCAAATTTGACCAACTTCTCGGAATTTAAATTTGAGAATAGATTTGGATGTCACATTGGCAGACAAGCGTCCGCGCCAACTTTCGTGACGTTCCGAGCTATTTTCACACCCTTTAAGCACAAGTCTAGCGAAAATGCACGATCGAGTTTCAACTTTGACCAACTTCTCAGAATTGAAATTTGAGAATAGTTTTGGATGTCCCATTGGTAGACAAGCGTCCACACCAACTTTCCTGACGTTCCGAGCTATTTTCTCCCCCTTTAAGCCTAAGTCTAGCGAAAATGCACGGTCGATTTTACACTTTGGCCAACTTCTCGAAATTTAAATTTGAGAATGGATTTGGATGTCACATTGGTAGACGAGCATCCACGCCAACTTTCGTGACGTTCCGAGCTATTTTCACACCCTTTAAGCCCAAGTCTAGCGAAAACGAACGATCGAGTTTCAACTTTGACTAACTTCTCGGAATTTAAATTTGAGAATAGTTTTGGATGTCCCATTGGTAGACAAGTGTCCACACCAACTTTCGTGACGTTCCGAGCTATTTTCTCACCCTTTAAGCCCAAGTCTAGCGAAAACGCACGGTCGAGTTTCGAATTTGACAAACTTCTCGGAATTGAAAATTGAGCATAGATTTGGATGTCCCGTTGGTAGACAAATGTGCACGCCAACTTTTGTGACGTTCCGAGCTATTTTCTTCCCATTTAAGCCCAAATCTAGAGAAAACGCACGGTCGCGTTTCATCTTTGACCAACTTCTCGGAATTGAAAATTGAGAATACATTTGGATGTCCCATTTGTAGACATGCGCGCACAGCCACTTTCAAGACGTTACGAGCTAATTTCAAGCCCTTTATTCCACAGTCTAGTGAAAACCCATCGTGGCATTTCGACTTTGACCAACTTCTCGGAATTGAAATATGAAATAGATTTGGATGTCCCGTTGGTAGACAAGTGCGCACGACAACTTCCGTGACGTTCCGAGCTATTTTCCCACCCTTTAAGCCCAAGTCTAGCGAAAACGCACGGTCGAGTTTCAAATTTGAGCAACTTCTCGGAATTGAAAATTGATCATATATTTGGATGTCCCGTTGGTAGACAAATGCGCACGCCAACTTTCGTGACGTTCCGAGCTATTTTCCCACCCTTTGAGCCCAAGTCTAGCGAAAACGCACGATCCAGTTTCAACTTGGACCAACTTCTCGGAATTGAAATTTGAGAATAGTTTTGGATGTCCCATTGGTAGACAAGTGTCCACACCAACTTTCGTTACGTTTCGAGCTATTTTCTCCCCCTTTAAGCCCAAGTCTAGCGAAAACGCACGGTCGAGTTTCAAATTTGACCAACTTCTCGGAATTGAAAGTTGAGCATAGATTTGGATGTCCTGTTGGTAGACAAATGCGCACACCAACTTTCGTGACGTTCCGAGCTATTTTCTCACCCTTTAAGCCTAAGTCTAGCGAAAACGCACGGTCGAGTTTCGAACTTGACCAACTTCTCGGAATTGAAAATTGAGCATAGATTTGGATGTCCCCTTTGTAGACAAATGCGCACGCCAACTTTCGTGACGTTCCGAGCTATTTTCTCACCCTTTAAGCCTAAGTCTATCCAAAATGCACGGTCGATTTTCAACTTTGACCAACTTCTCCGAATTTAAATTTGAGAATAGATTTGTATGTCACATTGGTAGATGAGCGTCCACGCCAACTTTTGTGTCGTTCCGAGCTATTTTCACACCCTTTAAGCCCAAGTCTAGCGAAAACGCACAATCGAATTTCAACTTTGACCAACTTCTCGAAATTGAAATTTGAGAATAGTTTTGGATGTCCCATTGGTAGAAAAGCGTCCACACCAACTTTTCGGAATTAAAAATTGAGCATAGATTTGGATGTCCCGTTGGTAGACAAATGCGCACGCCAACTTTCGTGACATTCTGAGCTATTTTCTCCCCCTTTCAGCCCAAGTCTAGAGAAAACGCACGGTCGAGTTTCGAATTTGACCAACTACTTGGAATTGAAAATTAAGCATAGATTTGGATGTCCCGGTGGTAGACAAATGCGCACGGCAACTTTCGTGACGTTCCGAGCTATTTTCTCACCCTTTAAGCCTAAGTCTAGCGAAAACGCACGGTTGAGTTTCGAATTTGACCAACTTCTCAGAATTAAAAATTGAGCATAGATTTGGATGTCCCGTTGGTAGACAAATGCGCACGCCAAGTTTCGTGACATTCCGAGCTATTTTCTCACCCTTTAAGCCCAAGTCTAGGGAAAACGCACGATCGAGTTTCGACTTTGACCAAATTCTCGGAATTGAAAATTGAGCATAGATTTGGATGTCCCGTTGGTAGACAAGTGCGCACGCAACCTTTTGTGACGTTTCGAGCTAATTTCACACCCTTTAAGCCCAAGTCTAGGGAAAACGCACGGTCGATTTTCAACTTTGACCAACTTCTCGCAATTTAAATTTGAGAATAGATTTGGATGTCACATTTGTAGACATGTGCACACTACAACTTTCGTGATTTTACGAGCTAATTTCACACACTTTAATCCCAAGTCTAGAGAAAACGCATGGTGGCGTTTCGACTTTGACAAACTTCTTGGAATTGAAATTTTAGAATAGTTTTGGATGTCCCATTGGTAGACAAGCGTCCACACCAACTTTCATGACGTTCCTAGCTATTTTCTATCCGTTGAAGCCCAACTCTAGCGAAAACGTACGGTCGAGTTTCAACTTTCACCAACTTCTCAGAATTGAAAATTGAGCATAGGTTTGGATGTCCCATTTGTAGACATTCGCGCACAACAACTTTCGTGACATTACGAGCTAATTTCACACCCTTTAAGCTCAAGTCTAGCGAAAATGCACGATCGAGTTTCAACTTTAGCCAACTTCTCGGAATTGAAATTTGAGAATAGTTTTGGATGTCCCATTGGTAGACAAGCGTCCACACCAACTTTCGTGATGTTCCGAGCTATTTTCTCCCCTTAAGCCCAAGTCTGGCGAAAACGCACGGTCGAGTTTCGAATTTGAGCAACTTCTCAGAATTGAAAATTGAGCATAGATTTGGATGTCCCGTTGGTAGAAAAATGCGCACGCCAACTTTCGTGACATTCCGAGCTATTTTCTCACCCTTTAAGCCCAACTCTAGCGAAAATGCTACGGTCGATTTTCAAATTTGACCAACTTCTCGGAATTTAAATTTGAGAATAGATTTGGATGTCACATTGGCAGACAAGCGTCCGCGCCAACTTTCGTGACGTTCCGAGCTATTTTCACACCCTTTAAGCACAAGTCTAGCGAAAATGCACGATCGAGTTTCAACTTTGACCAACTTCTCAGAATTGAAATTTGAGAATAGTTTTGGATGTCCCATTGGTAGACAAGCGTCCACACTAACTTTCCTGACGTTCCGAGCTATTTTCTCCCCCTTTAAGCCTAAGTCTAGCGAAAATGCACGGTCGATTTTACACTTTGGCCAACTTCTCGAAATTTAAATTTGAGAATGGATTTGGATGTCACATTGGTAGACGAGCATCCACGCCAACTTTCGTGACGTTCCGAGCTATTTTCACACCCTTTAAGCCCAAGTCTAGCGAAAACGAACGATCGAGTTTCAACTTTGACTAACTTCTCCGAATTGAAATTTGAGAATAGTTTTGGATGTCCCATTGGTAGACAAGTGTCCACACCAACTTTCGTGACGTTCCGAGCTATTTTCTCACCCTTTAAGCCCAAGTCTAGCGAAAACGCACGGTCGAGTTTCGAATTTGACAAACTTCTCGGAATTGAAAATTGAGCATAGATTTGGATGTCCCGTTGGTAGACAAATGTGCACGCCAACTTTTGTGACGTTCCGAGCTATTTTCTTCCCATTTAAGCCCAAATCTAGAGAAAACGCACGGTCGCGTTTCATCTTTGACCAACTTCTCGGAATTGAAAATTGAGAATACATTTGGATGTCCCATTTGTAGACATGCGCGCACAGCCACTTTCAAGACGTTACGAGCTAATTTCAAGCCCTTTATTCCACAGTCTAGTGAAAACCCATCGTGGCATTTCGACTTTGACCAACTTCTCGGAATTGAAATATGAAATAGATTTGGATGTCCCGTTGGTAGACAAGTGCGCACGACAACTTCCGTGACGTTCCGAGCTATTTTCTCACCCTTTAAGCCTAAGTCTAGCCAAAATGCACGGTCGATTTTCAACTTTGACCAACTTCTCCGAATTTAAATTTGAGAATAGATTTGTATGTCACATTGGTAGACGAGCGTCCACGCCAACTTTTGTGTCGTTCCGAGCTATTTTCACACCCTTTAAGCCCAAGTCTAGCGAAAACGCACAATCGAGTTTCAACTTTGACCAACTTCTCGAAATTGAAATTTGAGAATAGTTTTGGATGTCCCATTGGTAGAAAAGCGTCCACACCAACTTTTCGGAATTAAAAATTGAGCATAGATTTGGATGTCCCGTTGGTAGACAAATGCGCACGCCAACTTTCGTGACATTCTGAGCTATTTTCTCACCCTTTAAGCCCAAGTATAGGGAAAACGCACGATCGAGTTTCGACTTTGACCAAATTCTCGGAATTTAAATTTGAGAATAGATTTGGATATCACATTTGTAGACATGTGCGCACTACAACTTTCGTGATTTTACGAGCTAATTTCACACAGTTTAATCCCAAGTCTAGAGAAAACGCATCGTGGTGTTTCGACTTTGACAAACTTCTTGGAATTGAAATTTTAGAATAGTTTTGGATGTCCCATTGGTAGACAAGCGTCCACACCAACTTTCGTGATGTTTCTAGCTATTTTGTACCCGTTTAAGCCCAACTCTAGCGAAAACGTACGGTCGAGTTTCAACTTTCACCAACTTCTCGGAATTGAAAATTGAGCATAGGTTTGGATGTCCTATTTGTAGACATTGGCGCACAACAACTTTCGTGACGTTCCGAGCTAATTTCACACCCTTTAAGCCCAAGTCTAGCGAAAATGCACGATCGAGTTTCGAATTTGACCAACTTCTCGGAATAGAAATTTGAGAATAGTTTTGGATGTCCCGTTCGTAGACAAATGTGCACGCCAACTTTTTGTGACATTTCGAGCTATTTTCTCCCCCTTTAAGCCCAAGTCTAACGAAAATGCAACGGTCGATTTTCAACTTTGACGAACTTCTCGAAATTGAAATTTGAGAATAGTTTTGGATGTCCCATTGGTAGACAAGCGTCCACACCAACTTTCGTGACGTTCCGAGCTATTTTCTCCCCCTTCAAGCCTAAGCCTAGTGAAAATGCGCAGTCGATTTTCAACTTTGACCAACTTCTCGAAATTTAAATTTGAGAATAGATTTGGATGTCACATTGGCAGGCGAGCGTCCACGCCAACTTTCGTGACGTTCCGAGCTATTTTCTCGCCCTTTAAGACCAAGTCTAGCGAAAACGCTACGGTCGAGTTTCGAATTTGACCAACTTCTCGGAATTGAAAATTGAGCATAGATTTGGATGTCCTGTTGGTAGACAAATGTGCACGCCAACTTTCATGACGTTCCGAGCTATTTTATTCCCTTTTAAGCCCAACTCTAGAAAAAACGCACGGTCGCGTTTCATCTTTGACCAACTTCTCGGAATTGCAAATTGATAATAGATTTGGATTTCCCATTTGTAGACATGCGCGCATAGCAACTTTCATGACGTTACGAGCTAATTTCACGCCCTTTATTCCCAAGTCTAGTGAAAACCCATGGTGGCATTTCGACTTTGACCAACTTCTGGGAATTGAAATTTTACAATAGATTTGGATGTCCCGTTGGTAGACAAGTGCGCACGCCAACTTTCGTGACGTTCCAAGCTATTTTCTCGCCCTTTAAGCCCAAGTCTAGCGAAAACGCACGGTAAATTTCGACGTTCCGAGCTATTTTCTGCCCCTTTAAGCCCAAGTCTAGCGAAAACGCTACGGTCGAGTTTCAACTTTGACAAACATTTCAGAATTAAAATTTGAGAATATTTTTGGATGTACCATTGGTAAGCAAGCGTCCACACGAACTTTCGTGACATTCCGAACTATTTTCTCCCCCTTCATGCCCAAGTCTAGCGAAAATGTACGGTCGAGTTTCGACTTTCACCAACTTCTCGAAATTCAAAATTGAGCATAGATTTGGATGTCCCATTTGTAGACATGCATGTACAGCAACTTTCGTGATGTTACGAGCTAATTTCACACCCTTTAAGCTCAAGTCTAGCGAAAACGCATGGTGGCGTTTCGACTTTGACCAACTTCTCAGAATTGAAATTTGACAATAGATTTGGATGTCCCGTTGGTAGATAAGTGCGCACGCCAACTTTCGTGACGTTCCGAGCTATTTTCTCATCCTTTAAGCCTAAGTCTAGCGAAAACGCACGGTCGATTTTCAAAGTTGACCAACTTCTCGGAATTTAAATTTGAGAATAGATTTGGATGTCACATTGGTAGACGAGCGTCCACGCCAACTTTCGTGTCGTTCCGAGCTATTTTCACACCCTTTAATCCCAAGTCTAGCGAAAACGCACGATCGAGTTTCAACTTTGACCAACTTCTCGGAATTGAAATTTGAGAATAGTTTTGGATGTCCCATTGGTAGACAAGCATCCACACCAACTTTCGTGACGTTTCGAGCTATTTTCTCCCCCTTTAAGCCCAACTGTAGCGAAAATGTACGGTCGAGTTACGACTTTCACCAACTTCTCGGAATTGAAAATTGAGCATAGATTTGGATGTCCCATTTGTAGAAATTCGCGCACAATAACTTTCGTCACATTACGAGCTAATTTCACACCCTTTAAGCTCAAGTCTAGCGAAAAGGCATGGTGGCGTTTCGAATTGACCAACTTCTTGGAATTAAAAATTGAGCATAGATTGGGATGTCCCGTTGGTAGACAAGTACGCACGCCAACTTTTGTGACGTTTCGAGCTAATTTCACACCCTTTAAGCCCAAGTCTAGGGAAAACGCACGGTCGATTTTCAACTTTGACCAACTTCTCACAATTAAAATTTGAGAATAGATTTGGATGTCACATTTGTAGACATGTGCGCACTACAACTTTCGTGATTTTACGAGCTAATTTCAAACACTTTAATCCCAAGTCTAGAGAAAATGCATGGTGGCGTTTCGACTTTGACAAACTTCATGGAACTGAAATTTTAAAATAGTTTTGGATGTCCCATTGGTACACAAGTGTCCACACCAACTTTCGTGACGTTCCTAGCTATTTTCTACCCGTTTAAGCCCAACTCTAGCGAAAACGTACGGTCGAGTTTCAACTTTCACCAACTTCTCGGAATTGAAAATTGAGCATAGGTTTGGATGTCCCATTTGTAGACATTCGCGCACAACAACTTTTGTGACATTACGAGCTAATTTCACACCCTTTAAGCCCAAGTCTAGCGAAAAGGCTACGATCGAGTTTCAACTTTGACCAACTTCTCAGAATTGAAATTTGAGAATAGTTTTGGATGTCCCATTGGTAAACAAGCGTCCACACCAACTTTCATGACGTTCCGAGCTATTTTCTCCCCTTAAGCCGAAGTCTGGCGAAAACGCAACGGTCGAGTTTCGAATTTGACCAAATTTTCGGAATTGAAAATTGAGCATAGATTTGGATGTCCCGTTGGTAGAAAAATGCGCACGCAAACTTTCGTGACATTCCGAGCTATTTTCTCACCCTTTAAGCCCAACTCTAGCGAAAATGCACGGTCGATTTTCAAATTTGACCAACTTCTCGGAATTTAAATTTGAGAATAGATTTGGATGTCACATTGGAAGACGAGCATCCACGCCAACTTTCGTGTCGTTCCGAGCTATTTTCACACCCTTTAAGACCAAGTCTAGCGAAAACGCACGATTGAGTTTCAACTTTGACCAACTTCTCGGAATTGAAATTTGAAAATAGTTTTTGGATGTCCCATTGGTCGACAAGAATCCACACCAACTTTCGTGACGTTCCGAGCTATTTTCTCCCCCTTTAGGCCCAACCGTAGCGAAAACGTAACGGTCGAGTTACGACTTTCACCAACTTCTCGGAATTGAAAATTGAGCATAGATTTGGATGTCCCATTTGTAGACATTCGCGCACAACAACTTTCGTGACATTACGAGCTAATTTCACACCCTTTAAGACCAAGTCTAGCGAAAATGCACGATCGAGTTTCAACTTTGACCAACTTCTCAGAATTGAAATTTGAGAATAGTTTTGGATGTCCCATTGGTAGACAAGCGTCCACACCAACTTTCGTGACATTCCGAGCTATTTTCTCCCCCTTTAAGCCCAAGTCTAGCGAAAACGCGTGGTCGAGTTTTGAATTTGACCAACTTCTCGGAATTAAAAATTGAGCATAGATTTGGATGTCCCGTTGGTAGACAAATGCGCACGCCAACTTTTGTGACATTCCGAGCTATTTTCTCACCCTTTAAGCCCAAATCTAGGGAAAACGCACGATCGAGTTTCGACTTTGACCAAATTCTCGGAATTGAAAAGTGAGCATAGATTTGGATGTCCCGTTGGTAGACAAGTGCGCACGCCAACTTCGTGATTTTACGAGCTAATTTCACACACTTTAATCCCAAGTCAAGAGAAAACGCATGGTGGCGTTTCGACTTTGACAAACTTCTTGGATTTGAAATTTTAGAATAGTTTTGGATGTCCCATTGGTAGATAAGCGTCCACACCAACTTTCGTGACGTTCCTAGCTATTTTCTACCCGTTTAAGCCCAACTCTAGCAAAAACGTACGGTCGAGTTTCAACTTTCACCAACTTCTCGGAATTTAAATTTGAGAATGGATTTGGATGTCACATTGGTAGACAACCGTCCACACCAACTTTCATGACGTTCTGAGCTATTTTCTCCCCCCTTTAAGCCTAAGTCTAGCGAAAATGCACGGTCGATTTTCAACTTTGGCCAACTTCTCAGAATTTAAATTTGAGAATGGATTTGGATGTTACATTGGTAGATGCGCATCCACGCCAACGTTCGTGACGTTCCGAGCTATTTTCACACCCTTTAAGCCCAAGTCTAGCGAAAATGCACGATCGAGTTTCAACTTTGACTAACTTCTCAGAATTGAAATTTGAGAATAGTTTTGGATGTCCCATTGGTAGACAAGCGTCCACACCAACTTTCGTGACATTCCGAGCTATTTTCTTCCCATTTAAGCCCAAATCTAGAGAAAACGCACGGTCGCGTTTCATTTTTGACCAACTTCTCGGAATTGAAAATTGACAATAGATTTGGATGTCCCATTTGTAGACATGCGCGCACAGCAACTTTCATGACGTTACGAAAACGCCCTTTTAGCCCAAGTCTAGCGAAAACGCACGGTAAATTTCGACGTTCCGAGCTATTTTCTGTCCCTTTAAGCCCAAGTCTAGCGAAAACGCACGGTTGAGTTTCAACTTTGACAAACATTTCGGAATTAAAATTTGAGAATCGTTTTGGATGTACCATTGGAAGACAAGCGTCCACACCAACTTTCGTGACATTCTGAGCTATTTTCTCCCCCTTCAAGCCCAAGTCTAGCGAAAATGTACGGTCGCGTTTCGACTTTCACCAACTTCTCGGAATTCAAAATTGAGCATAGATTTGCATGTCCCATTTGTAGAGATGCATGTACAGCAACTTTCGTGATGTTACAAGCTAATTTCACACCCTTTAAGCTCAAGTCTAGCGAAAACGCATGGTGGCGTTTCGACTTTGACCAACTTATCGGAATTGAAATTTGGGAATAGATTTGGATGTCCCGTTGGTAGAAAAGTGCGCACGCCAACTTTCCTGACGTTCCAAGCTATTTTCTCACCCTTTAAGCCTAAGTCTAGCGAAAACGCACGGTAAATTTTCAACTTTGACCAACTTCTTGGAATTTAAATTTGAGAATAGATTAGGATGTCCCATTGGTAGACAAGCGTCCACACCAACTTTCGTGACATTCTGAGCTATTTTCTTCCCATTTAAGCTCAAGTCTAGCGAAAACGCATGGTGGCGTTTCGACTTTGACCAAATTCTCGGAATTGAAAATTGAGCATAGATTTGGATGTCCCGTTGGTAGACAAGTGCGCACGCCAACTTTTGTGACGTTTCGAGCTAATTTCATACCCTTTAAGCCCAAGTCTAGGGAAAACGCACGGTCGATTTTCAACTTTGACCAAATTCTCGGAATTGAAAATTGAGCATAGATTTGGATGTCCCGTTGGTAGACAAGTGCGCATGCCAACTTTTGTGACGTTTCGAGCTAATTTCACACCCTTTAAGCCCAAGTCTAGGGAAAACGCACGGTCGATTTTCAACTTTGACCAACTTCTCGCAATTTAAATTTGGGAATAGATTTGGATGTCACATTTGTAGACATGTGCGCACTACAACTTTCGTGATTTTACGAGCTAATTTCACACACTTTAATCCCAAGTCTAGAGAAAACGCATGGTGGCGTTTCGACTTTGACAAACTTCTTGGAATTGAAATTTTAGAATAGTTTTGGATGTCCCATTGGTAGACAAGCATCCACACCAACTTTCGTGACGTTCCTAGCTATTTTCTACCCGTTTAAGCCCAACTGTAGCGAAAATGTATGGTCGAGTTACGACTTTCACTAACTTCTCGGAATTGAAAATTGAGCATAGATTTGGATGTCCCATTTGTAGACATGCATGTACAGCAACTTTCGTGATGTTACGAGCTAATTTCACACCCTTTAAGCTCAAGTCTTGAGAAAACGCATGGTGGCGTTTCGACTTTGACCAACTTCTCGAAATTGAAATTTGAGAATAGATTTGGATGTCCCATTGGTAGAAAAGCATGCATGCCAACTTTCGTGACGCTCCGAGCTATTTTCTGCCCCTTTAAGCCCAAGTCTAGCGAAAATGCACGGTCGAGTTTCAACTTTGACAAACATTTCGGAATTAAAATTTGAGAATAGTTTTGGATGTACCATTGGTAGACAAGCGTCCACACCAACTTTCGTGACATTCTGAGCTATTTTCTCCCCCTTCAAGCCCAAGTCTAGCGAAAATGTACGGTCGCGTTTCGACTTTCACCAACTTCTCGGAATTCAAAATTGAGCATAGATTTGGATGTCCCATTTGTAGACATGCATGTACAGCAACTTTCGTGATGTTACGAGCTAATTTCACACCCTTTAAGCTCAAGTCTAGCGAAAACGCATGGTGGCGTTTCGACCTTGACCAACTTCTCAGAATTTAAATTTGAGAATAGATTTGGATGTCCCATTGGTAGACAAGCGTCCACACCAACTTTCGTGACGTTCCGAGCTATTTTCTTCCACTTTAAGCCCAAGTCTAGCGAAAACGCATGATCGAGTTTCAACTTTGACCAACTTCTCGGAATTGAAATTTGAGAATAGTTTTGGATGTCCCACTGGTAGACAAGCGTCCACACCAACTTTCGTGACGTTCCGAGCTATTTTCTCCCCCTTTAAGCAAGTCTAGCGAAAAACGCACGATCAAGTTTCGAATTTGACCAACTTCTTGGAACTGAAAATTGAGCATAGATTTGGATGTCCCGTTGGTAGACAAATGCGCACGCCAACTTTCGTGACATTCCGAGCTATTTTCTCATCCTTTAAGCCTAAGTCTAGCGAAAACGCACGGTCGAGTTTCGAATTTGACCAACTTTTCGGAATTAAAAATTGAGCATAGATTTGGATGTCCCGTTGGTAGACAAATGCGCACGCCAAAATTCGTGACATTCCGAGCTATTTTCTCACCCTTTAAGCCCAAGTCTAGCGAAAATGCACGGTCGATTTTCAAATTTGACCAACTTCTCGGAATTTAAATTTGAGAATAGATTTGGATGTCACATTGGTAGACGAGCGTCCACGCCAACTTTCGTGACGTTTCGAGCTATTTTCACACCCTTTAAGCCCAAGTCTAGCGAAAATGCACGATCGAGTTTCAACTTTGACCAACTTCTCAGAATTGAAATTTGAGAGTAGTTTTGGATGTCCCATTGGTAGACAAGCATTCACACCAACTTTCGTGACGTTCCGAGCTATTTTCTCCCCCTTTAAGCCCAACTGTAGCGAAAATGTACGATCGAGTTACGACTTTCACCAACTTCTCGGAATTGAAAATTGAGCATAGATTTGGATGTCAAATTTGTAGACATTCGCGCACAATAACTTTCGTCACATTACGAGCTAATTTCACACCCTTTAAGCTCAAGTCTAGCGAAAACGCATGGTGGCGTTTTGACTTTGACCAACTTCTCGGAATTGAAATATGAGAATAGATTTGGATGTCCCGTTGGTAGACAAGTGCACACGACAACTTCCGTGACGTTCCGAGCTATTTTCCCACCCTTTAAGCCTAAGTCTAGCGAAAACGCACGGTCGAGTTTCGAATTTGACCAACTTCTCGGAATTAAAAATTGAGCATAGATTTGGATGTCCTGTTGGTAGACAAATGTGCACGTCAACTTTGATGACATTCTGAGCTATTTTCTCACCCTTTAAGCCCAAGTCTAATGAAAATGCACGGTCGATTTTCAACTTTGGCCAACTTCTCAGAATTTAAATTTGAGAATGGATTTGGATGTCACATTGGTGGACGAGCATCCGCACCAACTTTCGTGATGTTCTGAGCTATTTTCGCACCCTTTAAGCCCAACTGTAGCGAAAATGTACGGTCGAGTTACGACTTTCACTAACTTCTCGGAATTGAAAATTGAGCATAGATTTGGATGTCTCATTTGTAGACATGCATGTACAGCAACTTTCGTGATGTTACCAGCTAATTTCACACCCTTTAAGCTCAAGTCTAGAGAAAACGCATGGTGGCCTTTCGACTTTGACCAACTTCTCGGAATAGAAATTTGACAATAGATTTGGATGTCCCGTTGGTAGACAAGTGCGGACGCCAACTTTTGTGACGTTTCGAGCTAATTTCAAACCCTTTAAGCCCAAGTCTAGGGAAAACACACGGTCGATTTTCAACTTTGACCAACTTCTCGCAATTTAAATTTGAGAATAGATTTAGATGTCACATTTGTAGACATGTGCGCACTACAACTTTCGTGATTTTACGAGCTAATTTCACACACTTTAATCCCAAGTCTAGAGAAAAGGCATGGTGGCGTTTCGACTTTGACCAACTTCTCGGAATTGAAATTTGAGAATAAATTTGGATGTCCCATTGGTAGACAAGCGTGCACGCCAACGTTCGTGACATTCCGAGCTATTTTCTTCCCCTTTAAGCCCAAGTCTAGCGAAAAAGCAGGATCGAGTTTCAACTTTGACCAACTTCTCGGAATTGAAATTTGAGCATAGTTTTGGATGTCCCATTGATAGACAAGCGTCCACACATACTTTCGTGACGTTCCGAGCTATTTTCTCCCCCTTTAAGCCCAAGTCTAGCGAAAACGCACGGTCGAGCTTGAAATTCGACCAACTTCTCGGAATTTAAAATTGAGCATAGATTTGGATGTCCTGTTGGTAGACAAATGCGCACGCCAACTTTCGTGACGTTCCGAGCTATTTTCTCCCCCTTTAAGCCCATGTCTAGCGAAAAACGCACGATCGAGATTCGAATTTGACCAACTTCTCGGAACTGAAAATTGAGCATAGATTTGGATGTCCCATTGGTAGACAAATGCGCACGCCAATTTTCGTGACGTTTCGAGCTATTTTCTCATCCTTTAAGCCTAAGTCTAGCGAAAACGCACGGTCGAGTTTCGAATTTGACCAACTTCTCGGAATTAAAAATTGAACATAGATTTGGATGTCCCGTTGGTAGACAAATGCGCACGCCAAAATTCGTGACATTCCGAGCTATTTTCTCACCCTTTAAGCCCAACTCTAGCGAAAATGCACGGTCGATTTTCAAATTTGACCAACTTCTCGGAATTTAAATTTGAGAATAGATTTGGATGTCACATTGGTAGACGAGCGTCCACGCCAACTTTCGTGACGTTTCGAGCTATTTTCACACCCTTTAAGCCCAAGTCTAGCGAAAACGCACGATCGAGTTTCAACTTTGACCAACTTCTCGGAATTGAAATTTGAGAGTAGTTTTGGATGTCCCATTGGTAGACAAGCATCCACACCAACTTTCGTGACGTTCCGAGCTATTTTCTCCCCCTTTAAGCCCAACTGTAGCGAAAATGTACGATCGAGTTACGACTTTCACCAACTTCTCGGAATTGAAAATTGAGCATAGATTTGGATGTCCCATTTGTAGACATTCGCGCACAATAAATTTCGTCACATTACGAGCTAATTTCACACCCTTTAAGCTCAAGTCTCGCGAAAACGCATGGTGGCGTTTCGACTTTGACCAACTTCTCGGAATTGAAATATGAGAATAGATTTGGATGTCCCGTTGGTAGACAAGTGCGCACGACAACTTCCGTGACGTTCCGAGCTATTTTCCCACCCTTTAAGCCCAAGTCTAGCGAAAACGCACGGTCGAGTTTTGAATTTGACCAACTTCTCGGAATTAAAAATTTAGCATAGATTTGGATGTCCCATTGGTAGACAAATGCGCACGCCAACTTTCGTGACGTTCCGAGCTATTTTCCCACCCTTTGAGCCCAAGTCTAGCGAAAATGCACGATCGAGTTTCAACTTTGACCAACTTCTCGGAACTGAAATTTGAGAATAGTTTTGGATGTCCCATTGGTAGACAAGCGTCCACACCAACTTTCATGACGTTCCGTGCTATTTTCTCCCCCTTTAAGCCCAATTCTATCGGAAACGCACGGTCGAGTTTCGAATTTGACCAACTTCTCGGAATTAAAAATTGAGCATAGATTTGGATGTCCCATTCATAGACAAATGCGCACGCCAACTTTTGTGACATTTTGACCTATTTGTTCACCCTTTAAGCACAAGTCTAGCGAAAATGCACGATCGAGTTTCGACTTTGACCAACTTCTCAGAATTGAAATTTGAGAATAGTTTTGGATGTCCCATTGGTAGACAAGCGTTCACACCAACTTTCGTGACGTTCCGAGCTACTTTCTCACCCTTTAAGCCCAAGTCTAGCGAAAATGCACGATCGAGTTTCAACTTTGACCAAATTCTCAGAATTGAAATTTGAGAATAGTTTTGGATGTTCCATTGGTAGACGAGCATCCACGCCAACTTTCGTGACGTTCCGAGCTATTTTCACACCCTTTAAGCCCAATTCTAGCGAAAACGCATGATCGAGTTTCAACTTTGACTAACTTCTCGGAATTGAAATTTGAGAATAGTTTTGGATGTCCCATTGGTAGACAAGTGTCCACACCAACTTTCGTGACGTTCCGAGCTATTTTCTCCCCCTTTAAGCCTAAGTCTAGCGAAAACTCACGGTCGAGTTTCGAATTTGACCAACTTCTCGGAATTGAAAATTGAGCATAGATTTGGATGTCCTTTTTGTAGACAAATACGCACGCCAACTTTCGTGACGTTCCGAGCTACTTCCTCACCCTTTAACCCTAAGTCTAGCACAAACGCACGGTCAATTTTCGAATTTGACCAACTTCTCGGAATTAAAAATTGAGCATAGATTTGGATGTCCCGTTGGTAGACAAATGCGCACGCCAACTTTCGTGACATTCTGAGCTATTTTCTCACCCTTTAAGCCCAAGTCTAGCGAAAATGCACGGTCGATTTTCAACTTTGACCAACTTCTCGGAATTTATAATTGAGAATAGATCTGGATGTCCCATTGGTAGACAAGCGTCCACACCAACTTTCGTGACATTCCAAGCTATTTTCTTCCCATTTAAGCCCAACTTCTCAAAATTGAAAATTGAGAATAGATTTGGAGGTCCCATTTGTAGACATGCGCGCACAGCAACTTTCATGACGTTACGAGCTAATTTCACGCCCTTTATTCCCAAGTCTAGTGAAAACCCATGGAGGCATTTCGACTTTGACCAACTTCTGGGAATTGAAATTTGAGAATAGATTTGGATGTCCCATTGGTAGACAAGCATGCACGCCAACTTTCGTGACGTTTCGAGCTATTTTCTGCCCCTTTAAGCCCAAGTCTAGCGAAAATGTACGGTCGAGTTTCGACTTTGACCAACTTCTCGGAATTCAAAATTGAGCATAGATTTGGATGTCCCATTTGTAGACATGCATGTACAGCAACTTTCGTGATGTTACGAGCTATTTCACACACTTTAAGCTCAAGTCTAGCGAAAACGCATGGTGGCGTTTCGACTTTGACCAACTTCTCGGAATTGAAATTTGACAATAGATTTGGATGTCCCGTTGGTAGACAAGTGCGCACGCCAACTTTCGTGACGTTCCAAGCTATGTTCTCGCCCTTTAAGCCCAAGTCTAGCGAAAACGCACGGTAAATTTTCAACTTTGACCAACTTCTTGGAATTTAAATTTGAGAATAGATTTGGATGTCCCGTTGGTAGACAAGTGCGCACGCCAACTTTCGTGACGTTCCAAGCTATGTTCTCGCCCTTTAAGCCCAAGTCTAGCGAAAACGCACGGTAAATTTTCAACTTTGACCAACTTCTTGGAATTTAAATTTGAGAATAGATTTGGATGTCCCATTGGTAGACAAGCGTCCACACCAACTTTCGTCACATTCTGAGCTATTTCCTTCCCATTCAAGCCCAACTCTAGAGAAAACGCACGGTCGCGTTTCATCTTTGACCAACTTCTCGGAATTGAAATTTGAGAATAGTTTTGGATTTCCCATTGGTAGACAAGCGTCCACACCAACTTTCGTGACGTTCCGAGCTATTTTCTCACCCTTTAAGCCCGAGTCTAGAGAAAATGCACGATCGAGTTTCAACTTTGACCAACTTCTCGGAATTGAAATTTGAGAATAGTTTTGGATGTCCCATTGGTAGACGAGCATCCACGCCAACTTTCGTGACGTTCCAAGCTATTTTAACACACTTTAAGCCCAAGTCTAGCGAAAACGCACGATCGAGTTTCAACTTTGACCAACTTCTTGGAATTGAAATTTGAGAATAGTTTTGGATGTCCCATTGATAGACAAGCGTCCACACCAACTTTCATGACGTTCCGAGCTATTTTCTCCCC
This sequence comes from Larix kaempferi, assembly GCA_027924585.1. Classification (NCBI taxonomy): domain Eukaryota; kingdom Viridiplantae; phylum Streptophyta; class Pinopsida; order Pinales; family Pinaceae; genus Larix; species Larix kaempferi. The sequence continues at coordinate 78,943 of BSBM01001502.1, read as the reverse complement.
CTTTAAGCCCAAGTCTAGCGAAAACGCACGGCCGAGTTTCAAATTTGACCAACTTCTCAGAATTGAAAATTGAGCATAGATTTGGATGTCCTGTTGGTAGACAAACGCCAACTTTCGTGATGTTCCGAGCTATTTTCTCACCCTTTAAGCCTAAGTCTAGCCAAAATGCACGGTCAATTTTCAACTTTGACCAACTTCTCTGAATTTAAATTTGAGAATAGATTTGGATGTCACGTTGGTCGACGAGCATCCATGCCAACTTTCGTGACGCTTCTAACTATTTTCACACCCTTTAAGCCCAAGTTTAGCGAAAACGCACGATCGAGTTTCAACTTTGACCAACTTCTCGGAATTGAAATTTGAGAATATATTTGGATGCCCCATTGGTAGACAAGCGTCCACACCAACTTTCGTGACATTCCGAGCTATTTTCTTCCCATTTAAGCCCAACTCTAGAGAAAACGCACGGTCGCGTTTCATCTTTGACCAACTTCTCGGAATTGAAAATTGAGAATAGATTTGGATGTTCCATTTGTAGACAAGCGTCCACACCAACTTTTGTGACGTTCCGAGCTAATTTCTCCCCCTTTAAGCCCAAGACTAGCGAAAAACGCACGATCGAATTTTGAATTTGGCCAACTTCTTGGAATTGAAATTTGAGAATATTTTTGGATGTCCCATTGGTAGACAAGCATCCACACCAACGTTCGTGACGTTCCGAGCTATTTTCTCCCCCTTTAAGCCCAACTGTAGCGAAAATGTACGGTCGAGTTACGACTTTCACCAACTTCTCGGAATTGAAAATTGAGCATAGATTTGGATGTCCCATTTGTAGACATTCACGAACAATAACTTTCGTCACATTACGAGCTAATTTCACACCCTTTAAGCTCAAGTCTAGCGAAAACGCATGGTGGCGTTTCGACTTTGACCAACTTCTCGGAATTAAAAATTGAGCATAGATTTGGATGTCCCGTTGGTAGAAAAATCCGCACACCAACATTCGTGACATTCCGAGCTATTTTCTCACCCTTTAATCCCAACTCTAGCGAAAACGCACGATCGAGTTTCAACTTTGACCAACTTCTCGGAATTGAAATTTCAGAATAGTTTTGGATGTCCCATTGGTAGACAAGAATCCACACCAACTTTCGTGACGTTCCGAGCTATTTTCTCCCCCTTTAAGCCCAACTGTAGCGAAAATGTACGGTCGAGTTACGACTTTCACCAACTTCTCGGAATTGAAAATTGAGCATAGATTTCGATGTCCCATTTGTATACATTTGCGCACAATAACTTTCGTCACATTACGAGCTAATTTCACACCCTTTAAGCTCAAGTCTAGTGAAAACGCATGGTGGCGTTTCGACTTTGACCAACTTGTCGGAATTAAAAATTGAGCATAGATTTGGATGTCCCGTTGGTAGACAAGTGCGCACGCCAACTTTTGTGACGTTTTGAGATAATTTCACACCCTTTAAGCCCAAGTCTAGGGAAAACGCACGGTCGATTTTCAACTTTGACCAACTTTTCGCAATTTAAATTTGAGAATAGATTTGGATGTCACATTTGTAGACATGTGCGCACTACAACTTTTGTGATTTTACGAGCTAATTTAACACACTTTAATACTAAGACTAGAGAAAACGCATGGTGGCGTTTCGACTTTGACAAACTTCTTGGAATTGAAATTTTAGAATAGTTTTGGATGTCCCATTGGTATACAAGCATCCACACCAACTTTCGTGATGTTCCTAGCTATTCTCTACCCGTTTAAGCCCAACTCTAGCGAAAACGTACGGTCAAGTTTCAACTTTCACCAACTTCTCGGAATTGAAAATTGAGCATAGGTTTGGATGTCGATTTGTAGACATTCGCGCACAACAACTTTCGTGACATTACGAGCTAATTTCACACCCTTTAAGCCCAAGTGTAGTGAAAATGCGCGATCGAGTTTCAACTTTGACCAACTTCTCCGAATTGAAATTTGAGAATAGTTTTGGATGTCCCATTGGTAGACAAGCGTCCACACCAACTTTCGTGACGTTCCGAGCTATTTTCTCCCCCTTTAAGCCCAAGTCTAGCGAAAACGCACGGTCGAGTTTTGAATTTGACCAACTTCTCGGAATTAAAAATTGAGCATAGATTTGGATGTCCTGTTCGTAGACAAATGCGCACGCCAACTTTTGTGACATTTCAAGCTATTTTCTCACCCTTTAAGCCCAAGTCTAGCGAAAATGCACGATCGAGTTTCAACTTTGACCAACTTCTCAGAATTGAAATTTGAGAATAGTTTTGGATGTCCCATTGGTAGACAAGCGTCCACCCCAACTTTTGTGATGTTCCGAGCTATTTTCTCCCCCTTTAAGCCTAAGTCTAGCGAAAATGCACGGTCGATTTTAAACTTTGACCAACTTCCCGGAATTTAAATTTGAGAATAGATTTGGATGTCACATTGGTAGACGAGCGTCCACGCCAACTTTCGTGACGTTCCGAGCTATTTTCACACCCTTTAAGACCAAGTCTAGCGAAAACGCACGATCGAGTTTCAACTTTGACCAATTGAAATTTGAGAATAGTTTTGGATGTCCCATTGGTCGACAAGCATCCACACCAACATTCGTTACGTTCCGAGCTATTTTCTCCCCCTTTAGGCCCAACCGTAGTGAAAATTTACGGTCGAGTTACGACTTTCACCAACTTCTCGGAATTGAAAATTGAGCATAGATTTGGATGTCCCATTCGTAGACATTCATGCACAACAACTTTCGTGACATTACGAGCTAATTTCACACCCTTTAAGCCCAAGTTTAGCGAAAATGCATGATCGAGTTTCAACTTTGACCAAGTTCTCGGAATTGAAATTTGAGAATAGTTTTGGATGTCCCATTGGTAGACAAGCGTCCACACCAACTTTCGTGACGTTCCGAGCTATTTTCTCCCCCTTTAAGCCGAAGTCTAGCGAAAATGCACGGTCAATTTTCAACTTTGGCCAACTTCTCGGAATTTAAATTTGAGAATGGATTTGGATGTCACATTGGTAGACGAGCATCCAGGCCAATTTTCGTGACGGTTCGAGCTATTTTCACACCCTTTAAGCCCAGGTCTAGCGAAAACACACGATTGAGTTTCAACTTTGACTAACTTCTCGGAATTGAAATTTGAGAATAGTTTTGGATGTCCCATTGGTAGACAAGTGTCCACACCAACTTTCGTGACGTTTCGAGCTATTTTCTCCCCCTTTAAGCCCAAGTCTAGCGAAAACGCACGGTCGAGTTTCGAATTTGACCAACTTCTCGGAATTGAAAATTGAGCACAGATTTGGATGTCCTGTTGGTAGACAAATGCACACACCAACTTTCGTGACATTCCGAGCTATTTTCTCACCCTTTAAGCCCAAGTCTAGCGAAAATGCACGGTCGATTTTCGAAATTGACCAACTTCTCAGAATTAAAAATTGAGCATAGATTTGGATGTCCCGTTCGTAGACAAATGCGCACGCCAACTTTCGTGACATTGAGAGCTATTTTCTCACCCTCTAAGCCCAAGTCTAGGGAAAACGCACGATCGAGTTTCAACTTTGACCAAATTCTTGGAATTGAAAATTGAGAATAGATTTGGATGTCCCGTTGGTAGACAAATTTAAATTTGAGAATAGATTTGGGTGTCACATTTGTAGACATGTGCGCACTAAAACGTTCGTGATTTTACGAGCTAATTTCACACACTTTAATCCCAAGTCTAGAGAAAACGCATGGTGGCGTTTTGACTTTGACAAACTTCTTGGAATTGAAATTTTAGAATAGTTTTGGATGTCCCATTGGTAGACAAGCGTCCACACCAACTTTCGTGGCGTTCCTAGCTATTTTCTACCCGTTTAAGCCCAACTCTAGCGAAAACGTACGGTCGAGTTTCAACTTTCACCAATTTCTCGGAATTGAAAATTGAGCATAGATTTCGATGTCCCGTTGGTAGACAAATGCGCACGCCAACTTTCGTGACGTTCCGAGCTATTTTCTCATCCTTTAAGCCTAAGTCTAGCGAAAACGCACGGTCGAGTTTCGAATTTGACCAATTTCTCGGAATTAAAAATTGAGCATATATTTGGATGTCCCGTTGCTAGACAAGAATCCACACCAACTTTCGTGACGTTCCGAGCTATTTTCTCCCCCTTTAAGCCCAACTGTAGCGAAAATGTACGGTCGAGTTACAACTTTCACCAACTTCTCGGAATTGAAAATTGAGCATAGATTTGGATGTCCCATTTGTAGACATTCGTGCACAATAACTTTCGTCACATTATGAGCTAATTTCACACCCTTTAAGCTCAAGTCTAGCGAAAACGCATGGTGGCGTTTCGACTTTGACCAACTTCTCGGAATTAAAAATTGAGCATAGATTTGGATGTCCCGTTGGTAGACAAGTGCGCACGCCAACGTTTGTGACGTTTCGAGATAATTTCACACCCTTTAAGCCCGTCTAGGGAAAACGCACGGTCGATTTTCAACTTTGACAAACTTTTCGCAATTTAAATTTGAGAATAGATTTGGATGTCACATTCGTAGACATGTGCGCACTACAACTTTCGTGATTTTACGAGCTAATTTCACACACTTTAATCCCAAGTCTAGAGAAAACGAATGGTGGCATTTTGACTTTGACAAACGTCTTGGAATTGAAATTTTATAATAGTTTTGGATGTCCCATTGGTAGACAAGCATCCACACCAACTTTCGTGATGTTCCTAGCTATTTTCTACCCGTTTAAGCCCAACTCTAGCGAAAACGTACGGTCGAGTTTCAACTTTCACCAACTTCTCGGAATTGAAAATTGAGCATAGGTTTGGATGTCCCATTTGTAGACATTCGCGCACAACAACTTTCGTGACATTACGAGCTAATTTCACACCCTTTAAGCCTAAGTCTAGCGAAAATGCATGATCGAGTTTCAACTTTGACCAACTTCTCGGAATTGAAATTTGAGAATAGTTTTGGATGTCCCATTGGTAGACAAGCGTCCACACCAACTTTCGTGACGTTCCGAGCTATTTTCTCCCCCTTTAAGCCCAAGTCTAGCGAAAATGCACGGTCGAGTTTTGAATTTGACCAACTTCTCGGAATTAAAAATTGAGCATAGATTTGGATGTTCCGTTGGTAGAAAAATGCGCACGCCAACATTCGTGACATTCCGAGCTATTTTCTCACACTTTAAGCCCAACTCTAGCGAAAATGCACGGTCGATTTTCAAATTTGACCAACTTCTCGGAATTTAAATTTGAGAATAGATTTGGATGTCACATTGGTAGACGAGCGTCCACGCCAACTTTCGTGTCGTTGCGAGCTATTTTCACACCCTTTAAGCCCAAGTCTAGCGAAAATGCACGATCGAGTTTCAACTTGGACCAACTTTTCAGAATTGAAATCTGAGAATAGTTTTGGATGTCCCATTGGTAGACAAGCGTCCACACCAACTTTTGTGACGTTCCGAGCTATTTTCTCCCCCTTTAAGCCCAAGTCTAGCGAAAAATGCACGATCGAGTTTCGAATTTGAACAACTTCTCGGAATTGAAATTTGAGCATAGATTTGGATGTCCCATTGGTAGACAAGTGCGCACGCAAACTTTTGTGACGTTTCGAGCTAATTTCACATACTTTAAGCCCAAGTCTAGGGAAAACGCACGGTCGATTTTCAACTTTGACCAAATTCTCGGAATTGAAAATTGAGCATAGATTTGGATGTCTTGTTGGTAGACAAATGCGCACGCCAACTTTCATGACATTCCGAGCTAATTTCTCACCCTTTAACCCAAGTCTAGGGAAAATGCACGATTGAGTTTCGACTTTGACCAATTTCTCGGAATTGAAAATTGAGCATAGATTTGGATGTCCCATTGGTAGACAAGTGCGCACGCCAACTTTTGTGACGTTTCGAGCTAATTTCACACCCTTTAAGCCCAAGTCTAGGGAAAACGCACGGTCGATTTTCAACTTTGACCAACTTCTCGCGATTTAAATTTGAGAATAGATTTGGATGTCACATTTGTAGACATGTGCGCACTACAACTTTCGTGATTTTACGAGCTAATTTCACACACTTTAATCCCAAGTCAAGAGAAAACTTTCGTGACGTTCCTAGCTATTTTCTACCCGTTTAAGCCCAACTCTAGCGAAAACGTACGGTCGAGTTTGAACTTTCACCAACTTCTCGAAACTAAAAATTGAGCATACATTTGGATGTCCCGTTGGTAGACAAATGCGCACGCCAACTTTCGTGATGTTCCGAGCTATTTTCTCATCCTTTAAGCCTAAGTCTAGCGAAAACGCATGGTCGAGTTTCAAATTTGACCAACTTCTCGGAAATAAAAATTGAGCATAGATTTGGATGTCCCGTTGGTAGACAAATGCGCACGCCAAAATTCGTGACATTCCGAGCTATTTTCTCACCCTTTAAGCCCAAGTCTAGCGAAAATGCACGATCGATTTTCAAATTTGACCAACTTCTCGGAATTGAAATTTCCGAATAGATTTGGATGTCCCATTGGTAGACAAGCATCCACACCAACTTTCGTGACGTTCCGAGCTATTTTCTCCCCCTTTAAGCCTAGCTGTAGCGAAAATGTACGATCGAGTTACAACTTTCACCAACTTCTCGGAAATGAAAATTGAGCATAGATTGGATGTCCCATTTGTAGACATTCGCGCACAATAACTTTCGTCACATTACAAGCTAATTTCACACCCTTTAAGCTCAAGTCTCGCGAAAACGCATGGTGGCGTTTCGACTTTGACCAACTTCTCGGAATTGAAATATGAGAATAGATTTGGATGTCCCGTTGGTAGACAAGTGCGCACGACAACTTCCGTGACGTTCCGAGCTATTTTCCCACCCTTTAAGCCCAAGTCTAGCGAAAACGCACGGTCGAGTTTCGAATTTGAGAAACTTCTCGGAATTGAAAATTGATCATAGATTTGGATGTTCCGTTGGTAGACAAATGCGCACGCCAACTTTCGTGACGTTCTGAGCTATTTTCCCACCCTTTGAGCCCAAGTCTAGCGAAAACGCATGATCGAGTTTCAACTTTGACCAACTTCCTGAAATTGAAATTTGAGAATAGATTTGGATGTCACATTTGTAGACATGTGCACACTACAACTTTCGTGATTTTACGAGCTAATTTCACAAACTTTAATCCCAAGTCTAGAGAAAACGCATGGTGGCATTTCGACTTTGACAAACTTCTTGGAATTGAAATTTTAGAATAGTTTTGGATGTCCCATTGGTAGACAAGCGTCAACACCAACTTTCGTGACGTTCCTAGCTATTTTCTACCCGTTTAAGCCCAACTCTAGCGAAAACGTACGGTCGAGTTTCAACTTTCACCAACTTCTCGGAATTGAAAATTGAGCATAGATTTGGATGTCCCGTTGGTAGACAAATGCGCACGCCAACTTTCATGTCGTTCCGAGCTATTTTCACACCCTTTAAGCCCAAGTCTAGCGAAAATGCACGATCGAGTTTCAACTTGGACCAACTTCTTGGAATTGAAATTTGAGAATAGTTTTGGATGTCCCATTGGTCGATAAGCGTCCACACCACCATTCGTTACGTTCCGAGCTATTTTCTCCCCCTTTAAGCCTAAGTCTAGCGAAAATGCACGGTCGATTTTCAACTTTGGCCAACTTCTCGGAATTTAAATTTGAGAATGGATTTGGATGTCACATTGGTAGACGCATCCACGCCAACTTTCGTGATGTTCCGAGCTATTTTCACACCCTTTAAGCCCAAGTCTAGCGAAAACACACGATCGAGTTTCAACTTTGACTAACTTCTCGGAATTGAAATTTGAGAATAGTTTTGGATGTCACATTGGTAGAGAAGTGTGCACACCAACTTTCGTGACGTTCCGAGCTATTTTCTCCCTCTTTAAGCCCAAGTCTAGAGAAAACGCACGGTCGAGTTTTGATTTTGACCAACTTCTCGGAATTTAAAATTGATCATAGATTTGGATGTCCGATTGGTAGACAAATGCGCACGCCAACTTTCGTGACGTTCCGAGCTATTTTCTCACCCTTTAAGCCCAAGTCTAGCGAAAATGCACGGTCGATTTTCAACTTTGACCAACTTCTCGAAATTTAAATTTGAGAATAGATTTGGATGTCCCATTGGTCGACAAGCGTCCACACCAACATTCGTTACGTTTCGAGCTATTTTCTCCCCCTTTAAGCCTAAGTCTAGCGAAAATGCACGGTCGATTTTCAACTTTGACCAACTTCTCGGAATTTAAATTTGAGAATAGATTTGGATGTCACATTGGCAGACGAGCGTCCACGCCATCTTTCGTGACGTTTCGAGCTATTTTCACACCCTTTAAGCCTAATTCTAGCGAAAATGCACGGTCGATTTTCAACTTTGACCAACTTCTGGGAATTGAAATTTGAGAATAGATTTGGATGTCACATTGGTAGACGAGCGTCCACGCCAACTTTCGTGACGTTTCGAGCTATTTTCTCTCCCTTTAAGACCAAGTCTAGCGAAAACGCACAGTCGAGTTTCGAATTTGACCAACTTCTCGGAATTGAAAATTGAGCGTAGATTTGGATGTCCTGTTGGTAGACAAATGCGCACGCCAACTTTCATGACGTTCCGAGCTATTTTCTTCCCATTTAAGCCCAACTCTAGAGAAAACGCACGGTCGCGTTTCATCTTTGACCAACTTCTCGGAATTGGAAATTGAGAATAGATTTGGATGTCCCATTTGTAGACATGGGCGCACAGCAACTTTCATGACGTTACGAGCTAATTTCACGCCCTTTATTCCCAAGTCTAGTGAAAACCCATGGTGGCATTTCGACTTTGACCAACTTCTGGGAATTGAAATTTGAGAATAGATTGGGATGTCCCATTGGTATAAAAGCGTGCACGCCAACTTTCGTGACGTTCCGAGCTATTTTCTGCCTCTTTAAGCCCAAGTCTAGTGAAAACGCACGGTCGAGTTTCAACTTTGACAAACATTTCGGAATTAAAATTTGAGAATAGTTTTGGATGTACCATTGGCCAAGTCTAGCGAAAATGCACGGTCGAGTTTCGAATTTGACCAACTTCTCGGAATTAAAAATTGACCATAGATTTGGATGTCCCGTTGGTAGACAAGTGCGCACGCCGACTTTTGTGACGTTTCGAGCTAATTTCACACCCTTTAAGCCCAAGTCTAGGGAAAACGTACGGTCAATTTTCAACTTTGACCAACTTCTCGCAATTTAAATTTGAGAATAGATTTGGATGTCACATTTGTAGACAAGCGTCCACACCAACTTTCGTGACATTCCGAGCTATTTTCTCCCCCTTTAAGCCCAAGTCTAGCGAAAAACGCACGATCGAGTTTCGAATTTGACCAACTTCTCGGAATTGAAAATTGAGCATAGATTTGGATGTCCCATTTGTAGACATTCGCGCATAATAACTTTCGTCACATTACGAGCTAATTTCACACCCTTTAAGCTCAAGTCTAGCGAAAACGCATGGTGGCGTTTCGACTTTAACCAACTTCTCGGAATTGAAATATGAGAATAGATTTGGATGTACCGTTGGTAGACAAGTGCGCACGACAACTTTCGTGACGTTCCGAGCTATTTTCCCACCCTTTAAGCCCAAGTCTAGCGAAAACGCATGATCGAGTTTCAACTTTGACCAACTTCTCGAAATTGAAATTTGAGAATAATTTTGGATGTGCCATTGGTAGAAAAGCGTCCACACAAACTTTCGTGACGTTCCGAGCTATTTTCTTCCCCTTTAAGCCCAAGTCTAACGAAAACGCACGGTCGAGGTTCGAATTTGACCAACTTCTCGGAATTAAAAATTGAGCATAGATTTGGATGTCCCATTGGTAGACAAATGCGCACGCCAACTTTCGTGACATTCTGAGCTATTTTCTCACCCTTTAAGCCCAAGTCTAGGGAAAACGCACGATCGAGTTTCGACTTTCACCAACTTCTCGGAATTGAAAATTGAGCATAGGTTTGGATGTCCTATTTGTAGACATTTGCGCACAACAACTTTCGTGACGTTCCGAGCTAATTTCACACCCTTTAAGCCCAAGTCTCGCGAAAATGCACGATCGAGTTTCGAATTTGACCAACTTCTCGGAATTGAAATTTGAGAATAGTTTTGGATGTCCCGTTCGTAAACAAATGCGCACGCCAACTTTTGTGACATTTCGAGCTATTTTCTCACCCTTTAAGCCCAAGTCTAGCGAAAATGCACAATCGAGGTTCAACTTTGACCAACTTCTCGGAATTGAAATTTGAGAATAGTTTTGGATGTCCCATTGGTAGACAAGCGTCCACACCAACTTTCGTGACGTTCCGAGTTATTTTGTCCCCCTTTAAGCCTTAGTCTAGCGAAAATGCACGGTCGATTTTCAACTTTGACCAACTTCTCGGAATTGAAATTTGAGAATAGTTTTGGATGTCCCATTGGTCGATAAGCATCCACACCAACATTCGTTACGTTCCGAGCTATTTTCTCCCCCTTTAAGCCTATGTCTAGCAAAAATGCACGGTCGATTTTCAACTTTGGCCAACTTCTCGGAATTTAAATTTGAGAATGGATTTGGATGTCACATTGGTAGACGCATCCACGCCAACTTTCGTGACGTTCCGAGCTATTTTCACACCCTTTAAGCCCAAGTCTAGCGAAAACACACGATCGAGTTTCAACTTTGACTAACTTCTCGGAATTGAAATTTGAGAATAGTTTTGGATGTCACATTGGTAGAGAAGTGTCCACACCAACTTTCGTGACGTTCCGAGCTATTTTCTCCCCCTTTAAGCCCAAGTCTAGAGAAAACGCACGGTCGAGTTTTGATTTTGACCAACTTCTCGGAATTTAAAATTGATCATAGATTTGGATGTCCCGTTGGTAGACAAATGCGCACGCCAACTTTCGTGACGTTCCGAGCTATTTTCTCACCCTTTAAGCCCAAGTCTAGCTAAAATGCACGGTCGATTTTCAACTTTGAACAACTTCTCGAAATTTAAATTTGAGAATAGATTTGGATGTCCCATTGGTCAACAAGCGTCCACACCAACATTCGTTACGTTTCGAGCTATTTTCTCCCCCTTTAAGCCTAAGTCTAGCGAAAATGCACGGTCGATTTTCAACTTTGACCAACTTCTCGGAATTTAAATTTGAGAATAGATTTGGATGTCACATTGGCAGACGAGCGTCCACGCCAACTTTCGTGACGTTTCGAGCTATTTTCACACCCTTTAAGCCTAATTCTAGCGAAAATGTACGGTCGATTTTCAACTTTGACCAACTTCTGGGAATTGAAATTTGATAATAGATTTGGATGTCACATTGGTAGACGAGCGTCCACGCCAACTTTCGTGACGTTCCGAGCTATTTTCTCGCCCTTTAAGACCAAGTCTAGCGAAAACGCACAGTCGAGTTTCGAATTTGACCAACTTCTCGGAATTGAAAATTGAGCGTAGATTTGGATGTCCCGTTGGTAGACAAATGCGCACGCCAACTTTCATGACGTTCCGAGCTATTTCTTCCCATTTAAGCCCAACTCTAGAGAAAACGCACGGTCGCGTTTCATCTTTGACCAACTTCTCGGAATTGAAAATTGAGAATAGATTTGGATGTCCCATTTGTAGACATGGGCGCATAGCAACTTTCATGACGTTACGAGCTAATTTGACGCCCTTTATTCCCAAGTCTAGTGAAAACCCATGGTGGCATTTCGACTTTGACCAAATTCTGGGAATTGAAATTTGAGAATAGATTGGGATGTCCCATTGGTATACAAGCGTGCACGCCAACTTTCGTGACGTTCCGAGCTATTTTCTGCCTCTTTAAGCCCAAGTCTAGTGAAAACGCACGGTCGAGTTTCAACTTTGACAAACATTTCGGAATTAAAATTTGAGAATAGTTTTGGATGTACCATTTGTAGACAAGAGTCCACACCAACTTTCGTGACATACCGAGCTATTTTCTCCCCCTTCATTCCCAAGTCTAGCGAAAATGTATGGTCGAGTTTCGACTTTCACCAACTTCTCAGAATTTAAAATTGAGCATAGATTTGGATGTCCCATTTGTAGACATGCATGTACAGCAACTTTCGTGATGTTACGAGCTAATTTCACACCCTTTAAGCTCAAGTCTAGCGAAAACGCATGGTGGCGTTTCGACTTTGACCAACTTCTCGGAATTGAAATTTGACAATAGATTTGGATGTCCCGTTGGTAGACAAGTGCGCAGGCCAACTTTCGTGATGTTCCAAGCTATTTTCTTGCCCTTTAAGCCCAAGTCTAGCGAAAACGCACGGTAAATTTTCAACTTTGACCAACTTCTTGGAATTTAAATATGAGAATAGATTTGGATGTCCCATTGGCAGACAAGCGTCCACACCAACTTCCGTGACATTCCGAGCTATTTTCTTCCCATTTAAGCCCAACTCTAGAGAAAACGCACGGTCGCGTTTCATCTTTGACCAACTTCTCGGAAATGAAAATTGAGAATGGATTTGGATGTCCCATTAGTACACATGCGCACACAGCAACTTTCGTGACATTACGAGCTAATTTCACACCCTTTAAGCCCAAGTCTAGCGAAAACGCACGATCGAGTTTCAACTTTGACCAACTTCTCGAAATTGAAATCTGAGAATAGTTTTGGATGTCCCATTGGTAGACTAGCGTCCACACCAACTTTCGTGACGTTCCGAGCTATTTTCTCCCCCTTTAAGCCCAAGTCTAGCGAAAACGCACGGTCGAGTTTCGAATTTGACCAACTTCTCGGAATTGAAAATTGAGCATAGATTTGGATGTCCCGTTGGTAGACAAGTGCGCACGCCAACTTTTGTGACGTTACGAGCTAATTTCACACCCTTTAAGCCCAAGTCTAGGGAAAACGTACGGTCGATTTTCAACTTTGACCAACTTCTCGCAATTTAAATTTGAGAATAGATTTGGATGTCCCGTTGGTAGACAAAAGAGCACGCCAACTTTCGTGACGTTCTGAGCTATTTTCTCACCCTTTAAACCTAAGTCTAGCTAAAATGCACGGTCGATTTTCAACTTTGACCAACTTCTCGAAATTTAAATTTGAGAATAGATTTGGATGTCACATTGGTCGACGAGCGTCCACGCCAACTTTCGTGACGTTCCTAACTATTTTCACACCCTTTAATCCCAAGTCTAACGAAAACGCACGATCTAGTTTCAACTTCGACCAACTTCTCGGAATTTAAATTTGAGAATAGTTTTGGATGTCCCATTGGTAGACAAGCGTCCACACCAACTTTCGTGACGTTCCGAACTATTTTCTCCCCCTTTAAGCCCAAGTCTAGCGAAAAACGCACGATCGAGTTTCGAATTTGACCAACTTCTCGGAATTGAAAATTGAGCATAGATTTGGATGTCCCGTTGGTAGACAAATGCGCATGCCAACGTTCGTGACGTTCCGAGCTATTTTCTCATCCTTTGAGCCTAAGTCTAGCGAAAACGCACGGTCGAGTTTCGAATTTGACCAACTTCTCGGAATTGAAATTTGAGCATAGTTTTGGATGTCCCATTTGTAGACATTCGCGCACAATAGCTTTCGTCACATTACGAGCTAATTTCACACCCTTTAAGCTCAAGTCTAGCGAAAACGCATGGTGGCTTTTCGACTTTGACCAACTTCTCGGAATTGAAATATGAGAATAGATTTGGATGTCCCGTTGGTAGACAAGTGCGCACGACAACTTCCGTGATGTTCCGAGCTATTTTCCCACCCTTTAAGCCCAAGTCTAGCGAAAACGCACGGTCGAGTTTCGAATTTGACCAACTTCTCGGAATTGAAAATTGATCATAGATTTGGATGTCCTGTTGGTAGACAAATGCGCACGCCAACTTTCGTGACGTTCTGAGCTATTTTCCCACCCTTATAGCCCAAGTCTAGCGAAAACGCATGATCGAGTTTCAACTTTGACCAACTTCTCGAAATTGAAATTTGAGAATAGTTTTGGATGTCCCATTGGTAGAAAAGTGTCCACACCAACTTTGGTGACGTTCCGAGCTACGTTCTCCCCCCATAAGGCCAAGTCTAGCGAAAACGCACGGTCGAGTTTCGAATTTGACCAACTTCTCGGAATTAAAAATTGACCATAGATTTGGATGTCCCCTTGGTAGACAAGTGCGCACGCCGACTTTTGTGACGTTTCTAGCTAATTTAACACCCTTTAAGCCCAAGTCTAGGGAAATGGTACGGTCGATTTTCAACTTTGACCAACTTCTCGCAATTTAAATTTGAGAATAGATTTGGATGTCACATTTGTAGACAAGCGTCCACACCAACTTTCGTGACGTTCCGAGCTATTTTCTCGCCCTTTAAGCCCAAGTCTAGCGAAAACGCACGGTCGAGTTTCGAATTTGAACAACTTCTCGGAATTGAAAATTGATCATAGATTTGGATGTTCCATTGGTAGACAAATGCGCACGCCAACTTTCGTGACGTTCCGAGCTATTTTCCCACCCTTTGAGCCCAAGTCTAGCGAAAACGCATGATCGAGTTTCAACTTTGACCAACTTCCTGAAATTGAAATTTGAGAATAGTTTTGGATGTCCCATTGGTAGAAAAGTGTCCACACCAACTTTCGTGAACGTTTCGAGCTATTTTCTCCCCCTTTAAGCCCAAGTCTAGCGAAAACGCACGGTCCAGTTTTGAATTTGACTAACTTCTCGGAATTAAAAATTGAGCATAGATTTGGATGTCCCGGTAGACGAATGCGCACACCAACTTTTGTGACATTCCGAGCTATTTTCTCACCCTTTAAGCCCATGTCTAGGGAAAACGCACGGTCAATTTTCAACTTTGATCAACTTCTCGCAATTTAAATTTGAGAATAGATTTGGATGTCACATTTGTAGACATGTGCACACTACAACTTTCGTGATTTTACGAGCTAATTTCACAAACTTTAATCCCAAGTCTAGAGAAAACGCATGGTGGCATTTCAACTTTAACAAACTTCTTGGAATTGAAATTTTAGAATAGTTTTGGATGTCCCATTGGTAGACAAGCGTCCACACCAACTTTCGTGACGTTCCTAGCTATTTTCTACCCGTTTAAGCCCAACTCTAGCGAAAACGTACGGTCGAGTTTCAACTTTCACCAACTTCTCGGAATTGAAAATTGAGCATAGATTTGGATGTCCCGTTGGTAGACAAATGCGCACGCCAACTTTCGTGACGTTCCGAGCTATTTTCTCATCCTTTAAGCCTAAGTCTAGCGAAAACGCATGGTCGAGTTTCGAATTTGACCAACTTATCGGACTTAAAAATTGAGCATAGATTTGGATGTCCCGTTGGTAGACAAATGCGCACGCCAACTTTCGTCCCATTCCGAGCTATTTTCTCACCCTTTAAGCCCAACTCTAGCGAAAACGTACGGTCGAGTTTCAACTTTCACCAACTTCTCGGAATTGAAAATTGAGAATAGATTTGGATGTCCCGTTGGTAGACAAATGCGCACGCCAACTTTCGTGACGTTCCGAGCTATTTTCTCACCCTTTAAGCCTAAGTCTAGCTAAAATGCACGGTCGATTTTCAACTTTGACCAACTTCTCGGAATTTAAATTTGAGAATAGTTTTGGATGTCCCATTGGTAGACAAGCGTCCACACCAACTTTCGTGACGTTACGCACTATTTTCTCCCCCTTTAAGCCCAAGTCTAGCGAAAAACGCACGATCGAGTTTCGAATTTGACCAACTTCTCGGAACTAAAAATTGAGCATAGATTTGGATGTCACGTTGGTAGACAAATGCGCACACCAACTTTCGTGACGTTCCGAGCTATTTTCTCATCCTTTAAGCCTAAGTCTAGCGAAAACGCATGGTCGAGTTTCGAATTTGACCAACTTCTCGGAATTAAAAATTGAGCATAGATTTGGATGTCTCGTTGGTAGACAAATGCGCACGCCAAAATTCGTGACATTCCGAGCTATTTTCTCACCCTTTAAGCCCAAGTCTAGCGAAAATGCACGGTCGATTTTCAAATTTGACCAACTTCTCGGAATTTAAATTTGAGAATAGATTTGGATGTCACATTGGTAGACGAGCGTCAACGCCAACTTTCGTGACGTTTCGAGCTATTTTCACACCCTTTAAGCCCAAGTCTAGCGAAAACGCACGATCGAGTTTCAACTTTGACCAACTTCTCGGAATTGAAATTTGAAAATAGTTTTGGATGTCCCATTGGTAGACAAGCGTCCACACCAACTTTCGTGGCGTTCCGAGCTATTTTCTCCCCTTTAACCCTAAGTCTAGCGAAAACGCACGGTCGATTTTCAACTTTGGCCAACTTCTCAGAATTTAAATTTGAGAATGGATTTGGATGTCACATTGGTAGACGAGCATCCACGCCAACTTTCGTGACGTTCCGAGCTATTTTCACACCCTTTAAGCCCAAGTCTAGAGAAAACACACGATCGAGATTCAACTTTGACTAACTTCTCGGAATTGAAATTTGAGAATAGATTTGGATGTCACATTGGTAGACGAGCGTCCACGCCAACTTTCGTGACGTTCCGAGCTATTTTTTCGCCCTTTAAGACCAAGTCTAGCGAAAACGCACGGTCGAGTTTCGAATTTGACCAACTTCTCGGAATTGAAAATTGAGCATAGATTTGGATGTCCCGTTGGTAGACAAATGCGCACGCTAACTTTCGTGACGTTCCGAGCTATTTTCTCGCCCTTTAAGCCTAAGTCTAGCGAAAACGCACGGTCGAGTTTCGAATTTGACCAACTTCTCGGAATTAAAAACTGAGCATAGATTTGGATGTCCCGTTGGTAGACAAATGCGCACGCCAACTTTTGTGACATTCCGAGCTATTTTCTCACCCTTTAAGCCCAAGTCTAGTGAAAATGCACGATCGATTTTCAAATTTGACCAACTTCTCGGAATTTAAATTCGAGAATAGATTTGGATGTCACATTGGTAGACGAGCGTCCATGCCAACTTTCGTGACATTCCGAGCTATTTTCTTCCCATTTAAGCCCAACTCTAGAGAAAACGCACGGTCGCGTTTCATCTTTGACCAACTTCTCGGAATTGAAAATTGAGAATAGATTTGGATGTCCCATTTGTAGACATGCGCGCACAGCAACTTTCATGACGTTACGAGCTAATTTCACGCCCTTTATTCCCAAGTCTAGTGAAAACCCATGGTGGCATTTCGACTTTGACCGACTTCTGGGAATTGAAATTTGATAATAGATTTGGAGGTCCCATTGGTAGACAAGCGTGCATGCCAACTTTCGTGACAATCCGAGCTATTTTTTGTCCCTTTAAGCCCAAGTCTAGCGAAAACGCACAGTCGAGTTTCAACTTTGACAAACATTTCGGAATTAAAATTTGAGAATAGTTTTGGATGTACCATTGGTAGACAAGCGTCCACACCAACTTTCGTGACATTCCGAGCTATTTTCTCCCCCTTCAAGCCCAAGTCTAGCGAAAATGTACGGTCGCATTTCGACTTTCACCAACTTCTCGGAATTCAAAATTGAGCATAGATTTGGATGTCCCATTTGTAGACATGCATGTACAGCAACTTTCGTGATGTTGCGAGCTATTTTCTCGCCCTTTAAGCCCAAGTCTAGCGAAAACGAACGATCGAGTTTCAACTTTGACTAACTTCTCCGAATTGAAATTTGAGAATAGTTTTGGATGTCCCATTGGTAGACAAGTGTCCACACCAACTTTCGTGACATTCCGAGCTATTTTCTCGCCCTTTAAGCCCAAGTCTAGCGAAAACGCACGGTCGAGTTTCGAATTTGACCAACTTCTCAGAATTGAAAATTGAGCATAGATTTGGATGTCCCGTTGGTAGACAAATGTGCACGCCAACTTTCGTGACGTTCCGAGCTATTTTCTTCCCATTTAAGCCCAACTCTAGAGAAAACGCACGGTCGCGTTTCATCTTTGACCAACTTCTCGGAATTGAAAATTGAGAATAGATTTGGATGTCCCATTTGTAGACATGCGCGCACAGCCACTTTCAAGACGTTACGAGCTAATTTCACGCCCTTTATTCCCAAGTCTAGTGAAAACCCATGCTGGCATTTTGACTTTGACCAACTTCTGGGAATTGAAATTTGAGAATAGATTTGGATGTCCCATTGGTAGACAAGCGTGCATGCCAACTTTCGTGACGTTCCGAGCTTTTTTCTGCCCCTTTAAGCCCAAGTCTAGCGAAAACGTACGGTCTAGTTTCAACTTTGACAAACATTTCGGAATTAAAATTTGAGAATAGTTTTGGATGTACAATTGGTAGACAAGCGTCCACACCAACTTTCGTGACATTCCGAGCTATTTTCTCCCCCTTTAAGCCCAAGTCTAGCGAAAACGCACGGTCGAGTTTCGAATTTGACCAACTTCTCGGAATTAAAAATTGAGCATAGATTTGAAAGTCCCGTTGGTAGACAAATGCGCACGCCAACTTTCGTGACGTTCCGAGCTATTTTCTCACCCTTTAAGCCCAAGTCTAGGGAAAACGCACAATCGAGTTTTTACTTTGACCAACTTCTCGGAATTGAAAATTGAGCATAGATTTGGATGTCCCGTTGGTAGACAAGTACGCACGCCAACTTTTGTGACGTTTCGAGCTAATTTCACACCCTATAAGCCCAAGTCTAGGGAAAACGTACGGTCGATTTTCAACTTTGACCAACTTCTCGCAATTTAAATTTGAGAGTAGATTTGGATGTCACATTTGTAGACAAGCGTCCACACCAACTTTCGTGACGTTCCGAGCTATTTTCTCCCCCTTTAAGCCCAAGTCTAGTGAAAAACGCACGATCGAGTTTCGAATTTGACCAACTTCTCAGAATTGAAAATTGAGCATAGATTTGGATGTCCCGTTGGTAGACAATGCGCACGCCAACTTTCGTGACGTTCCGAGCTATTTTCTCATCCTTTAAGCCTAAGTCTAGCGAAAACGCACGGTCGAGTTTCGAATTTGACCAACTTCTCGGAATTAAAAATTGAACATATATTTGGATGTCCCGTTGGTAGACAAATGCACACGCCAACTTTCGTGACATTCCGAGCTATTTTCTCACCCTTTAAGCCCAAGTCTAGCGAAAATGCACGGTCGATTTTCAAATTTGACCAACTTCTCGGAATTTAAATTTGATAATAGATTTGGATGTCACACTGGTAGACGAGTGTCCACGCCAACTTTCGTGATCTTCCGAGCTATTTTCACACCCTTTAAGCACAAGTCTAGCGAAAACGCACGATCGAGTTTCAACTTTGACCAACTTCTCGGAATTGAAATTTGAGAATAGTTTTGGATGTCCCATTGGTAGACAAGCATCCACAACAACTTTCGTGACGTTCCGAGCTATTTTCTCCCTCTTTAAGCCCAACTGTAGCGAAAATGTACGGTCGAGTTACAACTTTCACCAACTTCTCGGAATTGAAAATTGAGCATAGATTTGGATGTCCCATTTGTAGACATTCGCGCACAATGACTTTCGTCACATTACGAGCTAATTTCACACCCTTTAAGCTCAAGTCTAGCGAAAACGCATGGTGGCATTTTGACTTTGACCAACTTCTCGGAATAGAAATATGAGAATAGATTTGGATGTCCCGTTGGTAGACAAGTGCACACGACAACTTCCGTGACGTTTCGAGCTATTTTCCCACCCTTTAAGGCCAAGCCTAGCAAAAACGCACGGTCGAGTTTTGAATTTGAGCAACTTCTCGGAATTGAAAATTGATCATATATTTGGATGTCCCGCTGGTAGACAAATGCGCATGCCAACTTTCGTGACGTTCCGAGCTATTTTCCCACCCTTTGAGCCCAAGTCTAGCGAAAACGCACGATCGAGTTTCTACTTTGACCAACTTCTCGAAATTGAAATTTGAGAATAGTTTTGGATGTCCCATTGGTAGAAAAGTGTCCACACCAACTTCCGTGACGTTCCGAGCTATTTTCTCCCCCTTTAAGCCCAAGTCTAGCGAAAACGCACGGTCGAGTTTCGAATTTGACCAACTTCTCGGAATTGAAAATTGAGCATAGATTTGGATGTCCCCTTGGTAGACAAATGCGCACGCCAACTTTCGTGACGTTCCGAGCTATTTTCTCACCCTTTAAGCCCAAGTCTAGGGAAAACGCACGGTCGATTTTCAACTTTGACCAAATTCTCGGAATTGAAATTTGAGAATAGTTTTGGATGTCCCATTGGTAGACAACCGTCCACACCAACTTTTGTGACGTTACGAGCTATTTTCTCCCCCTTTAAGCCCAAGTCTAGCGAAAAACGCACGATCGAGTTCCGAATTTGACCAACTTCTCGGAATTGAAAATTGAGCATAGATTTGGATGTCCCGTTTGTAGACAAGTGCGCACGCCAACGTTTGTGACGTTTCGAGCTAATTTCACACCCTTTAAGCCCAAGTCTAGGGAAAACGCACTGTCGATTTTCAACTTTCACCAAATTCTCGGAATTGAAAATTGAGCATAGATTTGGATGTCCCGTTGGTAGAAAAATGCGCACGCCAACTTTCGTGACATTCCGAGCTAATTTCTCACCCTTTAAGCCCAAGTCTAGGGAAAATGCACGATTGAGTTTCGACTTTGACCAAATTCTCGGAATTTAAAATTGAGCATAGATTTGGATGTCTCGTTGGTAGACAAGTGCGCACGCCAACTTTTGTGACGTTTCGAGCTAATTTCACACCCTTTAAGCCCAAGTCTAGGGAAAACGCACAGTCGATTTTCAACTTTGACCAACTTCTCGCAATTTAAATTTGAGAATAGATTTGGATGTCACATTTGTAGACATGTGCGCACTACAACGTTCGTGATTTTACGAGCTAATTTCACACACTTTAATCCCAAGTCTAGAGAAAACGAATGGTGGCATTTCGACTTTGACAAACTTCTTGGAATTGAAATTTTAGAATAGTTTTCGATGTCCCATTGGTAGACAAGCGTCCACACCAGCTTTTGTGATGTTCCTAGCTATTTTCTGCCTGTTTAAGCCCAACTCTAGCGAAAACGTACGGTCGAGTTTCAACTTTAACCAACTTCTCGGAATTGAAAATTGAGCATAGATTTGGATGTCCCGTTGGTAGACAAATGCGCACGCCAACTTTCGTGACGTTCCGAGTTATTTTCTAATCCTTTAAGCCTAAGTCTAGCGAAAACGCACGGTCGAGTTTCGAATTTGACCAACTTCTCGGACTTAAAAATTGAGCATAGATTTGGATGTCCCGTTGGTAGACAAATGCGCACGCCAACTTTCGTGACATTCCGAGCTATATTCTCACCCTTTAAGCCCAAGTCTAGCGAAAATGCATGGTCGATTTTCAAATTTGACCAACTTCTCGGAATTTAAATTTGAGAATAGATTTGGATATCACATTGGTAGACGAGCTTCCACGCCAACTTTTGTGACGTTCCGAGCTATTTTCACACCCTTTAAGCCCGAGTCTAGCGAAAACGCACGATCAAGTTTCAACTTTGACCAACTTCTCGGAATTGAAATTTGAGAATAGTTTTGGATGTCCCATTGGTAGACAAGCATCGACACCAACTTCCGTGACGTTCCGAGCTATTTTCTCCCCCTTTAAGCCCAACTGTAGCGAAAATGTACGGTCGAGTTACGACTTTCACCAACTTCTTGGAATTTAAAATTGAGCATAGATTTGGATGTCCCATTTGTGGACATTCGCGCACAATAACTTTCGTCACATTACGAGCTAATTTCACACCCTTTAAGCTCAAGTCTAGTGAAAACGCATGGTGGCGTTTCGACTTTGACCAAATTCTCGGAATTGAAAATTGAGCATAGATTTGGATGTGCCGTTGGTAGACAAGTGCGCACGCCAACTTTTGTGACGTTTCGAGCTAATTTAACACCCTTTAAGCCCAAGTCTAGGGAAAACGCACGGTTGATTTTCAACTTTGACTAACTTCTTGGAATTTAAATTTGAGAATAGATTTGGATGTCCCATTGGTAGACAAGCGTCCACACCAACTTTCGTGACATTCCGAGCTATTTTCTTCCCATTTAAGCCCAACTCTAGAGAAAACGCACGGTCGCGTTTCATCTTTGACCAACTTCTCGGAAATGAAAATTGAGAATAGATTTGGATGTCCCATTTGTAGACATGCGCGCACAGCAACTTTCGTGACATTACGAGCTAATTTCACACCCTTTAAGCCCAAGTCTAGCGAAAACGCACGATCGAGTTTCAACATTGACCAACTTCTCGGAATTGAAATTTGAGAATACTTTTGGATGTCCCATTGCTAGACAAGCGTCCACACCAACTTTCGTGACGTTCCAAGCTATTTTCTCCCCCTTTAAGCCCAAGTCTAGCAAAAAGGCACGGTCGAGTTTCAAATTTGACCAACTTCTCGGAATTGAAAATTGAGCATAGATTTGGATGTCCCGTTGGTAGACAAATGCGCACGCCGACTTTCGTGACGTTCCGAGCTATTTTCACACCCTTTAAGCCCAAGTCTAGCGAAAACGCACGATCGAGTTTCAACTTTGACCAACTTCTCGGAATTGAAATTTGAGAATAGTTTTGGATGTCCCATTGGTAGACAAGCATCCACACCAACTTTCGTGACGTTCCGAGCTATTTTCTCCCCCTTTAAGCCCAACTGTAGCGAAAATGTACGGTCAAGTTACGACTTTCACCAACTTCTCGGAATTGAAAATTGAGCATAGATTTGGATGTCCCATTTGTAGACATTCCCGCACAATAACTTTCGTCACATTACGAGCTAATTTCACACCCTTTAAGCTCAAGTCTAGCGAAAATGCATGGTGGCTTTTCGACTTTAATCAACTTCTCGGAATAGAAATATGAGAATAGATTTGGATGTCCCATTGGTGGACAAGCGTGCACGCGAACGTTCATGACGTTCCGAGCTATTTTCTGCCCCTTTCAGCCCAAGTCTAGCGAAAACGCATGGTCGAGTTTCAACTTTGACAAACATTTCGGAATTAAAATTTGAGAATAGTTTTGGATGTGCCATTGGTAGACAAGCGTCCAAACCAACTTTCGTGACATTCTGAGCTATTTTCTCCCCCTTCAACCCCAAGTCTAGCAAAAATGTACGGTCGCGTTTCGACTTTCACCGACTTCCTAAAATTCAAAATTGAGCATAGATTTGGATGTCCCATTTGTAGACATGCATGTACAGCAACTTTCGTGATGTTACGAGCTAATTTCACACCCTTTAAGCTCAAGTCTAGCGAAAACGCACGGTGGCGTTTCGACCTTGACCAACTTCTCAGAATTTAAATTTGAGAATAGATTTGGATGTCCCATTGGTAGACAAGCGTCCACACCAACTTTCGTGACATTCCGAGCTATTTTCTTCGCCTTTAAGCCCAAGTCTAGCGAAAACGCACGATCGAGTTTCAACTTTGACCAACTTCTCGGAATTGAAATTTGAGAATAGTTTTGGATGTCCCATTGATAGACAAGCGTCCACACCAACTTTTGTGACGTTCCGAGCTATTTTCTCCCCCTTTAAGCCCAAGTCTATGACAAAGTGTCCTCAGACACATAACTTTATTAATGAAGAAGGAAAATTACATCACAGAGATGTGAGGGCTAAATCCCGAAAGATTACCTCACATGGAAAACTCGATGGATTTAAATATCCAAAGAGTAACAACTAATTTACCGTTATCAAAACTAACTAAGGGACACCTCACATAATCACGTGAGTGTGTAGATGCCCTTTTACATTTATTAAACTAAACTTCTATTTATTACATTTTTGGATCATAATTCCTAACAATCCCCCCTTTGATCCAAAAATTCTTTTGAACAAATACCAAGTTCATTTCTAAACTTATCAAATTTGACCCTTCCAAGAGATTTTGTAAAAATATCTGCAGTTTGATCTTCTGATGGACAATACTTTGGCTTGATGATTTGTTTGACGACGAGAGCCCGAATGTAATGATACTTAGTATCCACATGCTTAGTTTTTGAATGAAAAACAGGATTTTTGGCTAACTTGATTGCTGACTGATTATCAATAAATAATGAAGTTGCTTCTTTCTGATCAACTTTGAGGTCTTGCAAAATCCTTCTTAACCAAACTATCTCACAAGCAGCTTCCCATGCTGAAATATATTCTGCTTCTGCTGTAGAATTTGCAATTGTATCCTGCTTTTTACAACTCCATGCCACCGCAGCTGATCCCATATTCATTAAGTAACCTGAAGTAGATGCCCTGTCATCAACATCTCTAGCAAAATCCGCATCTGAATAGCCAACAAGTTTGAAATTTTTGTTTCTTTTAAACTCAAGTCCAAAATCCTTTGTTCCTTGAAGATACCTTAACACCCTTTTTGCTGCATTCCAATGACTTTCTCTAGGTTCCTGCATATATCTGGAAAGTATGCTAACTGCATAAGATAGATCAGGACGAGTATTCATCAAGTAAATCAAACATCCAATTAACTGTCTATATCCAGTACAATTTACAAGTTCCCCCCCTTCAAACTTAGAAAGTTTTAAATTTTGTTCCATGGGAGTAATCGCTGGTTTACATTCCTCCATTCCAAACTTCTTCAATAATCCAGATATGTACTTAGCTTGAGAAATAAATATACTTCCTTCCTGCTGCTTTACTTCAACTCCAAGATAGTAATGAAGTAAACCCAAGTCTGTCATTTCAAAACCTGTTTGAAGTTCTTTCTTAACCTGAAATATATGATCATTATTGTTACCTGTTATGAGCAAATCATCAACATACATAACCAAGATGACTAAGTTGTTTTCCTGGATTCGTACATACAAAGTATCATCTGACTCACTACGAAGAAAACCAACTTTCTGTAGGTAGGCATCCATTTTTGCATACCAAGCTCTGGGAGCCTGTTTCAATCCATACAATGCCTTAACTAGTTTACAAACTTGATTTTCTTTCCCTGGAACCTCAAAACCAGGAGGTTGAGTCATATAAACATCCTCTTGTAGATCACCGTTTAAAAATGCACTTTTTACATCCATTTGATGCACTTTCCATCCATTTTGTGCAGCTAAAGCTAGCACAATCCTGATAGTATTCCATTTCGCTGTTGGAGCAAAAGTTTCTTCATAATCAATCCCTTCTTTCTGAGCAAAACCCTTTGCCACCAATCTTGCCTTATATTTATCAATATCTCCATTTGCTTTGTACTTAATTCTGTAAACCCACTTACAACCAATGGGTTTAACATCATGTGGACAATCAACTATTTTCCAAGTCTGATTCTTCATTACTGCATCATACTCACTTTGCATGGCCATTTTCCATTCATCATACTCAACTGCTTCATTAAAAGTAGTTGGTTCAACAACTGAAAGAGAAAAATTTTCTGAACCTGTATGAGAACTCCGTGTACCTGTTTTGCCTTTTTCATCAGACTTAACATCCTGAAGTAACTTAGTTGCCCATTTTGGTTTCTTCTTTTCAATGTTAACTTGATTTGAATCATCCAAGTTAACTTGTGAAGAATTCAAAGTATCTTCAACCTGTTCATCATCCTGTACTTCTGAAGTGAGATCAAACCATTGTTCACTCTTTGTCTTATTTAAGTGTTGCATCCTTAATTGTTCCTTAGTTACCTTTTCCTCTAAGTGACTAAGTTGTTTTTCAACCTCTTCTACACTTAAACTTTCAGTTTCATCAAAAATCACATCCCTGCTGACAATAAACTTTCCATCTGACAGAAGCCTATACCCCTTTTTTTCATGAGAATAACCAATCAACATGCACTTAACACTTCTAGACTCTAACTTCTTTCGTTTTTCTTTGGGGACAAGTGCATAACAAACTGAACCAAAAACTCTCAAATGTTTGACCATAGGTTTGAATCCATACCAAGCCTCAAAAGGAGTTATTCCATCAAGTGATGATGAAGGAGATCTATTCCTCAAATAAACTGCTGTATGAACTGCTTCTGCCCAATAACATGATTTCAACCCTTTGAAAAATAACATTGCTCTAGCCATGCCCAATAAAGTCTGATTCATCCTTTCAGATACTCCATTTTGCTGTGGAGTATAAAAATTTGTCAACTGTCTTTTAATCCCTTTGTCCTGACAATAAGTCAAAAAATGATTTGATGTAAACTCACCACCATTATCAGTTCTCAAAGTAGCAATCTTTTCCTTTGTTGCTGTTTCAACCAAATTTTGAAATGACTGAAACTTTTCAAACACTTCTGATTTTTCCTTCAAAAAATACACCCAAACCATTCTGCTAAAATCATCAATAAACAACAAAAAATATTTACAACCACCAAGTGAAGTTTCCAAAGGACCACAAACATCACTATGAATAAGCTGTAATCTCCTTGTTGCTCTCCAAGTGCTTTTTGAAAAAGCTATCCTTCTCTGTTTGCCATAAATGCAAGCATCACACTTTGCATTTTCCTTCCGAAAAGTAGGCAACCCCTTTACCATTCCTTGTTTTTGAAGCTGTACAAGACTATCAACATTCAAGTGCCCAAAACGAATGTGCCACAAGCGGATAGGTGAAACATCAGTTTCAACTAAACCTGCAAATTCCTTCAAATGTTCCTGTGACCTAGGAATGACTGTTCCCTTCATCCTAAGAAGCTTTCCGTCTTCATAACCTATCATAACTGTTTTGTATGCATCCTTTGTTGAATTAACAAAAAGGATACCACCTTCCATGACAACTTGATGTCCTAATTGACGAATGACAACTAAAGACAACAAATTTTTCTTAAATGTAGGCACATACCAAACATTAGAAATCAATCTTTCTCCAATTCCAGGCAAATCAACCTTAACTGTTCCTTTTCCTTGTGGTAAATGAATAGAATCATCTGCAAGAAAAATTGAATTTAAATGACAATCTTCATAACTCCAAAAGAAATCTTTCCTATATGTCATATGCTGAGTAGCCCCTGTATCCATAATCCAAGCATCTTCAAAATCATTTTTGAAACAAGAAGAAGACTGAACAAAATTCACTGATTCCAACTGATGAACTTGAACAAAATCCATTGATTCTGATTGTCCAAGTGCTGTAAAGACATATTCACAATTTTCACTATCGTCTGCATGAGCATAATGTGCTGATGAAGATTCTTTAGATTCTCTTTCTTTGAGAATTTTTTCAAATGGAACTCTACAATCTGAAGCATAATGTCCAACTCTATTACAACGAAAACATGTGACCTGTTTATTAGCTCTTCCTCTTCCAGAGACCTGTTGGTTACCTGAACCTCTGCCTCTTCCAGAAAACTGTGACTGTGTACTTTCAGAACCTCTTCCTTGATTTCTTCCTCTTCCTCTTCCGCGGCCTCTTCCTCTTCCAAAACCCTGACCACGACCTCTATTTGAAGTTTGAAAAACTTTCTGATCATGGCCTCTTTGATGATTACCTGGAGATTGTTTGCTAGTACTTGCAACC
The DNA here is from genome assembly GCA_027924585.1 of Larix kaempferi. Lineage (NCBI taxonomy): Eukaryota > Viridiplantae > Streptophyta > Pinopsida > Pinales > Pinaceae > Larix > Larix kaempferi. Next base: position 51,480 of record BSBM01001502.1, on the reverse strand, counting down.
AAAACATCTTCTCCTGCTTGCTTTGTTTTACCAAAAATCTTTTCATGTGTGGCAAGTAATTCACTTAGTTCATCAAAAGAAACGGTATCCAATTTATTTGTAATTTGTAAAGTTTCCAAAAAATGCTTATATGTCTCAGGCAATCCTGCGATCAAAATGGTCACCATCATGCTGTCTTCAATTTTATCAAAACCAGCTCTTGAAATTTCTTGTTTGATATTTTTTAATCTAGAAATGTACTCCATGACATCACCTCCTGAAGACAATTTTTGTTGAAACAACTTCAATTGAAGATCAATTTTCTTAGCTTCACTTTGAGAATCAAATAAATCTTTCAATGTCTTCCAAGCTGACCACGCATCAGGACTATTTTCAATATGCACATAAATATCATCAGAAACAGTACTGTGAATCAATGCTAAGGCCTTTTCATCTTTTACTTCCCACTTTGCAAGCTGATCATGATTAGTTGGTTTGATAGGTTTAGCATTACAGAAACCCTTCCATAATTCATTGTAAATAAGAGTGCTTTGAATATGACGACTCCAAACTTTATAATTTTTCGATCCTTCCAACTTGTCAGATTCATTAAAAAGACTTATAACTTTAGACATTGTAAATAATAAACACCTTATAACTCCAGAAGATGTGTATTATACAAATCTTATAGCTCCAAGCATAAAAGAAAGCACCTTATATCACCAGAAGAAGTAAACAATCACCTTATATCACCAATGGAAGATTTTATGCAAAATAATCACCACCAACATTAAAAGAAAATTACTCAGTCACCCAAAAAAAATGCTGCGAAACACTCAGTCACCATGAAAGAAATGCTGCGAAACACCACACACCATGCAAAAGAAAGCTATAGGGGCTTGGCCTTGACCCACTTATAGCCTCAAGAAAAGAATTTGATAGAGCTTCACTTTGCTCTAATCAAACCTTGAATGAAAGTACAAATACTCCTTATTACACCAACAATGCTCCTTATTACTCCAATACCCAATAAAAAATTACACCTTATTACTCCAAAAAACAACAAGTCTTTATAAGGGAATTGGAAAGATACAATATTGTTGAGTGGGAGGTCACAAGATCCAGTCCCATCAACTTCAAAAAAAATTTTTTAAAAAATTTATTTCTCCACTTTTTTTTTTTACATAAATATTGAATTAAATTGAAAGTGAGAAAAAAATACGATCTCTCCATGGTTATTTAAATTTCACAAGCTTTTAATTGTTTACATAATACTCTTACCACAATGAGGAATTAAAACTTTGATTCCAGCAAAGAACAACTCCTCCACAGACTTCTCCACGCCCACTGCACCGGTACACCAAAAGGCAATCGACCACACCTCCAGCACTGTGCGGGGATTCACCGTAGACTCAGCAGACCAGAAATGAAGGAAATGACGGCCCTTGTCTCATCCAGGGTTCACGCGCTCTTCTCCACAGCCTTCACGCGCACTGGCTTCCTCCACGAGCGACTTCCCACTTCACACAAGATTCAGCTCCACGAGCGACTCCTCCACGGCCGGCTCTCTTTTCTGCAGAGCGCCCAGGTGACTCCTCCACGAAATGATGACTCTCTTCCTGCGATTTGGGTATGGCAACTCTCTTCCTGCGATTTGGGTATCTGCAGAGCGCCTCCTCCACGAAATGATGATTCTCTTCCTGCGCGATTTGGGTATGGCAACTCTCTTCACGAAATGATGACTCTCTTCCTGCGTCCTCCACGAAATGATGATTCTCTTCCTGCGCGATTTGGGTATGTTTGAATCTGCAGAGCTAAGAATGCTGTAGACACGCAGAGGTAAGGACTGTGCCAAAGATTGTGTCAGACTTGTAGAGGAACAAAGTGGAACGTTAGCTCTGCATTGGTTGTGCTTGCATTTGTGGAGTGGAGTGAAGAAAGCAGCGGAACCAGAGGGCGAGGATGAAGGTTGTGGCGGCCTACCTGCTTGCTGTACTGGGGGGCAATACCAGTCCCTCTACAGACGACATCAAATCCATTCTTGGCTCAATTGGAGCGGATGGTGATGACGATAAAATCGAATTTCTGTTGAGTCAGCTTGAAGGCAAACTCCATTAACCAGCGCTTGATCATAATCTTCTTTGAGTCGATAAAATTAATGTTTGTTGAAAACACAAGATAGCATTTGCAGAATTTACATCATACTCAAAAATCAAAATTTATGAAGCTTTTATGACATAGTGCAGCAGCAAGGTCGACCCAACATCGGCTATGCTATCTCTCTCACCAAAAATTTTTATATAACCTTGCCTGAAAAAAATATTTTACTCTCTCCAAGTAAACATTCTGCAGAAATTCTTTTTAGCCCAAAAGAATAGGAAGCAATAACTTACGGTTAAAATTTCGCTATTCCAAAACCTTGAAAGTCACCTTCTTCAAACAACCTTTAGCACCTTCCAACCAGGTTCCAATCAGACCAAGCTTCAACCGCTTTTCAACCGCGTGCTCTGATACCACTTTGACAAAGTGTCCTCAGACACATAACTTTATTAATGAAGAAGGAAAATTACATCACAGAGATGTGAGGGCTAAATCCCGAAAGATTACCTCACATGGAAAACTCGATGGATTTAAATATCCAAAGAGTAACAACTAATTTACCGTTATCAAAACTAACTAAGGGACACCTCACATAATCACGTGAGTGTGTAGATGCCCTTTTACATTTATTAAACTAAACTTCTATTTATTACATTTTTGGATCATAATTCCTAACAGTCTAGCGAAAACGCTACGGTCGAGTTTGAAATTCGACCAACTTCTCGGAATTGAAAATTGAGCATTGATTTGGATGTCCTGTTGGTAGACAAATGCGCACGCCAACTTTCGTGACGTTCCGAGCTATTTTCTCACCCTTTAAGCCTAAGTCTAGCTAAAATGCACGGTCGATTTTCAACTTTGACCAACTTCTCGGAATTTAAATTTGAGAATAGTTTTGGATGTCCCATTTGTAGACAAGCGTCCACACCAACTTTCGTGATGTTACGCGCTATTTTCTCCCCCTTTAAGCCCAAGTCTAGCGAAAAACGCACGATCGAGTTTCGAATTTGACCAACTTCTCGGAACTAAAAATTGAGCATAGATTTGGATGTCCCGTTGGTAGACAAATGCGCACGCCAACATTCGTGACGTTCCGAGCTATTTTCTCATCCTTTAAGCCTAAGTCTAGCGAAAACGCATGGTCGAGTTTCGAATTTGACCAACTTCTCGGAATTAAAAATTGAGCATAGATTTGGATGTCTCGTTGGTAGACAAATGCGCACGCCAAAATTCGTGACATTCCGAGCTATTTTCTCACCCTTTAAGCCCTAGTCTAGCGAAAATGCACGGTCGATTTTCAAATTTGACCAACTTCTCGGAATTTAAATTTGAGAATAGATTTGGATGTCACATTGGTAGAAGAGCGTCCACGCCAACTTTCGTGACGTTTCGAGCTATTTCACACCCTTTAAGCCCTAGTCTAGCGAAAACGCGCGATCGAGTTTCAACTTTGACCAACTTCTCGGAATTGAAATTTGAAAATAGTTTTGGATGTCCCATTGGTAGACAAGCGTCCACACCAACTTTCGTGGCGTTCCGAGCTATTTTCTCCCCCTTTAACCCTAAGTCTAGCGAAAATGCACGGCCGATTTTCAACTTTGGCCAACTTCTCAGAATTTAAATTTGAGAATGGATTTGGATGTCACATTGGTAGACGAGCATCCACGCCAACTTTCGTGACGTTCCGAGCTATTTTCACACCCTTTAAGCCCAAGTCTAGAGAAAACACACCATCGAGTTTCAACTTTGACTAACTTCTCGGAATTGAAATTTGAGAATAGATTTGGATGTCACATTGGTAGACGAGCGTCCATGCCAACTTTTGTGACGTTCTGAGCTATTTTTTCGCCCTTTAACACCAAGTCTAGCGAAAACGCACGGTCGAGTTTCGAATTTGACCAACTTCTCGGAATTGAAAATTGAGCATAGATTTGGATGTCCCATTGGTAGACAAATGTGCACGCCAACTTTCGTGACGTTCCGAGCTATTTTCTCATCCTTTAAGCCTAAGTCTAGCGAAAACGCACGGTCGAGTTTCGAATTTGACCAACTTCTCGGAATTAAAAATTGAGCATAGATTTGGATGTCCCGTTGGTAGACAAATGCGCACGCCAACGTTTGTGACATTCCGAGCTATTTTCTCACCCTTTAAGCCCAAGTCTAGTCAAAATGCACGATCGATTTTCAAATTTGACCAACTTCTCGGAATTTAAATTCGAGAATAGATTTGGATGTCACATTGGTAGATGAGCGTCCACGCCAACTTTCGTGTCGTTCCGAGCTATTTTCTGCCCCTTTAAGCCCAAGTCTAGCGAAAACGCACGGTCGAGTTTCAACTTTGACAAACATTTCGGAATTAAAATTTCAGAATAGTTTTGGATCTACCATTGGTAGACAAGCGTCCACACCAACTTTCGTGACATTCCGAGCTATTTTCTCCCCCTTCATGCCCAAGTCTAGCGAAAATGTACGGTCGAGTTTTGACTTTCACCAACTTCTCGGAATTCAAAATTGAGCATAGATTTGGATGTCCCATTTGTAGACATGCATGTACAGCAACTTTCGTGATTTTACGAGCTAATTTCACACCCTTTAAGCTCAAGTCTAGCGAAAACGCATGGTGGTGTTTCGACTTTGACGAACTTCTCGGAATTGAAATTTGACAATAGATTTGGATGTCCCGTTCGTAGACAAGTCCGCACGCCAACTTTCATGACGTTCCAAGCTATTTTCTCGCCCTTTAAGCCCAAGTCTAGCGAAAACGCACGGTAAATTTTCAACTTTGACCAACTTCTTGGAATTTAAATTTGAGAATAGATTTGGATGTCACATTGGTAGACGAGCGTCCACGCCAACTTTCATGACGTTCCGAGCTATTTTCACACCCTTTAAGACCAAGTCTAGCGAAAATGCACGATCAAGTTTCAACTTTGACCAACTTCTCGGAATTGAAATTTGAGAATAGTTTTGGATGTCCCATTGGTCGACAAGCGTCCACACCAACATTCGTTACATTCCGAGCTATTTTCTCCCCCTTTAGGCCCAACGGTAACGAAAACGTACGGTCGAGTTATGACTTTCACCAACTTCTCGGAATTGAAAATTGAGCATAGATTTGGATGTCCCATTTGTAGACATTCGCGCACAACAACTTTTGAGCTAATTTCACACCCTTTAAGCCCAAGTTTAGCGAAAATGCACGATTGAGTTTCAACTTTGACCAACTTCTCGGAATTCAAATTTGAGAATAGTTTTGGATGTCCCATTGGTAGACAAGCGTCCACACCAACTTTCGTGACGTTCCGAGCTATTTTCTCCCCCTTTAAGCCTAAGTATAGAGAAAATGCACGGTCGATTTTAAACTTTGGCCAACTTCTCAGAATTTAAATTTGAGAATGGATTTGGATGTCACATTGGTAGACGGGCATCCACACCAACTTTCGTGACATTCCGAGCTATTTTCTCACCCTTTAAGCCCAAGTCTAGCGAAAATGCACGGTCGATTTTCAACTTTGACCAACTTCTCGGAATTTAAATTTGAGAATAGATTTGGATGTCCCATTGGTAGACAAGCGTCCACACCAACTTTCGTGACATTCCGAGCTATTTTCTTCCCATTTAAGCCCAGCTCTAGAGAAAACGCACGGTCGCGTTTCATCTTTGACCAACTTCTCGGAATTGAAAATTGAGAATAGATTTGGATGTCCCATTTGTAGACATGCGCGCACAGCAACTTTCATGACGTTACGAGCTAATTTCACGCCCTTTATTCCCAAGTCTAGTGAAAACCCATGGTGGCATTTCGACTTTGACCGACTTCTGGGAATTGAAATTTGAGAATAGATTTGGAGGTCCCATTGGTAGACAAGCGTGCATGCCAACTTTCGTGACAATCCGAGCTATTTTTTGTCCCTTTAAGCCCAAGTCTAGCGAAAACGCACGGTCGAGTTTCAACTTTGGCAAACATTTCGGAATTAAAATTTGAGAATAGTTTTGGATGTACCATTGGTAGACAAGCGTCCACACCAACTTTCGTGACATTCCGAGCTATTTTCTCCCCCTTCAAGCCCAAGTCTAGCGAAAATGTACGGTCGCATTTCGACTTTCACCAACTTCTCGGAATTCAAAATTGAGCATAGATTTGGATGTCCCATTTGTAGACATGCATGTACAGCAACTTTCGTGATGTTGCGAGCTATTTTCTCGCCCTTTAAGCCCAAGTCTAGCGAAAACGAACGATCGAGTTTCAACTTTGACTAACTTCTCGGAATTGAAATTTGAGAATAGTTTTGGATGTCCCATTGGTAGACAAGTGTCCACACCAACTTTCGTGACATTCCGAGCTATTTTCTCGCCCTTTAAGCCCAAGTCTAGCGAAAACGCACGGTCGAGTTTCGAATTTGACCAACTTCTCAGAATTGAAAATTGAGCATAGATTTGGATGTCCCGTTGGTAGACAAATGTGCACGCCAACTTTCGTGACGTTCCGAGCTATTTTCTTCCCATTTAAGCCCAACTCTAGAGAAAACGCACGGTCGCGTTTCATCTTTGACCAACTTCTCGGAATTGAAAATTGAGAATAGATTTGGATGTCCCATTTGTAGACATGCGCGCACAGCCACTTTCAAGACGTTATGAGCTAATTTCACGCCCTTTATTCCCAAGTCTAGTGAAAACCCATGCTGGCATTTTGACTTTGACCAACTTCTGGGAATTGAAATTTGAGAATAGATTTGGATGTCCCATTGGTAGACAAGCGTGCATGCCAACTTTCGTGACGTTCCGAGCTTTTTTCTGCCCCTTTAAGCCCAAGTCTAGCGAAAACGTACGGTCTAGTTTCAACTTTGACAAACATTTCGGAATTAAAATTTGAGAATAGTTTTGGATGTACAATTGGTAGACAAGCGTCCACACCAACTTTCGTGACATTCCGAGCTATTTTCTCCCCCTTTAAGCCCAAGTCTAGCGAAAACGCACGGTCGAGTTTCGAATTTGACCAACTTCTCGGAATTAAAAATTGAGCATAGATTTGAATGTCCCGTTGGTAGACAAATGCGCACGCCAACTTTCGTGACGTTCTGAGCTATTTTCTCACCCTTTAAGCCCAAGTCTAGGGAAAACGCACAATCGAGTTTTTACTTTGACCAACTTCTCGGAATTGAAAATTGAGCATAGATTTGGATGTCCCGTTGGTAGACAAGTACGCACGCCAACTTTTGTGACGTTTCGAGCTAATTTCACACCCTTTAAGCCCAAGTCTAGGGAAAACGTACGGTCGATTTTCAACTTTGACCAACTTCTCGCAATTTAAATTTGAGAGTAGATTTGGATGTCACATTTGTAGACAAGCGTCCACACCAACTTTCGTGACGTTCCGAGCTACTTTCTCCCCCTTTAAGCCCAAGTCTAGTGAAAAACGCACGATCGAGTTTCGAATTTGACCAACTTCTCAGAATTGAAAATTGAGCATAGATTTGGATGTCCCGTTGGTAGACAAATGCGCACGCCAACTTTCGTGACGTTCCGAGCTATTTTCTCATCCTTTAATCCTAAGTCTAGCGAAAACGCACGGTCGAGTTTCGAATTTGACCAACTTCTCGGAATTAAAAATTGAGCATAGATTTGGATGTCCCGTTGGTAGACAAATGCGCACACCAACTTTCGTGACATTCCGAGCTATTTTCTCACCCTTTAAGCCCAAGTCTAGCGAAAATGCACGGTCGATTTTCAAATTTGACCAACTTCTCGGAATTTAAATTTGATAATAGATTTGGATGTCACATTGGTAGACGAGTGTCCACGCCAACTTTCGTGACCTTCCGAGCTATTTTCACACCCTTTAAGCACAAGTCTAGCGAAAACGCACGATCGAGTTTCAACTTTGACCAACTTCTCGGAATTGAAATTTGAGAATAGTTTTGGATGTCCCATTGGTATACAAGCATCCACAACAACTTTCGTGACGTTCCGAGCTATTTTCTCCCTCTTTAAGCCCAACTGTAGCGAAAATGTACGGTCGAGTTACAACTTTCACCAACTTCTCGGAATTGAAAATTGAGCATAGATTTGGATGTCCCATTTGTAGACATTCGCGCACAATGACTTTCGTCACATTACGAGCTAATTTCACACCCTTTAAGCTCAAGTCTAGCGAAAACGCATGGTGGCATTTTGACTATGACCAACTTCTCGGAATAGAAATATGAGAATAGATTTGGATGTCCCGTTGGTAGACAAGTGCACACGACAACTTCCGTGACGTTCCGAGCTATTTTCCCACCCTTTAAGGCCAAGCCTAGCGAAAACGCACGGTCGAGTTTTGAATTTGAGCAACTTCTCGGAATTGAAAATTGATCATATATTTGGATGTCCCGTTGGTAGACAAATGCGCATGCCAACTTTCGTGACGTTCCGAGCTATTTTCCCACCCTTTGAGCCCAAGTCTAGCGAAAACGCACGATCGAGTTTCTACTTTGACCAACTTCTCGAAATTGAAATTTGAGAATAGTTTTGGATGTCCCATTGGTAGAAAAGTGTCCACACCAACTTCCGTGATGTTCCGAGCTATTTTCTCCCCCTTTAAGCCCAAGTCTAGCGAAAACGCACGGTCGAGTTTCGAATTTGACCAACTTCTCGGAATTGAAAATTGAGCATAGATTTGGATGTCCCCTTGGTAGACAAATGCGCACGCCAACTTTCGTGATGTTCCGAGCTATTTTCTGACCCTTTAAGCCCAAGTCTAGGGAAAACGCACGGTCGAGTTTCAACTTTGGCCAAATTCTCGGAATTGAAATTTGAGAATAGTTTTGGATGTCCCATTGGTAGACAACCGTCCACACCAACTTTTGTGACGTTACGAGCTATTTTCTCCCCCTTTAAGCCCAAGTCTAGCGAAAAACGCACGATCGAGTTTCGAATTTGACCAACTTCTCAGAATTTAAAATTGAGCATAGATTTGGATGTCCCGTTTGTAAACAAGTGCGCACGCCAACGTTTGTGACGTTTCGAGCTAATTTCACACCCTTTAAGCCCAAGTCTAGGGAAAACGCACTGTCGATTTTCAACTTTGACCAAATTCTCGGAATTGAAAATTGAGCATAGATTTGGATGTCCCGTTGGTAGAAAAATGCGCACGCCAACTTTCGTGACGTTCTGAGCTATTTTCTCACCCTTTAAGCCTAAGTCTAACTAAAATGCACGGTCGATTTTCAACTTTGACCAACTTCTCGGAATTTAAATTTGAGAATAGTTTTGGATGTCCCATTGGTAGACAAGCGTCCACACCAACTTTCGTGACGTTACGCGCTATTTTCTCCCCCTTTAAGCCGAAGTTTAGCGAAAAACGCACGATCGAGTTTCGAATTTGACCAACTTCTCGGAACTAAAAATTGAGCATAGATTTGGATGTCCCGTTGGTAGACAAATGCGCACGCCAACTTTCGTGTCGTTCCGAGCTATTTTCTCATCCTTTAAGCCTAAGTCTAGCGAAAACGCATGGTCGAGTTTCGAATTTGACCAACTTCTCGGAATTAAAAATTGAGCATAGATTTGGATGTCTCGTTGGTAGACAAATGCGCACGCCAAAATTCGTGACATTCCGAGCTATTTTCTCACAGTTTAAGCCCAAGTCTAGCGAAAATGCACGGTCGATTTTCAAATTTGACCAACTTCTCGGAATTTAAATTTGAGAATAGATTTGGATGTCACATTGGTAGACGAGCGTCCACGCCAACTTTCATGATGTTCCGAGCTATTTTCACACTCTTTAAGCCCAAGTTTAGCGAAAATGCACAATTGAGTTTCAACTTTGACCAACTTCTCGAAATTGAAATTTGAGAATAGTTTTGGATGTCCCATTGGTCGACAAGCGTCCACACCAACATTCGTTACGTTCCGAGCTATTTTCTCCCCCTTTAGGCCCAGCCGTAACGAAAACGTACGGTCGAGTTATGATTTTCACCAACTTCTCGGAATTGAAAATTGAGCATAGATTTGGATGTCCCATTTGTATACATTCGCGCACAACAACTTTTGAGCTAATTTCACACCCTTTAAGCCCAAGTTTAGCGAAAATGCACGATTGAGTTTCAACTTTGACCAACTTCTCGGAATTCAAATTTGAGAATAGTTTTGGATGTCCCATTGGTAGACAAGCGTCCACACCAACTTTCGTGACGTTCCGAGCTATTTTCTCCCCCTTTAAGCCTAAGTATAGAGAAAATGCACGGTCGATTTTCAACTTTGGCCAACTTCTCAGAATTTAAATTTGAGAATGGATTTGGATGTCACATTGGTAGACGAGCATCCACACCAACTTTCGTGACATTCCGAGCTATTTTCTCACCCTTTAAGCCCAAGTCTAGCGAAAATGCACGGTCGATTTTCAACTTTGACCAACTTCTCGGAATTTAAAGTTGAGAATAGATTTGGATGTCCCATTGGTAGACAAGCGTCCACACCAACTTTTGTGACATTCCGAGCTATTTTCTTCCCATTTAAGCCCAACTCTAGAAAAAACGCACGGTCGCGTTTCATCTTTGACCAACTTCTCGGAATTGAAAATTGAGAATAGATTTGGATGTCCCATTTGTAGACATGCGCGCACAGCAACTTTCATGACGTTACGAGCTAATTGCATGCCCTTTATTCCCAAGTCTAGTGAAAACCCATGGTGGTATTTCGACTTTGACCGACTACTGGGAATTGAAATTTGAGAATAGATTTGGAGGTCCCATTGGTAGACAAGCGTGCATGCCAACTTTCGTGACAATCCGAGCTATTTTTTGTCCCTTTAAGCCCAAGTCTAGCAAAAACGCACGGTCGAGTTTCAACTTTGACAAACATTTCGGAATTAAAATTTGAGAATAGTTTTGGATGTACCATTGGTAGACAAGCATCCACACCAACTTTCGTGACATTCCGAGCTATTTTCTCCCCCTTCAAGCCCAAGTCTAGCGAAAATGTACGGTCGCATTTCGACTTTCACCAACTTCTCGGAATTCAAAATTGAGCATAGATTTGGATGTCCCATTTGTAGACATGCATGTACAGCAACTTTCGTGATGTTGCGAGCTATTTTCTCACCCTTTAAGCCCAAGTCTAGCGAAAACGAACGATCGAGTTTCAACTTTGACTAACTTCTCGGAATTGAAATTTGAGAATAGTTTTGGATGTCCCATTGGTAGACAAGTGTCCACACCAACTTTCGTGACATTTCGAGCTATTTTCTCGCCCTTTAAGCCCAAGTCTAGCGAAAACGCACGGTCGAGTTTCGAATTTGACCAACTTCTTAGAATTGAAAATTGAGCATAGATTTGGATGTCCCGTTGGTAGACAAATGTGCACGCCAACTTTCGTGACGTTCCGAGCTATTTTCTTCCCATTTAAGCCCAACTCTAGAGAAAACGCACGGTCGCGTTTCATCTTTGACCAACTTCTCGGAATTGAAAATTGAGAATAGATTTGGATGTCCCATTTGTAGACATGCGCGCACAGCCACTTTCAAGACGTTACGAGCTAATTTCACGCCCTTTATTCCCAAGTCTAGTGAAAACCCATGCTGGCATTTTGACTTTGACCAACTTCTGGGAATTGAAATTTGAGAATAGATTTGGATGTCCCATTGGTAGACAAGCGTGCATGCCAACTTTCGTGACGTTTCGAGCTTTTTTCTGCCCCTTTAAGCCCAAGTCTAGCGAAAACGTACGGTCTAGTTTCAACTTTGACAAACATTTCGGAATTAAAATTTGAGAATAGTTTTGGATGTACAATTGGTAGACAAGCGTCCACACCAACTTTCGTGACATTCCGAGCTATTTTCTCCCCCTTTAAGCCCAAGTCTAGCGAAAACGCACGGTCGAGTTTCGAATTTGACCAACTTCTCGGAATTAAAAATTGAGCATAGATTTGAATGTCCCGTTGGTAGACAAATGCGCACGCCAACTTTCGTGACGTTCCGAGCTATTTTCTCACCCTTTAAGCCCAAGTCTAGGGAAAACGCACAATCGAGTTTTTACTTTGACCAACTTCTCGGAATTGAAAATTGAGCATAGATTTGGATGTCCCGTTGGTAGACAAGTACGCACACCAACTTTTGTGACGTTTCGAGCTAATTTCACACCCTTTAAGCCCAAGTCTAGGGAAAACGTACGGTCGATTTTCAACTTTGACCAACTTCTCGCAATTTAAATTTGAGAGTAGATTTGGATGTCATATTTGTAGACAAGCGTCCACACCAACTTTCGTGACGTTCCGAGCTATTTTCTTCCCCTTTAAGCCCAAGTCTAGTGAAAAACGCACGATCGAGTTTCGAATTTGACCAACTTCTCAGAATTGAAAATTGAGCATAGATTTGGATGTCCCGTTGGTAGACAAATGCGCACGCCAACTTTCGTGACGTTCCGAGCTATTTTCTCATCCTTTAAGCCTAAGTCTAGCGAAAACGCACGGTCGAGTTTCGAATTTGACCAACTTCTCGGAATTAAAAATTGAGCATAGATTTGGATGTCCCGTTGGTAGACAAATGCGCACGCCAACTTTCGTGACATTCCGAGCTATTTTCTCACCCTTTAAGCCTAAGTCTAGCTAAAATGCACGGTCGATTTTCAACTTTGACCAACTTCTCGGAATTTAAATTTGAGAATAGTTTTGGATGTCCCATTGGTAGACAAGCGTCCACCCCAACTTTCGTGACGTTACGCGCTATTTTCTCCCCCTTTAAGCCCAAGTCTAGCGAAAAACGCACGATCGAGTTTCGAATTTGACCAACTTCTCGGAACTAAAAATTGAGCATAGATTTGGATGTCCCGTTGGTAGACAAATGCGCACGCCAACTTTCGTGACGTTCCGAGCTATTTTCTCATCCTTTAAGCCTAAGTCTAGCGAAAACGCATGGTCGAGTTTCGAATTTGACCAACTTCTCGGAATTAAAAATTGAGCATAGATTTGGATGTCTCGTTGGTAGACAAATGCGCACGCCAAAATTCGTGGCATTCCGAGCTATTTTCTCACCCTTTAAGCCCTAGTCTAGCGAAAATGCACGGTCGATTTTCAAATTTGACCAACTTCTCGGAATTTAAATTTGAGAATAGATTTGGATGTCACATTGGTAGACGAGCGTCCACGCCAACTTTCGTGACGTTTCGAGCTATTTCACACCCTTTAAGCCCTAGTCTAGCGAAAACGCGCGATCGAGTTTCAACTTTGACCAACTTCTCGGAATTGAAATTTGAAAATAGTTTTGGATGTCCCATTGGTAGACAAGCGTCCACACCAACTTTCGTGGCGTTCCGAGCTATTTTCTCCCCCTTTAACCCTAAGTCTAGCGAAAATGCACGGCCGATTTTCAACTTTGGCCAACTTCTCAGAATTTAAATTTGAGAATGGATTTGGATGTCACAATGGTAGACGAGCATCCACGCCAACTTTCGTGACGTTCCGAGCTATTTTCACACCCTTTAAGCCCAAGTCTAGAGAAAACACACCATCGAGTTTCAACTTTGACTAACTTCTCGGAATTGAAATTTGAGAATAGATTTGGATGTCACATTGGTAGACGAGCGTCCACGCCAACTTTCATGACGTTCTGAGCTATTTTTTCGCCCTTTAAGACCAAGTCTAGCGAAAACGCACGGTCGAGTTTCGAATTTGACCAACTTCTCGGAATTGAAAATTGAGCATAGATTTGGATGTCCCGTTGGTAGACAAATGCGCACGCCAACGTTTGTGACATTCCGAGCTATTTTCTCACCCTTTAAGCCCAAGTCTAGTCAAAATGCACGATCGATTTTTAAATTTGACCAACTTCTCGGAATTTAAATTCGAGAATAGATTTGGATGTCACATTGGTAGACGAGCGTCCACGCCAACTTTCGTGTCGTTCCGAGCTATTTTCTGCCCCTTTAAGCCCAAGTCTAGCGAAAACGCACGGTCGAGTTTCAACTTTGACAAACATTTCGGAATTAAAATTTCAGAATAGTTTTGGATCTACCATTGGTAGACAAGCGTCCACACCAACTTTCGTGACATTCCGAGCTATTTTCTCCCCCTTCATGCCCAAGTCTAGCGAAAATGTACGGTCGAGTTTCGACTTTCACCAACTTCTCGGAATTCAAAATTGAGCATAGATTTGGATGTCCCATTTGTAGACATGCATGTACAGCAACTTTCGTGATGTTACGAGCTAATTTCACACCCTTTAAGCTCAAGTCTAGCGAAAACGCATGGTGGTGTTTCGACTTTGACGAACTTCTCGGAATTGAAATTTGACAATAGATTTGGATGTCCCGTTCGTAGACAAGTCCGCACGCCAACTTTCATGACGTTCCAAGCTATTTTCTCGCCCTTTAAGCCCAAGTCTAGCGAAAACGCACGGTAAATTTTCAACTTTGACCAACTTCTTGGAATTTAAATTTGAGAATAGATTTGGATGTCACATTGGTAGACGAGCGTCCACGCCAACTTTCATGACGTTCCGAGCTATTTTCACACCCTTTAAGACCAAGTCTAGCGAAAATGCACGATCGAGTTTCAACTTTGACCAACTTCTCGGAATTGAAATTTGAGAATAGTTTTGGATGTCCCATTGGTCGACAAGCGTCCACACCAACATTCGTTACGTTCCGAGCTATTTTCTCCCCCTTTAGGCCCAACCGTAACGAAAACGTACGGTCGAGTTATGACTTTCACCAACTTCTCGGAATTGAAAATTGAGCATAGATTTGGATGTCCCATTTGTAGACATTCGCGCACAACAACTTTTGAGCTAATTTCACAACCTTTAAGCCCAAGTTTAGCGAAAATGCACGATTGAGTTTCAACTTTGACCAACTTCTCGGAATTCAAATTTGAGAATAGTTTTGGATGTCCCATTGGTAGACAAGCGTCCACACCAACTTTCGTGACGTTCCGAGCTATTTTCTCCCCCTTTAAGCCTAAGTATAGAGAAAATGCACGGTCGATTTTCAACTTTGGCCAACTTCTCAGAATTTAAATTTGAGAATGGATTTGGATGTCACATTGGTAGACGAGCATCCACACCAACTTTCGTGACATTCCGAGCTATTTTCTCACCCTTTAAGCCCAAGTCTAGCGAAAATGCACGGTCGATTTTCAACTTTGACCAACTTCTCGGAATTTAAATTTGAGAATAGATTTGGATGTCCCATTGGTAGACAAGTGTCCACACCAACTTTCGTGACATTCCGAGCTATTTTCTTCCCATTTAAGCCCAGCTCTAGAGAAAACGCACGGTCGCGTTTCATCTTTGACCAACTTCTCGGAATTGAAAATTGAGAATAGATTTGGATGTCCCATTTGTACACATGCGCGCACAGCAACTTTCATGACGTTACGAGCTAATTTCACGCCCTTTATTCCCAAGTCTAGTGAAAACCCATGGTGGCATTTCGACTTTGACCGACTTCTGGGAATTGAAATTTGAGAATAGATTTGGAGGTCCCATTGGTAGACAAGCGTGCATGCCAACTTTTGTGACAATCCGAGCTATTTTTTGTCCCTTTAAGCCCAAGTCTAGCGAAAACGCACGGTCGAGTTTCAACTTTGGCAAACATTTCGGAATTAAAATTTGAGAATAGTTTTGGATGTACCATTGGTAGACAAGCGTCCACACCAACTTTCGTGACATTCCGAGCTATTTTCTCGCCCTTTAAGCCCAAGTCCAGCGAAAACGCACGGTCGAGTTTCGAATTTGACCAACTTCTCAGAATTGAAAATTGAGCATAGATTTGGATGTCCCGTTGGTAGACAAATGTGCACACCAACTTTCGTGACGTTCCGAGTTATTTTCTTCCCATTTAAGCCCAACTCTAGAGAAAACGCACGGTCGAGTTTCAACTTTGACAAACATTTCGGAATTAAAATTTGAGAATAGTTTTGGATGTACCATTGGTAGACAAGCATCCACACCAACTTTCGTGACATTCCGAGCTATTTTCTCCCCCTTCAAGCCCGAGTCTAGCGAAAATGTACGGTCGCATTTCGACTTTCACCAACTTCTCGGAATTCAAAATTGAGCATAGATTTGGATGTCCCATTTGTAGACATGCATGTACAGCAACTTTCGTGATGTTGCGAGCTATTTTCTCACCCTTTAAGCCCAAGTCTAGCGAAAACGAACGATCGAGTTTCAACTTTGACTAACTTCTCGGAATTGAAATTTGAGAATAGTTTTGGATGTCCCATTGGTAGACAAGTGTCCACACCAACTTTCGTGACATTCCGAGCTATTTTCTCGCCCTTTAAGCCCAAGTCTAGCGAAAACGCACGGTCGAGTTTCGAATTTGACCAACTTCTCAGAATTGAAAAT
The DNA here is from genome assembly GCA_027924585.1 of Larix kaempferi. NCBI lineage: Eukaryota > Viridiplantae > Streptophyta > Pinopsida > Pinales > Pinaceae > Larix > Larix kaempferi. Next base: position 35,075 of record BSBM01001502.1, on the reverse strand, counting down.
TGAGCATAGATTTGGATGTCCCGTTGGTAGACAAATGTGCACACCAACTTTCGTGACGTTCCGAGCTATTTTCTTCCCATTTAAGCCCAACTCTAGAGAAAACGCACGGTCGCGTTTCATCTTTGACCAACTTCTCGGAATTGAAAATTGAGAATAGATTTGGATGTCCCATTTGTAGACATGCGCGCACAGCCACTTTCAAGACGTTACGAGCTAATTTCACGCCCTTTATTCCCAAGTCTAGTGAAAACCCATGCTGGCATTTTGACTTTGACCAACTTCTGGGAATTGAAATTTGAGAATAGATTTGGATGTCCCATTGGTAGACAAGCGTGCATGCCAACTTTCGTGACGTTCCGAGCTTTTTTCTGCCCCTTTAAACCCAAGTCTAGCGAAAACGTACGGTCTAGTTTCAACTTTGACAAACATTTTGGAATTAAAATTTGAGAATAGTTTTGGATGTACAATTGGTAGACAAGAGTCCACACCAACTTTCGTGACATTCGGAGCTATTTTCTCCCCCTTTAAGCCCAAGTCTAGCGAAAACGCACGGTCGAGTTTCGAATTTGACCAACTTCTCGAAATTAAAAATTGAGCATAGATTTGAATGTCCCGTTGGTAGACAAATGCGCACGCCAACTTTCGTGATGTTCCGAGCTATTTTCTCACCCTTTAAGCCCAAGTCTAGGGAAAACGCACAATCGAGTTTTTACTTTGACCAACTTCTCGGAATTGAAAATTGAGCATAGATTTGGATGTCCCGTTGGTAGACGCACGCCAACTTTTGTGACGTTTCGAGCTAATTTCACACCCTTTAAGCCCAAGTCTAGGGAAAACGTACGGTCGATTTTCAACTTTGACCAACTTCTCGCAATTTAAATTTGAGAGCAGATTTGGATGTCACATTTGTAGACAAGCGTCCACACCAACTTTCGTGACGTTCCGAGCTATTTTCTCCTCCTTTAACCCTAAGTCTAGCGAAAACGCACGGTCGATTTTCAACTTTGGCCAACTTCTCAGAATTTAAATTTGAGAATGGATTTGGATGTCACATTGGTAGACGAGCATCCACACCAACTTTCGTGACGTTCCGAGCTATTTTCACACCCTTTAAGCCCAAGTCTAGAGAAAACACACGATCGAGTTTCAACTTTGACTAACTTCTCGAAATTGAAATTTGAGAATAGATTTGGATGTCACATTGGTAGACGAGCGTCCACGCCGACTTTCGTGACGTTCCGAGCTATTTTTTCGCCCTTTAAGACCAAGTCTAGCGAAAACGCACGGTCGAGTTTCGAATTTGACCAACTTCTCGGAATTGAAAATTGAGCATAGATTTGGATGTCCCGTTGGTAGACAAATGCGCACGCCAACTTTCGTGACGTTCCAAGCTATTTTCTCATCCTTTAAGCCTAAGTCTAGCGAAAACGCACGGTCGAGTTTCGAATTTGACCAACTTCTCGGAATTAAAAATTGAGCATAGATTTGGATGTCCCGTTGGTAGACAAATGCGCACGCTAACTTTTGTGACATTCCGAGCTATTTTCTCATCCTTTAAGCCCAAGTCTAGTGAAAATGCACGATCGATTTTCAAATTTGACCAACTTCTCGGAATTTAAATTCGAGAATAGATTTGGATGTCACATTGGTAGACGAGCGTCCACGCCAACTTTCGTGTCGTTCCGAGCTATTTTCTGCCCCTTTAAGCCCAAGTCTAGCGAAAACGCACGGTCGAGTTTCAACTTTGACAAACATTTGAGAATTAAAATTTCAGAATAGTATTGGATGTACCATTGGTAGACAAGCGTCCACACCAACTTTCGTGACATTCCGAGCTATTTTCTCCCCCTTCATGCCCAAGTCTAGCGAAAATGTACGGTCGAGTTTCGACTTTCACCAACTTCTCGGAATTCAAAATTGAGCATAGATTTGGATGTCCCATTTGTAGACATGCATGTACCGCAACTTTCGTGATGTTACGAGCTAATTTCACACCCTTTAAGCTCAAGTCTAGCGAAAACGCATGGTGGTGTTTCGACTTTGACGAACTTCTCGGAATTGAAATTTGACAATAGATTTGGATGTCCCGTTCGTAGACAAGTCCGCACGCCAACTTTCAAGACGTTCCAAGCTATTTTCTCGCCCTTTAAGCCCAAGTCTAGCGAAAACGCACGGTAAATTTTCAACTTTGACCAACTTCTTGGAATTTAAATTTGAGAATAGATTTGGATGTCACATTGGTAGACGAGCGTCCACGCCAACTTTCATGACGTTCCGAGCTATTTTCACACCCTTTAAGACCAAGTCTAGCGAAAATGCACGATCGAGTTTCAACTTTGACCAACTTCTCGGAATTGAAATTTGAGAATAGTTTTGGATGTCCCATTGGTCGACAAGCGTCCACACCAACATTCGTTACGTTCCGAGCTATTTTATCCCCCTTTAGGCCCAACCGTAACGAAAACGTACGGTCGAGTTATGACTTTCACCAACTTCTCGGAATTGAAAATTGAGCATAGATTTGGATGTCCCATTTGTAGACATTCGCGCACAACAACTTTTGAGCTAATTTCACACCCTTTAAGCCCAAGTTTAGCGAAAATGCACGATTGAGTTTCAACTTTGACCAACTTCTCGGAATTCAAATTTGAGAATAGTTTTGGATGTCCCATTGGTAGACAAGCGTCCACACCAACTTTCGTGACGTTCCGAGCTATTTTCTCCCGCTTTAAGCCTAAGTATAGAGAAAATGCACGGTCGATTTTCAACTTTGGCCAACTTCTCAGAATTTAAATTTGAGAATGGATTTGGATGTCACATTGGTAGACGAGCATCCATACCAACTTTCGTGACATTTCGAGCTATTTTCTCACCCTTTAAGCCCAAGTCTAGCGAAAATGCACGGTCGATTTTCAACTTTGACCAACTTCTCGGAATTTAAATTTGAGAATAGATTTGGATGTCCCATTGGTAGACAAGCGTCCACACCAACTTTCGTGACATTCCGAGCTATTTTCTTCCCATTTAAGCCCAACTCTAGAGAAAACGCACGGTCGCGTTTCATCTTTGACCAACTTCTCGGAATTGAAAATTGAGAATAGATTTGGATGTCCCATTTGTAGACATGCGCGCACAGCAACTTTCATGACGTTACGAGCTAATTTCACGCCCTTTATTCCCAAGTCTAGTGAAAACCCATGGTGGCATTTCGACTTTGACCGACTTCTGGGAATTGAAATTTGAGAATAGATTTGGAGGTCCCATTGGTAGACAAGCGTGCATGCCAACTTTCGTGACAATCCGAGCTATTTTTTGTCCCTTTAAGCCCAAGTCTAGCGAAAACGCACGGTCGAGTTTCAACTTTGACAAACATTTCGGAATTAAAATTTGAGAATAGTTTTGGATGTACCATTGGTAGACAAGCGTCCACACCAACTTTCGTGACATTCCGAGCTATTTTCTCCCCTTTCAAGCCCAAGTCTAGCGAAAATGTACGGTCGCATTTCGACTTTCACCAACTTCTCGGAATTCAAAATTGAGCATAGATTTGGATGTCCCATTTGTAGACATGCATGTACAGCAACTTTCGTGATGTTGCGAGCTATTTTCTCGCCCTTTAAGCCCAAGTCTAGCGAAAACGAACGATCGAGTTTCAACTTGGACTAACTTCTCGGAATTGAAATTAGAGAATAATTTTGGATGTCCCATTGGTAGAAAAGTGTCCACACCAACTTTCGTGACATTCCGAGCTATTTTCTCGCCCTTTAAGCCCAAGTCTAGCGAAAACGCACGGTCGAGTTTCGAATTTGACCAACTTCTCAGAATTGAAAATTGAGCATAGATTTGGATGTCCCGTTGGTAGACAAATGTGCACGCCAACTTTCGTGACGTTCCGAGCTATTTTCTTCCCATTTAAGCCCAACTCTAGAGAAAACGCACGGTCGCGTTTCATCTCTGACCAACTTCTCGGAAATGAAAATTGAGAATAGATTTGGATGTCCCATTTGTAGACATGCGCGCACAGCCACTTTCAAGACGTTACGAGCTAATTTCACGCCCTTTATTCCCAAGTCTAGTGAAAACCCATGCTGGCATTTTGACTTTGACCAACTTCTGGGAATTGAAATTTGAGAATAGATTTGGATGTCCCATTGGTAGACAAGCGTGCATGCCAACTTTCGTGACGTTCCTAGCTTTTTTTTGCCCCTTTAAGCCCAAGTCTAGCAAAAACGTACGGTCTAGTTTCAACTTTGACAAACATTTCGGAATTAAAATTTGAGAATAGTTTTGGATGTACAATTGGTAGACAAGCGTCCACACCAACTTTCGTGACATTCCGAGCTATTTTCTCCCCCTTTAAGCCCAAGTCTAGCGAAAACGCACGGTCGAGTTTCGAATTTGACCAACTTCTCGGAATTAAAAATTGAGCATAGATTTGAATGTCCCGTTGGTAGACAAATGCGCACGCCAAGTTTCATGACGTTCCGAGCTATTTTCTCACCCTTTAAGCCCAAGTCTAGGGAAAACGCACAATCAAGTTTTTACTTTGACCAACTTCTCGGAATTGAAAATTGAGCATAGATTTGGATGTCCCGTTGGTAGACAAGTACGCACGGTCGAGTTTCGAATTTGACCAACTTCTCAGAAAACGCACGGTCGAGTTTCAACTTTGACAAACATTTCGGAATTAAAATTTGAGAATAGTTTTGGATGTACCATTGGTAGACAAGCGTCCACACCAACTTTCGTGACGTTCCGAGCTATTTTCTCCCCCTTTAAGCCCAAGTCTAGTGAAAAACGCACGATCGAGTTTCGAATTTGACCAACTTCTCAGAATTGAAAATTGAGCATAGATTTGGATGTCCCGTTGGTAGACAAATGCGCACGCCAACTTTCGTGACGTTCCGAGCTATTTTCTCATCCTTTAAGCCTAAGTCTAGCGAAAACGCACAGTCGAGTTTCGAATTTGACCAACTTCTCGGAATTAAAAATTGAGCATAGATTTGGATGTCCCGTTGGTAGAAAAATGCGCACGCCAACTTTCGTGACATTCCGAGCTATTTTCTCACCCTTTAAGCCCAAGTCTAGCGAAAATGCACGGTCGATTTTCAACTTTAACCAACTTCTCGGAATTGAAATTTGAGAATAGTTTTGGATGTCCCATTGGTAGACAAGCATCGACACCAACTTTCGTGACGTTCCGAGCTATTTGACTTTGACCAACTTCTCGGAATAGAAATATGAGAATAGATTTGGATGTCCCGTTGGTAGACAAGTGAACATGACAACTTCCGTGACGTTCCGAGCTATTTTCCCACCCTTTAAGCCCAAGTCTAGCGAAAACGCACGGTCGAGTTTTGAATTTGAGCAACTTCTCGGAATTGAAAATTGATCATACATTTGGATGTCCCGTTGGTAGACAAATGCGCATGCCAACTTTCGTGACGTTCCGAGCTATTTTCCCACCCTTTGAGCCCAAGTCTAGCGAAAACGCACGATCGAGTTTCTACTTTGACCAACTTCTCGAAATTGAAATTTGAGAATAGTTTTGGATGTCCCATTGGTAGAAAAGTGTCCACACCAACTTCCATGACGTTCCGAGCTATTTTCTCCCCCTTTAAGCCCAAGTCTAGCGAAAACGCACGGTCGAGTTTCGAATTTGACCAACTTCTCGGAATTGAAAATTGAGCATAGATTTGGATGTCCCGTTTGTAGACAAGTGCGCACGCCAACGTTTGTGACGTTTCGAGCTAATTTCACACCCTTTAAGCCCAAGTCTAGGGAAAACGCAATGTCGATTTTCAACTTTGACCAAATTCTCGGAATTGAAAATTGAGCATAGATTTGGATGTCCCGTTGGTAGAAAAATGCGCACGCCAACTTTCGTGACATTCCGAGCTAATTTCTCACCCTTTAAGCCCAAGTCTAGGGAAAATGCACGATTGAGTTTCGACTTTGACCAAATTCTCGGAATTTAAAATTGAGCATAGATTTGGATGTCTCGTTGGTAGACAAGTGCGCACGCCAACTTTTGTGACGTTTCGAGCTAATTTCACACCCTTTAAGCCCAAGTCTAGGGAAAACGCACGGTCGATTTTCAACTTTGACCAACTTCTCGCAATTTAAATTTGAGAATAGATTTGGATGTCACATTTGTACACATGTGCGCACTACAACGTTCGTGATTTTACGAGCTAATTTAACACCCTTTAAGCCCAAGTCTAGCGAAAACGCACGGTCGAGTTTCAACTTTGACAAACATTTCGGAATTAAAATTTGAGAATAGTTTTGGATGTACCATTGGTAGACAAGCGTCCACACCAACTTTCGTGACGTTCCGAGCTATTTTCTCCCCCTTTAAGCCCAAGTCTAGTGAAAAACGCACGATCGAGTTTCGAATTTGACCAACTTCTCAGAATTGAAAATTGAGCATAGATTTGGATGTCCCGTTGGTAGACAAATGCGCACGCCAACTTTCGTGACGTTCTGAGCTATTTTCTCATCCTTTAAGCCTAAGTCTAGCGAAAACGCACAGTCGAGTTTCGAATTTGACCAACTTCTCGGAATTAAAAATTGAGCATAGATTTGGATGTCCCGTTGGTAGACAAATGCGCACGCCAACTTTCGTGACATTCCGAGCTATTTTCTCACCCTTTAAGCCCAAGTCTAGCGAAAATGCACGGTCGATTTTCAACTTTGACCAACTTCTCGGAATTGAAATTTGAGAATAGTTTTGGATGTCCCATTGGTAGACAAGCATCGACACCAACTTTCGTGACGTTCCGAGCTATTTGACTTTGACCAACTTCTCGGAATAGAAATATGAGAATAGATTTGGATGTCCCGTTGGTAGACAAGTGAACATGACAACTTCCGTGACGTTCCGAGCTATTTTCCCACCCTTTAAGCCCAAGTCTAGCGAAAACGCACGGTCGAGTTTTGAATTTGAGCAACTTCTCGGAATTGAAAATTGATCATACATTTGGATGTCCCGTTGGTAGACAAATGCGCATGCCAACTTTCGTGACGTTCCGAGCTATTTTCCCACCCTTTGAGCCCAAGTCTAGCGAAAACGCACGATCGAGTTTCTACTTTGACCAACTTCTCGAAATTGAAATTTGAGAATAGTTTTGGATGTCCCATTGGTAGAAAAGTGTCCACACCAACTTCCGTGACGTTCCGAGCTATTTTCTCCCCCTTTAAGCCCAAGTCTAGCGAAAACGCACGGTCGAGTTTCGAATTTGACCAACTTCTCGGAATTGAAAATTGAGCATAGATTTGGATGTCCCGTTTGTAGACAAGTGCGCACGCCAACGTTTGTGACGTTTCGAGCTAATTTCACACCCTTTAAGCCCAAGTCTAGGGAAAACGCAATGTCGATTTTCAACTTTGACCAAATTCTCGGAATTGAAAATTGAGCATAGATTTGGATGTCCCGTTGGTAGAAAAATGCGCACGCCAACTTTCGTGACATTCCGAGCTAATTTCTCACCCTTTAAGCCCAAGTCTAGGGAAAATGCACGATTGAGTTTCGACTTTGACCAAATTCTCGGAATTTAAAATTGAGCATAGATTTGGATGTCTCGTTGGTAGACAAGTGCGCACGCCAACTTTTGTGACGTTTCGAGCTAATTTCACACCCTTTAAGCCCAAGTCTAGGGAAAACGCACAGTCGATTTTCAACTTTGACCAACTTCTCGCAATTTAAATTTGAGAATAGATTTGGATGTCCCATTGGTAGACAAGCGTCCACACCAGCTTTCGTGATGTTCCTAGCTATTTTCTACCCGTTTAAGCCCAGCTCTAGCGAAAACGTACGGTCGAGTTTCAACTTTCACCAACTTCTCGGAATTGAAAATTGAGCATAGATTTGGATGTCCCGTTGGTAGACAAATGCGCACGCCAACTTTCGTGACGTTCCGAGCTATTTTCTAATCCTTTAAGCCTAAGTCTAGCGAAAACGCACGGTCGAGTTTCGAATTTGACCAACTTCTCGGACTTAAAAATTGAGCATAGATTTGGATGTCCCGTTGGTAGACAAATGCGCACGCCAACTTTCGTGACATTCCGAGCTATATTCTCACCCTTTAAGCCCAAATCTAGCGAAAATGCACGGTTGATTTTCAAATTTGACCAACTTCTCGGAATTTAAATTCGAGAATAGATTTGGATATCACATTGGTAGACGAGCTTCCACGCCAACTTTTGTGACGTTCCGAGCTATTTTCACACCCTTTAAGCCCGAGTCTAGTGAAAACGCACAATCAAGTTTCAACTTTGACCAACTTCTCGGAATTTAAATTTGAGAATAGATTTGGATGTCCCATTGGTAGACAAGCGTCCACACCAACTTTCGTGACATTCCGAGCTATTTTCTTCCCATTTAAGCCCAACTCTAGAGAAAACGCACGGTCGCGTTTCATCTTTGACCAACTTCTCGGAAATGAAAATTGAGAATAGATTTGGATGTCCCATTGCTAGACAAGCGTCCACACCAACTTTCGTGACGTTCCAAGCTATTTTCTCCCCCTTTAAGCCCAAGTCTAGCGAAAAGGCACGGTCGAGTTTCAAATTTGACCAACTTCTCGGAATTGAAAATTGAGCATAGATTTGGATGTCCCGTTGGTAGACAAATGCGCACGCCAACTTTCGTGACGTTCCGAGCTATTTTTACACCCTTTAAGCCCAAGTCTAGCGAAAACGCACGATCGAGTTTCATATTTGACCAACTTCTCGGAATTGAAATTTGAGAATAGTTTTGGATGTCCCATTGGTAGACAAGCATCCACACCAATTTTCGTGACGTTCCGAGCTATTTTCTCCCCCTTTAAGCCCAACTGTAGCGAAAATGTACGGTCGAGTTACGACTTTCACCAACTTCTCGGAATTGAAAATTGAGCATAGATTTGGGTGTCCCATTTGTAGACATTCACGCACAATAACTTTCGTCACATTACGAGCTAATTTCACACCCTTTAAGCTCAAGTCTAGCGAAAACGCATGGTGGCTTTTCGACTTTAATCAGCTTCTCGGAATAGAAATATGAGAATAGATTTGGATGTCCCATTGGTAGACAAGCGTGCACGCCAACTTTCGTGACGTTCCGAGCTATTTTCTGCCCCTTTAAGCCCAAGTCTAGCGAAAACGCATGGTCGAGTTTCAACTTTGACAAACATTTCGGAATTAAAATTTGAGAATAGTTTTGGATGTGCCATTGGTAGACAAGCGTCCAAACCAACTTTCGTGACATTCCGAGCTATTTTCTCCCCCTTGAACCCCAAGTCTAGCAAAAATGTACGGTCGCGTTTCGACTTTCACCGACTTCCTGAAATTCAAAATTGAGCATATATTTGGATCTCCCATTTGTAGACATGCATGTACAACAACTTTCGTGATGTTACGAGCTAATTTCACACCCTTTATGCTCAAGTCTAGCGAAAACGCACGGTGGCGTTTCGACCTTGACCAACTTCTCAGAATTTAAATTTGAGAATAGATTTGGATGTCCCATTGGTAGACAAGCGTCCACACCAACTTTCGTGACATTCCGAGCTATTTTCTTCGCCTTTAAGCCCAAGTCTAGCGAAAACGCACGATCGAGTTTCAACTTTGACCAACTTCTCGGAATTGAAATTTGAGAATAGTTTTGGATGTCCCATTGATAGACAAATGCGCACGCCAAAATTCGTGACATTCCGAGCTATTTTCTCACCCTTTAAGCCCAAGTCTAGCGAAAATGCACGGTCGATTTTCAAATTTGACCAACTTCTCGGAATTTAAATTTGAGAATAGATTTGGATGTCACATTGGTAAACGAGCGTCCACGCCAACTTTCGTGACGTTTCGAGCTATTTTCACACCCTTTAAGCCCAAGTCTAGCGAAAACGCATGATCGAGTTTCAACTTTGACCAACTTCTCGGAATTGAAATTTGAAAATAGTTTTGGATGTCCCATTGGTAGACAAGCGTCCACACCAACTTTCGTGGCGTTCTGAGCTATTTTCTCCCCCTTTAACCCTAAGTCTAGCGAAAACGCACGGTCGAGTTTCAACTTTGGCCAACTTCTCAGAATTTAAATTTGAGAATGGATTTGGATGTCACATTGGTAGACGAGCATCCACGCCAACTTTCGTGACGTTCCGAGCTATTTTCACACCCTTTAAGCCCAAGTCTAGAGAAAACACACGATCGAGTTTCAACTTTGACTAACTTCTCGGAATTGAAATTTGAGAATAGATTTGGATGTCACATTGGTAGACGAGCGTCCACGCCAACTTTCGTGACGTTCCGAGCTATTTTTTCGCCCTTTAAGACCAAGTCTAGCGAAAACGCACGGTCGAGTTTCAAATTTGACCAACTTCTCAGAATTGAAATTTGAGAATAGATTTGGATGTCACATTGGTAGACGAGCGTCCACGCCAACTTTCGTGACGTCTCGTTGGTAGACAAATGCGCACGCCAAAATTCGTGACATTCCGAGCTATTTTCTCACCCTTTAAGCCCAAGTCTAGCGAAAATGCACGGTCGATTTTCAAATTTGACCAACTTCTCGGAATTTAAATTGGAGAATAGATTTGGATGTCACATTGGTAGACGAGCGTCCACGCCAACTTTCGTGACGTTCTGAGCTATTTTTTCTCCCTTTAAGACCAAGTCTAGCGAAAACGCACGGTCGAGTTTCGAATTTGACCAACTTCTCGGAATTGAAAATTGAGCATAGATTTGGATGTCCCGTTGGTAGACAAATGCGCACGCCAACTTTCGTGACGTTCCGAGCTATTTTCTCATCCTTTAAGCCTAAGTCTAGCGAAAACGCACGGTCGAGTTTCGAATTTGACCAACTTCTCGGAATTAAAAATTGAGCATAGATTTGGATGTCCCGTTGGTAGACAAATGCGCACGCCAACTTTCGTGACGTTCCGAGCTATTTTCTCATCCTTTAAGCCCAAGTCTAGTGAAAATGCACGATCGATTTTCAAATTTGACCAACTTCTCGGAATTTAAATTGGAGAATAGATTTGGATTTCACATTGGTAGACGAGCGTCCACGCCAACTTTCGTGTCGTTCCGAGCTATTTTCTGCCCCTTTAAGCCCAAGTCTAGCGAAAACGCACGGTCGAGTTTCAACTTTGACAAACATTTCGGAATTAAAATTTCAGAATAGTTTTGGATGTACCATTGGTAGACAAGCATCCACACCAACTTTCGTGACATTCCGAGCTATTTTCTCCCCCTTCATGCCCAAGTCTAGCGAAAATGTACGGTCGAGTTTCCACTTTCACCAACTTCTCGGAATTCAAAATTGAGCATAGATTTGGATGTCCCATTTGTAGACATGCATGTACAGCAACTTTCGTGATGTTACGAGCTAATTTCACACCCTTTAAGCTCAAGTCTAGCGAAAACGCATGGTGGTGTTTCGACTTTGACGAACTTCTCGGAATTGAAATTTGACAATATATTTGGATGTCCCGTTCGTAGACAAGTCGGCACGCCAACTTTCATGACGTTCCAAGCTATTTTCTCGCCCTTTAAGCCCAAGTCTAGCGAAAACGCACGGTAAATTTTCAACTTTGACCAACTTCTTGGAATTTAAATTCGAGAATAGATTTGGATGTCACATTGGTAGACGAGCGTCCACGGCAACTTTCATGACGTTCCGAGCTATTTTCACACCCTTTAAGACCAAGTCTAGCGAAAATGCACGATCGAGTTGCAACTTTGACCAACTTCTCGGAATTGAAATTTGAGAATAGTTTTGGATGTCCCATTGATAGACAAGCGTCCACACCAAGTTTTGTGACGTTCCGAGCTATTTTCTCCCCCTTTAAGCCCAAGTTTAGCGAAAACGCACGATCGAGTTTGAAATTCGACCAACTTCTCGGAATTGAAAATTGAGCATTGATTTGGATGTCCTGTTGGTAGACAAATGCGCACGCCAACTTTCGTGACATTCCGAGCTATTTTCTCACCCTTTAATCCTAAGTCTAGCTAAAATGCACGGTCGATTTTCAAATTTGACCAACTTCTCGGAATTTAAATTTGAGAATAGTTTTGGATGTCCCATTGGTAGACAAGCGTCCACACCAACTTTCGTGACGTTACGCGCTATTTTCTCCCCCTTTAAGCCCAAGTCTAGCGAAAAACGCACGATCGAGTTTCGAATTTGACCAACTTCTCGGAACTAAAAATTGAGCATAGATTTGGATGTCCCGTTGGTAGACAAATGCGCACGCCAACTTTCGTGACGTTTCGAGCTATTTTCACACCCTTTAAGCCCAAGTCTAGCGAAAACGCACGATCGAGTTTCAACTTTGACCAACTTCTCGAAATTGAAATTTGAAAATAGTTTTGGATGTCCCATTGGTAGACAAGCGTCCACAGCAACTTTCATGGCGTTCCGAGCTATTTTCTCCCCCTTTAACCCTAAGTCTAGCGAAAATGCACGGTCGATTTTCAAATTTGACCAACTTCTCGGAATTTAAATTTGAGAATAGATTTGGATGTCACATTGGTAGACGAGCGTCCACGCCAAGTTTCATGACGTTTCGAGCTATTTTCTCACCCTTTAAGCCCAAGTCTAGCGAAAATGCACGGTCGATTTTCAAATTTGACCAACTTCTCGGAATTTAAATTTGAGAATAGATTTGGATGTCCCATTGGTAGACGAGCATCCACGCCAACTTTCGTGACGTTCCGAGCTATTTTCACACCCTTTAAGCCCAAGTCTAGAGAAAACACACGATCGAGTTTCAACTTTGACTAACTTCCCGGAATTGAAATTTGAGAATAGATTTGGATGTCACATTGGTAGACGAGCGTCCACGCCAACTTTCGTGACGTTCCGAGCTATTTTTTCGCCCTTTAAGACCAAGTCTAGCGAAAACGCACGGTCGAGTTTCGAATTTGACCAACTTCTCGGAATTGAAAATTGAGCATAGATTTGGATGTCCCGTTGGTAGACAAATGCGCACGCCAACTTTCGTGACGTTCCGAGCTATTTTCTCATCCTTTAAGCCTAAGTCTAGCGAAAACGCACCGTCGAGTTTCGAATTTGACCAACTTCTCGGAATTAAAAATTGAGCATAGATTTGGATGTCCCGTTGGTAGACAAATGCGCACGCCAACTTTTGTGACATTCCGAGCTATTTTCTCACCCTTTAAGCCCAAGTCTAGTGAAAATGCACGATCGATTTTCAAATTTGACCAACTTCTCGGAATTTAAATTCGAGAATAGATTTGGATGTCACATTGGTAGACGAGCGTCCACGCCAACTTTCGTGTCGTTCCAAGCTATTTTCTGCCCCTTTAAGCCCAAGTCTAGCGAAAACGCACGGTCGAGTTTCAACTTTGACAAACATTTCGGAATTAAAGTTTCAGAATAGTTTTGGATGTACCATTGGTAGACAAGCGTCCACACCAACTTTCGTGACATTCCGAGCTATTTTCTCCCCCTTCATGCCCAAGTCTAGCGAAAATGTACGGTCGAGTTTCGACTTTCACCAACTTCTCGGAATTCAAAATTGAGCATAGATTTGGATGTCCCATTTGTAGACATGCATGTACAGCAACTTTCGTGATGTTACGAGCTAATTTCACACCCTTTAAGCTCAAGTCTAGCAAAAACGCATGGTGGTGTTTCGACTTTGACGAACTTCTCGGAATTGAAATTTGACAATAGATTTGGATGTCCCGTTCGTAGACAAGTCCGCACGCCAACTTTCATGACGTTCCAAGCTATTTTCTCGCCCTTTAAGCCCAAGTCTAGCGAAAACGCACGGTAAATTTTCAACTTTGACCAACTTCTTGGAATTTAAATTTGAGAATAGATTTGGATGTCACATTGGTAGACGAGCGTCCACGCCAACTTTCATGACGTTCCGAGCTATTTTCACACCCTTTAAGACCAAGTCTAGCGAAAATGCACGATCGAGTTTCAACTTTGACCAACTTCTCGGAATTGAAATTTGAGAATAGTTTTGGATGTCCCATTGGTCGACAAGCGTCCACACCAACATTCGTTACGTTCCAAGCTATTTTCTCACCCTTTAGGCCCAACCGTAACGAAAACGTACGGTCGAGTTATGACTTTCACCAACTTCTCGGAATTGAAAATTGAGCATAGATTTGGATGTCCCATTTGTAGACATTCGCGCACAACAACTTTTGAGCTAATTTCACACCCTTTAAGCCCAAGTTTAGCGAAAATGCACGATTGAGTTTCAACTTTGACCAACTTCTCGGAATTCAAATTTGAGAATAGTTTTGGATGTCCCATTGGTAGACAAGCGTCCACACCAACTTTCGTGACGTTCCGAGCTATTTTCCTCCCCTTTAAGCCTAAGTATAGAGAAAATGCACGGTCGATTTTCAACTTTGGCCAACTTCTCAGAATTTAAATTTGAGAATGGATTTGGATGTCACATTGGTAGACGAGCATCCATACCAACTTTCGTGACATTTCGAGCTATTTTCTCACCCTTTAAGCCCAAGTCTAGCGAAAATGCACGGTCGATTTTCAACTTTGACCAACTTCTCGGAATTTAAATTTGAGAATAGATTTGGATGTCCCATTGGTAGACAAGCGTCCACACCAACTTTCGTGACATTCCGAGCTATTTTCTTCCCATTTAAGCCCAACTCTAGAGAAAACGCACGGTCGCGTTTCAGCTTTGACCAACTTCTCGGAATTGAAAATTGAGAATAGATTTGGATGTCCCATTTGTAGACATGCGCGCACAGCAACTTTCATGACGTTACGAGCTAATTTCACGCCCTTTATTCCCAAGTCTAGTGAAAACCCATGGTGGCATTTCGACTTTGACCGACTTCTGGGAATTGAAATTTGAGAATAGATTTGGAGGTCCCATTGGTAGACAAGCGTGCATGCCAACTTTCGTGACAATCCGAGCTATTTTTTGTCCCTTTAAGCCCAAGTCTAGCGAAAACGCACGGTCGAGTTTCAACTTTGACAAACATTTCGGAATTAAAATTTGAGAATAGTTTTGGATGTACCATTGGTAGACAAGCGTCCACACCAACTTTCGTGACATTCCGAGCTATTTTCTCCCCCTTCAAGCCCAAGTCTAGCGAAAATGTACGGTCGCATTTCGACTTTCACCAACTTCTCGGAATTCAAAATTGAGCATAGATTTGGATGTCCCATTTGTAGACATGCATGTACAGCAACTTTCGTGATGTTGCGAGCTATTTTCTCGCCCTTTAAGCCCAAGTCTAGCGAAAACGAACGATCGAGTTTCAACTTTGACTAACTTCTCGGAATTGAAATTTGAGAATAGTTTTGGATGTCCCATTGGTAGACAAGTGTCCACACCAACTTTCGTGACATTCCGAGCTATTTTCTCGCCCTTTAAGCCCAAGTCTAGCGAAAACGCACGGTCGAGTTTCGAATTTGACCAACTTCTCATAATTGAAAATTGAGCATAGATTTGGATGTCCCGTTGGTAGACAAATGTGCACGCCAACTTTCGTGACGTTCCGAGCTATTTTCTTCCCATTTAAGCCCAACTCTAGAGAAAACGCACGGTCGCGTTTCATCTTTGACCAACTTCTCGGAATTGAAAATTGAGAATAGATTTGGATGTCCCATTTGTAGACATGCGCGCACAGCCACTTTCAAGACGTTACGAGCTAATTTCACGCCCTTTATTCCCAAGTCTAGTGAAAACCCATGCTGGCATTTTGACTTTGACCAACTTCTGGGAATTGAAATTTGAGAATAGATTTGGATGTCCCATTGGTAGACAAGCGTGCATGCCAACTTTCGTGACGTTCCGAGCTTTTTTCTGCCCCTTTAAGCCCAAGTCTAGCGAAAACGTACGGTCTAGTTTCAACTTTGACAAACATTTCGGAATTAAAATTTGAGAATAGTTTTGGATGTACAATTGGTAGACAAGCGTCCACACCAACTTTCGTGACATTCCGAGCTATTTTCTCCCCCTTTAAGCCCAAGTCTAGCGAAAACGCACGGTCGAGTTTCGAATTTGACCAACTTCTCGGAATTAAAAATTGAGCATAGATTTGGATGTCTCGTTGGTAGACAAGTGCGCACGCCAACTTTTGTGACGTTTCGAGCTAATTTCACACCCTTTAAGCCCAAGTCTAGGGAAAACGCACGGTCGATTTTCAACTTTGACCAACTTCTCGCAATTTAAATTTGAGAGTAGATTTGGATGTCACATTTGTAAAAAAGCGTCCACACCAACTTTCGTGACGTTCCGAGCTACTTTCTCCCCCTTTAAGCCCAAGTCTAGTGAAAAACGCACGATCGAGTTTCGAATTTGACCAACTTCTCAGAATTGAAAATTGAGCATAGATTTGGATGTCCCGTTGGTAGACAAATGCGCACGCCAACTTTCGTGACGTTCCGAGCTATTTTCTCATCCTTTAAGCCTAAGTCTAGCGAAAACGCACGGTCGAGTTTCGAATTTGACCAACTTCTCGGAATTGAAAATTGAGCATAGATTTGGATGTCCCCTTGGTAGACAAATGCGCACGCCAACTTTCGTGACGTTCCGAGCTATTTTCTCACCCTTTAAGCCCAAGTCTAGGGAAAACGCACGGTCGAGTTTCAACTTTGGCCAAATTCTCGGAATTTAAATTTGAGAATAGTTTTGGATGTCCCATTGGTAGACAACCGTCCACACCAACTTTTGTGACGTTACGAGCTATTTTCTCCCCCTTTAAGCCCAAGTCTAGCGAAAAACGCACGATCGAGTTTCGAATTTGACCAACTTCTCGGAATTGAAAATTGAGCATAGATTTGGATGTCCCGTTTGTAAACAAGTGCGCACGCCAACGTTTGTGACGTTTCGAGCTAATTTCACACCCTTTAAGCCCAAGTCTAGGGAAAACGCACTGTCGATTTTCAACTTTGACCAAATTCTCGGAATTGAAAATTGAGCATAGATTTGGATGTCCCGTTGGTAGAAAAATGCGCACGCCAACTTTCGTGACATTCCGAGCTAATTTCTCACCCTTTAAGCCCAAGTCTAGGGAAAATGCACGATTGAGTTTCGACTTTGACCAAATTCTCGGAATTTAAAATTGAGCATAGATTTGGATGTCTCGTTGGTAGACAAGTGCGCACGCCAACTTTTGTGACGTTTCGAGCTAATTTCACACCCTTTTTGCCCAAGTCTAGGGAAAATGCACGATCGATTTTCAACTTTGACCAACTTCTCGCAATTTAAATTTGAGAATAGATTTGGATGTCACATTTGTAGACATGTGCGCACTACAACGTTCGTGATTTTATGAGCTAATTTCACACACTTTAATCCCAAGTCTAGAGAAAACGAATGGTGGCGTTTCGACTTTGACAAACTTCTTGGAATTGAAATTTTAGAATAGTTTTGGATGTCCCATTGGTAGACAAGCGTCCACAACCGGCTTTCGTGATGTTCCTAGCTATTTTCTACCCGTTTAAGCCCAACTCTAGCGAAAACGTACGGTCGAGTTTCAACTTTCACCAACTTCTCGGAATTGAAAATTCAGCATAGATTTGGATGTCCCGTTGGTAGACAAATGCGCACGCCAACTTTCGTGACGTTCCGAGCTATTTTCTGATCCTTTAAGCCTAAGTCTAGCGAAAACGCACGGTCGAGTTTCGAATTTGACCAACTTCTCGGACTTAAAAATTGAGCATAGATTTGGATGTCCCGTTGGTAGACAAATGCGCACGCCAACTTTCGTGACATTCCGAGCTATATTCTCACCCTTTAAGCCCAAGCCTAGCGAAAATGCACGGTCGATTTTCAAATTTGACCAACTTCTCGGAATTTAAATTTGAGAATCGATTTGGATATCACATTGGTAGACGAGCTTCCACGCCAACTTTTGTGACGTTCTGAGCTATTTTCACACCCTTTAAGCCCGAGTCTAGCGAAAACGCACGATCGAGTTTCAACATTGACCAACTTCTCGGAATTGACATTTGAGAATACTTTTGGATGTCCCATTGCTAGACAAGCGTCCACACCAACTTTCGTGACGTTCCAAGCTATTTTCTCCCCCTTTAAGCCCAAGTCTAGCGAAAAGGCACGGTCGAGTTTGAAATTTGACCAACTTCTCGGAATTGAAAATTGAGCATAGATTTGGATGTCCCGTTGGTAGACAAATGCGCACGCCAACTTTCGTGACGTTCCGAGCTATTTTCACACCCTTTAAGCCCAAGTCTAGCGAAAACGCACGATCGAGTTTCAACTTTGACCAACTTCTCGGAATTGAAATTTGAGAATAGTTTTGGATGTCCCATTGGTAGACAAGCATCCACACCAACTTGCGTGACGTTCCGAGCTATTTTCTCCCCCTTTAAGCCCAACTATAGCGAAAATGTACGGTCGAGTTACGACTTTCACCAAATTCTCGGAATTGAAAATTGAGCATAGATTTGGATGTCCCATTTGTAGACATGCATGTACAGCAACTTTCGTGATGTTACGAGCTAATTTCACACGCTTTAAGCACAAGTCTAGCGAAAACGTATGGTGGCGTTTCGACCTTGACCAACTTCTCAGAATTTAAATTTGAGAATAGATTTGGATGTCCCATTGGTAGACAAGCGTCCACACCAACTTTAGTGACATTCCGAGCTATTTTCTTCGCCTTTAAGCCCAAGTCTAGCGAAAACGCACGATCGAGTTTCAACTTTGACCAACTTCTCAGAATTGAAATTTGAGAATAGTTTTGGATGTCCCATTGATAGACAAGCGTCCACACCAACTTTTGTGACGTTCCGAGCTATTTTCTCCCGCTTTAAGCCCAAGTCTAGCGAAAACGCACGGTCGAGTTTGAAATTCGACCAACTTCTCGGAATTGAAAATTGAGCATAGATTTGGATGTCCTGTTGGTAGACAAATGCGCACGCCAACTTTCGTGACGTTCCGAGCTATTTTCTCATCCTTTAAGCCTAAGTCTAGCGAAAACGCATGGTCGAGTTTCGAATTTGACCAACTTCTCGAAATTTAAAATTGAGCATTGATTTGGATGTCCCGTTCGTAGAAAATGCACGATCGATTTTCAAATTTGACCAACTTCTCGGAATTTAAATTCAAGAATAGATTTGGATGTCACATTGGTAGACGAGCGTCCACGCCAACTTTCGTGTCGTTCCGAGCTATTTTCTGCCCCTTTAAGCCCAAGTCTAGCGAAAACGCACGGTCGAGTTTCAACTTTGACAAACATTTCGGAATTAAAATTTCAGAATAGTTTTGGATGTACCATTGGTAGACAAGCGTCCACACCAACTTTCGTGACATTCTGAGCTATTTTCTCCCCCTTCATGCCCAAGTCTAGCGAAAATGTACGGTCGAGTTTCGACTTTCACCAACTTCTCGGAATTCAAAATTGAGCATAGATTTGGATGTCCCATTTGTATACATGCATGTACAGCAACTTTCGTGATGTTACGAGCTAATTTCACACCCTTTAAGGTCAAGTCTAGCGAAAACGCATGGTGGTGTTTCGACTTTGACGAACTTCTCGGAATTGAAATTTGACAATAGATTTGGATGTCCCGTTCGTAGACAAGTCCGCACGCCAACTTTCATGACGTTCCAAGCTATTTTCTCGCCCTTTAAGCCCAAGTCTAGCGAAAACGCTCGGTAAATTTTCAACTTTGACCAACTTCTTGGAATTTAAATTTGAGAATAGATTTGGATGTCACATTGGTAGACGAGCGTCCACGCCAACTTTCATGACGTTCCGAGCTATTTTCACACCCTTTAAGACCAAGTCTAGCGAAAATGCACGATCGAGTTTCAACTTTGACCAACTTCTCGGAATTGAAATTTGAGAATAGTTTTGGATGTCCCATTGGTCGACAAGCGTCCACACCAACATTCGTTACGTTCCGAGCTATTTTCTCCCCCTTTAGGCCCAACCGTAACGAAAACGTACGGTCGAGTTATGACTTTCACCAACTTCTCAGAATTGAAAATTGAGCATAGATTTGGATGTCACATTTGTAGACATTCGCGCACAACAACTTTTGAGCTAATTTCCCACCCTTTAAGCCCAAGTTTAGCGAAAATGCACGATTGAGTTTCAACTTTGACCAACTTCTCGGAATTCAAATTTGAGAATAGTTTTGGATGTCCCATTGGTAGACAAGCGTCCACACCAACTTTCGTGACGTTCCGAGCTATTTTCTCCCCCTTTAAGCCTAAGTATAGAGAAAATGCACGGTCGATTTTCAACTTTGGCCAACTTCTCAGAATTTAAATTTGAGAATGGATTTGGATGTCACATTTGTAGACGAGCATCCATACCAACTTTCGTGACATTCCGAGCTATTTTCTCACCCTTTAATCCCAAGTCTAGCGAAAATGCACGGTCGATTTTCAACTTTGACCAACTTCTCGGAATTTAAATTTGAGAATAGATTTGGATGTCCCATTGGTAGACAAGCGTCCACACCAACTTTCGTGACATTCCGAGCTATTTTCTTCCCATTTAAGCCCAACTCTAGAGAAAACGCACGGTCGCGTTTCATCTTTGACCAACTTCTCGGAATTGAAAATTGAGAATAGATTTGGATGTCCCATTTGTAGACATGCGCGCACAGCAACTTTCGTGACGTTCCGAGCTAATTTCTCATCCTTTAAGCCTAAGTCTAGCGAAAACGCACGGTCGAGTTTCGAATTTGACCAAATTCTCGGAATTAAAAATTGAGCATAGATTTGGAAGTCCCGTTGGTAGAAAAATGCGCACGCCAACTTTCGTGACATTCCGAGCTATTTTCTCACCCTTTAAGCCCAAGTCTAGCGAAAATGCACGGTCGATTTTCAAATTTGACCAACTTCTCGGAATTTAAATTTGATAATAGATTTGGATGTCGCATTGGTAGACGAGTGTCCACGCCAACTTTCGTGACCTTCCGAGCTATTTTCACACCCTTTAAGCACAAGTCTAGCGAAAACGCACGATCGAGTTTCAACTTTGACCAACTTCTCGGAATTGAAATTTGAGAATAGTTTTGGATGTCCCATTGGTAGACAAGCATCCACAACAACTTTCGTGACGTTCCGAGCTATTTTCTCCCTCTTTAAGCCCAACTGTAGCGAAAATGTACGGTCGAGTTACAACTTTCACCAACTTCTCGGAATTGAAAATTGAGCATAGATTTGGATGTCCCATTTGTAGACATTCGCGCACAATGACTTTCGTCACATTACGAGCTAATTTCACACCCTTTAAGCTCAAGTTTAGCGAAAACGCATGGTGGCATTTTGAATTTGACCAACTTCTCGGAATAGAAATATGAGAATAGATTTGGATGTCCCGTTGGTAGACAAGTGCGCACGACAACTTCCGTGACGTTCCGAGCTATTTTCCCACCCTTTGAGCCCAAGTCTAGCGAAAACGCACGATCGAGTTTCTACTTTGACCAACTTCTCGAAATTGAAATTTGAGAATAGTTTTGGATGTCCCATTGGTAGAAAAGTGTCCACACCAACTTCCGTGACGTTCCGAGCTAATTTCACACCCTTTAAGCCCAAGTCTAGGGAAAACGCACTGTCGATTTTCAACTTTGACCAAATTATCGGAATTGAAAATTGAGCATAGATTTGGATGTCCCGTTGGTAGAAAAATGCGCACGCCAACTTTCGTGACATTCCGAGCTAATTTCTCACCCTTTAAGCCCAAGTCTAGGGAAAATGCACGATTGAGTTTCGACTTTGACCAAATTCTCGGAATTTAAAATTGAGCATAGATTTGGATGTCTCGTTGGTAGACAAATGCGCATGCCAACTTTCGTGACGTTCCGAGCTATTTTCCCACCCTTTGAGCCCAAGTCTAGCGAAAACGCACGATCGAGTTTCTACTTTGACCAACTTCTCGAAATTGAAATTTGAGAATAGTTTTGGATGTCCCATTGGTAGAAAAGTGTCCACACCAACTTCCGTGACGTTCCGAGCTATTTTCTCCCCCTTTAAGCCCAAGTCTAGCGAAAACGCACGGTCGAGTTTCGAATTTGACCAACTTCTCGGAATTGAAAATTGAGCATAGATTTGGATGTCCCCTTGGTAGACAAATGCGCACGCCAACTTTCGTGACGTTCCGAGCTATTTTCTCACCCTTTAAGCCCAAGTCTAGGGAAAACGCACGGTCGATTTTCAACTTTGACCAAATTCTAGGAATTGAAATTTGAGAATAGTTTTGGATGTCCCATTGGTAGACAACCGTCCACACCAACTTTTGTGACGTAATGAGCTATTTTCTCCCCCTTTAAGCCCAAGTCTAGCGAAAAACGCACGATCGAGTTTTGAATTTGACCAACTTCTCGGAATTGAAAATTGAGCATAGATTTGGATGTTCCGTTGGTAGACAAGTGCGCACGCCAACGTTTGTGACGTTTCGAGCTAATTTCACACCCTTTAAGCCCAAATCTAGGGAAAACGCACTGTCGATTTTCAACTTTGACCAAATTCTCGGAATTGAAAATTGAGCATAGATTTGGATGTCCCGTTGGTAGAAAAATGCGCACGCCAACTTTCGTGACATTCCGAGCTAATTTCTCACCCTTTAAGCCCAAGTCTAGGGAAAATGCACGATTGAGTTTCGACTTTGACCAAATTCTCGGAATTTAAAATTGAGCATAGATTTGGATGTCTCGTTGGTAGACAAGTGCGCACGCCAACTTTTGTGACGTTTCGAGCTAATTTCACACCCTTTAAGCCCAAGTCTAGGGAAAACGCACGGTCGATTTTCAACTTTGACCAACTTCTCGCAATTTAAATTTGAGAATAGATTTGGATGTCACATTTGTAGACATGTGCGCACTACAATGTTCGTGATTTTACGAGCTAATTTCACACACTTTAATCCCAAGTCTAGAGAAAACGAATGGTGGTGTTTCGACTTTGACAAACTTCTTGGAATTGAAATTTTAGAATAGTTTTGGATGTCCCATTGGTAGACAAGCGTCCACACCAGCTTTCGTGATGTTCCTAGCTATTTTCTACCCGTTTAAGCCCAACTCTAGCGAAAACGTACGGTCGAGTTTCAACTTTCACCAACTTCTCGGAATTGAAAATTGAGCATAGATTTGGATGTCCCGTTGGTAGACAAATGCGCACGCCAACTTTCGTGACGTTCCGAGCTATTTTCTAATCCTTTAAGCCTAAGTCTAGCGAAAACGCACGGTCGAGTTTCGAATTTGACCAACTTCTCAGACTTAAAAATTGAGCATAGATTTGGATGTCCCGTTGGTAGACAAATGCGCACGCCAACTTTCGTGACATTCCGAGCTATATTCTCACCCTTTAAGCCCAGGTCTAGCGAAAATGCACGGTCGATTTTCAAATTTGACCAACTTCTCGGAATTTAAATTTGAGAATAGATTTGGATATCACATTGGTAGACGAGCTTCCACGCCAACTTTTGTGACGTTCCGAGCTATTTTCACACCCTTTAAGCCCAAGTCTAGCGAAAACGCACGATCAAGTTTCAACTTTGACCAACTTCTCGGAATTGAAATTTGAGAATAGTTTTGGATGTCCCATTGGTAGACAAGCATCGACACCAACTTTCGTGACGTTCCGAGCTATTTTCTCCCCCTTTAAGCCCAACTGTAGCGAAAATATACGGTCGAGTTACGACTTTCACCAACTTCTTGGAATTGAAAATTGAGCATAGATTTGGATGTCCCATTTGTGGACATTCGCGCACAATAACTTTCATCACATTACGAGCTAATTTCACACCCTTTAAGCTCAAGTCTAGCGAAAACGCATGGTGGCGTTTCGACTTTGACCAAATTCTCGGAATTGAAAATTGAGCATAGATTTGGATGTGCCGTTGGTAGACAAGTGCGCACGCCAACTTTTGTGACGTTTCGAGCTAATTTAACACCCTTTAAGCCCAAGTCTAGGGAAAACGCACGGTTGATTTTCAACTTTGACTAACTTCTTGGAATTTAAATTTGAGAATAGATTTGGATGTCCCATTGGTAGACAAGCGTCCACACCAACTTTCGTGACATTCCGAGCTATTTTCTTCCCATTTAAGCCCAACTCTAGAGAAAACGCACGGTCGCGTTTCATCTTTGACCAACTTCTCGGAAATGAAAATTGAGAATAGATTTGGATGTCCTATTTGTAGACATGCGCGCACAGCAACTTTCGTGACATTACGAGCTAATTTCACACCCTTTAAGCCCAAGTCTAGCGAAAACGCATGATCGAGTTTCAACATTGACCAACTTCTCGGAATTGAAATTTGAGAATACTTTTGGATGTCCCATTGCTAGACAAGCGTCCAAACCAACTTTCGTGACGTTCCAAGCTATTTTCTCCCCCTTTAATCCCAAGTCTAGCGAAAAGGCACGGTCGAGTTTCAAAATTGACCAACTTCTCGGAATTGAAAATTGAGCATAGATTTGGATGTCCCGTTGGTAGACAAATGCGCACGCCAACTTTCGTGACGTTCCGAGCTATTTTCACACCCTTTAAGCCCAAGTCTAGCGAAAACGCACGATCGAGTTTCAACTTTGACCAACTTCTCGAAATTGAAATTTGAGAATAGTTTTGGATGTCCCATTGGTAGACAAGCATCCAGACCAACTTTCGTGACGTTCCGAGCTATTTTCTCCCCCTTTAAGCCCAACTGTAGCGAAAATGTACGGTCGAGTTACGACTTTCACCAACTTCTCGGAATTGAAAATTGAGCATAGATTTGGATGTCCCATTTGTAGACATTCACACACAATAACTTTCGTCACATTACGAGCTAATTTCACACCCTTTAAGCTCAAGTCTAGCGAAAACGCATGGTGGCTTTTCGACTTTAATCAACTTCTCGGAATTGAAATATGAGAATAGATTTGGATGTCCCATTGGTAGACAAGCGTGCACGCCAACTTTCGTGACGTTTCGAGCTATTTTCTGCCCCTTTAAGCCCAAGTCTAGCGAAAACGCACGGTGGCATTTCGACCTTGACCAACTTCTCGGAATTAAAATTTGAGAATAGATTTGGATGTCCCATTGGTAGACAAGCGTCCACACCAACTTTCGTGACATTTCGAGCTATTTTCTTCGCCTTTGAGCCCAAGTCTAGCGAAAACGCACGATCGAGTTTCAACTTTGACCAACTTCTCGGAATTGAAATTTGAGAATAGTTTTGGATGTCCCATTGATAGACAAGCGTCCACACCAACTTTTGTGACATTCCGAGCTATTTTCTCCCCCTTTAAGCCCAAGTCTAGCGAAAACGCACGGTCGAGTTTGAAATTCGACCAACTTCTCGGAATTGAAAATTGAGCATTGATTTGGATGTCCTGTTGGTAGACAAATGCGCACGCCAACTTTCGTGACGTTCCGAGCTATTTTCTCACCATTTAAGCCTAAGTGTAGCTAAAATGCACGGTCGATTTTCAACTTTGACCAACTTCTCGGAATTGAAATTTGAGAATAGTTTTGGATGTCCCATTGGTAGACAACCGTCCACACCAACTTTTGTGACGTTACGAGCTATTTTCTCCCCCTTTAAGCCCAAGTCTAGCGAAAAACGCACGATCGAGTTTCGAATTTGACCAACTTCTCGGAACTAAAAATTGAGCATAGATTTGGATGTCCCGTTGGTAGACAAATGCGCACGCCAAAATTCGTGACATTCCGAGCTATTTTCTCACCCTTTAAGCCCAAGTCTAGCGAAAATGCACGGTCGATTTTCAAATTTGACCAACTTCTCGGAATTTAAATTTGAGAATAGATTTGGATGTCACATTGGTAGACGAGCGTCCACGCCAACTTTCGTGACGTTTCGAGCTATTTTCACACCCTTTAAGCCCAAGTCTAGCGAAAACGCACGATCGAGTTTCAACTTTGACCAACTTCTCGGAATTGAAATTTGAAAATAGTTTTGGATGTCCCATTGGTAGACAAGCGTCCACACCAACTTTCGTGGCGTTCCGAGCTATTTTCTCCCCCTTTAACCCTAAGTCTAGCGAAAATGCACGGTCGATTTTCAAATTTGACCAACTTCTCGGAATTTAAATTTGAGAATAGATTTGGATGTCACATTGGTAGACGAGCGTCCACGCCAACTTTTGTGACGTTTCGAGCTATTTTCTCACCCTTTAAGCCCAAGTCTAGCGAAAATGCACGGTCGATTTTCAAATTTGACCAACTTCTCGAAATTTAAATTTGAGAATAGATTTGGATGTCCCATTGGTAGACGAGCATCCACGCCAACTTTCGTGACGTTCCGAGCTATTTTCACACCCTTTAAGCCCAAGTCTAGAGAAAACACACGATCGAGTTTCAACTTTGACTAACTTCTCGGAATTGAAATTTGAGAATAGACTTGGATGTCACATTGGTAGACGAGCGTCCACGCCAACTTTCGTGACGTTCCGAGCTATTTTTTCACCCTTTAAGACCAAGTCTAGCGAAAACGCACGGTCGAGTTTCGAATGTGACCAGCTTCTCGGAATTGAAAATTGAACATAGATTTGGATGTCCCGTTGGTAGACATGCATGTACAGCAACTTTCGTGATGTTACGAGCTAATTTCACACCCTTTAAGCTCAAGTCTAGCGAAAACGCATGGTGGTGTTTCGACTTTGACGAACTTCTCGGAATTGAAATTTGACAATAGATTTGGATGTCCCGTTCGTAGACAAGTCCGCACGCCAACTTTCATGACGTTCCAAGCTATTTTCTTGCCCTTTAAGCCCAAGTCTAGCGAAAACGCACGGTAAATTTTCAACTTTGACCATCTTCTTGGAATTTAAATTTGAGAATAGATTTGGATGTCACATTGGTAGACGAGCGTCCACGCCAACTTTCATGACGTTCCGAGCTATTTTCACACCCTTTAAGACCAAGTCTAGCGAAAATGCACGATCGAGTTTCAACTTTGACCAACTTCTCGGAATTGAAATTTGAGAATAGTTTTGGATGTCCCATTGGTAGACAAGCATCCACACCAACTTTCGTGACGTTCCGAGCTATTTTATCCCCCTTTAAGCCCAACTGTAGCGAAAATGTACGGTCGAGTTACGACTTTCATGACGTTCCGAGCTATTTTCTCCCCCTTCAAGCCCAAGTCTAGCGAAAATGTACGTCGCATTTCGACTTTCACCAACTTCTCGGAATTCAAAATTGAGCATAGATTTGGATGTCCCATTTGTAGACATGCATGTACAGCAACTTTCGTGATGTTACGAGCTATTTTCTCGCCCTTTAAGCCCAAGTCTAGCGAAAACGAACGATCGAGTTTCAACTTTGACTAACTTCTCGGAATTGAAATTTGAGAATAGTTTTGGATGTCCCATTGGTAGACAAGTGTCCACACCAACTTTCATGACATTCCGAGCTATTTTCTCGCCCTTTAAGCCCAAGTCTAGAGAAAACACACGGTCGAGTTTCGAATTTGACCAACTTCTCAGAATTGAAAATTGAGCATAGATTTGGATGTCCCGTTGGTAGACAAATGTGCACGCCAACTTTCGTGACGTTCCGAGCTATTTTCTTCCCATTTAAGCCCAACTCTAGAGAAAACGCACGGTCGCGTTTCATCTTTGACCAACTTCTCGGAATTGAGAATTGAGAATAGATTTGGATGTCCCATTTGTAGACATGCGCGCACAGCCACTTTCAAGATGTTAAGAGCTAATTTCACGCCCTTTATTCCCAAGTCTAGTGAAAACCCATGCTGGCATTTTGACTTTGACCAACTTCTGGGAATTGAAATTTGAGAATAGATTTGGATGTCCCATTGGTAGACAAGCGTGCATGCCAACTTTCGTGACGTTCCGAGCTTTTTTCTGCCCCTTTAAGCCCAAGTCTAGCGAAAACGTACGGTCTAGTTTCAACTTTGACAAACATTTCGGAATTAAAATTTGAGAATAGTTTTGGATGTACAATTGGTAGACAAGCGTCCACACCAACTTTCGTGACATTCCGAGCTATTTTCTCCCCCTTTAAGCCCAAGTCTAGCGAAAACGCACGGTCGAGTTTCAAATTTTGACCAACTTCTCGGAATTAAAAATTGAGCATAGATTTGAATGTCCCGTTGGTAGACAAATGCGCACGCCAACTTTCGTGATGTTCCGAGCTATTTTCTCACCCTTTAAGCCCAAGTCTAGGGAAAACGCACAATCGAGTTTTTACTTTGACCAACTTCTCGGAATTGAAAATTGAGCATAGATTTGGATGTCCCGTTGGTAGACAAGTACGCACGCCAACTTTTGTGACGTTTCGAGCTAATTTCACACCCTTTAAGCCCAAGTCTAGGGAAAACGTACGGTCGATTTTCAACTTTGACCAACTTCTCGCAATTTAAATTTGAGAGTAGAATTGGATGTCACATTTGTAGACAAGCGTCCACACCAACTTTCGTGACGTTCCGAGCTATTTTCTCCCCCTTTAATCCCAAGTCTAGTGAAAAACGCACGATCGAGTTTCGAATTTGACCAACTTCTCAGAATTGAAAATTGAGCATAGATTTGGATGTCCCGTTGGTAGACAAATGCGCACGCCAACTTTCGTGACGTTCCGAGCTATTTTCTCATCCTTTAAGCCTAAGTCTAGCGAAAACGCACGGTCGAGTTTCGAATTTGACCAACTTCTCGGAATTAAAAATTGAGCATAGATTTGGATGTCCCGTTGGTAGACAAATGCGCACGCCAACTTTCGTGACATTCCGAGCTATTTTCTCACCCTTTAAGCCCAAGTCTAGCGAAAATGCACGGTCGATTTTCAAATTTGACCAACTTCTCGGAATTTAAATTTGAAAATAGATTTGGATGTCACATTGGTAGACGAGTGTCCACGCCAACTTTCGTGACCTTCCGAGCTATTTTCACACCCTTTAAGCACAAGTCTAGCGAAAACGCACGATCGAGTTTCAACTTTGACCAACTTCTCGGAATTGAAATTTGAGAATAGTTTTGGATGTCCCATTGGTAGACAAGCATCCACAACAACTTTCGTGACGTTCCGAGCTATTTTCTCCCTCTTTAAGCCCAACTGTAGCGAAAATGTACAGTCGAGTTACAACTTTCACCAACTTCTCGGAATTGAAAATTGAGCATAGATTTGGATGTCCCATTTGTAGACATTCGCGCACAATGACTTTCGTCACATTACGAGCTAATTTCACACCCTTTAAGCTCAAGTCTAGCGAAAACGCATGGTGGCATTTTGACTTTGACCAACTTCTCGGAATAGAAATATGAGAATAGATTTGGATGTCCCGTTGGCAGACAAGTGCGCACGACAACTTCCGTGACGTTCCGAGCTATTTTCCCACCCTTTAAGCCCAAGTCTAGCGAAAACGCACGGTCGAGTTTTGAATTTGAGCAACTTCTCGGAATTGAAAATTGATCATATATTTGGATGTCCCGTTGGTAGACAAATGCGCATGCCAACTTTCGTGACGTTCCGAGCTATTTTCCCACCCTTTGAGCCCAAGTCTAGCGAAAACGCACGATCGAGTTTCTACTTTGACCAACATCTCGAAATTGAAATTTGAGAATAGTTTTGGATGTCCCATTGGTAGAAAAGTGTCCACACCAACTTCCGTGACGTTCCGAGCTATTTTCTCCCCCTTTAAGCCCAAGTCTAGCGAAAACGCACGGTCGAGTTTCGAATTTGACCAACTTCTCGGAATTGAAAATTGAGCATAGATTTGGATGTTCCCTTGGTAGACAAATGCGCACGCCAACTTTCGTGACGTTCCGAGCTATTTTCTCACCCTTTAAGCCCAAGTCTAGGGAAAACGCACGGTCGATTTTCAACTTTGACCAAATTCTCGGAATTGAAATTTGAGAATAGTTTTGGATGTCCCATTGGTAGACAACCGTCCACACCAACTTTTGTGACGTTACGAGCTATTTTCTCCCCCTTTAAGCCCAAGTCTAGCGAAAAACGCACGATCGAGTTTCGAATTTGACCAACTTCTCGGAATTGAAAATTGAGCATAGATTTGGATGTCCCGTTGGTAGACAAGTGCGCACGCCAACGTTTGTGACGTTTCGAGCTAATTTCACACCCTTTAAGCCCAAGTCTAGGGAAAACGCATTGTCGATTTTCAACTTTGACCAAATTTTCGGAATTGAAAATTGAGCATAGATTTGGATGTCCCGTTGGTAGAAAAATGCGCACGCCAACTTTCGTGAAATTACGAGCTAATTTCACACCCTTTAAGCTCAAGTCTAGCGAAAACGCATGGTGGCGTTTCGACTTTGACCAAATTCTCGGAATTGAAAATTGAGCATAGATTTGGATGTGCCGTTGGTACACAAGTGCGCACGCCAACTTTTGTGACGTTTCGAGCTAATTTCACACCCTTTAAGCCCAATCTAGGGAAAACGCACGGTCGATTTTCAACTTTGACCAACTTCTCGCAATTTAAATTTGAGAATAGATTTGGATGTCACATTTGTAGACATGTGCGCACTACAACGTTCGTGATTTTACGAGCTAATTTCACACACTTTAATCCCAAGTCTAGAGAAAACGGATGGTGGCGTTTCGACTTTGACAAACTTCTTGGAATTGAAATTTTAGAATAGTTTTGGATGTCCCATTGGTAGACAAGCGTCCACACCAGCTTTCGTGATGTTCCTAGCTATTTTCTACCCGTTTAAGCCCAACTCTAGCGAAAACGTACGGTCGAGTTTCAACTTTCACCAACTTCTCGGAATTGAAAATTGAGCATAGATTTGGATGTCCCGTTGGTAGACAAATGCGCACGCCAACTTTCATGACGTTCCGAGCTATTTTCTAATCCTTTAAGCCTAAGTCTAGCGAAAACGCACGGTCGAGTTTCGAATTTGACCAACTTCTCGGACTTAAAAATTGAGCATAGATTTGGATGTCCCGTTGGTAGACAAATGCGCACGCCAACTTTCGTGACATTCCGAGCTATATTCTCACCCTTTAAGCCCAAGTCTAGCGAAAATGCACGGTCGATTTTCAAATTTGACCAACTTCTCAGAATTTAAATTTGAGAATAGATTTGGATATCACATTGGTAGACGAGCTTCCACGCAAACTTTTGTGACGTTCCGAGCTATTTTCACACCCTTTAAGCCCAAGTCTAGCGAAAACGCACGATCAAGTTTCAACTTTGACCAACTTCTCGGAATTGAAATTTGAGAATAGTTTTGGATGTCCCATTGCTAGACAAGCATCGACACCAACTTTCGTGACGTTCCGAGCTATTTTCTCCCCCTTTAAGCCCAACTGTAGCGAAAATGTACGGTCGAGTTACGACTTTCACCAACTTCTTGGAATTGAAAATTGAGCATAGATTTGGATGTCCCATTTGTGGACATTCACGGACAATAACTTTCGTCACATTACGAGCTAATTTCACACCCTTTAAGCTCAAGTCTAGCGAAAACGCATGGTGGCGTTTCGACTTTGACCAAATTCTCGGAATTGAAAATTGAGCATAGATTTGGATGTGCCGTTGGTAGACAAGTGCGCACGCCAACTTTTGTGACGTTTCGAGCTAATTTAACACCCTTTAAGCCCAAGTCTAGGGAAAACGCACGGTTGATTTTCAACTTTGACTAACTTCTTGGAATTTAAATTTGAGAATAGATTTGGATGTCCCATTGGTAGACAAGCGTCCACACAAACTTTCGTGACATTCCGAGCTATTTTCTTCCCATTTAAGCCCAACTCTAGAGAAAAGGCACGGTCGCGTTTCATCTTTGACCAACTTCTCGGAAATGAAAATTGAGAATAGATTTGGATGTCCCATTTGTAGACATGCGCGCACAGCAACTTTCGTGACATTACGAGCTAATTTCACATCCTTTAAGCCCAAGTCTAGCGAAAATGCACTATCGAGTTTCAACATTGACCAACTTCTCGGAATTGAAATTTGATTATACTTTTGGATGTCCCATTGCTAGACAAGCGTCCACACCAACTTTCGTGACGTTCCAAGCTATTTTCTCCCCCTTTAAGCCCAAGTCTAGCGAAAAGGCACGGTCGAGTTTCAAATTAGACCAACTTCTCGGAATTGAAAGTTGAGCATAGATTTGGATGTCCCGTTGGTAGACAAATGCGCACGCCAACTTTCGTGACGTTCCGAGCTATTTTCTCCCCCTTTAAGCCCAACTGTAGCGAAAATGTACGGTCGAGTTACGACTTTCACCAACTTCTTGGAATTGAAAATTGCGCATAGATTTGGATGTCCCATTTGTAGACATTCACGCACAATAACTTTCGTCACATTACGAGCTAATTTCACACCCTTTAAGCTCAAGTCTAGCGAAAACGCATGGTGGCTTTTCGACTTTAATCAACTTCTCGGAATTGAAATATGAGAATAGATTTGGATGTCCCATTGCTAGACAAGCGTGCACGCCAACTTTCGTGACGTTCCGAGCTATTTTCTGCCCCTTTAAGCCCAAGTCTAGCGAAAACGCATGGTCGAGTTTCAACTTTGACAAACATTTCGGAATTAAAATTTGAGAATAGTTTTGGATGTACCATTGGTAGACAAGCGTCCAAACCAACTTTCGTGACATTCCGAGCTATTTTCTCCCCCTTCAACCCCAAGTCTAGCAAAAATGTACGGTCGCGTTTCGACTTTCACCGACTTCTCGAAATTCAAAATTGAGCATAGATTTGGATGTCCCATTTGTAGACATGCATGTACAGCAAATTTCGTGATGTTACGAGCTAATTTCACACCCTTTAAGCTCAAGTCTAGCGAAAACGCACGGTGGCGTTTCGACCTTGACCAACTTCTCAGAATTTAAATTTGAGAATAGATTTGGATGTCCCATTGGTAGACAAGCGTCCACACCAACTTTCGTGACATTCTGAGCTATTTTCTTCGCCTTTAAGCCCAAGTCTAGCGAAAACGCACGATCGAGTTTCAACTTTGACCAACTTCTCGGAATTGAAATTTGAGAATAGTTTTGGATGTCCCATTGATAGACAAGCGTCCACACCAACTTTTGTGACGTTCCGAGCTATTTTCTCCCCCTTTAAGCCCGTCCACACCAACTTTTGTGACGTTCCGAGCTATTTTCTCCCCCTTTAAGCCCAAGTCTAGCGAAAACGCACGGTCGAGTTTGAAATTCGACCAACTTCTCGGAATTGAAAATTGAGCATTGATTTGGATGTCCTGTTGGTAGACAAATGCGCACGCAAACTTTCGTGACGTTCCGAGCTATTTTCTCACCCTTTAAGCCTAAGTCTAGCTAAAATGCACGGTCGATTTTCAACTTTGACCAACTTCCCGGAATTTAAATTTGAGAATAGTTTTGGATGTCCCATTGGTAGACAAGCATCCACACCAACTTTCGTGACGTTACACGCTATTTTCTCCCCCTTTAAGCCCAAGTCTAGCGAAAAACGCACGATCGAGTTTCGAATTTGACCAACTTCTCGGAACTAAAAATTGAGCATAGATTTGGATGTCCCGTTGGTAGACAAATGCGCACGCCAACTTTCGTGACGTTCCGAGCTATTTTCTCATCCTTTAAGCCTAAGTCTAGCGAAAACGCATGGTCGAGTTTCGAATTTGACCAACTTCTCGGAATTAAAAATTGAGCATAGATTTGGATGTCTCGTTGGTAGACAAATGCGCACGCCAAAATTCGTGACATTCCGAGCTATTTTC
Source organism: Larix kaempferi (assembly GCA_027924585.1). Classification (NCBI taxonomy): domain Eukaryota; kingdom Viridiplantae; phylum Streptophyta; class Pinopsida; order Pinales; family Pinaceae; genus Larix; species Larix kaempferi. The sequence continues at coordinate 1,454 of BSBM01001502.1, read as the reverse complement.
TCACCCTTTAAGCCTAAGTCTAGCGAAAATGCACGGTCGATTTTCAAATTTGACCAACTTCTCGGAATTTAAATTTGAGAATAGATTTGGATGTCACATTGGTAGACGAGCGTCCACGCCAACTTTCGTGACGTTTCGAGCTATTTTCACACCCTTTAAGCCCAAGTCTAGCGAAAACGCACGATCGAGTTTCAACTTTGACCAACTTCTCGGAATTGAAATTTGAAAATAGTTTTGGATGTCCCATTGGTAGACAAGCGTCCACACCAACTTTCGTGGCGTTCCGAGCTATTTTCTCCCCCTTTAACCCTAAGTCTAGCGAAAACGCAACGGTCGATTTTCAACTTTGGCCAACTTCTCAGAATTTAAATTTGAGAATGGATTTGGATGTCACATTGGTAGACGAGTATCCACGCCAACTTTCGTGACGTTCCGAGCTATTTTCACACCCTTTAAGCCCAAGTCTAGAGAAAACACACGATCGAGTTTCAACTTTGACTAACTTCTCGGAATTGAAATTTGAGAATAGATTTGGATGTCACATTGGTAGACGAGCGTCCACGCCAACTTTCGTGACGTTCCGAGCTATTTTTTCGCCCTTTAAGACCAAGTCTAGCGAAAACGCACGGTCGAGTTTCGAATTTGACCAACTTCTTGGAATTGAAAATTGAGCATAGATTTGGATGTCTCGTTGGTAGACAAATGCGCACGCCAACTTTCGTGACGTTCCGAGCTATTTTCTCATCCTTTAAGCCTAAGTCTAGCGAAAACGCACGGTCGAGTTTCGAATTTGACCAACTTCTCGGAATTAAAAATTGAGCATAGATTTGGATGTCCCGTTGGTAGAAAAATGCGCACGCCAACTTTTGTGACATTCCGAGCTATTTTCTCACCCTTTAAGCCCAAGTCTAGTGAAAATGCACGATCGATTTTCAAATTTGACCAACTTCTCGGAATTTAAATTTGACAATAGATTTGGATGTCACATTGGTAGACGAGCGTCCACGCCAACTTTCGTGTCGTTCCGAGCTATTTTCTTCCCCTTTAAGCCCAAGTCTAGCGAAAACACACGGTCGAGTTTCAACTTTGACAAACATTTCGGAATTTAAATTCGAGAATAGATTTGGATGTCACATTGGTAGACGAGCGTCTACGCCAACTTTCGTGTCGTTCCGAGCTATTTTCTGCCCCTTTAAGCCCAAGTCTAGCGAAAACGCACGGTCGAGTTTCAACTTTGACAAACATTTCGGAATTAAAATTTCAGAATAGTTTTGGATGTACCATTGGTAGACAAGCGTCCACACCAACTTTCGTGACATTCCGAGCTATTTTCTCCCCCTTCATGCCCAAGTCTAGCGAAAATGTACGGTCGAGTTTCGACTTTCACCAACCTCTCGGAATTCAAAATTGAGCATAGATTTGGATGTCCCATTTGTAGACATGCATGTACAGCA